>CM061348.1:155637828-156837828 GCA_030867105.1 Liasis olivaceus | reverse complement strand
TGGTTTGCACAAGACACTGAATCTCAAATTGTTGCAGTTTTAAAAATAGATAAAATCCACAATAAAATCCATGGGAGAAAGAAAACTCTTACGTCAGCTGGAGCAAGAGATGTTACTCACGGTGCCTGGGAATCTTCCCAGTCATTAGACCAGGGATGTAGAACCTGTGGCTTTCTAGATCAGTGATTTTCAGTGATCCATGGATGTCTACCAGGTGATCCTCTCCCATTCACTGCCAATCAGTTGACTAGAGCCCACTCACTAGTTCAGCTCCTGATTTGCTACTTTTACCGCCAGTCAGTTGGTCAGACCAGGGCCCCCTTGCTGCCTCAGTCTCAGCCTCTCCCTGTTCATCACAAGTCAGCAGTTCATGAAATGGATCGGTGGCTGAAAACTGATTCATGAACATTACAAGCAATATACAAAGAGCAGTGTGAGTATTTAAATTCAGAAAATGACAGAAGTCAACAGCTCTTGAATACAGTTGACTGTGAATCCGCAGGTCCTGTCTTAAATGAAACTGTGATCTCAGACAAGCAGCTTCAAAAGAAACATGTAACTAGGAAATATGACAATGAAGATCTAAAATTAAGATTTCATTAAGCGGGAATCAACTTGCTCATAGTTCCTTGGGGATTTCTACTGAAGGACATTCTTCACCAGCACATTTGTCCTAAGAATTTTTAGGATGGCATGAGGTGCATAAAATAATGTAAATGATATATAAATACTTAATTTGGGATTAGTTTCGGTATAGAATTTTATTTTAAAAGGCCTTTTTAAAATGGAAGGAATGGGAAGACATTCCCAAATGCAACTATACTTATTGTCATATTTACTGAAAAAATGTGAAGACAAAAACATAGGGAGCGGGGTGCTTATATATTTGGTCCTCACATTTTTCAGACTTTTATTGGTCCATAACGGCAGAAAGTTTGAGAAACACAGTTCTAGCTCTAGCTGAAAAATACCCAACAGTTCTAGGCAGCAGGATGAACAATGCTGAAATTGTAGTATAATAAACTCTTGAAGACCACACATACCTTGCCAATACTCGTCTATTGATCACAGTGTCTTACCCAAAATTCCTTGAGGCTATTTTGTCTGCAGATGGAAGAAGCCGATAACTCAGTAATGCTCTTTGTTGACAAAGGCAATTATTCTGTCTCTGCCTCCTCCCCTCCCCTCCAGCTATATTCATCCATTTTCAGTGAATTTCTTCTCCACTGAGGATTACCAGAGCTGTGGGTGATGTGCATTTTATCTTATGTGTTTTGCAAGAAAATTTGTGTCAGCAACTCTGCTATTTTGTTAATAATTTGTTATATCTTTTCTGACTTGCTCTCTATTATTTGGATGTGTTCTCTTATTTTTATTTCTATTTATCCTGCTTTCCTTTGCTTGGTGGGATCATCACTTGGGAATTTAGGAGTTATCCAACAGTTGCATTCACATTACAGTAATGAGGACAGGCTTTGTGTCTCTGTGATAGCTGATGATGCTACAAGTCACTATAATCACTACTGGGGAAATGGCTTTTAGTCAGTAGGTTTATCATCACATCCACCAGCTGTGACCCAAAGATGCAGTGCTAACCATTTTTAAAGGGCGCGACCTTTGTTTCATCTCCAGCTTACAGCAGAAGCTTTAACTATTTCAGTTTTGAAGTAATGATTTCCCTCTTCTCCCAGCACAAGTCTTTCTATGGACATGACTTAGAAGGCTTCATCAACGATGTTGGTGATGGCACAGTTAGGATGCTGTGGGCATGCCCCCTCCCCTCTGGGAATTCTCCTTCATCTCTGTTCAGCTTTTTTTTTTTTTATCCCCAGAAATGCTTTATTGATTTGCCAGGTCTTCAGTTGCATGGATCAGCTCTCTGTGTGTGGTTGATGACTTGGTGGGTAAAGAGATGGATCCTTCCACCCCAGCTCTTGTTAGCCAGTCTGAAAAACAAGGGACAGGCACTGAAGATATTTCCATTTCACTATCCTCAGGGCCTGCTAGTTTTTTAATGCTACTTTTAAACATGGGTTTGGTGTTCTTTCAGAAGAATGGTAAACCTGTCTTTAAAAATAGCTCTAAAAACAGCTGAATGACACAGGGAGAGCAGTTGCATGGTGAAGTGGGAAGAAGATCTCTCACTGGACTGAACAACCCCCTCTCGGTGCCTGATGAAACAGCCTTCTCCACCTGATGATCCACAGGCACCTTTATCAGGCAGGCTCTGACCAGTGGCGGTTGTGGGAGGATATCTTATTGAAATAGAGAGCCTCTCCTGCCTTACCAGGCAGTGCCTACCATCCCATGGATCAGCTGCAAGTCCACTGACTGATCTGTGGAGCCCTGCTTTTCTGGGCAGCCCCCATCCACCCCATAGATCAGCTCTCTGAATACCAGGTTTTGACAGATAGCTAAACTTGGGGTCC
Source organism: Liasis olivaceus (assembly GCA_030867105.1). Taxonomy (NCBI): domain Eukaryota; kingdom Metazoa; phylum Chordata; class Lepidosauria; order Squamata; family Pythonidae; genus Liasis; species Liasis olivaceus. The sequence continues at coordinate 156,835,399 of CM061348.1, read as the reverse complement.
AGCCATCTGTCAGAACTTGCCTCCTCCCCAGCTTGACCATATTTAAGGAAAGTGATTGATGGAAGTTTTCCTGCCAGCTAGCAGTCTTTGGTGGGAGGGGAAATGAAGCTTGGGGAGTCCATCAGTCACCAAATACCAAGTTCCTATGGTGCAATGTTTATTTCACTAGGAAGAGATCTAGTTTTACCAGTATTTTTACAGCTGTTGAACAATATTGCAAAATAATTTTGACTGTTTTCAGATAGGATTGAGGCCTGGGCATAAGACAGAATGGCATTGGTTGCTCAGATGGATGACCTTCATTGGGATCTGGATGTGGGGAATGCAGCCTTTCTGATCTCACTTGACCTCTCAGCAGCATTTGGTCCCATTAACCTTAATATCCTTCTGGATTGTTAGTAGAGATTCAGGATTACAGTGTTTGTACAGTCCTAAAGGAGCAATGCAAAGGAGTCCTAAAGGAGCAGGGGAAGAGAGGTCAGCCCAATGTGCCCTTTGTTGTGGGGTCCTCTTCCCCCTACTTTTTAACATCTAAATGAGGTCTGTCAGTTTGGGGGGAACATGCTGATGATAACCAGTTTTACTTTGTCATCCAGGCCAGTCTAGAGATGCTATGGAAGTCTGGGCCTAAGTGCTCGGAGGTTGTGGGGGTCTGGATGGGAAGAAACAAGCTGAAATTGAACCCTAATAGGATCAAGGCACCTTTTGTCCAGAAGCCATCTGGCCACTTTGTCTGCTCTGGTTTTATCTCTGGATGATGAAGCAAATCCTTGACTTGGGTGTTCTCCTGGACTCATGGCTTCTGTTATATTTGCAAGTGAAGGCTAAATTTGAGGGGAGGTGCGTGTAGGGGTGCACTTTGAACAGCTCTGGATGGTGTGCCAGTTATGGCCTTACCTGGAATGGGAGGCTCTGGCAACAGTACACTTGCTCTCATTACTATCAGGGTAGATTACTATAATACACATTGAAGACTACACAGAAACCCCAGTGGTAGAGGACGGAGCTCCTTCTATGCTATAGGTGAGAGCCACCACAGCCATGCCACACCTGATATGCAGATATTGCACTGAATTCCAGTAATTTTCCAGATACTACTCAAAATGTTAACTTTGACTTTTAAAGCTTAATGTAGCTTGGCTTACAGGTACCTGCAGGACAACCTTTTCTAGGTAGGACTGTCCTGTCTAGTATGGTCAACTTGGTTGAGGATACTGCATGTTCCCCAGGTATGAGTGGGCCTGGATACAGTCTTTCTCTTGTAGAATAATCTTTAGCCACTGACCTAGTTAGCATCAACCCTGGTGTCTTTTCACAAAGCTGCCCAAACAGTTATCCACAGGCCATTTGATGGCTAACGTTGCTTGATTGTCAAGTTGGTATTAGTGCAATTGAATGTATTTCTTGCTTATTTATTTTAATTATTCCATTGTTATTATTGTTTACAGTTTTAATTGTATTTTCTTGTTTTATTGGCCTAGTGTCAACGGCTGTGAGTCGCCAGATTTAATTGGATAAAATCCACTTTTCATTATTGATATGGCGCAACCTATCACACAGACAGACAAGTAAGAGGTACTTTCCGATGGCAGGTTCCTACCATAACCAGTAAAGAAGGTCATAGAAAAACAGCTTTTTAGGTCTCTGGCCAGGGTTGGCAGAAACTCTCTGTCCTATTTTGTTTCCTTATAGGCATCATAATGCCTAGAGTCTGATAAATAGGTGGTGTTCAAAGCACTGTACAAAGAAAATGAAAACATTATAATCAAATATGCTGGTGCAAATCTGGATGTACACTATATCCAGCATGTGCTTTTGGTTCATTGATCATGATGGGGTCATCTTTGAGTGCTTCCATGTGAAACATTTCTTATACAATTGCTTGGACTCATTCACAGAATTTTCTGTGGGTTGGGTGCCCAGTGATTGTCATCTTCTATTTGTAAGCTTTCAGAGTTTACTAACTTTTTTCATAATGCAAAATGTTAAGATGGAATGAAGCCTGAGACTTGAATCTCAGTCTCTCAAGAGAATCCACCCAGGAGCACCATATCTACACTCATCGGTTAACACCAATTGGCTCTAAGGTAATAGTATCCCAAAACAATAGAGGAGAATGTGTTCAGCTGGGATATTCAGCAAACACATTTTTCACTAGTTCTCTCTGAAATAATGTTTCTCTTAGGGTTTTATGGCTGATGGACTCTAATACATAACTCTTTCCACTTGGACCCAGTTCTTCTCTATCTTTGGAGTATCACTTTGCTTTCCTCTGGAGGTATTTTGACCAGGGCAAGTATATTATCTTCCTCCAAACATCAGGGAAACAACTGCCAAAAAGTAAAAGCTTTGTAAGCTGAAGTTTGCCATGTCATTGAAACTGAAAGTGCCTAATTACTTATGGAGAAAATTGTTTTTAGCATCCAAGCAGCCAAGGTTAAAGTGAAATGAAGCATTGTCTCTACAGAAAGAGGATTTGGATTTTATTTACTTGTCTTAGTGATCCTTTTTATATTGGTTTGGAAAGCTAGAGTGTGAAAGGTGGATTTATGTAGGGAAATATTTGCAAGAGACATTCAAACTCTCATTCTGGGGTTTTGCTTTATTGATATCTCATTACAAAAACCCAAATACCAAAGCTCACTTTTTTAAGTAACTCAGGGATTTTTGTTTAAAGGTATATGTTGGGTTGAGAATGAGTAATGAGCCCAAAGTCATCTAGTGAACTTCCATATATGAGAGTGGAATTGAATCTGGGTCTTCACCATTACTTCTTAATTACTACACCACATTGGCAGGTGCATGTACCTGTTAAACACATACCCTGTCCAAAATAGAAATGTGGGGATTTCAAAAGAAAAGAATGGGAGAAACCAGGGTGTGTGGTTCCCCAGTTCTCAGTTCAAAATATGGCCACTATAAGAGTGTGTTTGCCATTTAGTTGTTCTCTTGAATTAAGTAGAGCTGTCAGAACTGGGCTGCAAAATCTGGACACCTCTAGATTCTTGTAAAGACATATAGAAAACTAGAAATGTACAAAACTCAATAATTTGGGAACAAAACATTCCAGAGAACTACAATACATCCCTTTCCCCCTCCAGACTGCACTGCACTGGTTTGGAGGATTTACTTCCAGAAACTGCCAGACCACTCTTTGTGTAGCACAGTCCTATGTTAAGTTACAATTTCTCTAATGGGTTCAGCCATTCAACTCCTTGGATCATTTGGGGCAAATAAGTTTGCACCCATAAGTCATAATATGGTTTGTTTCTGCCTTAATGTGTTGTGTGAACCAACCAATATGTAGTTGTAAACCATGGATTATGAGCATAATGTGTGGGCTCAAGCACTGTGGTTTGTTCAGCATCTGAATATACCTAAAATACACTGTGGTTTAACATGATGTATGGCCCCATCCTAACCCACCTCATAAGAAGTGTGGTGAAGACTAAATAGGATAACCCTCAAATATGCCAAGTTGCACTGCTTAGAAAAATATAATTTGTTGTCCTTCAGTGATGCTCAATCCTGGAGTAATCACTTTACTTGGGCCTTGAAAGAGATGGGTGCAGAGTATTATTTTAAAGGGTTTCCTGACTGGTAAGTGCCCTCAAGTTGGTGTAGACAAAGGTATTGAGATAACAAGAGTATCAATTACAGTACTTTGTTTTTATTGCTCTTCTTGTTCCAAATCTTTCCCTGCCAGTAATTCAACTTGAGGTGGAGAAACTCAGTTGTTTACTTCTCTGTTGATAAGACATTCTTCCTTTCTCTCCCCCAGCCCAAGAATGAAAGTCCATTAAAGGCTCTTTTTGCTACTAATCAGGAGAGGCTCTCTTCTAGCTTTGTGGAACTAGATTTGGGCCATAGATTCAGAGTCTGGAAACAAAGTCTGTTGTAGGCAAGTGTAAAGGAGTGGAAGTGCTAATGTTAAATCACATCATGGTTTAGTATGCAGTTTGCACTTGGCTTTAGCCCCTCCCCACTTCCATGTCTAAAGGAGATACTTGGCTAGAAGTTTCCCAGAAGACCTTCAGAGTACTTTGTTATAGAGTAGGGGCTGAGATCCCTTTATCCAAGCTGCTCAGATGTGTGCCAGGATCTTCAGGAATCATCCTAATCTGTTGAATTAATGTGTGAGGGAAAAGTGAATGGGATTCTCTTTGGAGATTCAGTTGAATCAAGCATAGGCATCCATTTGAACCCACGGTGATATCACACGAGTTATGACATTCTTGTGATGATGTCATGACACATGTGATGTCATTTGCCCTCTCCCAATCCACCCCCATGGATACCTATGATTTCAAGGTTAATTTGTATGCTACCCAGAGTCATGTCTTATGGGGATATATAAATATGATAACTAAATAAATAATTCTCCTGAAATGCCAAATTGTAGTCTACTGCTGAGATGGGTTGACACATTACTCAAAGCCAAAGTTTATTCTTGCCCTCTTTTGTCTAATAAGCCACATTAATTAGGTTCACATATCATGCTAAGCCATATACTATGTTTTACAATCATAGTGGGTGGGGTCAAGGCTAAGCTAAAACCAAACAAACCACATTATGTATTAATATGATCTGTGAATTCAAGTCTTTGTGACCTAGTTTAGATGTACTCTTGAGCTTGGAAACTGCATTTTTCTTTCTTGATAAGAGGTGAATGTTGGCTCTATTTATCCCAATCCAGCAAACTGAGTCTATGATTGTCCTCAACCCATGCTCAGCAGCCTGTATCAATGTATATATTTTAAATCCTGCTTTAATAGTTCAGGCAAGCCCTGGTTTTCCAGTGTGTACAGTACAGTATAGAAAAAGTGGGTTTTGTCTTAAATCAGAAAAAATGAGGATCACATTGTATGAGAAGGCAGTGCAGTTACCCAAGAATCCTTTCTGGCTTACTCAGGGAGTGCCAGACCTTGATGAGATGCTTCATCCTGCTTTCACAACATTTAACAATGGAGTTGCTTATAAACATGAACATTAAATAGTGACATGACTCTTGTAGAGTTCTTGGGAACTTAACATGGTAAAGATATCTATGTCAAAAATCACTCTTTTACACTAGATCACTTGACAGGTGATAAAAATGTTATTAAAGGTACTGTTGACCCTTGTTCCTCAAAATTGCTATAGATATAAACAGTAGCTGAATGGCCATGAATATTGCTTGATTTTATGATGTGAGAACTGTGGGAATGTGTAAAGCTTCTAACTTTGAGAACTGAATTATAAAGATCAACAATGTCCTCACTTGTGAGAGCTTGCAGGATCTGTCCACCGCAGAGACGTCACAATGAATAACTTGGCTATCCACCGGTATTGATGCCTCGCCCAGCCTGTGTCTGACTCCTTAGCAACTCTGATAAACAGAGATGATTTCACACAGCTTGTGGTTGCTTTGCAAAACTTTCCTGTCTTAGCTTTTTTTTTTTTTTTAAGATAAAGTAGCCTATCAGCTTGGTAACCTCTTAAATTCCCAGATGGAAGCTGGGCCAGGCAAGGCTCTATCAAGGTCTTTTTAAAGAAAATAAGTATTGTTTTGATGATTTAAAGAGGCTTTAGGTCAGCCATGATTTTCATTCCCTGAGAGAAATCTATTGTATTACAGTAAAACCTTGATTTTATGAACACCCATTCAGCAGACTTTGGATACAAGATCAGACTTTACCCCCAGAGAATGTATAAGTCTGCTGTTCGCCAAATCAGTTTGGACAGTTTGCCTATATTTATGTAAATATATTTGGCTTTCTCTTGTCTATGCAGATTAGATAGGACCTTGGATTCATAGGACATGCAAATATGGTTGTGCATCTAAGCAGTTTGGTTTGTTTAATAACCTGTTTAGTGAACCATGTTTAATATGGTATGCAGTCACAGCCTATACATTGTATTTCCTTTGGAAGGGAATCAACAATTGGGGCTAGTTCTCACAGGTATAGATACCAGCTAATTTCTTTACTGTTGAGTACTGACTGAGCTCCATTGATAAACTTTCCATTTCAGGTGATACTAGAGGATGGATGGATGGGGGGCGGGGGGGGGGAGAGAGAGAGAGAGAGAGAGAGAGATGGTAGACATCCCCATGTCTTTTGAATAATGGGCAATATATAAAACTGTAGAATAAAATGATTTCTGTGATATTTGTTCTGTGATGAACTTCTCTGTCACTATATTTAAATTTTGTAGTTTATTAATATTGGATAGAATGACAATATTTCTAACAAGATAAGCTGGCTGTTGAAGTCCTGCCCCTTCTACAAGTCATGCCACCTCCATGCCTGGTGCTTCCGTAGTCACAGACGTGCAGCACCTGTCAGGATCCTTCTGCTGCAGGGTGTGGGGTTCCGCATCGTGCCTTTCTGTCCTTACAAACCATCCTTGCTTCCACCACATCAGTATACCATTTCACACATTGCCTTTTATTCTTTAACTGTCTTACCTCTCTTTTTTTGAGGATCTCATTTATGCCATCCAGTCATTACTATCTCTGTTTCACTAAGCCATCTCAATGTACTTTTTTTTTCATACTGGTAAATTCAGTTTTGTATTCATCCACATTTATCCAGCACCCATTCATTCTTGACCCTGTCTCTTCTGGTGTTAAGAAATACTGTTCCTAAGTAATGCATTACCATTGCACTCTACAGTGGTGCTTAAAGCTTGTAAATTAACAAGTATAATGTTTTTGACTCCTTTGTTTAATTGGGTTCTGTTTATCTAGTTTTAGGACTTGTGTGGAGAATAGATCACATTTTAGGTCATATTTATGGAGAAATGTATGGATTTATGGAAAAATATTGAAAATTCAAAAGGGCTCCAAAAGGCTCACAAACTTTTAAGTACAATTGTACTATGTTTCTCCTAACATACTCAACTCTTCTGTATATCAAAATGAACAGCAACCCATTCTTCTCCACAGGCATTTTTGCTTCTTTTGACAAACATACATTCCTTGCAACAGACCATATACTACCCAGTAAATTTTTACCAGCATTTGTTCATTAAAATTTCTCCTTTAATTTTCCTGTCTTTAATAAACATGCTACCAAGATGCAGCAGTTAAACTACTTGCTCTGGCTTTGAGCTCTTTGTGTATGACTTCTAAACATTCACTCCCTTTTCACTGTCAAAAACAAGTAACTTGGTCTTTAATGCATTACATTTCAAGTCCTTGTTGTCTCATACAATCTGTGTAACATTTGCTGCAAAGTATGTGGGTTCTTAGCCAACAGTACATCTGCATACAAAAGTATCTATGCATTCATGTTCCCAACCAATAGATCTGTCACCACAAACCTTCCTCCTATATTTATCTATAAATACAATAAACAACCAAAAGGACACACGCTTTCTTGTCTTCCTCCTCAGAGTTGAACCATTCGTTAAGGATTCTGTTTCTCTTTATATGTGTTCTCTAAATCAGCTAATGTACAATATACTTTTTTCTCCACATTCATACATTTCTCATTGTCCAATTAGAGAGAAAATAGGGTTGAACTCTTAAGTATACATGGGAAGTTGTTTGGTAGAATTCTGATAGAGAGGGCATAAGAGGTGATTATAAGTAAAAATTGTGAGCAGCATTGTGACTTTATACTGGGATGGGGTGTGCAGACTAAATTTTGTTCTTCAGCAACACACTGTTGGGTTCTTGGTATTCTCTGAGCTTGGTTATTCTCCTGCAGACATTTTATTACCAGGCTTGGTAACATCATCAGGGTATGGGAGAGTGGAGTTTGCTGGCTGTTTATGTATAGTAGGCAAGCTACTAAACATAAACAGCCAGCAAACTCCACTCTCCCATACCCTGATGATGTTACCAAGCCTGGTAATAGAATGTTATGCTTAGGTGAGATGTGTTTTCTTCCTTGATGATTTCTTGACTAGGGTATTTATTGCCTTTTCCTTCATGGTGTATCTGGTGCTGTTTCCTGCTTATCTGGCTGCTGGCTGCTAGGGAGGAGGTGCTCTGGGATATTTGTTTCCTTCCTTGATTTAACTGGTATGTAGATGGGGTTTATTTCTATGTGTCTATTGATGGCTGACATTCAGACAAATCAACCCAGATCACCTTCCTGCATGTATTCATCAACTGTATTCTACAGGTACAGGTCAGCTTCAATCAGATCTATTGCATCCTCTTTCTATTACAGGTAGTCCTCAGTTAACTATGGCAATTGGGACTCGAATTTCCATTGCTAAGCAACACAATCGTAAAGCACATGCCACATGACCGCGCTGCTTAGCAACGGCAGTTCTGACATTTCTGGTTGCCATTGTTAAGTGAATCCAGCACCATTGTTAAGTGTGCATGGTTGCCATTTGCGACCTCCTGCCAGCTTCCCCGTTGATTTTCCTTGTCAGAAGCCAGGACTGAAGGTCACAAATTACGATCACATGACTGTGAGATGCTGTGACATAATTGCGAGCCAGTCGCCAAGCGCCTGGATTGCGATGATGTGACGCCAGGGACGCTGTGATGGCCAGAACTTCGAGGACTGGTTGTAAGTACCACTTGTCCAGTGCCGTTGTAAGTTCAAATGGTTGCTGAACACGTGGTCATTAAGTGAGGACCAGTTGTAGTATCACAGACACATAATGGATCCTTCCTTCCTTCCTTCCTTCCTTCCTTCCTTCCTTCCTTCCTTCCTTCCTTCCTTCCTTCCTTCCTTCCTTCCTTCCTTCCCTTTATATTTATTTCTCTTACATTCCAAGGTACAATCTTCTGTATGCCGTAACTATCAACAGATCTACCCATAAATATTGACCTCTTGTCATAGATTTGGTGAACATATTTTGTTAAGATAGAGAAGGTATAGATTAGTTATGTGTATGTCATATGCAGCATTCTCTGCCAACACTGAAGACAGAGCTAGTCAGTTTTAGTATAGTTTGGCCGTTATGCCACATGTACAACCAAAGCCCAGTTTTATACTACTCTAGGCAAGCTAGGGTTTCTAATCTAGAGATGATTTTGCAAGCCAACGTCCCAAAAACTAGGAGGTATTTTGTGTGTGCTGATTCACTCAAGATCCATTTGTAACTTGGTCAGAATTGTTAGTCCTTTGTTTATTAACTTTTAAAAGATTTTTTTAGACTTTTGAGTGAAAAACTTCAAACTGCCCTCCCCAAAAATAAGTGGGTCAGGGCACAACCTTAGCTTTAACTTAGTCTAATTTACATTCAATTGGACTACAAGAATCCAGATAACTAGTAGATGGCAGCAAAGAGATACAGAAAAGTCTATTCAGCCATTTACTTGTTGCCTGGATTTTTATGGCCCAGATCTAGTAGTCTTGTGCTGCAAAGTCTGGCTCACCTCTCCTGGTGGTTTTATAGACAAATGCTTTTCATCCTGACCAGTCCCTGTGACAATCCATGGGTGTTCCATAGTCATTCCTGATTCTTTCTATCTGCTTTATCCACTGTCTTCCCCTTCTTCCTTTCTCAACTTTTCCAAGCATAGACATTTTTACTAGCTAATACAGGTGAAACTCGAAAAATTAGAATATCATGCAAATGTTCATTTATGTCAGTATGGCAATTCAAAAGGTGAAACCAATATATGAGATAGACGCATTACATGCAAAGCGAGATATGTTAAGCCTTACTTTGGTATAATTGTGATGATTATGGCGTACAGCTTATGAAAACCCCAAATTCACAATCTCAGAAAATTAGAATAGTGTGAAAAGGTTCAATATTCTAGGCTCAAAGTATCCCACTCTAATCAGCTAATGAATCCATAACACCTGCAAAGCGTTCCTGAGCCTTTAAATGGTCTCTCAGGCTGGTTCAGTAGGAATCACAAGCATGGGAAAGACTGCTGACCTGACAGTTGTGCAGAAAACCATCATTGACACCCTCCATAAGGAGGGAAAGCCCCAAAAGGTAATTGCAAAAGAAGTTGGATGTTCCCAAAGTGCTGTATCAGAGCACATCAATAGAAGGTTATGTGGAAGGGAAAAGTGTGGTAGAAAAAGGTGCACAAGCAGCAGGGATGACCGCAGCCTGGAGAGGATTGTCAGGAAAAGGACATTCAAAAGTGTTGGGGACTTTCACAAGGAGTGGACTGAGGCTGGAGTTAGTGCGTCAAGAGCCACCACACACAGACGGATCCTGGACATGGGCTTCAAATGTCGTATTCCTCTTGTCAAGCCGCTCCTGAACAACAAACAACGTCAGAAGCGTCTTACCTGGGCTACAGAAAAAAAGAACTGGTCTGTTGCCCAGTGGTCCAAAGTCCTCTTTTCTGATGAGAGCAACTTTTGGATCTCATTTGGGAACCAAGGACCCAGAGTCTGGAGGAAGAATGGAGAGGCACACAATGCACGATGCTTGAAGTCCAGTGTGAAGTTTCCACAGTCTGTGTTGATTTGGGGAGCCATGTCATCTGCTGGTGTTGGTCCACTGTGCTTCATTAAGTCCAGGGTCAACGCAGCCGTCTACCAGGAGATTTTGGAGCACTTCATGCTTCCTTCCACAGACGAGCTTTATGGGGATGCTGACTTCATTTTCCAGCAGGACTTGGCACCTGCCCACACTGCCAAAAGTACCAAAACCTGGTTCAATGACCATGGGATTACTGTGCTTGATTGGCCAGCAAATTTGCCTGACCTGAACCCCATAGAGAATCTATGGGGCATTGCCAAGAGAAAGATGAGGGACATGAGACCGAACAATGCAGCGGAGCTGAAGGCCGCTATTGAAGCATCCTGATCTTCCATAACACCTCAGCAGTGCCACAGGCTGATAGCATCCATGCCACGCTGCATTGCGGCAGTCATTGCTGCAAAAGGGGCCCAAACCAAGTACTGAGTACATATGCATGCTTCTACTTTGCAGAGGTCCGATATTGTTCTATTTCCAATCCTTGTGTTATTGGTGTCATGTAATATTCTAATTTTCTGAGATTGTGAATTTGGGGTTTTCATAAGCTGTATGTCATAATCATCACAATTATACCAAAGTAAGGCTTGACATATCTCGCTTTGCATGTAATACGTCTATCTCATATATTGGTTTCACCTTTCGAGTTGCCATACTGACATAAATGAACATTTGCATGATATTCTAATTTTTCGAGTTTCACCTGTAATTTACTGTCTCCTCCTATATTTAATCATTATCTATTTCAGTTGGGTGGCTATTTGAGGGATTTGTCCCAAGACTTTCAGGGCACTTTCCAGGCAATATACCGCTGGATTATACAAAGGGCCACAAATGTTCCTCACTTAACCATTTTCCACTTCAAATTGCTTTATTTTCCTGCAGGAGAAAAGGCAGGAAAAACAATGGACAATAAACAACAGAGAGAGACAGAGATTAGAAATGGGAAAACATTGCCCAAACAAGGGAACAATGAATTAAACAATCCCCTCATTTCTATTGATCTTGAAATGTTTTTTCATGATCAGCCTGCCCAAGAAGAGTAAATCCAGATGAAATTTCTTGTTTAATTTATCTCTTCGATCAGGTTGATTATGAGCTCTCTATCAGACACAATTAAGCAGGAGGAAGCAGATGAGCAGAGCATCTGTGGTGATGATTCATACTTCTTTCTCAATTGAGATACACATTAGTTTTCAGTATTAGCTTATACAAATTTGTTGTCTGTTTTTAGTTTCTTACCAGATCTGTCTGAAATACTGAAGGCAGACATTATTCACTTAGGTGAAATGGCTTCTGTATATTCCCTTTTATAATTTTTCTAATCCAATTATTTAATAATTAATATTTCATGTTTGACAGATAATAATGGACAGATAACCTAAAATACCACTATCTTTTTTCCCCAAGTATAAAACATTCTTATATCAAATATTTTTGCGAAGGGATACAGTCTTGAGGTAGATTAATGTAGGTAAAATTATACTCTCAATAATTGAGATTGCTGTGCATTGTTTTCTGTCATTCTTTTTTCAGCTTTTTGTAGCTACAGTATCTGTGAACTACACAATGAATTAATGAGCTTGACATAATATGTTTTATGACATTCCCTGAATGGTTTTACCGAGATGGTGCAATCAGATGTCAAACAAAGGATTGTTGGATACCTTTCTGTAATTCTCTGGTCCTAAGTCGTTCCTGCGCTTCTTTCAGCTTATGTCACCAGTGCTATTTTCTTGACGATTTTATGTGTTGGATTCCCCAGTATGTTTTTGCAAATCAGTGAAATGACGTACAGGCATGTGTGAATGCAGCTTTGATCTTAAAACATCTCTTTCTCAACATTTCTGTAAGAGTGGGTTCCCGGACTGACAAAGGTTCTGGAAACCATTATGTGAAACAGCCAACTGCAAGCTTCTTTGTTATCAGTGAAGAGACCTGTCTCCTTGCAGGATCTTATAAGGGCTGTTGGATAGAAAATCAGAAAATATCCACCTTAATGCACATGGGGACATATTAGTTCTAAATTGAAAATAATTCTGCTGCTGGAATCCTTGTAACCCCAACTTTTCATTTCAATCTATCTTGTTAAAGGAAACTGAGAATCTTGCTTGGAAAAGAATTACTTTCAGTTATAGACTGCTGCTAAAGAGCCTTCTGGAATCTACAGAAAGAATCTTGGGAAAGAGAGTTCCCTTGATGGTAAAAAGAAGGCAAATCTGGATTAGGAGCAAAGCAAGTGGTATTGTTTCTGTGGTATTTTTCACTTTTTCACTTTCTCCTATGTTGATTTTTAAATTTCTAGTGGAACGCATAGGATCTCTACATTGATTAGAGAAAATTTACCTTTCCTCCCTGTCACTTTTGTTGAAGATTCATGTTTCCTCCTCCTCCACTTTAGTTGCCTCCCCCACCTCCCATCCTAAATAATGGAAATACTTTTCATTAAAATGGGAAGCAGCATGTTGAGATTGCACTTTTTATGTATTTATTTTCATATCCTTCCTGACCTATTTATTAATATACTTGATTGTTACTGGTTTATTTAATGTTATAAATAAGTTTATAAGCCATGCAAAGAACTCCAGTCACTAGGAAGGAAGGAAGGAAGGAAGGAAGGAAGGAAGGAAGGAAGGAAGGAAGGAAGGAAGGAAGGAAGGAATTCAGCTCTTTGGATTTGATCTCCATGAGGTAATTTGGAACACGTGGAAATGTGAACATGGCCCGTTTGTAACACCTTAAAGCAGCTGCAGAATGCATAATAATTCTGGGCAAAAGTGCAGCTGTTTTAAGGTCTTACAGACATGTGCTACATTTGCATCCCCATATGCTCTGGGGCATCTAACTAGGATAGAAACTGAAATGCTGCACAGCCCTAATAGATAGCAGAACTGCTGTGATATTGTTCCTTTCCTCCCATCCCACTGATTCCCTTCAGTAAGATGTTTTGGCAGATGTTATCAAAAGCTACTGAGAGATTGAGGGAGCAGGCAATCCATCATAGGCTTGCAGTAGAAAAGCAATGGTCTTCAGCAGTCCAGCTAACCAGTGTCAGATGCTTATTTGCAGATATTTCTCCATTTTTGAAATATTGGAGAAATGACTAATAATTTGGAATCGGAGCAGTTTTTTCCTTTAAGGAAATGACTTTAAAAGATATTTTAAAAGTACAAATTAGCAGTGCTTTAAAACTTAGACAAATGCTTGATGCAAACGGAATTTTTTTAAAAGGTAGTATATTTATAGGGGTCGACTTATTTTTACTGATAAAATTAATAGAAGATGTTAGAAAGAAAGGAATGGGCGAGACATACAAACACTTCAGACCTCCTACCAGGAATCAGCAATTCATTCAAGATTAGCTCTGGCTTGCCTGCTGAATTTAACCCTTTTATAATGCCCAAACCTGGCTTGTATTTCATTTTTTTCCCTGTCCAGTTACGCCTGTTCCCTTATCTCATTCTCTTTACTATGCTTTGCTGTATGCTTTGCAATATACTTGCCCTTTCTTCTTACCCTGTCTCATTCCCAGTTATTTCCTTTGTTTTTACTGTTTTTCTTGGAAGGAGAAACAAACATATATGGATCTGTACATAATGTATTTCTGTGTTTAAGACTGTTTTGTGAGTGTGAACAGCAGTGGTTGGTATATCCAGATATGAATTGATTCCTGCTATAAATACTATAAATAGAATGACTTTTACAGGCAGTTAATTTTAATTAATAATTATTAATTCAATGGCTGTCATCTATCTCCTGGCCCTGTTCATATTTTGGAGGGTGGCTTCTTGCAGATATACATACATACACATACACACACATACATGCATACACAGATATACAGGGGCCACTTGCACACATTTATTGAATAGAATAAGAACGGGGAAACTCCGGGATTGGTTTAAGCTGGAGTTGCTGGTCCTAGGTTGATAAGGGAAACGGAACCTTACGCAGGATTTTTGTCTATGTTCACTCCCCCCCCCCCCCCAGTTTTTGGGGGGAGAGTGTCTTAAATTCATGGTTATCTTCCTTTCAAGTTAATACAGTATTGTGACATGGGCCCCACCTCTGAGCAGCCGAACGTTTATTGGGACAGCATTTCAGAACTCAGTTTGTGAAAAAGAGCACTTGAAACTTACAGAATCAATTTGTAATATTTATCTTTTGTCCAACTCTATAAGTGAAGCATCGCAAAAGGCAAGCCGTTCCTATAAATAGCTGAGCAATTAATTATGTATAGGCTTCCCTCCAAAAGAACTTCTACACCACAAGTTTGCTTCCTCCACCTTGAATGAATATCTTCTGAGCCTGTTTTCTTTTCCATCCGGCAAACACATCGATGAAACACTAGTTTTGAATCCAGTGAGGTTGCTTGGCCATTTAACATCCTGTAAAATTGAGTCTGCACTGGCTGAAATTCTTCTCAGTCACAATGAATTGAGAGCAGGCCGTCTGACAAAGGACAACTTTTCAGCATCTAAAGATACAAGCAGTGTTCACATGACGTAGTTAGCTATAACCTACGATTAGCAGGAATACATAGCACTATTTTACTCCCATGACATTCAGCTCTTTTAACTGAGATTCAGACTTACGTTGCTTGAACTTGAACCTCTTGGATCACTGGAATCTGAATGTTGTATCACAACACTAAGTTAAGACAACTAGATGACAAAGATGGCACTTGTTTCAAGTTTGCACAACACATTGTGCCTGAAATCTGAGTTAAAGAGCTATACATGATAAGGATGAAAAAGTGCTACATGCTTCCTGGACCGAGGTTGACATCTGAGTGTATCACATGAACTTAGGCAATGAGTAGTTGAAGTTCCTTTGAGATAGATATGAGGGGAGAGAGTTATGAAAGGCTTTGGATCCTTTCTCCAGCTTCATTTATCATTACTTACACCTGCCATTAGCAAATGAGACACTGGCTTCTAGTCCAACTGCAAGAGTCTCAAAGATGTAAGGAGGGGCAGGAATGGCACAACCCTCCTTTCCTGTTTATTGTTCAGACCTTTATGTCTGCTTTTCCTACCTGGGCCTGTTGCTAACTCTGGCTTCTAGGCCCAAGGAGGCAACCTTAAAACTGAATTTTATTTATTTTATTTACTTATTCACAGGACTCATAAGCCACTCCAGTCAGCAGACTCTGAGTGCTGTACAACTCCCCAATATGTAGTTGGGATTAAAAGCAGTACAAATCAAAATTAAAAGCAAATGGTATGCTATTATGACACAAATGGTAACATAAAACTGGGAGACATTGTCAGAAGAATAAAACCAGTTCCTCTTCAGGAGAGATAGTTGTAATGAACCGGCACCCGTGGCTTGATGGAGCAGCCACATTTTCACCAATTTCCTGAAGGCTGGGCGGGAGTTGTTAAAATTGTTAGAATATTGTTAGAATATTGGGGGGGGGGGGGACAATACTGTTCTATAGAGGGAGGCAACAGTAACTAAAAAGGCATGCTTCTGTGGCCTCTGAAGATGACAGTCTCTGATCAAGGGGACAGGTAAAGAGCCTATCTTATTAGATTTTATGGCTGGGCGGATGATACTGTGAGAAGATGGTCCTAGCATTCCAAGGCCCTAAACCATGCAAGGTGACAACTAGCACCTTGAATTGCACCTAGAAGTCAACTAAGAACCAGTGCAACTCTCTGAATAGAGAGTTATGTAGGTGTTGCCCCATGCCAAGCAATAGCAACAGTCCAATTGAAAGGTGACTGAGGCGTGAGCGACGGTGAATAATGCTTCCTGCTCCAGGAAAGGTTGCAATTGGTTCAGAAGACGGAGCTTCAGAAAAGCCCTTGTGGCCACAGCTGCCACCTGCTCCTTAAGGAGGAGTTGTGAGTTGATTCTCAGAAATACATTGTTTTTCTTCCTGTAATTGTACATTTGCCTTCATAGAAGAAAGAGGAACAGGGATGTTACTTTTCCAGTAAGTGTACCAATAATTAGGAGTTGCAAGTTCAAATCCTTAGCAGGCCATGAAGCTTGCTAGATAACTTTAAACCAAACATATTTTAGGAGATCCTTGTCTCAAGAGTCCTAAGCCACTGAAAATCAGAGTAGATATCAAGTACAAGGCCTCTGAGTAGTCTCATCCATGTTTCTTGGTCATACTAGTTGATGGGATCATGGTGAAGAGAACAGAATGCTCAAAAGGAACATGTCTTGTCCTCTAATCACTGTTAATTGCTACACAGACCAGAATGAGAACAATGGGTATTTGTACTTGTGGTTGGTGGTATGAATAAACCTCTTTGTAATAAATGCACGTCTGTCCATGTGTGAGAGAGATGAGCTACAAGCTCTGCTTATCAAGAAGACCTGTTTTGTGCAATTATTCTTTGAGACTCTTCCTCATTTTTTTATCGTTATTGCTCAGTTCCTGATAAGCACCTGAACTGCTTAAAGATGTATCAGTTATGGAGGGCGGACTTGTTTCCCTGACTTGTTCTGATGAAGTAAAAGGTTTCTCAGTACATCATGTGGCATAAATATCACAAATTCTACAAACATGCCTTAACGAAGGAAAGAGTGGGTCGCATAATCAGAAGGGTCCTGTGGCTAGGACATGAAAACATGCTGTTGAACATAGTGTGAAACATCTAGTCAGGTGAGTTAACCAAAGTAATTTTTTTTTTAGCTTATCAGAATCTCTGCTGCCAAAAGATGCTTTTTCTTCTTAATTCTTTTAGGGTAGGGTTTCATATGAAGGTACTGTTTGACATGGGGGAAGAAGGGACCTGTATGTGTATCTTTCCTAGCTAGGCACTGAAGATCAGGAAGTGGTTTATTCTTGTGATGGACTCAGTCCAAATACAGAGCCAGGGTGCTGTGCAGTAGTGCTTAAGATGTTAGACTAACCCAGGGGAAACCCATGTTCAGATCCACTCTGGGTGGAAACATCCTGGATGACTTTGGGTTGATCAGTCTCTCTTAATCCAATCTACCACTGTTGTTGCAGAAGAAAACTCCTGTTTGAAATTCCATCACTTTGTCCCTTCAAACATTACATATTGATTCTGTTGATGACACTGTTACTCCGTGCAGGGATTCTCAGGGATGGGTAGAAAGCCTAAAACTGCTGCTATGAAGAAGTTTGTGTAAGGCCTTCAAAAACATAGCACAAAAAAGGTACACTACCAAAAAAAAAAAAAAAAGTATATTACCGAAAAATAGTAGAAGTCAGTTGAGAGGAGTATCAGTAGTTATTCTCAAGCCATACATCTTCCTGGTGGCTTTATGCATTTGACAGCTGAATTCAAGGAATCAGTTGGCATCCAGGTCACCATACTTAGATTCTCCACAGTCATTAATGGATAGTTCAGGTCTGCTTTGTTTCATTCCCATCCCCATTTAGAAGGCTTAAATCTGGGCCAATGCAATGAAGTGATGAAACATAGTAACCACAGGCCAGAGTCTAGTGCACATTCTGGCACGTGCAGTGTAGAGTTGGATCATTGACCCAACACTTTGAAACAGTTTTTCAGATGAGGAAGGTTGTAGATGGAGATAGAAAGTTTAACCAACATTTCTCTAATCTCCTTTTTCTTTTACCATTGTTGTTACAATGCCTGATTCTGAATACTTGACTTTATTTAGCTAGAGATCCCAGGGAAGGTTCTGCAGCTGAGGGCTTTGCACTCCTTTCCCTGAGGAATAAGAAGATGGATTGATTTCCTTGAGTGGACGGAGCCAGGAGAGCTGCAGATTTAGAGTTAGAGAAGTTCATCTCCTAATTGAAAGGGAGTAAGGGCAAATCCTTTTTGTTGGCTTTGCCCATTCTTGTCTTTTGGATTCCAGCCACAATTTAGTAATGATTTAAATTGGAAGGAGCCAAGTGCAGAGTGCTACTCAGCTACAAAGCGCACTGATGATCTTGAGCCAGTCGCTCTCTCCCAGATAAACTAATTCCCATGATCCTGGTGGGAGAGGGGGTATGGTGGGCATATTGACTGGATACATATGTTGCACTAAGACATGTTTTATGTTAGTCTTCTTGTAATAAATCACCATTAATTGAATTCATACATCATCCTAAGCCAGAAACCATGATTAACAAGCCACAATGGAATTCAAGCAAGGAGAGCCCCATACATATGACATATTACTCAGTAAGGCAGATATAAGTATTTAGAATATGATTTTTAAGGGGGAAAAATCTGACTAAAGAATTGAAATCAGAAACACTCAAAAATTTTAAATGTTTATAAATACTGTACATCGGTTGGAATACAACAAAGGGGAAGTTAGTAACTAATATTTATAATATTTTTAGTAGTTTTTCTTCTTTTTTTAGTATTTTTAAATAACAAATAGTGGAGATTTTGGCACTTAGTTCAGAGATTCTCATTATTTCTTACACTGTTAAAATAATTTAAGACACTTTGTTTTTTTATGGTTAATTTCTCATCAGTGATATACTGAGCACTAACTGTACAATCCTGGTAATTCCTTTTTCCACTTACTGATAATATATTTCTGCATCAACTAAGGAAAAAAACCCTCAAGCTGCAATGGCTGATTGTACCCAACACACTAAGCCAAAACCAAACAAATCACACTTCTTTGCAATGTATGAAACAGTGCACCAAGTGGATTCCTATGTAAGGTAAGCCAAACAGTTATCAAACAGTTGTTTGACTTATCAAACAGTTGTTTTAATTTACTATCTTGCATGAACCCAGGGATTATTGCTTGGTGACTTTTGGTGATTTGATGCTAAATTTCAGTGACACCATACCTAGGAAGTCTTTTTTTTTTTTTGGTGCCTTCGAGTCAGTCTTGATTCCTGGGGACTGCCTGGACGAGTCCCTGCAGTTTTCTTGGCAAGATTTCGGAAGTGGTTTGCCCTTGCCTCCTTCCCAGGGCTGAGAGGGAGTGCCTGGCCCGAGGCCCCCCAGCTGGCTTCGTGCCTAAGGCGGGAGTAGAACTCCCGGTCTCCTGGTTTCTAACCTGGTGCCTTCACCACTACACGAAACTGGCTCTCTACTGGGGGAGTCTAGAGGCTGTGAAAAGAGATAGGGCATTATTTGTCCATTAGATGCAGATAGTTCACTGCTGCTTTAGTAGATATATTTAGAGTTTGCAGCCTTAATCTCAGCCCCTTGGAAAGGATGATTGGCTCTTTAGACTCTGGAGTACAAACAGTTCTTGTTGAAGACGCACAAAGTGTTGCAGAAATATTATTCAAACACAGCTTCTCAAGAGATAGTCTCATCTCATAGCTTTCAGGGAAAAAGTTAATTGCATTTGTACAGCAAGCATGATTGGCGTATTGTTTGATTGAGTAACTGATTGCTGTGAGCATCTTGCTGCGATGAATCCTGTATTATTACTTGGTGTGTGTTTTGGTTGTTTTTTACCATTTACAGTTCTAAAAGACATCTCTGGAGTAATCGTAATTCTGCTGCAGGGAAAGATTGCATGCTGTACTGTGGTCTGCCCATCTTACATTTCTTGCAGCTTGCCATTGCACAAAAGGACCCTTCTTTTAGGTAGGGCATCTAGTGTAATGTGTCCTGATGTGAATAGAAGGAGCAGATGGCAAGTGTCTAGCAATTTGTTACACAGTGCAGTTTGTAAAGGAATAGAACAGCAGCGGGTTGCAGAGCCAAGCTGCCTGTGTCATGTTCTTGTTAAAGTGGTTAAACCAGCTGGCTCCAGGATTCCAAGACTGTACATGTAAGAGTTCCTAATTTACTACTTTAAAATATAGGACAGCACCTATTGGCCTTTATGTGAAAGATCAGGATCCATACAGGGTCACTGACTAGCTAAGGTGGGTCACTTTTTCTAATGGACCGTTGCCAGTTTTTTGGAAGGGAGGGAGGGAGGGAGGAAGGGAGGGAGGGAGGGATGCAATAAGGAGATGGTGGTGGTGGGGAAGCAATAGGAGAAAGACAAGGGAGTATAGATAATGCAAACCATAGGTGGTTTTATACTGCAGTAGCTGTTTTATATGTGAGGTTTATTGCTAGGAATCTTCAGAGCCACAGTGTTAGTTGCTGAAGGTGTTGGAAATGTTTCTGCAGAGTTCCCGTTGAGGCGGGAATGCCCATTATGCAGTTTAAATATGTCCTAAATGGAAGGAAGTTGAGCATAGTACTTTTCCTTTGTTTGTTCCTTTCCTTTGTTTACTTAAGAGGTTGTGCATCTTCTAGACAGCTTTCCCTAACTTGGTGCCATGTTATGGAACTAACAATCCAGAATTTCCAGCCATCTGCATGGAGAATTTGAGATGTTGAACTCTCAAGAGATCTGAAGAGCACTAGGGTGGGAAATGCTGTTCTTAGTAAGGATGAGTTTACAAAACCACCAGTAAGGTAGTAAGGATGAGTTTACAAAACCACCAAATGTGACATATTTAAACATTAAAAAAGTCGAAGATCAAGAATAGCGGTATGGGAAGAGCTGTTGTCTCAGTCCTTCCTTCTAGGAACTTTTCTGCTTGAATCCTACCCCAGTTATCTTACAGCTCATCCTCACATCCTGCTAAGTGCATCGTGAAAATACCCCACTAAATATTTTTAGAGGACATATCTTCATGACATGGCCTTTGTCTCATCTCCTGCCCATTATGGAGGCAGCCTAAATTCTTCCTTGGCTGCTAGGGAGAAGAGTGTTTAAAGGAGTGTCTTCCAACTTCTCTTAACAAATGCCTTGGCATACAAATGATCTATGATACCTCAGTCATGATCTTGGTGACAGAGTGGTCAGAGCTGGCATTTGTTGGCCAGGTGAGGCTGCTGCAGGCATGCCCCCTCTCCTGTGACCAGTAGGAACTATCCTCCATGGACATTTTGACTCAAGATGCAAGAGAAATCAAGTGTTTGCTTTCTGCAGAGGCATTTACCAGTGCAATGCCTGACCCACTCTTCACAAAGTGCCATTCAGGCATTATATGGGCTCTTTATATTCACCATACACTGGACTGGGAGGTTCTGCTCACAGTCACTCTTGTCTTGGTGACTTCTCGATTGGATTATTGCAGTAAAAAGGAGGGGTGGGCTGGTGATCTGTTTAAACTAGGAAGGAGATATATTGCTGGTTCTGTCCCAAAGTGTGCATTAGTGGTTTTCTGCTGCTTTTGCCAACAAGGTTTTTTGCATGGCTACTTTCTGCTGTTTTTATTACTTTGGGAGGGGGGCAGTGTTATTTTGCATACACCATGGAATGCTTCTGGGTGCAACCATTCGCTGCCAGCACTGCCATTCCCTTGCATTATTTATGACTATTTGGAAGCCGGGATGAAATTGACAGGAGTTCTGCCAATTTTCCCCTCTAATTCAAGTGAGTGGGAGGCCTGTCTGCCAGTCTTCTGGAAGACAGGGAAATGTCTGTCCCAAAATAACCCAGCTGACAGGTTGGTGGGGTAGAGGATGGCTCGGGATGAAGCAGAAAGGAGCTGTCTCTCAGTGCATCGTGCATATCTTTTTCCACTTCATCAAGCACCTCTGTCCATCCCTTTCCCTATGTCAAACCCAAGCCGACCCAGAAAAACAATATTGATGCACAGACTGGGCAAAGCTTTTTGCGCCAGACAATTCTGCAAAAATAAAGATGCAAAATGTTATGTATGCTATTTTATTTTACAAAATGTCAGAGTTTGTTTTATTTTATGACTTGCATTTCCTTTCGTACTGCTGTCTCTTAGGGTTTCATTTTGTTAATTTACAGGGTGAATTAAATAGGGAGTGAATATCCTTTCTAAAAGTATATTCTCCTAGTTCATGCCAAATATACATCCCACACGGTGGGAAGTAGATAAGGTGGTACCAGATATTTTTGCAAAGGTAAGAGGAGATCTTGTCTGTAGAAGTTGATCAATTTATGAATGGTTTGAGAAACAGAGATAAGCTTTTCTTCTCTCTCTTTCATGATCCTGCATCTCAATGAAACTTTGCAGACAAAAGAAACAGGTCCTTCCAATGAGACAGTCTGTTACCTTCCTGCTTTCTGTAAACATGTGACTGGCTGTTACTGGTAAGAGATCTGTGATGGATGATGTGATGCAATCAGGTTCTTCTAATGTTAGTTTTCCCTCCAACCAGCCTGAGTAACTAGCCGGGTAATGAAACGTTTGCAAGACAAGAACCGAGCTCAGAGAACCCCAAGGACTCCACAGTTCTGGGAATTATAGGGATCATTAGATTAGGGAAAGCTGTTAGAGCTGTCATTTTCTCCACAGGATGATTCGTAGTATGTATCACTTCATATTTTTGGGATGGCTTCACCATCATGTAGAGGTGATACAGACTGTGAAATCCAAGGTTGTCCATGGAACCTTGGACAGAGTTGAATCTCAAGTGTTGCCCAATAACTCCTGGTGTCTCAGGGCTGGGCAACTGGCAGTACACTGAGGTGAACCAGTACTGGAGCCAAAAACTATGGATAATCCAGTAGTTGCCCCAAACTGGGGCTAGAGCAGGAGCAAAGAGCAAGCTAAGAATCAGTACCAAAGAACAGATACACTTAGGTCCCTTTCTAGAATTTCCAGGTGGAAGAAATAAGAATTCTGAAATTCTACTCCTCTGTAGCCAGAAAGATGCAGTGGTCAACCTGGGAGGGAGAAGTCAGCTTAGGCTGACTTGGGCCCACCAGATGTATGGATTTCAAGACCCAGAATTCCCAGCCAGCATAGCTGAAATTCACACATCTAGAGAGTGCCCAGTTTGATGAGGTAGAAGGCCTAAAGAAAGTTCACTGGAAAGGTTGTCGTGTACAGTTCAGTGGTTTACTACGGGAAACCACATAGAGATCTCCAAAGTGTCTGACAGGGAGGAACTTGACATTGCCTCAGCTTAATAAAAGTAAACTCAAACCACATCTTTTTGACCCTAGCCAGTACAGTAGTATGGTTCAGCTATGAATTCTGTAAGGAACCATACATTCCATTCTTTAAGCACTAGCAGAAAGCCTTAATTCATTGTCTTGCATTCCATAAATATTTCTAAGCTTCCCTTCTGAAATGCTGTAGCTACATCTTCCATCCAGATAGGCAGCCCGGCTTTCAGTCCCTACAGAGCAGGCAGAACAGATATACAGATGTTTGCAACATGTAACTACAGCATGAGGATAAGCTGCACCTGTTACATTCCTATGTTAAAAGCATTAGAACTCAGCTATAACAAAGGAACTCAACAGCAGAGGGGAGGTATGTTACCTCCCATCCATGTAAAGTCCACTTGCAGACTTAAAAAAAAAGAGTCGTGTTGTGAATAGTTTGCCGTCCCCACCCTTCTTTTGGCACAGGCTTGTATCTAGATGTGAAATGGGATGTCGATCCATATCTGGGACAAATAAGACATTGTTAGAAGTGATTGGCTGTTTTTCACGTGAATATCCAGTCGACTTCAAAGTGATTCTGAAATTCTTATTCTGTCCCATTTTCTTAATAAGGCAAGTTCTGTGTTTAAGGACAAGTAAGTTTCTATCAATCATAGGAAATGATTGTGCTTATCTATAATTAGATGTTACTCAGATAAAATTCCTAGCTTCTGCCGTGGTCATGCTACTGTGCTATTCAAAATAGTCCCTGTCTCTCTAAGTGTTTCATAGCTAGAACTGGAGCTTCATTCCTGGTAAAAACTTTTCCAACTCTAGCTGGGCATTGGGGCTGAATCAGCCTGGCAAGAATGCCCGCAAGGGATTGTATGAATTTGTCAGGGGAAGGAAAAAGGCTGTTTTAGAAATTTAGAAATTCTAAGATAGTGCAGTTGTTTTGCAACTGATACTGTTCTGCTAACAGCTTAATTTGAAGCTGCCTCTAGGGTACATTTGGGACCCACTCCAACTCTTTCTTTGGACATTGTTTATTTCACAATGACACTAAGGCAGCCGCGATTTCCTACCTCCCAAAAACAAGGCTGCACAAAACGTGTATTTTTGAAGAGTCTGTTTTTGCTAATGATAGTCTTGACCAGGAGAGGGCATTTGTCAGCCAATGGAAATGTTTATCTGGCAATGGTGAATCTTGCAGTCATTTCACTGCATTTTCTCTAAGAGAGTGGTTGCATCAACTGGCTTTGCTATAAAGAAAAGATCATGCTGTCCCTGGTTCTTCTGGAAATCCCCAAGAGGCACTCCTGCTCCCCCTACTAAGATGATTAATCTAATAGTGTTAGCCGGAGTCTGTATGAGACAGCAATGTAAAAGGCTAAGAAAAGAACATTTATCTGTTCTGCCTGTATATTACACTGATTACCCAGCATCTGATGATTACTGTCCCATTTTCATGAATGTCTCATTTGATAACCCCTCCGAACACACCTTTTCTCTACTGGGGATGTGCTTTGGTGAATATGCTGACATTTTTATGACCTGTGATGAGTTGTCACACATAAAGGAAAGAAAGCATTGAGAACGGTTTTCAATAAACACTATTTCAGGGCAGAATCTCAGTTCTGGGAAAATACTCCCCATGTTAGTATCAGACTGTCTCTCCCGCTCCACTGAAGTAGAGAATTGGCTTGTTGTCAGTGCTTAAAACATCTTGTTCAGAAGCCAAGTCAGCATCTTCTGGAAGAGTTCGCAAGCAGAGGCTTGCTTCCTTTTAGGCTATGCAGTACACAAAGAAGATCACCATGGGTCTGTCTGTCATAAGACTTGGTATGCCAATAAAGATTGGATATAGATTTGAGCTGCAAAAATCCAGAAGACCACTATGTGGCAACAAGAATTACACAAAACACTTGCTCTTCATTGCTATTTATTTGGTGGTGAGTTTTACAGCCACCTCTGGTGGTTATTTTAATCCAGCCAGGTTATGGTAGCCATGTTTTACACCATGCTTTTTGCTTATCCACAGTCCTTGATGTATGTTGCTGGCATTTTGTCTTTCACTATTGTGAGAAATCCCTAGACATTTCAGAGGATATTAGGACAGATTTTGGCATGTCCACCCAACTCATACACAACAATGGCTAGGAGTAGAGGATCTTACTTCCACCTCACCAGAATACTGTAGTCTCTACAAGAAGAGCTGTTGTGCTGGGCACACTTCTTCAGGGCAGTTTTGTTATTCTCATT
This sequence comes from Liasis olivaceus, assembly GCA_030867105.1. Lineage (NCBI taxonomy): Eukaryota > Metazoa > Chordata > Lepidosauria > Squamata > Pythonidae > Liasis > Liasis olivaceus. Next base: position 156,809,959 of record CM061348.1, on the reverse strand, counting down.
TTCTCATGGAGGAATTTTTGATGAGCTTCTTAGGAACATCAGCCTTCTCCGTAACATAATCACAAAGTTTCCCAGAAAGCATCCCTATAATCCTTGAAAGAATTTTATAAAAGAAACTGGTATCTTCAAATTACAGATAAGGGATTAAGATTTGTACTAGTTATTTTCCAGGCACAATGCAACATTTAATCTCCAGAGACTATGTCTTCCCTTCCTTCCTATTATGATCTTTGAAGTCCATTAGCAGTCTATATTGTGTGCAAGCCAGCCTGTTGGCAAAGATTCAGAAGAGCATTTTTGGTGCTCCACCACCCCATTTATGGAGTTGTGTATTTGCTGAAGTGCAGATCTTAGCATCTTCTGGAAGCACTTGATGCCTATTCAAGCCTGAGTGCCTTGTGGAACTATTCTATCTATTCATTCTCAGAATTATTAGAAAAGGAGGGGAGAGATATTTGTATGCAATTGTATTGCTCCTTACTGAATTTCAGTTAGATTTCCTGCCCTGATGCTTTGTAGATATGGCCAGGGTGGTTGGAAATGATGGGAAATGCACTGCAATGTGTCTGAGGATGCAGGACAGAGAAGGCTACTGTTGGGGGGGGGGGGGGGGGGTTTGCCTAAGTGAATGAGTTCACGGCTGACATTTTATCCAGAGACTTCCTGCCTCGTTGCTTCAACTCTCTTTAGTCATTAAGCTGGACACGAGAGAGCTTTTAGAATTGCTTTTGCTCCACATTGAGAACATTTTAACTTGTTTTTTTCAAACTTATAAATAAATATTTTATCATATTATAATTATCATTTGATAGCCTCCCAGTCACCCTGAAATCAGAAATGGTAACAAATGGGTGATGGGCAGAGGGAGAATGACTTAACAATATTATTGGGGGGTGTGTGTGCCTTCTGCTGTACTATGAGTGGAAAAAAATGGGAGATATTGGGCAGGTAATAGATTACAAAGTAAGCACTTTGAAAACTGTGCGGTTGAATGGGGAGATAAGTACTGCATGTGTTTTTTCAGAATGAGGATCACATCATACATACCTAGAAGATCTCTCCTAATGATGTTATTCTACATCAGACTTAAAACATTTGTGACACATGCACACACCCTATCCTGAACAGAGCCATGCTTCAGCTGCTGGGTACTTGCTAATTTGTCTGTTTCAGTACCATCCTTGCTATGCAGACCAGTAAGTCAAAGAAAACAGGAGCTGTGCAGAGTTTCTGGTAAGCCACTCTACCCGCTTGACAGTCTTGAGTTTATTTCAGTAGGTCATGTAGCCTTACTCCATGTAGTATGTGTCTTTTAGTTCAAAATAAGTTCCTGGAATGCCCCAGAGTTTAGTTTGTTTGCTGTGCTATTTGTTTTGGCCTCTAAGTCTAGCAATGCAGGAGAATCCAAAGTGCCTTCTGAGGCATTCAGCATATTTGTATATTTATGTTGTGATGTACTGTGAAAGGAAGGTGTGGCCTCAAGAACTCAGCTGGTTTTTTGTCCACCTTGTGATTTGATCCACCTTCTGCTTTTGCCTGTGGTAGTACTGGAGGAGAAAGGGAGGGAGAGAATGAGAGAAAGAGAGGGAGAAAGAAGAAGGTAATGAACAAGAAAGTGGTTTAGCATTAGCATGTGCCTGTCATAGAGAGAAATCCATTTAATGGAAGCCCATGGAGATACGCTTGAGCTCCGGCTGCTGTCCTCAATCAGGTTAATCAAACAACAGGGTAGATCACCGACACCCTGAGGTCACAGATAGACATGCCAAGACTGCAAACCGAGCTGATTCACCTGATGGTGAGGAGGCAGTGATGGCCACACCCCAGCAGTTACGGTTTCAGGTTCCAATGATTTGTTTCCTTTGGACATAGTGGATGGGGGCGCAGGCTGAGAGGAGATGTGTGTCACTAGTAGGCATGGTTGACTCATTTCTTTCAGGATTGTTTTCATTGCTTCATTTGTTTTGTTTTGCTTTTCTTTTTGAACCACCTCACATTTTTGCTCTCATGAGGGTGGCAGAATGCAACCCATGCAGGCGGTAGAAACATTAAACTCATTGTGAGCGGAGATCAGACAAGTGAAAGGTAAGCATCCTTGCCAGATACTGTTTTTGTTATGATTCTGAAGATACTGTATATAGTACCATCAGCCTAATGTTGCCTTATACAACTTGTGACCTATCAGACCAGACCAGCAGCTGTATATGGCATCTCTCCAGGAAAATGAGAAGTTTGGGGTTTTTCTACTGGCTCACCCTGAGATGCCAAGAAATAAAACAGGTTGTTACACACTTAACAAGTTGCAATAATGTGGCTGATAGGTAGGGTGTGCTCACTGACTGGCAACATTGCATGAAGAAACTTTACCCACTAGTGGCCAATAAAGGTGCTGTTAAAGATATAAAAACTGGCCTGCTTGTATGGATGGACAGACAGACCGATGTGTGTATACACAGATTCACATAGGAATGTATACATAGAAGTCACTCTTTCTCCTCACTGGCCTGCTATTATTCTTAACACTGGCTTGATTGGCAATCTACAGTAACTAATAAATGTCCTCCATGTTATGAGGATTTCTACATGTTGTTGTTAGACTTTAGAGGACAGCAATGCAGAATAGGCTCTCTCCCCCCACTTCCCCCAATTATTATGCTTTGTGATGTGCTAAAAATCTGTCTCATTTGTGATTCTCAATCAGAACCAAACTTTCTGGTCTTTTTTACTGGTTTATCCCACTGTGAGTGGGTTGAATTTGCTGGGATGGGTTCCTTGCACAGACAGAAAAACACACACATTTTTACTATTGCTATGCTGATAGCGGAGAAGCAGCAGAAGGAAGGATGGGAAGAGCAATCTGAGCATAATCTTCTCTTGGTAACTTTCAGAAGTAATCTGTAATATACTTTTTCACATTTCTGTTGCCTGTAGTGAAGAATGGACCTTCCAGATTTATTTCCAAGCTCATACATAGACCATCTTCAATCTGGTGGCAAATATATGGTGACTGGGACATGCGGACATGACTGTCGTGTGTTTTTATTAACCCCTCTGTGAAACCAGGGGAAACGAACATCTTGAATTAAGTTCTTGTCTTTGATAAACTATTAAAGTGCCCTGGAGATGGTGCATTGATGGGCAGAAGAAGAAAACCATATTATTCTGCCTACATGGGATAGGGGTACGGGAGCATCTTTCCCGGGCTGTTTTGCTTTCCGTGACAATGTCTTCCCATTTACAGTGTTGCAAGCAAATCCATAAATGGAGCTAATATCCAAAATAATAAGCAAAGAAATAAATACAGTTGTTAGCCTACCTATGCATGCATGTTTCCATTTGTCATACATGGAGTACTAATAGCTTGAAGGTATAAAAAAAAATTGTCCTTGAGGTGATTCCTAACTTGCCATGGACACATAGCTGTTTACAAGCTTATTCTAGTATATATGATGTGTTGAGGTGGTTAAATACAAGCTGTTAAGATGGGGAGGGTGTATCAGTTCATATTAAAAATCTGAAGCTATGTAATTCAAATGTGGGGTTGGGTAGAAGACTTCTGGTATAAAGTTAATACAAGAGGGATGGTTGCATTAGCTGCTATTGGAAACAATTTAAAAAAGGAGAGTGCATGGAATTCCTATAGTGGCTTTGTAAATAAATTATCCAATGAACCTGAATTATAAGATTATTTCTATTCTAATCACAATTTGGAAGCCTTCTGAAATCTTTGGGATTTATGTCTGAAGAAGCTAAAGCAGGGTTGGGCTTAGTTATTTGAAAGGTAGAGCATAAGGGAATTGCAAGGTTGTGGATTAAACTGAAGAGTCAGAAAAAGCACTCAGCAATGGCAGACTGTTCTGAACCATTGCTGAAAGGCTGCATGGATGTCTCTTTATAATCACAAGGAGCCAAGCTCAACTTAAGGGTATCTTCTCTCTTTTTAAAGCTTCATAGTTGAAGGTAATTGTTGAAACTTTATATAGAGAACATAATATGCAGTAACGTAGCAATGCATTCTTATGGACTTTATAGACACATATGAATAATACGTGCTGAATTAATGAGGGGAAGCATGTCAACAATATCCTGGAGCCAACAGCTTACTGCCTTTAAAGGAGAGATAACCATCTCTTCTCCTTTTAGTACCAGGAAATCTGATTGCTGAATTAGTTTTCTTTTTTTAATCTGTAAAGAAATCACCTAGGGCGTTCTCAGTTACAGTGCATAAAAAAGGATTAAGAAAGATGTTGGAATTTAGCCCGAAGCTCTGCTTAGTAGAGTACTTGACCTCTTCAAGTCCCAGTATACTTTGATTTTTTTTTTTAAATTAATCTAGCCAAGATATTATGGTATGCATTCTTACCACATTGCCTTCCCCCACAAGGGTCTGGCAGCAGCCTTACGTTCTTTGCAGCTTCCTGGTTTGATTTTTGTAGCACACTCTGTGTCTGAATTCACACAAGGCAGTAATCTGTAATGTGGTTTGTTTGATTTTGATGTTATGCAGTGGATGAATCCAGTTATAAAACAGGTTTGTAAGCCACAGTTGATAGCTTATGAACCAGGCCACTGTGACTTGCTCAGCAAACTGGGTAAAAATAAATGTGAGATATATGTGTGAATCTGTGGCATGGTACCTGTGAAGGCTAACATGTTGGGTAGTTTAGTTGTTCCAAATACAGCTGCCTGATTCTTCATTGGCATTGGCTACATAAAAGAGATTATGGCTGTGTGTGGATTATTTTCACAGTAAAGTTGCCTGTCAAATTCTAAACACAGTTTAATGTTTCACCAATGACTGTTCAGTCTAAAAGCCTCAGTTCTGGGTTTCTTAGGGAGCATCTTCCTCATGAATCTTCCCCAGAGCCTCCTCTGCCAAGGCCGTACATTAAGTGACCTTATTGATTAAAGCAGTGTTTCTCAACCTTGGCCACTTTAAGATGTGTAGACTTCAACTCCCAGAATTCCCCAGCATGCTTCCCTTAGTCTGTCTCAAATTTCCACAAGCTTCCACAGCATGGTCGGAAGATAACTTTAACTGTAGGTCAGGAGTGTGGAAAGTTCAAGAGTCTGAAGGCGTCATGCTTGTATTCTCTTTCTGCCTTGCAGATGTCATGGAATCCTCAGTATCGGAGTTCAAAATTCCGCCACGTTTTTGGCAAGGCCGCCAGTAAGGAGAACTGCTATGACAACGTGCCCATCACCCAGAGTGTCTATGACAACCAGTTTTGTGCTGTCAATCCTCATTTTATTGCTGTGGTGACAGAATGTGCAGGTGGAGGAGCCTTTCTTGTTATACCAATCAGTCAAGTAGGTACCACAAAAGCCTGTCATATATAACTGGCTTATCAATGTGGGCGTGAAGGTGTGTATGGGGTGGATAAAGACATGTGAGGCCAAATGTTTCTAAAGCCCAAATTAGCAACTCATTTTCAATGAGGGCTTTGTTTTGTCCTGAGTGATGACTTGAAAAACTAGCAGTATTGGCTCCATCGACTCCATAAGTTGATATACAAGCAGTGGGTTCATTTACCCCTTTCCTTCTCCCACATGAGCTCCCTGTGCTTTGAATTGTTCCTCCATCTGCAACTCATAAACTCCAGCAGAGCCTCCAGTTCTGTCTACTTCGGTCAGAGGTGCTTCAGGGGCTCTGGTGACATTTCAGCCTGGATGTAAAACCTACATTGTCTGGAAAATCTATGACTGTGGAGTGGATGAGGTGCTGCTGCTATTGTGTGTGGCTTATGATGTTAAACCTATTTTGTTAATGTCCTGGATTGCATGAAGTGCTGTACCAGCGTATTGTAATTGAGTTCAAGCTGACGCAAGTTGGTCTCCATTTACCTGAACACATGGAGTCCAGGGAAGAGTAGGGACAAGACTTCATGGTCTCACACTTGGGCCAGTTTGAAAGGAAGGATAGTTGGGAAGGATGACCAACTCATCCCAGGAGTGAGAAATCTTTCGGGGCTCATCCTCATGTTCCTCAAATGTTAGCATGGGCTATTAAACCCTACTACTGTTTTTAATTCACACGTCTTCATGACACTGTTGTCTCATTCCCAGCATACAGCAGAGGCAGCTTAAGGTTGTCTTTAGCAGTTCCAATTTTCAAGTACAGTGGTACCTCGGTTCACGAACTTAATTCGTTCCACGACTCTGGTCGCAAACCAAATTGGTCGTGAACCGAATCAAATTTTCCCATAAGGTTCAATGTAAATACGGTTAATCCGTTCTGACCCCTACGAATTTGGTCGCCAACCGATTTTTGATCGCGTCCCAAATCAAATTTCCCTATAAGGTTCAATGTAATTACGGTTAATCCGTTCTGAACCATATGTTGTTTTTTTTTAAACCGCAAAAATATGACACAAAGTACAGTACAAAGAGAGAGAAAGCTAACCTTGCTTGATGTGACTCCCGGCGTGGAGGACAGGAAGGCGGATGGGGAGGTGGTTACTGCTTGGAGGGAGAGTCCCCCTCCCTACAGGAAGCTGCGACCACGTGTCACGGGAGGGAAAATGGCCGCGGATCCTGTTTGTAACCCAATGTGGAGTTCACGAACGGAGGCAAAATTTTGCGACCGGAGCTGTTTGTGAACCAAATTGTTCGTGAACAGAAGCGTTCGTGAACCGAGGTACCACTGTAGTGTTTTTTTTTCTCATTTCCCAACAAAATTGTTGCTGTGGACATTATGTAGGACACTTCATTGATAGTGTGCTTGATGAGGCATTCAGGACCTGAGATCCATCCAGCTCCTGTGCCCCCTCCCACCGGTTGTTGGGCACTGCTCTCTATGGGCAATTTAGTGTGGCGTGCAGGAGAGACTGGCAATCTGGTTTGCACAGAGCTGTCTGTCTGGCACTTGTCAGAACTTACATGGGCTTCTTATAAACATGGGTCTAGTGCTCTTTTGAAAGACCGCTAAAGCTGTGCTTAAGAATAGAACTGGTGGAGTCTTGAATGAAGCTGTGTACACAGAAGATTGATTTAAGTCAGGAAAGACATGCCAGTTCTGCCAGCTGTGTGTCGCTGATTCTGTAACCGGTGAGTGCATTATAGGTTTCTGCTGGCTTCTGCTGGCAAGGGGTTTTGCGTGCTAATGCTTTTTAAATGTTTTATTGCTTTGGGAGGGGCAGCACCATTTTGCCCACTGGGAGGCTGCTGCCGGGTGCTACTGTCCATGGGCACTCACTTGTTTCGGCCATTCCCTTGCTGCTTTAGTCAAGGATGGAGCTCTCTCAATACTGAGCACTTCCTCCCCCCTTTGCCCCATGCTGGGTTAGCCTGACCAATAACTCACAAGGGTGGAAGAGCAGAATGGGATGAAACAGGGAGGAGCACCTTTGATGCTTCCTCCAACCCTTCCTCCATGCCTGTGACCAGTCAGTGGACTGTTTCTGGACACAGGTCTGGCGTTTGTTTGAAAGAGGTCTAAACCTGTGTCCAAAAATAACCTGGCTGAGAGGTTGCAGGGGAGGGGCATGGGGTGAAGTGGGAGGGAAGCCTCCTGGTGTGCTGGGGGAGCTCTTTCCCACTTCTCACTGCACTCCTCCTCCTCCTGCAGATTAGAGATGGGTAAGAAGGGCAGGACCAAGGGAAGCTGGCTGGATGTCTCGCTCAGCAATTTACCTCACAGGGTAGTTGTTGTGGGCGACAAAATGGGAGGGGGGAGCACTATGCACACCACCTTGTATAAAAGGCAACTTTCAAGTTGAAGGGAGGGAGGTGAACTGGTGGAAGGCACTTGAATGTGGCCAGGCTGGATATTAAACCGAGTCTGGTGGGGTGGGGAGGGCTTCCATGCACCGACTGAGCAATGCAGCTCTGCCCCTTTCTGCATACCTGGTGTGTAGCTCTTTGTCAGAAAGGAAGCCAAAGCTGCACTTGTTTAGCATGCAGAGCACCAGTTTGGGGTAGTGGTTCAGGCACCAGGCTAGAAACCGGGAGACTGTGAGTTCTAGTCCTGCCTTAGGCACGAAGCCAGCTGGGGGACCTCGGGCCAGGCACTCCCCCTCAGCCCTAGGAAGGAGGCAAGAGCAAACCACTTCCGAAAACCTTGCCTGCAGGGACTTGTCTAGGCAGTCATCAGGGCTCAACACTGACTCGAAGGCACACACATGCACACATGATTTAATTCACCCAAACTGAGACAAAGGGGTAGCTTACAGTAAAACGGCTGTTTGTCCTCCAGTAAAATGAAGTGGGGTGCAGCATGCAGGAGAGTCTTCTTTTCTTTACAAAGGAACAAAGCGGGAATTAAGAGAAGGTTTGACTGCTTCCCGTTCTGTATCCTGTGGCTTCCACTTAAGCCTCTATGCACCTGGTTGTTTTTTTTTCCTTTTAGTAAAATAAGAGTGACAATAGGAAGTGCCAAGCTGCCAGCCACCACAGAAAGGGTTGGGATGCCAGCCTTTCAGGGAAGGGACCAGCAAAGCCAAGCCAGAAAGTTTATCACGTCCTTTGGCTTTGCGCTGATGAATGCGTTTCTTACCTAGGAGTAGCTTAGGGTCTCATGCAAACAGAAGGCCACAGTAAGGGTTTTCCACCAGTCCTTGAAATGGCAGAGAAGTAGGATGGCATAAACTGTGCCACCCATTGCTGATCCTTGTTCTGTCACAGTAATGGGACTGGTGAAGGATGCTGTTCCTGTGCACCTGTTGTGGGTCGAGTTAAGGAAATTAAGGGTAGGTGGGTGCTTAGAACAGCAGGTTTAGCCAGTGATCAAGTTGCCCAATTAACAGGTTGCAGGTGCCAAGGTTACAGTGGGATGGAGTGCCCCAATGCTCCTGGCTTGGCATAAAACCCCCTTTGTCTATGACATGTTGGTTGGATATTTTCTGAACACAGTTATGTGCTCTTCTGAAAGATTGCCTGAACCTTTGTTCCAAAATAGCCTGATTGACAGGTAATGGGAATAGAAGGGGGGGCAGGTTGATGCAGGAGATCACAATAACAAGCTCTGTTGGTGTCTTTTGTGCAAGGGTACACAGTACTGTCAGCAAGAGACAAAGGAGTCCAGTTTTGATCTCATGGCCAGCAGCATTTAGTGCTGCAAAAGTCAGAATGGGGTAGGCAAAAAAGCATTGTATACCCCCCCAGTAATAAAAACAGTAAAAAATACAGGCACTTGAAATCTGTTATCAGCAGAAGCCAGTTAGTTGGCAGAACTAATAGCATACAGCTGGCAGAACCCGGTTCTAGCAAAACGTGGCTGAATTTACTTTCAGTGTTGCAGAGAACAAGCAGGAATCTAGCACTCTTTAAAAAGAGCACTAAACTCACATTTGTAAGGACTCCATATAAAAGACCTGGCAAGTACCATGGAAAACACCAGCCAGGCAGTTAGCAGGGAAGTGCCCTGTGGAAGCCAACTATCTGTTTCTGCTGCATCCTAAGCCAAAAGGGCTGGGGGTGGGGGGCAGTTCCCAGGGACCGGAGGGGACGGAGCATGGCTGCAGCATCTAAAATAACCAATAAAAGCTGGGCAGTTTCCAGCTCCTGACTGTATTAGCAACCACATCATCAGTGAAACATGCTAGATTTTGTCTCTGGGCAAAACTGTGGGAAGAAGAGGGAAGCATTATTTTAAAACTGGAACAGCTGAGGGCAACTTTAAGCTGCCCCAGGTATGGGCTGAGAATAAGAGAAAGGCAACATCATGAAGATATAGCAGAAAAAACAGTCCCAGGGGCATGTTTGTACTGCCTGCATGTGTTCTGCGTAAGTAACTCAAAAAAAAGAGGCATAAAGTTTGCCTTCAGCCCTAGCCCTCAGCGCTGGAGGTTATGATAGACTTGATTGGAATTGACTTTACCTACTAGATGACAGCCTTGCATTATTTAATTAATTCGCTTTTACGGTGTACTAGCATTTCCCTCACAGCCTCCACTTGGGGAATGACTGCTTTAATTACTGTTAACTATAAGGAAGCTATCAGTAAGACATGCAAATGCTGCTTTTTGCCTCTGCCCTCCACCTCCCTTCCTCTAATCTGTCCTGTTACATCTGTATGACTACATATTGCCCTGGCTCTGCAACAGTTAGATAAAAAGGTCCCACGCTGTGCTCCCTCTGTGTTGTCTTTATAATGAAGCTATTATTTCTTTTTATTTCTTTACTTTATATATGCCCCACTTTTCTGCTTTGGCAAGCATTTAAGGTGGTTAACAAAGTATGAAAACAAAGCATTAAAAGTTTTAAATGAAGAATAAAATTATTGTTACCAGAGATAATTTTAAGTATCACTTTAATTAATGATACTAAAGATCATTTTACAATACTAAAATTATCTGACAAAAGCCTGGTGATTGAGATGCACCTTTGCAGATTTTCTGTGTACTGCAACACTGGCGTCCACATGCATATCCAAAAGAGTACATTTCATAGCTTGGGTGCAAGACTGGAGAAGACCTTCTCCCATGTGCTAGAAGGAGAGGCTTCTGTTTGTAATAGAGAGGCATTGACCCTTAGATCTAGGCCTGGAGTTGTTCAGGATTTTGAAGGTCAAGACCAACACTTAAATTGTTCCAATTTGTAACAATTGGTAATCCATGCAGATCTTTCAATCTAGGCATCATATGATCCCTGTATTTTGTAGCAGTTAGCATCCTAGTTGCTGCATTTTGTACCAACTGCAACTTCTGGAAACCTTTCAAGGTTTGGCACATGTAGAGGGTGCTGCAATAATCAGGAGGTAACCAAAGTATGGATGCTGTCACCAAATGAGACCACAAAAAGCTGGAGATGGCACACAAGAAAGAAAGGTACAGAGGTGCTTCCAGCCACAACCATGACCTGCGGGTCCAGTCACAGCTTTGGATGAAATTGCACTCCTGGGCTGTGAACCTCCCTTTTCAGGGGGAGTGCAGTCTTGTCCCAAATAGGCTGAATCTCAGGCCCTGAATTCAGGCTTCAGCATTGTATATGTTTATGAATGTACGTATGTGTTAGAGTAGTAGACGGGAGAGAGATCAAAATTCTGTGGAAGCACCATGAAGTAGGGATAAAAGATCTCTTCACCTCCTGAAAGAGCCTTGGCTGATTAAAGGCCTGTTCAGGCAATAGTTACACTCATAGATCTGAACAAACAAGGAACAGTGAGTAACTTCTCTCATCTCCAGTTGTGCTAAAGAAGAGACTGCCTTTGTGAATTCGTCCCAGTTACCTACAACAGATTTCAAATCATGGGAAAGCCTCCATGTGAATGTTTCACATTTATCAGAACCTGAGACAGCAGAGAAATGGTTTAATCTGAAGGAAGTTGGTTTGCACCAGAGTCATATTTCAATATTCTTTATACTCCATGTTACATCATATCACAGAGTGACTAAATCCCTTACAGACATCTTGGGGAGAAAAACCTGTCATTTCAAAATGAAGAAACAGGAACCCTTTTTATTTTATTGAATTTTCTTTCACCAAAACATTGTCAATTTCAGTGGAAAAGATGTAGCCTGTCATACAACTCCTACCGGCTGAAGAATAAACAGCGTCAGATCTACTTACTACTTGAATCGGAAACATCAGGAACTTGCAAGACTGTAGGCTAGACTAGGAGGTTGGAACAAATATCTTAGAAGAAGGCAGCAGCAAAGCCCTTTTGTATCATTACCAATAAACTGTAAAGTCATGCTCTCTGAGTGAGATTTTAATTTAACTAGGGCCAGAAAGGCAGTGGAGCATGTCAATCTGCAGATTTTCCAGCCATCTCCCTTCTCTGGTGTCTTCTTTTCTACTCATGGACTTTAGACTAACACAGTTTGGAGAAGAACCAGCCTTGGAAAGAGCTTCTGAAGTTGGATCTTCTCTGATGGCAGACTTCTCCCTTCAAAAGCAAGGTGTGATATAATCTTAATGCACCTTGGATGATGTGATGGTTGGTTCCCCAGACTGTTAAAGATTCAGGAGACTATTAGGTAAACAACCAGTTGCAGACTTCTCCTTTATCAGGACAAGAGTGGCCTTTCGACTAGATCATAGAAAGTCTGTTAAAAGAAATGGAAAAAGTGTCTGCCTGAACGTGGTAGGGGATAAACTGGTTCTAAGTAGGAAATAGTCAGATGTTGGAATGCTTGTACCCCATCCCTTTCATTTGAATTAATCTTGCCAAAGAAAACCCTGTGAGAATCTTGCTTGGGAAGAATTACTTTTGGTTTGAAGCAGCTGCTGAAAAGCCTGATAAATGTTCTCCTGGAGGTCTCACAGTTGTGGCATAGATGTTCACATAAGGGATTGGACAAAAAAGAAAAGATAAAACAACTGTTAAGATAGGATGGCATTATTTTATTTGGTATTGGGTGGAATTATACTTTTTTTTTATAATACATTTTAAAATAATTTAATCAACATTTCTATCAAAATATATTTTAAACATCTTTATTTCTAGAATAATTAGTGCTCCTGCTGAAGCACTGGCATAAAAATGTTAACAGTTTTTTATCAGCATAGATATATTTTCAACTTATCCTAAAAGTATACAGTTTGTATGCATACACAAAGCATTTGGGATTTATCTGTGATTTATGTGAATACTCAGTTAACAATGGTAATTGGGACCAGGAACTCCATCACTAGATCCAGTTGTGGTCATTAGGCGTGATGCCATATAATTGCCATTTATGACCTCCTGCCAGCTGCCCCATTGATTTTGTGTGTTGGAAGCGGGCAGTGAAGGTTGTAAATGGTGATCATGTGACCACAGGACACTGCAAAGTTGTAATTGCAAACCAGTCGCCAAGTGCCTGAATCACAATCACATGACTGCAGGGACTCTGCAACAGCCACAACTTCGAGAACTGGCTGTAAGTGTCCTTATACAGCACCATTGTAACTTTGAATGGTCACTGAATGAATGGTCTTTAACTGAAGACTACCTGTATAAGCACATATATGATTGGTAATATTAAGATGAATTATGAATATAATTGTATATTTTATATTATACTTTTATATGAATATAAAATAAAGCATTTTATATTTAAATGAAGGTGGAACAAATTAAAAATCAGCCTGCTTTTGACCCAAACAACTGAGGCAAGAAGCATGTGTGCTGTATTATTATTGTTGTTGTTATTGTTAATAACCTTTTCAGAGAATTTGTCATTGTGGAATTAAACTTTGCCATTTGTTTTTAGACAGGAAAACTTGACCCACATTACCCTCGCATCTGTGGGCATAAAGGAAATGTATTAGACATCAAATGGAACCCTTTTAATGACTTTGTAATAGCATCGTGTTCCGAAGATGCCACAGTAAGTGCGAGTTGTGAACCTTTGCCTGGTTTAGGCAGAACACTGCCTAATTTCCTAACAATGTGAAGAGAATCAGGAGTACAGCCTCACAATTCTAGTAATTACAGTTAGTTAGTCTTCACATCTGGATAGCACAGTCTACATCATGCACATGGACTTTTAACAGTGGTTGTAAACTGTGGAGCTAACCAGATGAAATGAAATCTGATGTAGATAGGACAAATTATTACTTAGCATTTCTAAAAGTTTGGGCAGGATGTCAAAACAAGTATTGTGACATTGCAATCCAAGCTCTGCCCCTGCATATGTGTGTGTGATGTCATGATGCATGTTCAAAAGGGGCAAAACTTACATTCAACTCATCCTTCATCATTTGTCCCCCCATGCCCCCTGCAGATGCACATGTTATCACTGTTAACTGTGGAGATGAAATTATGCAGAATCCATATGCCAGGGTGACATCTTAATGCTCCCGATGGTTAGCAGGCTCCCCAGTGTCATACCCGCACTGGTTCTGACGTTGATATTTTTCTAAGACCTTCCAAAAGATAGCTGCTATAGCCAGGTTCATAGGACATTAGGTGCCCTTGAGCAAGATTGATATCTTTGCCTACTCTATCTCTTCAGGTTGTTGAGAGGCTAAAATGCCATTCTTTGGAGAAAAGATGGGAAGTAAAGTGTCACAAAAAAAGAAATGCAAGTGAAGAGAACATTTCTTTGGACAGAAAACATGTTTGATACATGGTCTCTCTTCCATCTTGTACCAGAAATGCAGGGACTTAAACAAATCCCCTACTTCCATTTTGATGGATGCCAAGGTTGGCTTCTGCTGTGCAGATGAATCTTTCTCCTTCTCTTGTTGGTAGTCCTATGTATGGTGTGGACATGAAGTAACAGTCAGAGGACCCAGGACGGGATGAAGGTGGGGAGGCACAAGAGGTGTCTCCTGTTCCATTCCCTTCCTTGCCAATCATCTCTCTATTCCTGCAGGCTCAGCGGTTGATTAATATTGTTCTTTCATGCTATTGCTCTTGAATGCTGCTGCACTGAGTGACAGATATATGGGCTAATGGAGCCTTCCTGGATTGTGCTGCATCCTTCTGTCTCTTAGGTTAAGGTCTGGAATATCCCCCAGCACTTGCTAACGAAAAGCATCACAGATGCCCAGAAGGAGCTTCTTGGTCACTCCAGAAGGGTGGGGCTTATCGAATGGCACCCAACTGCAAGTAACATCCTCTTCAGCACTGGTTACGATTACAAAGTGAGCTGAGATCTTATGAACATTCGTTTCAACCTTGAAATACTATTAGATTGCTTCATGAGGGCCTTGTGTAGGAAGCTTGAAGTCCAGGTGAGGGAGGAGAAGGAGCATGTATGCCACAGTGGAAGAATTCCATTCCATTTATTCATTTCGGTCTTCGATGAAGATAAAGTTTAGTTTAGTTTATTATTAGTTAGATAAAGTGTAAATTGGCCAGACAAAATTAATCCAGTTATGTTGTACCTTTAATACTAAATGTTTTTGGAGTCAGACAGCACCAAAATCGAAATAAAATAAATTTTATTAAATAAATAATAGTTTACCTTACAAAACATATAAACTAAATCTATAAACTAAAAACTACAAGTAAGAAAAAAAAAGTCATCCTTTTAGTCATTTCCTTCCTCTGAAATCACAGACTTTGTGATATATCATAGAAATGGACATTGTATATATGCTGGTCTATGACCGTAATAAAGATTTGACTTGATGATTGTCTATGCAGATTACCTGCACTACAGAATTCAACAATTCTTTCAAGCACCCTCTTCCTCTTGCCACTCCCTCATCCCTCTCCACTCAGCCATGGTGCCAGATCTTGAGCTTCTACTATAGATGCATAGAGTAACCTGCATGGAGTGAGATAGTGTTTGTTGGGGCATCACATTTGGGGCATAGTTGCTGCATGGTTCTTTTATGGTCTGCCTGCTCAGTGGGTGGAAAGTTCAGAAAACATTCTCAGATGCCTGCCTTTTCGCCACAGATCATGATCTGGAACCTTGATACCAAAGAATGTACAATTGAGATGCCGATAAAGACAATCGGTTTCCATACAGATGTCATCCTCTCCATGTCATTCAACACGGATGGCAGCCTCTTAGCCACAGTCTGCAGGGACAGGAAAATAAGGATCATTGACCCGCGAGCAGGAACTATCTTTCAGGTAAGTTGGTTGAGGAAAATGATTGGTGTGAACTGTAAGGCTGGTTCTTACTGTACTGTGAAAGGAGGCTGCTGTTTGTAGGGTACCTACTGGATAGTTTTAGGCAGAAGGTGAGATGCCTCTTTTTCCAAAGCAGCATTGTTGGGAGCAGGCTATCTGGTTGCAAGGACTGGCTCTGACCCTGACCAGATTTACAGTATTTGGAGGGTTACAGTCAGACAAACCCCCGAACGTGCAGGCTTGTCATGTTCTAGAGATGGGAAGGACTTCTTAAAGTTACTTCCTAAGAATCCAGAGATTGAGCTGAAATTCTTCCCTTATTTCAAACTATATTAGAGAAAAAGTGGATGAGTCCTCTAGCCTCAACTTAATTTCAGAAGATCTTTGCAGGTGATCCATCTGTATCTCTGGCAAGAACTTTCTTCCCTCATTAATCTGTGTGGCTGGGGAGGAAAAGAAGGGGTGGAAAAAGGAAATGAAAGGGGGTGTGATAGAAAGACATATTTACATTTAATACTCTAAGGCACTTATATAATAGAATATTAAGAATCTAAGTATATGATATAAATATCATTGTACCGAAATAACATATTGTACTAAAATTGAGAAGATGGAGCAATAGATGGTCTATATGGCTAGATTTAATAATATGTTAAAGGATTGAGATAATTTTATATTAACATTTTATGGATATACTTTTAATTTCTACAAGTGTTACTCATTTATTCATTATCCTATATATTTTTTCTGATTTTATTAGTACTCCTATATTTTTGGTTGTACTTTATCATATCTTCTGGTTGTTAACTTATCAATAAATATATATAAGAAGAAGAAGAAAAGAAAGACGTACAGAGGGGTGTTCCCTCCATCCCTGGTTTTAGCCTTGTCCACAGTTAGTGCCTGCTCCCTGCAGATTATCCTGGAGGACAGAGTGGACAATCATTTTCAGATTTAAGATTGCATGGTCCTTGTTAGATATCCTGAGGGTCAAAATACTGTAAAATAACTGGGTGGGGTCAGAATGGGAAAAAATTGGATGAATCAGCATGTACAGTACTGCAAGTACTGCATGGATATTCTAAAATTTATCTTGGAGTGTCTTGGGCCCCCAAATATGCTGGTTTCCCTGGATCTCTCAGGCCGTTTACTTCCATGTGCCTGTCCACATACACATACCCCATTTCAAATTTCTTGGGGTTTTGCACAGGGTATCATTTTCAATATGCTGCTTTCCCCTTCAGTCTGTTCCTAGACAATCCACAAAGATCCTGATGGTGCTAGTAGCAGACCTTGGAAAACTGGGAATCCACATCTACCCTAGTCTGGACAATTGGATCTTCCAAAGTTCTGCAATGATTATCTGCTTAATATAGCAGTAGAACCTTGGATGGAGGAGGAATTGGTAGTCCTTCATTCTGGGACTCCTTTGCATCTAATCCTCAGGTCCTCTGGCTCTCTATGGGGTCTGAGGACACTTCTGATGCCTCAAGGAAAATTGGGATGAATATTCAGGGAACTATGGGTTTTGTCTAAGGCATGGTGGAAGCTGATCTCCTGAGAAAGTAGCTGAGCCAGAAACAAAGCTCAAAGATTGGTGATCCCAGTGTCCAGCAAGAATACCAGGCAAACTAGGCCTTCAAAGATCATGTTAGACAAAAGAGAAAAAGGTGGAAGTTGGAGTTCCTAAGCAATCTGAACCAAAGCAAGCAGGACTTGAAAACTGGCTTGGAGGATATTCTTTTGCACTGCAGGGACTGCAGGAAATGTGAAGTTCTGCCTGCTGGAGCAAACAACAGGAGCCACCAGATATGGCTACTATTCTCTACTGCTAAGAAACATTAGTTATGCGGGTTAACAAGACTTTCTGTGTACAATTTTGTTCTCCATTCACATAAATCTGTGCCATCCCAGGAAAAACATATCTGTCTGTCTTCTTATAAATGCTTTCCAAATGTTGATCTTCAGACTGCAAAATATAATGGCAGTTCTCTTCTCCAATAAATGCCTCAGGATTGGATTCGTTGTTTTACATCAGCATTAATAATTCAGGCATTCAGTTATTTCTTTAAAAAAAATTGCCATCCAACTAAAAAGTCTTTCCATCAGCAGCACCATTGCCCCTATTCAGTTGCTCCTCTACTGAGTCTTGAGCATTCCTTTCAATTCTCACTTCTCCAGTGTTTAAGTCCCATTACCACTACTTTTCTTCTGAAATGCTTTCAAGTGTCAGATTCAGCCGGCATGGCACTACGAACGCCGCTGCTCAGCTGCTCAGTTTCACCTAGTCAGTTTCACTGCCCCAGGCGCTAGCAGCAGAAAGGGGAAGTTCAAACCGCGAACTAATTGCCAACAGGTGGCTGCGCTTAACTCCAACTGCAAGCGGATACATTGTATCGCCACTGGCTTCCCTTGAGTACTGCAGACAAAGGGAAGCGCAGCGGCTCAGAAGCGCAGCAATGAGCACGCGATTGAGAGCTCCCGGCTTTACATGCAACAGGAAAACCCAACAAAGGCAACAACCACACAACCAATAGACGGCAATCAAGAAGACAAAAGAACCGGACTGAATCTGCCATTTGGGCGAGGGGGGATTACTGCAGGTAATCGGTGACCAAGCAATGGGGTGAAGTGCAGGAACGGGGAAACTATAAAATACCAAGTAAGTTATGCCAAGCCAACCCTGGCTTTGTCTGTACCTACCTACGTCACACTCTAGTAAACTTCTTTGCTGAACTTGCATGTCACGAGAGTTTCTTTGGAGCTGAACAGGGTAAACCTTACATCAAGTGCTTTTTCTCAGTCCTGCCATCAATAGGAAGGAACTGTAACTTAGTGGTAGAACTTGTGCTACACATGGAGAAGATCCCAGGATCAACTGTATTTACTTGAGATATGATTTTCAGATATTAACTGGAAGCCACCAAAAGTCAAATTGATTGCAGTGGGGTACAAATGTAATACATAATAAATAAATCTTCTTTTGTCGGCTGATCTGTAACCTGACTTGTGGATGCCAAGGTCTCTGTCCTGCTCTGATAGTTAAATAGTGGTGTAGAAGATGGGCCATTGGTAGGCCCATCCTTTCCATAATTTCTCAGTTCTGGTCATTCATTCAACTGATGCTTGATTCATAGTGGACAAAAATGGCTTGATAGGAAGCCCCATGATCTAGACAGCCTTTTAATTCTATTTTTTAATTAGCCCATCTTTTAATTAGTCTGCTAGTATTTCTTAGAATATATTGCTGTGTCAGCTAAATGTAGCTATGCAAAGGCGATGAACTTGGGTGGTTGTGGAGAGATTTCAGAAGTCTGAAGAATTAACAAGGGTAGGCAGACTTCCCTGAAAAGAGAAATGTGTGCGGTACTTGATTTTCTGTAAGTAACATGCTGTGCCTTGTTACAGGAAGCAAGCAGCAAGTCTCACCGAATGAACAAAGTTGTGTTTCTAGGAAACCTGAAAATGCTGCTCACCACAGGGACATCCAGGTGGAATAATAGGCAGATTGCCCTTTGGAATCAGGTGAGTTTCATGGAAAACAGATGTAAGATCACTACATTGATGTAGAGAGTAAGGAAGATGACCTTGATAGAGATATATAAGTTCCATTGCCAAGGCGGCAAGGGGTAAAACATGCTTTAAGTCCAGAATGTCCAGAGAACATTCAGAAGCAGCTCAGACAGTCACCTTTCTAACTCATTGAACTAACTATAAGGGGAGGAGGTACAGTACAATCAGACTTGCAAGATTCTGTTATAACAGCCAATCTCAATCAAAGTAGTTTTTAGCCTTCCCGTGGAATTGATTTCTTGGTCTGGTCTGCCTAGAGGGGCTGACAACCAAGGACAGTTTAGTTCATTCTTTTAGCTGTTCAGATGTGATGCTAGAAAGATTTTGGGAGTATAAAGATTTGCTTATATCAGCCTCACCTATACTCTGAACTGCTGTAACTTTGGGACAAGCTTGCCACATCCCTGAGATGTATTTCTCATGGAGGCTTCTTTCCGATAGGCTGTTTTTCTATCAGAGGGAACTTGTGCTTATGAAGCAGCATTAAAATGTGCAGCTGTATCCCAGTGTCTGAAGTGGTTCAGCTTAGGAAAAGCTTGACCATTTAATTGGGCTGATTGCCTAAACTGGTCCTTAGTTCTTGGGTTTGCTTTACCTTGGTCAGAATTTGGGTTAGACTGGAATGTTGTTGCTGTTCAGATTAAGATAGAAAACTCAAGAGCTCTGTTTTGAAAGTGATCTATATCACTTAGTTTGCTTGCTGGAGAGATTTGGAACAGTTGCATTCCAAATCCTTTAGTTTAATCCATGTAAGTGTTAATTGCTTTCTCCTCTTACATTGCAGCCTCTGGGGCAGCTAGCTCACTTTTACATCCGGGTCTCAATGGGGCCATAATAGATAAACATTAAATATTCCCATATAACTGTCTATAAGAGATGAAAACTTACTGTTCTTCTCATAAAGAATGCCCTAATAAATTTCCAAAGAAACCTGTGTCAATCCAAGAGTATGGTTTGCACTTAATTGACTTCTGTGGTCTAAATCTGCTTGAATCTGAAAATTCTTACTGCATTGAGCAGAACACTATTGGAAATTGTAGGTGAAACCTGGAGCATTTCCAAAATAGTGGATTGCTCTGGGATTGCCTTTATTCTTCTAAGCATTCTTAGAATGCACTTATTCTTTCCTAGAGTCAGCAGCCAGCTCTTGGGTGGAGGAATCACAGAGTTCTATGGATTTCAAGCAGAAGCTGGAAATGTACAGGACTGATTAGCTCACCCCTATAATGTCACCAAGACCAACTATTTTATAGTCCTCAGAATAATTTAGTCCCTTAAAGAAGACATGAAGGAAAGTGAAAGTTCTGCTTGACATAGGGTAGGATGTCCATTCATTGGTATAGGCACATCATTTAAAGTGCCAGGAGGAAGCTAAGCCTGCAGGATGGCTTGAGATTTCACCTGTAAGCACTCTTGTCATATTTATGCCCTAATGTTGCAGTTCTCTTTGTACTGCTTGAAATGATACTGGTGCGCGGTTATATTTTTATCCAAGTCCAGGTAGGCTGAGTTCTCTCTGTGATGGGAAAGTCTGCTTTGCATCATTTCTGCCAATGAGGACTGATATGACTAAAAATCCTACCCTCCCAACCTACAGTACCTTCTCCAAACAGGACTTCAGTGCAGAAAACCTGCAGCACCATCTCTTGGACCTGTGTGTAAAAGGTGTTTTAGTTAGTTTGCTTGGAATTCCCACCTGCAACCTGAAGTGTTTTAGCACAGATTCAAATGTATCACTGCAGTGAGAACAGGGTCTGTTTGATTTATTTGGGGGGCAAGCTGATTGCCTGTGTTCTGTCATTTTCGTGATACAGTGAAAGCCTTATAGCAGTAGTTTCTGTTTCCCTTACCTATTTTGCAGGATGATCTTTCTGTGCCTTTATTTGAGGAGGATGTGGATGGGTCATCAGGCCTCTTGTTTCCTTTCTATGATACCGACACACATATGTTATATGTGTTAAGCAGGGTGAGTTCTTATCCATAGACAAAGTTGGAATAATGGGCTGTGACTATATTCTGTGTAGTTGCAAAGCAATACAATTAGTACTGTAATTAATAATTTCTGTAGAGTCTGCCAGCTTCCAGCTCCCTTCCAACAAGAGCTCTTGTTGACTAAGTTCTCATGGCTGAGGATAGGTGATGCTACTCAGATGTTGTGCTGCTTTTCCAATATTGCAATTGTTCTGATTTCCCCCCTTTTTTTTTTACTGGCAGAATTTAGGATGTGGAAGTGTTTTGCTGTGTTAGCTACAGATCCAAGATATATGAGAAACTTATCAGTCTCTAAGGCTGATTGCCCTCACTATGTCCCTCAAGAAAAGTTGAGGATAATTATGTTTGTTACATGATTTTTGCTCATCTAGAATCTGGCCTAGGCATATGCGCTATTGCTTCACCTGGCTATACCTACTACTCACCATCCTTTAAAAGCAAATAGAACCCTTCTTCATAATCTGGAGCAGCATTTATGTAACCTGGTTATCTTTAATATGTTTCTTGTAATTTCCATCCTGCAATGGCCTTGTTCATTAAGAACTATAGTCCTAACTCCTACGGAAAATTGTTTGAAAGCCTGGATTGTAAACATGAAAGAGTCATCTATATTCTATATAGCAAGGCCCACTGATAAATTAGATATACTGAAAACAGATGGCCTGTCTCTTGACTTTAATTGTGAGTAATTCAACATTTGCTTGGAGCAGTGAGTAGGGTCTGACCCTTTCTTTATGGATTATTTTTCTTTATCATAATATCCCATTGCTCCAAAAGGCTCCTTCAGGAGAAAGATTAATCAGATAGAAATAACTTTTCTTGGGAAGGAGAAAAAACTGTTTGGCAGGGGGTGGGGGAACAATTCTCTTCCCGCAGCTTGGATGCAGTACAGATTAGATCCTCATTCCCCTCCCACCTTGCCCCTCACCACAGCAACATTAAAAAAAATGGTATGTGTTACCCATGTCATTTAGGCCATCTTGGGTAAGAAGGTTCATTTCTGATAATTTATTAAAAGTATTGTTAAAGCCACTTTTCATTTTAATTACCAGGGCAGTATAGAAGAGTATGATTAAAAATAAAACTACAGTAAAGGGAAAAAGAATATAACTGTAATCAAACAAAAATCAGCAAATGTAATAGAATATGTAGCTCCTGCAGAGAAGACTAAGAAATGATAGAAGGAAGAGGGAGCTACATGTTATTGTGAACAGCATTGGACTTCCAAGAATAATTTAATCAAGTCCAAGTCTGAGTTTAATCCTGGATTTCCCAGATCCATCCCAGAGTGGCTTCCTTTTGAGAAAAGAGGTCTTACAGGAACTCCCCACTCTCACCCCCAGCTCTGGCTTCTCCCCTGGAAAGAATGAAATACTGTATATCACTTAATGGAGAATGGAGCTGAGCATACATTGAATTTGTATCTCTTACCATTGTCTTTAGGGAGATGGGAACATCAGGTACTATGAAATAAGTTTGGAGAAACCATACCTAAATTACCTGATGGAATATCGTTCCCCTTTGCCCCAGAAAGGAATTGGTAAGTTTGCAGTGGTTTCATTAGCGCTGGGGAAGCTTTAACGGGGTACCTGTAAACAGCAGATGCATTGAGGGAGGGGCAGCTGGTCATAGGCAGATAATAAGTGTCAGCCCAGTTTTGTCATGGCTGCACAGCTTTGGCTCTTGACATTCATTTTACTGTGTCTTTATCACTAAGAATGTTGATTAAACCAGCTTTCTCCAACCTGGTGTTCTCCTGATATGTTGAATTACGGTTCTAATTAACCCCACCATAGACGTTGGCTGTGTTGGCAGGAGGTGACTGAAGTTGTAGACTAGTACATCTGGAGGAACCAGATTGAGGAAGGTTGGGTGGAAACATGTGCCAGAAAGACAAGAGAATTTCGGCAATTGTCTTTTCACCTACTTCCAGCTGCTCTAAGGAGTTTTCATCTACTCTATTTGAAAGCATAAGAGCAAGAAAGTCTCCATCTTAGAAGATTGATTGTGCAGATTTGCTACTCCATGGATATAAGGGGAGTGGATAATCCCAAGCCTACAACTATGGAAGTGATTACAGTTATAGAACTTCCACAAGTTCTCCCTTGTTAGACTGTGAGACTGGAAGAGGAATGAAATGAAGTGGCAGGAGCTGTTAGAGCATGCTGGCTGGGGAATTCTGGGAGTTGAAGACCACACACCTTAAACTTGTCAAGGTTGAGAAACACTGTGTTAGAGACAGGGAGGTTTTCAAGTTTTTACCTAGCAATTCCAGACAAGATCAGAAAAGAAAGAAACATTTTAGTTACATTTTAAAACTAAATTACAGATGGAAATAATTTGTTCTCTTAAATAAAAGAATAAAAATGTCTGGGCCTAGGGAATAGTACTGGTCAGAGGAAGGATTACAACCTTGTCTGTTTCCCTCCTGCACGACTCACTTCTGTTCTGTAGAAGAGAAGAGCAGCAGTTGGATTTCCCAATCCCATGTTTTGGCTGAATGTTGTCTTGTCCTAACTTTTTTTTTATTTCACTGCCGTCAGGTGTCATGCCCAAGAGAGGCCTGGATGTCTGTGCCTGTGAGATCTTCCGATTTTATAAATTGGTTCCAATCAAAAGTCTGATTGAACCCGTTTCTATGATTGTGCCCCGCCGGGTGAGTGGATATCTCTACTTTGGAAAAGCGGCAGGGAGGGGCTTCGTTTTGAGTATAGTTCCCCAGATTCAGAAATGTGAATGTGCTCTGATGTTCCTTTGCAGTCTGAATCGTATCAGGAAGACATCTATCCAATGACAGCTGGGGTCCAACCAGCCCTGACAGCACAAGAGTGGCTGAGTGGCACCAATAAAGGTTTGTGATGCTATTACCCGAACAGCCAGAAACAAACGATTTTGCTCAGTCATCTGCATCACATCATGTTAAGGGTAGATCTACAATAAGGCTGGAGGCACACAGGTGCACGTAATAGCAGTACTACGAACTAGATCACACTATTTAGAATTCCCATAAGAAAATAAATTGGCAAAACCAAATCACCTTCAAAACTGTGAAGCAATTGTCTACCTTCAGTGTTAAGGCAGTTATCTCAATCTATGTAAGTTACGTACAGGAGATATCTCAATCTGTAGAAATTATAAGATGATATTATTTACAGAAAAGCCATATGTTCTTGTATTCACAGTGAAAAGGGGAGGGGAGAAGTATCCAAATTTCTAGCAGGTTATTTTTTGATAGGCAGTTAGTTGCCTCCCCTTCTCTGAAACTATGAAATGTTCTTTAGCCATGAAAGCACTAATGCAGAGGCTGCTCCTCTGTAACTCTATTCTGTAGTATCACTTCTAATGTTTTAGCTGTTTGCTGGAGAGGCATGCACTTAAAGCAGTGTTGTCCAAACTTGGCCACTTTAAGATGAGTGGACTTCAGCATGCTGGCTGGGGAATTCTGGGAGTTGAAGTCCACTCATCTTAAAGTGGCCAAGTTTGGACAACACTGACTTAAAGGATCCACACAATTTATTCAGCCACAAGACTGCAATTGTAAATGTCATGGGCCACAAAACATTAGATCCCACACTACCGCAATAATGTATAAAGGTCAACTGTGAGAAGCACCCAAAGCTTTCACTGCTTGTTTTTCACTCTTGGAAATCGTATGCCAATTTCCAGTTAATGTGTGGCATGGTGAGCAGTGTACAGTACTTTGACCCAGGATCCTAGGTCACTAGTCTACATCCCAAGGTTATTTTGAAGATAAAATGAGTTTTGAATATGTTGGAAGAAGAACTAGGTTCAACTACTTCTGTAATAAGCACGGAGTAGAATTCTTCATTTAGATCTTTTGACAATGGCCTACTCTTTTCCTCTTCCTGAGTTATTTCTTGACATCTGTTACCCTGTTATTGCTCTGTAGTAGAAAGGCACCAACTCCAGTCAGTTTGATTGTGGGTAAGTGGGATTCCTAGTCTTGCTCTATAACCAAAACAAGATGATGCAATATTCCTAAATTTGAGTTAATTAGTATGGATTGTGGGAATCAGCTTGCCTTGAATCAGAAATTGTAATGCTTTGGTGTACAGTATGTTGTCCTTGCACACAAATTGATCTGGACATCCTTCTTGGAATGAATGAAACTTTCTTTTTTCTCGCATTCGTTGGCTTGGTTCTAAGGCTGACTCAGTACTAGTTGCTCTTGTTCCTATTTGTTTGGGACAAAAATGTTTCTTTCTATGGCCTACAGATCCTGTCTTGATGTCTCTGAGACCAGGTTCTATGATCTTGAATTCTCTACCACCATTTCTTGAACAAGAGATCTCCATGGAAGCAACTAAGCCTATCCAGTGCTGGGACAGAGTGGCTGGTATCACAGAAAAGTCGAGCAAAATCCAAGAGAAATGGGGGGCCAGGAAGACTGAGGAAAGACGACAAGAAAGCAGACTAATGAAGTTATCTAATGGCATTGATATGTATGAATGTCCTCCACCTAAAACAGAAAATGAGGTACAGTGGTGTGACCAAGAAAAAAATTGTGTTAGCAAGTAATTTGGATAAAATAGTTAAAATTAGCTACTTTCTCAGGAAGTACAAGCAAGATAGGAAACAAGGGCATGCCCCACTGGATCTAATAATTACACAGGATTATTTCTCAGAAGCACAACCCTTTGTTTAACTCACCAATTCTACATTACTGCTGTGACCTCTCACTTGAAGAGAGACCAGCACAAAACACAATTCTACTCTGTTCTTCCTCTCACTCAGGTTCAAATAACTGATACCAGGTGAGGAATGAATGACTGAATGGGAAGTGTGATGGATATTCTGCTGCAACAGTAGCAGATGAGTAAACTGGATCCTAAACCCATTGTCAGTCTTTCATGTTGGAATAATTGTGCAGGAATGGATTAGATATATTTATTATAATTTAATTGATCTGCACATGCTAATCATTTTTTAGAAGTAGCATTCTCTTTTGCATTCTCATGTACAGGTACCCCATTTTCTTTCATCTCAATTCATATTTATACCTAAATTTCCATCCTAGTCACTTCCCCTTTCTGGATTCTGTAGTTTCAAATAGACATCAGATGATTTTAATGTATGATTGTACACATGACGTATGAAATATTTGTTTTCCAGCTGCTACAGATGTTTTACCGACAGCAGGAAGAAATTCGGCGACTCCGTGAAGTGCTGATCCAGCGGGATGTTCAGATCAAACAGTTAGAGCTTGAGATCAAAAACCTTCATGCGGATTCTCACCGGTTTTGACAGGATATCATTTGGCAGTCTTTGAATTTCAGAACAGATGTTGCTTGAAATTACTATATTTTGGAGATTATAGATTAGAAGGAGAACTTCGGATTTATTGGCAATTTATTGCCTACCTTGAGTGCCCATATCCTGCAAGCTGGAAGTTGCTGGGTTTTTTTGTGGTGCTCTATTTATTGGACTTGTTCTTTGCAGGAAACTCCGTATTTCTAAGTGGTCTCATAATAACTCAGTTGGCAGTGTCTCAAAGTGAAGGCAGAACCTATCTGGGTATGCTGAACATCCTGCAGTCCCCAGTAGACAACTGAACTTGAAAGAAGGGTGCTTGGACTTTTTCAGGCTGCTTAGCACTCAACTCTTTCAACATGGAGGTGAACCAAATAGAAGTGGTTCAGGATTCTTTCTTTTTGTTCTGCATTCTTGGATGGATCATGATGACTTTGCACTGAGCTAGTTTGATCTCCTATAACCAAGGGGAGTTTCTGTGGGAATCTAAATCGTAACCTTTTCTTAGCTTTGTGAGTCGTCTTCTAAAATTACATTTATGCCTAAGAGGTAAGGACCAAAGGAATGGGTGTCATTAATTTTAAAAGGAAGTAGAAGTAGTTGCTTCTGAGAGAGCCAAGCTTTGGAAATGAATGCTCTTTACTGAGATGGAGAAAATAACACCAATGCTGCTGAAGTGAAGCATATCAGAACCAGAGTGGGAGGGTTCTGTAGGCCAACTCAGTGTGTCTTCCATCTTTACCCATAATCTCTGAGGATCACTTCATGCCTTAAATCAACTGGGAGTTTCATTACTAATTCTCTTAAGATGGCTTTCTTCCAATTGCCTGAAGCTAAACTTTCTACTGACCAATTCTTTCCTCCTTTATTGTTCTGAATATATACCAGAGTCCATAGGTATATGCAGTTCAGTGCCCAGAAGTGTCAAGACACTGACTTTTACTTAATTCTAATAATCTCCTATCATAATCTATTATCAGTTTAAGAATCCAATTTTCCACAACTGTAAATCACAATCCTTTTTTTGTCAAACTTTCCATTTTCTTTCTGCTTTGATGCCTGTGACTAATACTTTACCTTATGTTTCATTTTATGTTTCTTTGCTGATTTCTATGATAGACTATGCAAAGCACTGCCACCAACACTTGCTTGAGAGCAGGATCAGCCACTCCAAAGATTATGAAGCCTAAGATGGGGAGGTGGGAGGTGCCTTTTGCTAACATACGTTTTAGAAGTTTCTCTCTAATCATGAATGCTGAAAATGTTAACGAACAAAACGGTTGAAAAAGTTGAAAAAAAAAAACCACCTAAAGCAGCACCAGTCATAATAAAATTGTAAACTACAACTGCTGTTAGAGTTTGGGCTAAGATATTTGTGCAGGATTTAAGAGCAAAAAATAGAAATTGAGAAGTGAGAATGAGCACCAGAAGATTGAGTTGCAATTAAACTGAGGATTATAGTATAAACATTTAATACAGAAATACCACTGTCCAGCCACCCACTGTACTGCTTCTGATGCCAGTGTTTTTATGGCTTAGCCTATAATACTTGCATTCTTTTGTCTTGAACTAGATTGTTCCCTTTTACCCTCATTTTCCTTCAAGACCAAAGTTAAATCACCTCCCCTAATCCTTCTTTAAACTGCAACATTCCCTAGTGGGTTGATAAAACTGTGCAAGCATGCCTTTCCTATATTTTTTCTATGCTATTCCCCCTCACTTCCCCCACTGCTTTTTAGAGCAAGGACCTATCTCTTAGCCAATATGTACATATAGCAGAAGCAAATGATGCATTTCTTTTCTGGACTGTACTATTCAGACTTCATGTGGGTGGGATAGGGGTGACTCATGTTTTTCAATTCTTCCCTCGGTACGAAAAAGACCTCCCTGTATACAAACAGCTGTGTTCTGGTCCAGCATTTTCTTTGGCCTGTTGACAGTGAAACCTCAATTTAATAGACTTCTGTTTAATGGATTTTGGATGCAACAGACCAAATTTGTGTTTGAACTTGAAAGAATGGACAAGCCCATTGTTTGTGTAGTCTGTTGGGACAACTGATGTAGAGACATAAATATTTTACATCATTTGAATAATGAGATCATTACACAAATGACATAAATTATGTCAGTTGGATTTAATGGACATTTGGGTTTAATGAACACCCCAGTCAAGATTTTGGGTTGAAATTAATATGTACGTGGGCAGAAGATTCAGAGCTATAGCTCCCTGAGGTTTCACATGCTACAATCCAGTGTTATAGTTAATGTTGCTTAAATATGCTTTTAAAGAAGTATTCATGATGATACAAACGACATAATGGAATTCTATATTTACTCAGTTTTATGCATATAAAATGAATTGCCTTCTTAATAGTCAGAGTATTTGATATTAAGTGCTCATGGGATTTTAATTAGCACCCTTAAAAACTGGTACATTTACATAGGTTACAGTTGTGATCAAGATGTTAAAGTAATGCCAGTTATCTAGGAGATCGGCTAGATAAATCATAACATTTCTGGAATGTGGCCAGCTGGTATATGCAACTCAGGGCATAATTGTAGAGAATCAGGGAGATGACCTTGAGGAAAATAGGCAAGAACCATTACCTAAGCAAGGAGGGCTAAAACATTAAGTCCTGGGAAGCAAGATAGTATTCAGAAGAGACTCAGGCAGATTCCTCCCCAATGTACGGAGATATAAGAGGGAGGGGAAGTAAAACACAATCAGGCTTGCAAGATTCTGCTACTAGAGCTTATCACAAAAAAGTATAGCTGTAACCTTTCTGTGGAGTCAGTTTCCGGATTTGGGCTGCCTTGTAGGGCTGACAGTAGTAGACATTACTATTTTCTATAGCTAATCTGAGATATCTGGTAAGTGTGGTAATCCCCACACTTTATATCCTTTTTGGAAAAAGGGACTGCGTATAGACTTTGTCGTCCCCACCTAACAACCAATTAGTATGAGTCCATCTTTTGTTTTTAACACTTTATGAACTGATAGGGAGAAGCTTGGTAAACTACAGATGCAACATTTTGTTGCATAGGTAGAAATGCTGCCAATTAGGGAAGCAAAAGGGTAAAATCCATTCTTGGATTAAGGAGGATGATACCTTGCAATTTGGGAATTTGTCTCTTTTATCTTGTTTACAGGCAAATAAATTATATGAAGTATTTGTCAGCTTAAGATAAAAGGAAAAGGGGTTAAATTGCATTTCTAAAATGTACTGTTTGATTTTTTTGCATATTTTATGTATTGCTTTGATCAGCAATGTTAGTCATTTATCAAAGGGGTTTATAAATCCCAGATCTACTTGAAAAATGTATATAAGTACTACTTTTTGTTCTGTTTACCAACAAACTTCTATAAAACAAATCAGCACTTGAAAATTATTTTTAAAAATACCACTTGTTTTTAAAAACACTTTGAGATAGTACATGCAGAGCAAAATTTTAGTCATGGATGATTTCTGAGGCAGAGGGAAAGAAAAGAAAAATCTATATACAGTGATGGCAAACTGATTATGCTTTATTAAATAGCGCCTAACTATATTTAAAGATATATGGGTGATGGTATTTTTTTTCCATTACAGTAATTTAAAAGCAAGGAAATTGAAATGTCATTGTGGACACATCCCCATATGAAAGAATGACAAGGCTTGTACTCAATAAATATACAGAATGATCTTGGCAAAGCTAAGCATTGTTAATACCTATACCAACCATGTAACCAAATCTACAGTTACAAGTCCACAATAGCATTTTGCTATTGTTTAACCAAGCATGCCAAAAATCACCAGTGGCACATCAATAGCTTTAAAACATGTACATATCTCTTTTTCCCTTAAAGCTGAAATTCCATCAAATGGCTTTTTAGTAAGGCTGGATTTAGAACCTCTCCTTACAACACAACCACTGATTTGCAGGGTTGCAAAAAAGCAGCTTTGCAAATACATCCTCTGATATTTCTTTTAAACAAATTTCAAAATTCAGCTTTTGATCAGAATAGCACTAACAACTATGTGCTACTACTGAATGTATTAGTTCTATCAAGCATTGAAACATGGGTATTAAGTCACAATCCATTACACATGTACCAGAAGCAAATTCCTCTGGGTACAATAAGGGCTACTACTATCCTGTATGCATAGGATTATATGTTAGCATGGCTGTGCAAAAGAAAATTGGGATTTGTGACCACTGCTAGTGTAGTAATGGAGCTGGTCCTTACTGGGACATGCTGAAGAAAGGTGGTAACTGGTGGAAAAAGCAATCTGCTGTTTGAAATGTTTATACAAAATAGTTATAAAAATACATCATTAAATACGCTACAATCAATAATAATATTTAAATAAGAAGTAACACATCTAAATAAAAACCTAGACTCAAGGCTGTGTGAACACCCAAAATCTTTCAAGCCTAGTATTGGTCACTCAGCAACCCGGAAGCACATTAACCTCAAAAGTAAAAGTATTCTAAACTTACTTATGCTGTGAAGTGCATAGTAATACTGAAGTCTCTGAGACTGGGGAGAAGGAAGAATCAGGGCTTCCTGTGTTCTTTACTTGCCTAGCTGATGCAAAATAAATTACATAACCTAAGGAACTTTCATAGATCAAAGAATCCAGCTTCTGCTGTTGAAGCAGTTTTATTTCACAATGCAGAGTATACACATCCCTGTCTGTACTAACTTTAAGCAAAAAAAAAAAAGGCACATTTTCAGATTTCTCTGAATATAATAACTGCAAGTTTAGTTTATCAAATAACGTTTATTTAATTCAAGTTCTTAAAAATACTTTTTCTGTTGTTGCATAAAACATCCTAATGTAAAAAATATCCAACGGCTTAGAAAAGGAAAAGGAAGGCAGGGAAAGCAAAGCATGAAGAACAGTCCCCAAAACTTTAGGACTCTATTTACAAAGCCTTGTTGCACAGAGAGTAAAAAGGGAAGTCCAGTCAGTGGGTAGTGTGGAGTCCCTATAGCCAGGACTGACCCATCACACTTGTTCTTCTTGTTAGGGCAATGGGAAGAGATGAAGGCCTGGGAACCCCAAGAGGATAAGTGAAGGTGCTAGCCCAAGAGGGCTAGATCTGTAACCACCTGGAGGAAGCAGCTGCAGGGTACATGGAATGTCACAGGAATAGCCGACTCTTTGGCTCTTTTTAGTGCTGCGCTTGGAGGGGGAGAACTACAGGTGCGCCACACGTGCTCCTCAAGTCACAGATCATCCAAGGGGTAGCCCAAGAAATACTGAACAGTCCTTTGGGGACACAGAAGACTTTAGTCATCATCTTCATCCCCTTCATCATCTGTTTCTCTTTTTCTCTTTTCACCTTTCCTACTATCCCCTTCATCTGCAGAACGATAGAGAAAATACTCCATAACAACTATTCAAAGGGCATAAATTCAGTTGAATTATCCAATAAGCCTATTCCAGGTTCCATAAAAGAAGAGGTTCTAGAAACCTCCCATAATTGTTTATCATTGCCTATGCTGACTGGATGTAATAACAGTTTTAATTAAAAACACCTGAAAAGTGTTTTTTTATCATCCCCACATACAGAAAAGCAGCTAAAGGTAGCTTTCAATCTTTACCCAAAGACAGGATCACATTGTTTTGTACAGTCATGCTAGGAGTGACGCAAAGAGAATATTTTAATATTCATTCTCCAAAATAGAGAATGGCTGCAGTACTAATAGCAGGAATGAAGGACGAGAGCTGAAGTCAGAAGAGTATGAACAATTACTTCCCATCGTTTTAGCAGGATCATATTTCATTATTACAGGTAATAATGTGGTTGGGTTTCAACTGCAGTTGGGACCAGGACTGCCAATGCTAAGCGACATGATCATAAAGCATGACATCATGTGACTGTTGCTCAGCAAGGGCAATCCCAGTTGCCGTTGTAACCCCAGGACACATTGGTTGTTAAGTGGGAAGAGGTGGGAGTCCCAGGTAAGGAGTACAGGGGGTGCGTTGGTGCTACGGGAGCACCACTAGAGAGCACAGGCAGGTCAGTGGAAGCCGTGGGAGGGCCAGCGGAGGTTGCGAGTGGGTTGGTGGAGGCTGCGGGGGGGCTGGCAGAGGGTGGGAGTGCTGTGGTCAGGTGGGTGCTACAGACTGTAGGGTGTGCTACAGAGTATGAGACTCCTGGGATTGCATACTCCATGGCTGGCTACTCAGGAGAAAAAGGAGTGGGAGTAACTTACTAGGATGACTTGTGACCTTCCCTGCTGGCTTCCCAACTGATTTTGCTTGTGGGAAACTGGCAGGGAAGATCACAAATGGCAATCAGGTGATGTGGCTTGCTGCAACGTCGTAATTGCGAGCTGGGCATCCGAGCGCCCGGATCATGATCACATGACCACAGGGACGCTACGACAGCTGGAACTTTGAAGACTGGTTGTAAATCCATTTTTTTCAGGGCTGCTGTAACTTTGAATAGTCGCTGAACAATAAGCCAAGGACCACCTGCAGTCCAGTCTTGAATGGCCAACGGATAATTGTTACCATTTTCCAAACTTGCACTGTGCTTTGTTTCACTGGTATCTTTATTTTACCTTCCTGAGGGCTTCTAAAACAAACAGACTGGCATAAAAGTTTACACATACCTTCCTCTTCCTCTTCTTCTTCCTCTTCCTCCTCTTCATCATCTTCTTCTTCACTATCACGTCCAAGCTCTTCCTCCTAAAAATAACAATAGGTTTGCCTTTGAAAGTAAATACTTTTGCTCCTGTTATTATCACATCTGCTTCTCATTTTCTGCTCAGTGAGCAAAATGTTTTAAGAAAAACACTGATGCTAATATATTGTAATCCAGCCTTCAACTGTTTGCTACCATGCTACTAGCACACAGCGAGAACATAAATAGAACAATCCAAGGTTCATTATTTCAGCTTTCAGATATCAGGCAGTTGTGCCTTATCTACATGAAACCACTGGGTGAGGTCATCTGCTGGTTTTGAATTCAGTATCATCAGTATGCTGATGATACCCAATTATATCTTTCAACCCCAGGCCAGCCAAGTGAGGCTGTCAAGGGTCTGTCCCAGTGCCTGGAGGCTGTTTGAGTTTGGATGGGGAAAATCCATATCCGGTTCAATCCTACCAAGATTGAGTGGCTGCAGGTGTTTTGGCCACCCAGATCTTGAGATATTCCACCTTTACTCTTGGATGGGATAGTACTTCCCCTTCAAGGTTGGTGTACAATCTGGGGGTCTTCCTGGACTCACAGCTCCTTCTTAAAGAGCAAGTGGCAGCTGTGGCCAAGAAGGCTTTGCACAACTGCATCTGGTGCACCAGTTGCTCCTTTTCCTAGATTGAGTGGCACTTCAGATAGTCACTCGTGCCCAAGTCACCTCGTGCCTTGACTAATTCAACATGCTGTACATGGGGCTGCCCTTGAAGACTACCCAGAAGCTTCAACTGGTCCAGAACGTAGCAGCGTCAGCAGTAAGGGGCATGTATTGGTATGCCCATGTAACTCCTCTGGTTTGTGAGCTGCACTGGTTGCCAGTTTGCTTCTGAGTGCGATTCAAGGTGCTGGTTGTTACCTATGAAGCCCTACACGGCATAGGGCCTGGTTACTTGAGGGACCACCTGTCTGCCATAGCATCTGCCTGGCTGATTTGATCCTGCAGGATTGGCATGCTCCAGGGGCCCAGGAAGCGCGCCTTCTCTGTAGCGGTGCCTGTCCTCTGGAACAAGGTTCCCACCAAGATCCAGATGGTCCCCACTCTACTTGTTTAGAAGAGTTGTGAAGACCTGGCTCTTCACCCAGGCCTTTGGTGAGGAAGAGTGAGACCTCCTCACTTTATCATGCTTGTCATCTCTTTTATGTTTCACTGATCTTATTGTAATTTCTTTGATTGTTGTGAGCCGCTCAGAGTCACTGGGAGTTGGGTGGCATAGTTCGTAATAAATAATAATAATAATAATTCCAATTGTCCGCAACTCAAGTATTACTCAATGAACTTGGGAATTTTTAGGCAAGGCAAGCAGATAGATCCTGCTCCTTTTCTTGCAACTTGATAAATAAGCATAAAGATTTTACTGCAGAGTAAAAAACCAAACAATATTTTAAACCAACCTCTGCACTAATTTCATCTTCTTCATCTT
Source organism: Liasis olivaceus (assembly GCA_030867105.1). NCBI lineage: Eukaryota > Metazoa > Chordata > Lepidosauria > Squamata > Pythonidae > Liasis > Liasis olivaceus. The sequence continues at coordinate 156,775,549 of CM061348.1, read as the reverse complement.
GTCCTCCTTCATACTCAAGCAAATCATAAAGTGATTCCTCCTCACCATCCTCGTCCTCATCCTCATCCTCGTCTTCATCATCTTCGTCTTCATCATCTACTAAGAAAGATAGAAGAGTTTTATACCTTGTTCCCAGATATATCAGGGAAGCTGTCATAAAATCACAACAATATTAATTCTTTTATTTATAATAACTTTATTAAATTTTAAAAAACAAAGATAAAAACTAACAAGAACTAATAATCAAGAAAAGGAATAGAAGAATAAAGAGAAAGAAGGAAAGCAGATGTACAGAAAAATAAAGAAAAATAAACAGAAATACAAAAGAGAATGACTTCCGACTTCTTTTACAGCAGATATAAGTAAAACATACATTAAACTTTTACTCTAAGATTACAACTTACTGTAACATCCATTTTTCTATAATCTATTAATTTTATTAATCATCAAATCTATATATCATAATTTCATTTTTTTTCTGTTTCCCACAAAAAATCCAAAAGGGGCTTCCAATTATCATTAAAATTAGTCAATGTCTTTTCTCTAATCAAAGCTGTCAATTTCGCCATCTCAGCTAGCTCCATCAACTTTACCATCCATTCTTCCATCGTAGGTTATATCAAGTCTTTCCACCTTTGAGCATATAAGTTTCATCATATATAAAAACAAAGATCCATGAGATTTTTCCAATTGTTTATCCATCAGCCCAAAAGAAATGTCTCTGGTTTCAATTGTATATTATTCTTCAAAATCTTCTGAATTAATATATGTATTTGAGTCCAAAATGTTTTAGCTTTATTACATGTCCGCCAAAGATAAAAAGTCCCTTCTTGTTATTCACATTTCCAACATGTATTTGAAGTCCCTTTGTCCATTTTTGACAACCTTTCCAGTGACAGATACCATTGATACATCATTTTATAAAAATTCTCTTTAAGATTATGACATAATGTAAACTTCAACCCTTTCATCCACATATTTTCCCATTGTTCCATTTGTATATTGTATCCAAAATTTTTAGCCCATTTATCACACAATCTTTAACTCACTCATCTTCTGTTTCAAATCTCAACAAAAGTTTATACATTTTAGCAATAAGATGTTCATCATTAGTACATAACTCAATTTCAAATAGTGTTATCACGTTCAAAACCATATGTCCTGTTACCAACTTTAATCAACTCTACTAATTGTACATGTGAAAACCACTTACATATATATCCTTCTGATATCAAGTCTTCTCTTGATTTTATTTTAAATTCTCCCTGGCAAAAATCTAAAATGTCACCATAAGTTAGCCATTTCTGCTTAATTACCATTTCTTTTTTATAATATGCTTCTTGTGGCGATAGCCATAAAGGTATTTTTGGACACAATCTAGATTTATATCTATTCCAAATTCTCAAAATGGCACATCTAATAAAATGATTCTTGAAATCTACATTAACCTTAACCTTGTCATACCATAAATAACCTTGCCACCCAAATCTCAAATCATGCCCTTCCAAGTCCAATAACCTGTTTCTCAGCATCACCCATTCTTTCATCCAAACTAAACAGCAAGCTACAAAGTACAATTTCAAATTAGGTAAAGCTAAACCTCCTCTTCCTTTGGCATCTTGCAACACCTTGTAGAGTAGAGTATACCTTATTGATTAGTCATTTGACCATATCAAAGCATGGGCATCAGCCAGACTAAAATACAATAAAACAGAATAAAGTGAGGTACAGTAAAATAGGATAAAATAGACTACAGTGAGATAAAATAGATAAATGTAGTAAGGTAAGGTAGAGTAAGGATAAAAGTAGGATAAAATAAGATAAAATAGAGTGCAGAGATAGATAATAAAATGAATATTAAAATTTGAAAACAGTATGTGTTTAGATGAATTCATCACCTTTACATGCAACCCCGATGTGTTCTATAAAATGTGTTCTCTGTTGGACAGCCCTGATTATAAATTTGACAGTTCTAGTGGCTACATATTTGTTTGTGCCCTGAAGGAAATAAGATAAATCTTCTGTTAGAGTCCCAATATATGGTTCTGTCAAGTACTGTCTGTAAGTACTGAGCCCTTATTGAGACATATAATTGACAGTTGAACAGGACATATGCAATGTCTTCTATTTCTGATGCTCCACAAATACATATTCTCTCAGAATATGGCACTTGGTGGAATTGTCTGTATTTGACCATAGAATCTAACTGCTTGAGTCTTGCTCTGATAAGAGCAATCCTATGGTATTGAATCAAACCCATTGTCAAGTATTTTTCTGTTTGGAAGGACATTTTATTTTTGGCCAGCCATTTCAATGACCTGATGTTTGCAAGTGATTCGATATCTGTTTGGGCATTACCATCCAGAACTCTTTGTTTGAATATTGCCTTGGCCTGATGTCTGGCTAAGAATAGGTACTGTGTTGAGAAGCTGAGTTGTAAGATCGTTTGGAGGAGTTGGTTGATCCATGTGGTGGGTTGAAGTGTGGCCATCTGTTCTTCAAGGCACATTTTTGGTAGTCTGTCAGGTTCCATTGAGAGGATCCTCCACCAGTAATTAGACTTTGACTACTGTTAGACTATAAATTGAATGAGTGCCTGTTTCAGCTCTTACTGCTGCTGCAGGTGTATTCCTATGGGTCCCTAAAATAGTTCTTAAAAAGCATGCTTGATTTTGTTCCAGTAAGGAGGCCTTTGATAGGCCCCACAAATCGGCACCATGGGTTAACACTGGTATAATTTTTGCTTTGTGGACCTTTAGAATGGGGGGCAGAGAACTTGGGCGGTTGTAACTAAGTAACTCAGATTTTTGGAGCTTGCTGTTGCCTTTATAGAACTTTGTTTGAAGTAGTTAGCCCAAGACCCTGTATCTGTAAAAACCACCCCTAGCAACACTTTGTATTTAACTCACGGTTTTTTGCCTTGCCACACAAATTTAGATATACCCTTCTGCCATTGTTTAAATGGTAAATCAGCAGTCACAATTGGTATTGTCTGGAACAAAAATAACATTCTAGGCAAAACATTCATTTTTATCACAAAAACTTTTCCCAACAATGACAGTTATAGTTTCTCCCATCTTAACATGTCTTTTTTAACCTTTTTAAAACCATGTCTTAACATAATCGTTCTGAAACAACATACAATTCATATTCATCAAATTAACATCCAAGGATTTTACTTTTTTCTCAATCTTGAAACCTGGTTTGTTCATCAGTTTTATTTGATCTTCTATCTTCATATTTCTGTTAACATTTTTTACTTTTATTAATCTTAAAACCAGCTAGTGCACCAAACTCTTTTGATTTTCTCATTAATAGTTCTATCCCTTTCAATGGCTCTTTCAATACCAGCACCATATCATATGCAAAGGCTCTCAATTTATATGTCTCTTTTAAAATTTTTACATCCATTATCCCCTCACCTTGTCTTATGTCTCTGTTCAAAACTTCCAAAACCAATATAAATAAAAGTGGAGATAATGGACATCCTTGTCTTGTTTCTTTTTGAATCTCACATGGTTTTGTTAAATCTCCATTAACAATAATTTGTGCTTTCTGTAGCATATATATCGATTTAACCCATTTTATAAAGTTATTGTCAAAATCCGTATCTTCTAAAACTTTAAACAAAAAGGCCAATTAAGGTTGTCAAAAGCTTTCTCTGCCTCCAAAAAGATCAATGCGGCTTGTTTTTCATTATGCTGTTCCAAATATTCTATAATGTCCAATACTGTTTTAACATTATCTTTTAGTTGTCCTTTAGGTAAAAATCCACATTGGTAAAATTTCATCCTCAGAATATTTATAATAAGACCCTGGTAATCCATCCAGTCCAGGTGCTTTTCCTGGTTTAATCTTTTTTATAGCGTCCAACTTCCATTATTGTTACAGGCCCATTCATAGTCTGTCTTTGTATATCTGTAAGCCGTGGTAAATTTTGCACTTTTAAATAGTCATCTATTTTTTTCCAGAGAAATATCTTGTCCTTTATACAAATTAGAATACGAATGAAAAGCTTTTTGTATAGCCACATTATCTGTTAAAACTGTATCTCCCTCTTGAAGCTTCAAAATTATCCTCTTTCTTTCTCCTTAATTTTTAAGCCAACCATTTCCCTGGTTTATTTGCAAATTCAAAGTTCTTTTGTTTAGCATAGTTCATTTTAATTTTCATTTCTCTTACTGTCAACATGGATAGCTGTTGCTATGAAATACTTATCTTTGCCAGTGGTCTTTAATTCTTCCTCTTTTCTCTCTGCAAAATAGTCTGCATTTTCTCTTGTGCTTTTTTAAAAATTCAATATTATGTTGAATAAAATAGCCTCTAATAAAAGCTTTGCTTGTATCCCAAACTGTTTTTAAATCTGTGCCTTTGTTTAAATTGCTCTCAAAAAATTCTGTTAATTTCTTTTTACAGTCTTTCACTATCCATTCTTTTTGTAATAACATTCCATTTAATCTCCATCTAAAGGTAGTAGATTTCGTTTTAAGAGTCAAGCTCACCAGATTGTGATCAGAAAAAGTTTTTGGTAAAATCTCAACTTTGGACGTCTTAGCAGCCAAGTTTTTTGAAATCCATATTATATCTATTCTTGAAAACGAACTATGCCTTTCTGAGAAATAAGTATATTCTCTAGAATTGCCATTTTTTTGTTTCCATATGTCCACGAAAGTTGTTATCGATCAAGTCAAAAAAAGTATTTGATAATTTACTTTGAGTATTTTTAATTCTCTTCTCAGATGTTCTAACTGTGGAAAGACCACAGCATTCCAGTCTCCCATCAAACAACAATTGTCATATGAAAGTTTTATCAATTCTTCCGTAAGTAATTTGTAAAAGTTTATCTTCATTTGGAGCATAAAGTCCCAAAACAGAAGTTTTAAGTCGTAATTCAATTTCCACCCCCACAAATCTGCCATATTGATCAGTCAATAATTGTGGTTTAAATGGGAGTTAACATATAAAACTGCCTTAGTTGTTTTTTTTTTTGGTCCTGCAAAAATAAATTCTTCTCCCAAATTTTTACAAGTTAAATGCTTCATGTCTTTATTTCTAATATGAGTCTCTTGCAAACAAATTATATCTTGTTTTAATTTTTTCAGATGGTGAAATAATATCTTCCTTTTTTTGAGGGGACTTTGCCCCATTTATATTCCATGTTAGACATTTCTAATCCATGGTTAAGTGAATAATTTAGAAAAGTCTATACCTGTAGCACCATCTTTTTCAAGCTCTTCTGTCTGTTGTGGTTTTTGGTCAATTTACTCTGCAATTTCTATTTGAACCTCTTCCAAGTCTCCTTTAAATTTTTCCAAAAATTCTCTAGCCCTTTGAACAGTATTCAGTTGAAATCTTCTCTATTTTAAAGTGAAAGGTACACCCTCTAACTTCTCCCAACAGAATGGAATCTTTTTCTGCTTTAATACCTCAGCCAGAAAAAAATAATCTTTTCTTTTACGTAAAATTCTATCAGGGATTTCCTTTAAAATAATTACATCTGCATTATCACTTTTCAATCTTGAATTAAAATGCTGTTGCAGAACTTGATCTCTTGTCCTTCTCCTTACAAAGTGCACTAAAACATTTCTTGACACGTCTTATTGTAGCAAAACATGAATTAATCTGATACACTTTGTCGATCTCGCCAGTCTCATCCTCTTCCCAATCTAAAAAATCCGACAATGTCTGGACCACCTTTCTCCTAATATCTTCATCTGGAACCTCTGGAAGGGCTCTAAATCTCAAACAAAAATCTTTCTCCCTGTTCCAACAGAGCCAAATTATCCATTCCTCTTTCAAATTCTATATCTCTAATACCTGATTTATTCTCTAAAATTTCCATTCTATCATTAGTTTGTTTTCGTTCTCCAGACACTTGTTTCATATCTGCAGACATTTGTTTTACAAAAATATCCATCTTATCCAATCTTTCTTCCATCTTTTTTTCAGGTCATAAATTTAGCATCCAGTTTAGCATCCAGTGATTGAGCCAGTTTAGATCCTAATTCCTTGAACACTGATTTAATTAAACTAGAAGAGATTGGTTTATCTTCTCTTTATCTTCCCTCTCTGATAGAAGAGCCTCTGTGGAGCAGCTAACATCCAGTTGGGCTTTACGTGTTGTCATTGCAGAAAGATCAAAAAAGTAAAAATGTTGAGCTGAAGAGAGAAAAAGAAAAAAAGGGGAAAAAAACCCCAAACAGAAAACTCAAATCCATTAACCTTTAAAGCTGTAATTACACGCAATTGCCAGCAGGTGTCACCAGTGAAAAAAGGTTCTGCTAAAAACAGGCTAGGCTGATTACTGTGTTCTTTTGATATATGATCCCAGCCAATTATCAAGTTGGTTACAATAAAACAAAAAGCATTCCCATACAAAAACAGAGTCCCATTAAAGCAGTTAGTTTTAACAATGCAAATTCATGAAAAATTAAACTTTAATTTTTAAAAAAAATCTTCCCTTCTCTGTTGTCAGTTTTCTTATATCACTTTAATTATCCCACTTTTTGCAGATTTTTCAAACATTTTATCACTTTAAATCTCCAGATCTTCCTAAAGTTTATAGTCCCCCCTCAAAAATGACAAAAATACCAAGAGAAATACTTATCTGCTGTAAAAAGAAGCCTCTCTTAAACTGAAGAGTAATTATAATCCAAAAGTGCTATAGAAATGGGGGTCAGTCAGTTCCAGTGTTCTTATACAAGTTGTGCCTCAGCCACGAACAAGTAATTGTTGTCTCCCAGCCACTCCACTTGTGAGCCACTCGCAAAAACCTCCGTTTTTGCGATTTTCTCACGAGGAATGGCTGTCCGGAGATCAAATAGATTGAAGCTTCCTCTTATCCGGAGGAAGAAAGCGCCCTGCAATGTCCACAAAGCGCTGAAACAGCTGAGATACCCTCTCCGCTTGTCCGAAGACGATCGAACCACCATGCCCCCACCAGAAGCTTTCCACAACAATATTAATTCAAAGGGTGTCTCTTTTTAAACACTATCCTAGGAACAACTGCTAAAAGGAGCAGATACTGATATTGACCATTGTTTCATAGAAGATTATGTCCAGACCTGCAACTTATAAATTAAGCAGTATGAGAGGTGGTATGAATTTAAATTGTCAGTCTAAAAGAGGCTGGGTTAATAATTTGCAAGCCTATTACAACAGTTTGCTATATCACTATAGATTCCTTAATGTATTAGAATCTGGATCCCCAATGTGATCTCTTTGAGTGTCAATGTGTCCCCAGAAATCTCCCTAGGCACCCACCAGGCTCCATGTTCCCAGTGATAATTTTGTTTAAACAATGTTTTTTTTAAGGTGGGGAGAAGCAAGTTAGAATGTAGGAGGCTGAAGTGCAATGCTCTATTTGGAAATGTGCCCACCTATTCAGAAGACAGAATAAATTGGGTTACAACCAGCCAGGTAAAGGGGCTAGAGGGTAGCATCCACACTAGTTTTCCTTATGGAAAACTGATGTGTTTTGTGACAGGCCATACCCACTCTGTGCCTTAAAAGTGATCTTTCTCAACTAGTATTTTTGGTTCAAATATGGCGCAGACAATATTTCAAATGCTGTAAATCAGCTTAATGCAGTGCTCCAAATTAAGTGTCATATTTTCATCAGGAAGACCTCGGCCATAGCCAAGAATTAACCCTTTTCAATCCACAATTAATATAACCTCACCTTCCTCATCTTCCTCAAAAAAACCATCTACTTCAGCATCTGAATCAGAAGCCTCTTTATCTTCCTGATCATATCCATCCAGATAGGTGAGCTGTGGAAGAAGTGTGAAGACACGGTCTCGGTAGTCATTTAGATTTGTTACCTCACAGTTGAACAGGTCAAGGCTCTTCAGAGAGTCCAACTTTTTCTGAATTAGAAATAAACTCATTACTACATTGCCATCATACACAATTAGAATTAAACTCATTACTACATTGCCATCATACACAAAACTGGCAAGATATGCTCATAATTTCAATTTGGATTTGGGGGTGCAAAGTGAAATAAAACCAAGTGATGAGTTGATGTACATCTCTTTTCCTTCATTTCCAAATTAAAAATGATTTCACTGTGTTAATTAACTTAACCTAACCTCCCCGAAAAAGAACAAGACTTGACTTTTGAACTTACCATATACATTTCTTACTTAGTCATTGTCATAAGAGTGAGTTTACTGCATCTACTACCATAAAATATTTTTTTAAACAAATCTCCCTTAATTTAAATCCATGTGAATTAATCTAAGACTACTTCAGTTCATTTAGAGATCCCTTTCTGGATTCCACGCAAAAAGAAAAACAAGATCAAGAAGGCTGTGCTGCCTAAGGCCTTCTCCCTGACATGCTACTTTTTTAAAAATGAAGAGTCCCCTCTTCCCTGCCCATGGCAGCACTTTCATTTCACACTGACCTCTTACATTCCAAGTTGGATAACAGTAAAGGCAGACTGCATATAAATATAACTTACTATTTTAAAATTTATTTCATGAGAGTTAAAATCTTGGGATGATTTGTAACAATAAGCTATTGGCTGTCTCGCATCATGGCTGAACTAAACAACTTTAATATTCTGATTTTTGGGGGGTGTGGTGTGGTAAAGAAATAATTTAAGAATTAAAATCTGCCAGAGACAAAAAGTGTCATCTAATCAGAAAGAAACCCAAACCATACCACATGTATTGATGTGAAAATATAATAACCTTGAATAAAAATAGAGAGTACAATATCAATGTTAATTTAGATTGTGCCAGTGGCTGACAAAGAAGTAATACTGTCTTGCACAAACATTTCTATCCTCTCTTGGACTTAAGATGAACTGGCATCTTTTGATGCATATAGGAAAGGTATATAATATACCTTTCCGAGACATTAGCTACTGAAATGGAGTTAGGCCTAACATGCTTAAAGTTATGTACAAAATGTAATACATAGGATTTGGACATATTTGCCAATATAAACTAAGAATGAGTTCAGCATCTGTCACTGGTATTAGTATTGTTAACACCATTGAAACATATGATAACCTTTTAATGACATACCAATGGTTCCAAAGTATCAATATCCTTCAGTTTATTTCCACTGAGGTTTAAATGTGTGAGGTTAGGAAGTTTTTCTGCTAATACATCAAGGCCTCCAGAAATTCTGTTCTCACTGAGTTCAAGCTGCAATGAGAAAAGAGATATATATGCAGGGTAAATGACACATTAGCAGTAACACAATTAGAATCCCAGGAGTCTAAAGATGCAATATAAATAACAGTGGTAGCCCAGCAGTTTTCATTATCAAATACCTATACTGACAGAAAAGCAGACTGACAAAGAGATATTCAAAATATTTGGCTACTTAGCTAGAATGCAGTGCTGCCAGGAATTACATCTTGTTAATTTACATTTATAAGAAGTACAAGCCACACACAGTGTTGCCAAACAGGCTCCAGCCAATCACACAAATCAAAATATAAAGGCATGCACGATCAGTTTTCTACATGGATTTCCTCAGTGGAATCCCAAGAACTGTAACTTGGTGAAATACTGAAAATTCTCCACAGAATTGCAGCTACCTTATGAATATTTGCTTGGAAACAAGTATTTAAAATAATTAGTGTATATAAATTTAAGTCAGTCTCACTCAAGGTTTACTCTGCAATAGACATATTTAGAAATGTGTTCCAAATATGCAGAGTCATGTCTTATCAGCAATTGCACTGAGACAAACCAAACAACCTTGTTCCCTATTAGTTGACAGAATTCTACCACTTTAACTGCCTCTTCTGCAGCTTTAAACTGCTGAATTACTATTTCACCTGAACTTTGTACTTTCCTATTTAGAGCTGAATAATCATGATGGTGATGCTCAGGAGAACTTATACGGGCTCCCTCCACTTTATCCCAACAACAAACTGTGAAGTAGGTTGGGCTGAGAGGGAGGACACCCTCTCATATCTCACTTTCTAGGGCAGTCAGTTCCTGAATATATTCTTTCTCTACAAATGTTTCTGTCACTCCACAATTTTGTTTGTCAAGGGTTTCAGTATGATCTTTCCATCTTCCTTTAACTTGAATTGCTTTGTCAAACAAACAAAATTATTACTTTGATCAAAGACCAGCACAAAATGTCATAAAATGAAAGAGATACAAGAAGTGCAGCCATTTCAGCAATAAATTAAATATTACTAACATAATTATCTTTTTAGATCAAGCTCTAAATTTTACGAATAAAATAAAGTTGTAGTGCTACTACTAGGCTATGAAAGTTAAAAAATACAGTCCATAAAAATAATGTAGAATGATTAATAACAGTTGTTAAACAGCATATGTAACCCAAGCAGAAATTCAGTATCAGTTTAACTCTGATCTAGAAGAAAAATATTATTACAACCAAAGGCCAGCCAGGTAAAATGTTTAATAATAGTATTTCAATAATGTATAAAGTGAAACTGTTATTAAAGGATGCACCCACATAATCTAGCTGTAGATTGCTACACACATAGATTGGTTCTGTGATTATTCTTCAGGATTCCTACCTTAGCTGTACATTTTTCTGTGGTTTCTCTGATCTTCTTAAAAACACTTTTCTCCTTTCTTGTTAGTTTCTTCTATTCTCCCCCAAATGGGGAGACATTCTTCACTGAGGAATCTTTCTGTATTCTTTCTTGAAGTTGGAAGTAGGTGTTTGGTCATTGTGTGTCCTTGTTGTCCAAAGGTTTCATCCATCTTTCCTTGTCTAGCTTATTCTGAAAGCCAATCTTTTCCTCTTTGACATTTTCATAACATTTTTTCTTCTCATTTTCACTTATCTCTTTCCAGAATTTCCAAGTAGAGATGTGCCAAATTTGTTGATATAGCAAAATTTTCTCTGGAATTTTATGTTCCCAGATATGATGAGTTTGTGCATCTTACTCCTCAGGTTCTCTTTCGCTTAAGTATACTAAATCAGTTCCTTACATTATATGTTGCATGTCCTCCAGCTGAATGGCACACCTATTCCATTTTAATTTTAACCTCTATAAGTCATGGTTTGAATCTAGAAATGTCCTGGCTGACTGGATTGCATTTCTCCATCTTCTGATTTCTATTATGTAGGCAATTTGACTCCAGTGCTGTGCATCCAGTGATCTTTAGGTGTTAGAGCTTGGGTTTATTTTTTGAAATTGGTATTGCCAATAAACAAATTATTTTCAAAGAACTCTATTAACCTATCTCCTTATCCAACTTTTACATTCCAATCACCCATTTATAGTACAATGCAATCTTGTTTTAATAGACCATTTGGAGGAGAATATTAATTAGGTTTAAAGTTAAATAAAAAAGGATGTCATCACAATTTGTGTCATTTTCTTACTGATGTGAATTACATAAATTGATGCAGATGTTGTAAAATTAACGTACATTTAACTACCTTGGTTGGACTACTTTGATGCAATGGATTTGTCTGTTATTTCTGGAGACTATTTGGACAGAAATTTGGTTTACAGGTAGTCCTCATTGAGCAAATGCCTCATTTAGTGACTGTTCACACTTATGATGGTGATGAAAAAGTAACTTTACAACTAATCCTCACATTTATGACCTTCGCAGGTCTGTAATGCAAAGGAAAGCTGAAATAAGATCATAAGCACAGTCACAGATTTACTTAGTGACCACTTCGCTTAACAATCAAGTTGCCGGTCCCAAGTGTGGTCACTAAATGAGGACTACAGGTGACCCTATCTTTTCCAGCTTGAAACTAACAAGAGTCATCAGTTTCACACCTTTGGCTTTTGTTTGCCTCCTAACCACTCCTCCACCCTTTAGAATGCTCACTTGATGCTGGACAATTAACAAGAAGGGATGTGTAAATAATGTTTGTATTTACATTCATTGGAGAAAAAGGGATTAGAAGAGAGTAAGCAGGCACACAATGGGGAATGTGCTGGTGCTGGCAACTGCAAGTATGCTTGGTAAACAACTGGTGTATTCCCCATTGTATGCCTTTTTACTCTCTTCTAATCTCTTCTCCAACCTCTCCACTGTGCCGGGGGGGGGGGGGAGGACAACAGGTCAGACACAGGACAAGAAGTACTGACTATAATGGTGATCACATGACTGAAGGATGCTGCTAATGTCATAAATGGTTGTAAACTGGCCATAAAGTTATTTTTTTCAGCACCATCGTAACTTTGAATGGTCGCTGAATGAGTGGTCAGTAAGCGAGGACTACTTGTACTGCATCTGAAATCTGCTAATGGAGGTCCATTAAAGCAAAAAGTATTATATCTTTTCCTGGTGTTGCATTTAGACCTTCTTGCAACTACCATGAAATCCCTCAGTATCTTCCACCATTCCATCTGATATGCATACCTTGTGTGAGATGGGCGGCTATATAAATATGATAAATAAATAAATACACTTGTATAACACTGTTTTCAGTAATTCTACAAAACTGTCATTTATTGGATTACAGTTAGCTGCTGCTGCTATTACTACTACTACTGCTACTACTTGTACCCTGCCTGACTCTCAACGACTCTAGGTGGCTCACAACAATCAAACAAACAAATTACAATAAAACTGATAAAAGATGGCAAGAAGGACACACCAGATGGAATAAAGCAATCACTGCCACTATTTCTTCAAATGGAATTAAATAATGTATCATATAATAATCTGATTTAAAGTGGCACATTCCAGCCCATCTTGATTCATTTATTCCTAAGATATCCAACTGAGCATGCTTCATTTCCACTCTGACTGTTCCAAGTTTATCTTGGTTCATGCTTGTCACATTCCTTGTTCTGACTGTACACATATTTGTAAGATGAGCAAGTCCTTTTTAAACATGGCACCATCAATTATCACATCTCCTTAAGGATTTAAAATTGGTGCTTTTCCCCAGTCACTGAATAAGTGCCTTATGACTTGAGGTGTCATCATTTGTCTTAAATGTTTCAGCCATGTCAAAACAGGTTTCTGGCAACAATACAAAGATGGTTTGCCATTGCCTTCTCCCAAGATTTTATTTTGGAATTCCTTGCCCTAGGTGGGTTGGCCTCTCTCAAGCCTGCATCCTATTTGCCCTCACCACCATTGTTAATTAACTTTAGCTTATCTCTCTCCTTTTTACCTTGTGGCAAAAGTGATTCAATCAAGACCTCACACTTTCAGGGTCACTGATGCTAGTGAGCTCTCATATCACATCAGTGTGGTAATTTCCTGGGAGACGTTAAGCAAATATGTAATAATCTGAATAAACAATATACTATATTGAAGTGTTTCATTTTTGTAGGATCGCATACATTGAACTTATTTATGTACTAGATAAATAAGTATACCCAAAAAGGGCATTTGAGGGGAAAAACAAATTAATCAATTGTTTGAAATAGCCTTGTTTTTTTAGTTTTAGTTCATTTTAATTACTATTATGATGTATATTTTGCCTTGTAATACCACTGTTTTATTGATTTATCTTTGCTAGATTTTACCACAATATGTAAAAACTCCATTTAAAAAATGATCAAATAAGGAATTGCAAACAGGTGCTACATGACTGCCTACCTGCACTCCAAAGCACTTTTTTTTGCTTTCAAATCCAAAGTATTGCAGAGCCCTATTAAATAATGTGTAGAATATAAAACAATTTAAAAAAAACATTAAAGCTATGCAGCAATCCAGATTTGAAAGAGAAAATGTGATTCAGAGGGTACACAGGCATGTACATAGCACTAGTTGGGAACATCTTAAACCAAATGTGACCAGGAAAATACATAGCTGCTTTAAGGTGTGACTCACAGGTGCTATATGTACTCTAAATCACATTGTCCTCTTCATATCTAGATTACTGAGCAGCTTTAAAAGGCATAATTAAAACAATTTGAAAAGTTAAATTGAACAAAATAATGTGTTGTTATATTTGCATTTGAATAAGATATTCAGTTCGATTTGGATTGATGACACAATTATGACTTGAATACTTGTTAAGCTAAATCACACACCAATCTTAAAGGAAAACTATTGTACAACGAAAACACAATGACTGCATTCCATGAAGTCAACAGACTTCCTCATGCTAAGGACAGTTTTACAACCCCTACAGTTAATCATGTAAGAGACAGGAGGTTCCGAAAAGAAAACAAAATCAGACACAATACAGCTTTCCATTTCCCCCATTTTTGAGATAACTGTTTACTGCTATCAATATTTTGCCTTGCACACGTCAAAGTCTAGTGACAAATCTTTAATCTACCAAATGGTTAGAGATCCTATTCTCATCAGTTTACTGTCATGCCTAGGACTGTTACGCCAATTTCCCTTTTATCTGTGTAGTTACAGGAGAGGAGGGATAGGGTAAGATGACTGGTTGTCCAAACTCTTATTTCTAAACTCAAATCTTGATCTAGAGCAAGCTGTTCTTTCCCCATCTTGGTGATGCTATAAAATAAAAAAGTATCCAACCATATTGCAATTTTATAATGTTAAATGTTCAATCTCTACATTTCATAATATCATTTTCCCACATGGCCAAGCAGTTATCTATGTATCCTCCAAATAGTACTAAAACCAGATTCCTTGCAAAACTACAACTTTTTTGGCAAATTAAGAATATGTATTGCTTTATCTTATTTTTTTCTATTTCTGAGACATGTTGATATAAAATATGTAATGTCACTTGCCTGCAACAAGTAGAGCTAAATTGGGGGTGTGATGTGTACATAATATCTGCCCTTTTCATTGAACTATCTTCCTGAAGCATTCAGCATGAACACTTGCAAAAGGTTCAAAAAGCCTCTTCAATTCAGAAAGTTCACCAGGAGACCTCTAGGTCTATAAAGGTTTTCTAAGTGTGAAAATTCTGTAAGCATGTTCAGCTGAAAGTACTCACAGATCATTTTGAGGATCTTTATGTTATTTCTATAAAGATCTACAACAAAATGTTACAAACCTATTTTTTACTCATCTCCTCTTTTAAATGAATATAAAAAACTCATGACTGCCTTTCAAACCTGGCTCTACCAATAATTTTATTCTAAAATTACACATACTCAATGTCCCCTCCCAATACTAGTGCTACATATCTGTAAGGAAATATTCACACACAGATTGTGCAGAAATCATTCTATGCATGTTACTACTATCTTTAACATTCCCAGCTTCATTATAATCTACCCACTATAATCATGTTTTTTTAAAGAGTGACGCAGACTTGTATAGCATGTCTATAAAGACAGTTCTGATTAAAGTTAAGAGTATTTAGTGTGTAAGGAGCACACTTTACTATTGTTGACAATTTTATCCCAAGTTTTATGGGAGGATTCTAACTGTTTGGAAAATCTGCAAATTAAAACTGACTTTAGATACTATGGAATTTGTCTCTATGCTTCAGCAAAAAACATAAATATTAGTTTCACATAAACCATATACAGGTTATGTATCTGCAGTGAATTCTCATTGGAAACCATCTTTAGTTCAGAAGATTTTGGGCAGAGAAGTCACCTCCATTATGCATACTAGTAAAAGGTAATTCTACCTTTACTTCCTGATGACCCAGCAATACCCAACAAGTTAAAAGCATCTGAAGAGAGGTAAGAGAGTGGTTAGTATGACTATATAGATAACCATTCAAAGAACCATAGTTACAACTAAGCAATCTGTTCTTCGTCATGGTCTCTGCATTCATGTGTATGGCTGAATAGTAAGCTTAGCTCAAGGTGGTAGGCTGGTGCCATCACCATGCTACTACAGAAGACAGTATCACTCTGGCAAAACAAAACATCAGCCCTGGCCTCAAAGGGTATTCTGTAGTTCTTTATAAAAATCAGTAGAAGGGTCTACATTGGAACTCTGCAGAACTCAGGCAAAGACACACCCTGAAAAAAAAATGAAATACTGTAAATTCAATGACAGCTGATAAAATGAAACCAGAGAAAGCCTGCCAACTAAAAACATAAGACAATAGCAGTTTTAGTTTGTCCACATAATTATTTGATGGAGGAAAAACTAGCATTCCTCAAACTATCATAGTTCAAACAGACAAGAGGAAGCATGCAAAGCCTTAGTGCAATCAATGTAAACAGCTAATGTACAATGCACTTTGAACCAACCCCTCCACCCAAAATGCTCCAAATCTGAAGTGGGGAAAATCTAGAATATGGGAAAGCCTAGTGGTTCACAGAGTTGCATTTAGCCTCCTTTTCTGAAGGAAGATAAGTTCAGATAACCTTCCCAGGAAGATGGAAGATCCCTTAGGGAGTATATAATGGAGAAACCCATTTCACAACTTCAGTACTCCCCTCTAGCATGGAATGTTTCAGAGGTAGGTAGTTGCTTGAAGTGCTTCACAAATTGCTTCATTAATTGATGCAGAAACACACATTGTAGAACTTACTGGGGAACAGACTTACAACAACAACAACAACAAAGACTTTACAGTACATCAGTACACCTTAAGAGGTAACAAGAACTGGAAAAAAAATCTGAAATGACCAAATAAAAGAAGAAACATATGGAGAGAACTGGCCCCATTTCCTGTTGTACAAAAACATTGTTGATAGCTGCAAGTCCTACCCAAAATTGTCAGGCAGGGAGCTACATCATAAAACTCAGGGACAGAAGAGTTGAGTGATACACTTGAGCATCGTTCAATCAAAAGAAAGTCCCTCCCACCTGGCAATGAAAAGTACAATATCTGAGAAGAGACAAAAGCACTGGCAATCAGGGTTGTCAGCCATACAGATGTAATCAGAAGGACTCATGCACTGGTATAACTACCACAGCAATCAATCGTACTGGGGTCAAGGAAACACATAGAATAGTAATTGATTCTAACTGAAAAGGTATCCTCTAACAATACCGGGTTATGTCCTTTTTCTTGCAGAAAACACTATACTGTGCATTCTTTACAGCAACACACAGGTCCACTGAGGGTGCTTCCCACTGGAGTACCCATTCACAGGTATCTATTGGAAAATTAGGGCATCTAACGGTGCACTGAGTGACTCCATTAAACAGATGATACATTAATTTCCATGAGAAATACACCTATCCAAAGATACATAGACAGAAGGTACCCAAGCTCTCCTTGCTTGTTGATACACTGAACAAGCTGAACAAAATATTATGTTGTGCAATGTGGCCAATAGTCAACATGGGGGTGAATGTGTATGCCAAACAGATGCATACATCTAACAACCATAACCATACACTGTGACATATGGAAGCATGTACTGCTGGGATCCATTCAGGAAAACCAATCCCCTCAACACAACAAAATAAGTTAATCCGAAAGGTGACCATCCTGAATTTACTGGGCTAGATATTATATGCTGAGTTGCGAAGATCTGTCAGTTTCATTTCATTGTCACTTATGGGGATGACAAAAGAATCAAATCCACTTCCCATCTGAGAGTCTGGTATTTGTTCATACTTCCTTTTGGAGTGCACGTCATACACTGACAGCTGAGCTGGAAAGAATAAGCAATAAATACTGCAAGGCTTGAATTCTATTGCATACCCCATAGCTATTGTAGTCGAGACTAAGACTCCGTAGTGTTGGATTTCCATGTTTATAGAGAGGACATGCTAGTGGGAACTGAAGTAGTGGTCCTGGAGATTATATGCTAAAGCAAAGGTGACACTTAGGAGCATTTCTGAAGATCTTTTGTAAAGCAGGGGGCAGCAGTTTTGAGAGAGGTTGTCCCCTTATGTTGCACATTAGCTTATGGCAACTGCAATGCTAGAGAAGGGCAACTTAACTTCAACTATGGGACCTATTTGCAGCAGAGGTACTGCTACTGCCCAACAGGATGCATTTCCATGCAGAATTCTGGGTTTTAATTTCCTCCATAGTGTTAGCTGTACTCTGGCAGAACAATACTTCTGTGATGAGGAGATCTTTCACCATGTTCTGAGCCTAGAGACACCAACGGTCCTGATCAGATGTAGCAGCAGAAAGCAGTAACTCGGAAGCAAGGTCTCATTTATCATCCAGCAGATACAGCAGAAAATAGGTCATCTTTTCACAAAGAAAAATCCGATATTAGCCATTATAGGCTTGGAAATTGCCACTCAAAACAATAACTTTGTAGACCAAGAACATATGAAAAGTATCCAATTTGTGTTTGTCTTTATCAATAGGCGGCATGTACACTTTGTACTAGATTCTTCTGTGCTACCTCAACTACAGTGATTTCAAAGCCAAATGCCAGAACAAAACTGGTACCTCTAGTGTTGCAACAGCTTTTTGGTTAGAGGCAAAGGGGCTGGCTTTTGCCGTACATTTCTTACCAATTTCAACAAAGCCAGTGATATTGGCAATATTTCTGGAGCATAAGCATCAGAAGACAACAGAATACTGCATCATTTATTGGAGATGGGATCTGCTATAACTAAAGATCAAGAACCTCAGGCAATCTGATCGGCTG
The DNA here is from genome assembly GCA_030867105.1 of Liasis olivaceus. Lineage (NCBI taxonomy): Eukaryota > Metazoa > Chordata > Lepidosauria > Squamata > Pythonidae > Liasis > Liasis olivaceus. The sequence continues at coordinate 156,757,155 of CM061348.1, read as the reverse complement.
TTCAGCATGTGTTTGACTTTGTTCAGAATGAGATCCCACTGACTGGTCTCCAACCATAGGGTCCAGAGAAAAGGGTAGATCTTTCTGATTCCTCCAAATCAGAAGAGTATACCTGGTGGTCAGATGGCAAGTCATCAGAAGAAAGAGCACTACATTAGTACTTAGAAGAAACAGGTGGTTGTGCAGTTATGGCTGCAGTGTCTTTCAGTTGAGATCTGCTCCCTTGCTTGGGCTGGTGAAGGTCATGCCTTGGCAGTGGGAGGCTGCCCAAGGTATGGGCTCTGAAGACTTTGAGATTGTGTATGGGGTTCTTCTCTGTTGGATCAAGTGGCTTGGAGAAATGAAGGAATAATCTGATATTGATAGCATAGATCTCAGTGTGGTATCCTTAGCGAGGCTGCAAGTAAGATGAGGACCAGGTCCAAGGGGGTGTTTCATAACAGAGTGAAGTACCTTGTTGAACATCTGTACAACCTATTGTAAAAATCCCATTATGCACACTATACCAAAAAGGTTGGGGATCTCTGTCCCATACAAACTGTTATCAATGCAGTACCTCAATTTTTAAAAGTACCGCACTGGTGTATCTTACTGAGTTGTTACGTCTTAAATAATCACAAACATGTCCATAAAGATAATTCCAAATAGTTATAAATTTCTGTCCAACAGCATTTATAATACAGCTTGCACCATGTTTTTAATTAATTCTATACACACACACCTTTTGGAAAACTTGAGTATTTTAGAGCATACAACATTGATCGATTGATTGATTGACTGACATGCTAAATCAAACCATGGTTGATTCAGGAAACTGATCCCTCACTGAACAACTCATTACATGGTAATATTTACAAACAATTCTCCTTTAATTTTTCTCCTTAACTATTGGAGACAAGAATTATAGCAGTTGTAGCTAAAATGTGTATATATACATATTTGTATATAATATGCATTCCAATCAAAATATAGTGCAATCATTTTAGAACAGACATTACAAATAAGATTATAGCAATATACTAATGTCTTAATGATGAAATGACTAAGAAAGATGCTAGGAAGCAGAGCTGTACCATGCTTTGGATTTGCAAGGAAAAAGGTGTTTTGGAGTATGTGCGGGTATGATAGTGGCATCCATCTGCAAGTCTTTAATTCAAATATGAGGTTCCCAGGATTGAGTGGTAACTGTGAAGGGTTCTTGGGAAAAGGTGTAGCTTCTTTAAGGAGTTGCAGACAGATGCTAAATTTGCACTTATGTGCACTCTGAAGCATCTTTTTGCTTTTAATTCTGAAGTGCTACGTAGTCTTATGTGGGAGATATAGGGTAGAGGGTACCCTGTTTTCTAGTGTATATTGTTTAAGCATATAAATGTACTTCTTCCATACTCCTGGCTGCTAACTATTATATAATATGCCTAATAGTTTTAACAGCAACTATAATCACAGGCAATTTCATCTATTCATCTATAAACACAGTACCATCTGGGAAATGTCATCAAAATTTTGCCAGTCCATATTTTCATAACTAACTGAAAGCACTAAATGCTTGACTCCTCCCCCGCTACCACTGTCATTTCTAAAATGCAGAACACAGAAACTACAAGGTGCTTCTAATGTTTCATTCTCCAGATCTACAACAGGCTACAGATCTTGTTGCTAGCAACAGATGTAGGAGTAACCATTACGGTTGTGGACTGCTTCAGATTTGAAACCAAAAAGGTGCTTTGGAGTATGAATATATCATGTCTGCTGTGAGTTGTAGCTCTGTACTATGTTTGTCCAGCCTTCTGCTCTAAAGCACCTTTTTGCCTTTGAATATAAAGTGCTTTATAGCCTTAATAACAATTTTTTCCTCTTAGTCTCTAGCAACCCATCTCCTAAACATACAAATAAATTCATAGCTTTACAATCTCTTAGCTGCTTTCCTAGAATGGCTTCTTTTACACTTTGAACGTTATTCCAGCATCTTTCTGACTACTTTCTCCTCAAACTCAATTATATTGTGTTCCAGAGAACTTCAAAGCTTCAAAAATATACAGTTGGACCCAAAGACGACAAATAAGGTACAAGATAGTTGGCTGGAAGTATTTCTCAAGCTTTTATGCTGCTTCAGTCATAGCCAATTCTAAGTACCATACATTCCAATTCATCAAACAGGTTAAAAAAATACAGTAATGTAATATAACAGTAACCTAATTCAGGTCACTTTATGGTGAGGAATAATCATATCAATTAGCTGAACCATCATGTAGTGCAAAGAGGATCCCAACTTTAAAATCAGGTACTAAAGTCTTCCTGGAAAAGCCAGGTCTTAATAGGATTAGCACTGATTTAATTCTGCAGGGAAGACTGTTCCACAGAAAGGCAGCAAGAGAAAAGGATCACCTTCATGGTGGTTGATGGTAACTCTCATTTAGAGTGGGGACCCAAAGAGAACCCTATCTTCCAGATCTTGCTAGACAGGCAGATATTGTTGGGAGCTGTTAGTCCCAAAGATTTAGTACTAGGGTCATTGCAAAATAGTAATTAAGAAGACAAGGGAGAGGTTTTTTTCCTTCCAACTGAGTTACGTGCCATTAAGTTGGTGTCAACTCTTAATGACCACATAAACAGACCTTCTCCATGATATTCTGTCCCCAAATGAAATAACAGACAAGACCATTACCTTTTTCAATTTGGGGAGTTTAGGGAGATTCGAGACAGAGACCAGTCCAACATTTATTAAGCTGAGAAACTCCAAGTTCACAAACTCTCCTGAGAGTCCCTCAATTTCGCCATTGTTTGATCTGCAGTTATCAAGAACAAGCTCTTTGACCTGAAACACACACACACACAATGAAGTATTATTTATTTGTTGTATTGTTATAACTCTCAATATCAGGAATTCTGTGGATGATGCATAATCAATTAAAACATTATAAACAGTAAAATAATAGAACACTATAAAAATCAACATATAAAGCAACGTAACAGATGTGATCAAACCAAGAATACCAATAATGGCAATAAATAATAAAGAGGATGGAAAATACCATAATGAAGGCATCAAACAAGCTTCACTGTGTTCTGTAGCCAGGACACCACTACAAGTGGATCTTTTCTCTGGCAACCATCCAAATTCATCGCTAGATGGAGGCACCTTGACATGGTCCTTGGGTAAAGATCTTGGAGTTCTGCTAAGTAAATACAGGACCCACTCTTTCAGGTATGCTGCCCTCAAGTCATTTAGGTCTTTATGTATATTAATACCAGCACTTTCAATTAGATCTAGAAATGGACTGGTAGCCAGTATAGATGGCAAAGTAGTAGCATAATGTGATTGCATACCTCAGTTAGTAGTCTACTGTGGCTTGTTTTTAACTAAATGTTTTATATTGTTTTCAAAGGCAGACCCATGTATAATGCATTACAATAATACAAACAGGAGGTTACTAGAGCATGAATAACTACTGCTAAGCTATTTCTGTCCAGTTATGTCATAGCTGCTTTATTAGCCAAAGATGATAAAAAGTGCTGTGAGCACCCCTTGAGCCTCTAGTGACAATGATGGGTCTAAAAGTTTCTCCTATTTCATAAGACAGAGTTAACCTGTAGCCCCTGAGCTTCCTTTTTTAGCTCCTGGAGCTGCCCTGAGTGTAATTGCTAAAAAAACTGGTGGTTTGACATGAAAAATAGACCATAAGTCCTAAAATGGCTTAAAACAAACAAATACATTAAAAAAAGGCTCAATCATATTATACTACTACTATACTTTACCCATTTCCAAGTCCAATTCAAAGTGCTGGTATTAACATATAAATAAATGGCTTAAAACCAGCTGATCTGAAAAGGTGTCTCCTATATTGCCTGCCAGGACTCCAGGTATGCACCACAGGGCCTTCTCAAGATGCCTCTGTCCAGGATGCAAGATGGGTGGTTACAAGAAAAAAGGGCTTTTTGACAAAGATACCCTATCTATGGAACACCCTTACCAGTGAGACTTGCTTGGTACCTTCCTTATGGTAATAGGCTTAAAATAATTAACACACACACACACATACACATAAACACAAGGGACTGAAAAGTCCTCCACATATCCCAGAAAACTAAAAACATAACTCTCAGTCCCACCCATCTGCATAACTACCCTAGCTACTGTAGCCCTCAAACTTCTCCCAAATGTTAAATGATCCTTAGCCACCAGAAAGTTTCCCCTCCTTGCTTAACAGAAAAAAAAAACAGGATGAACACCATTTGACTATTTACAGTGAGAATTTTAAACATCTTAACAAAACAGAGCTACAGTGCTCTTTTAAGCTAGAGTGGCATGTAAATGAAACCAATGACTTCCTATTTATCTAAAGCAGTTTCTTTCTTGAGATGACATCTTAGTGTGAGATGTGCAACAAAGACAAGCAACAAAGATTATCAGAATAATTTGCAACAGGCTCTTATTAGTCCATTTTGACTCATTCTGCCTAAAGAGATGGCTAAGGACATTCCTTCATTGGTTTGGTTAGCATGATGATCTGGAACTGTGGGCATTTTAGATTTAACTTTAGAGTATTATAGTAACATACTCTAACTTCTGTGAAAGGCTGCATCAGCTGTATTACAATATAATGTTTGTGTTATATGAAACATATGAGAGAGTTTGTGCTGATGACTGAATATAACAATGAAGGCATTGGCATTTATGCTTATAAATACATTCAGAGGATCAAAACATTACTTTTCATTCAATGGAAAAAGTCTCAGAAAGCTAAGGCTGTGTAGGCCTTGGTCTTTTAGTAAAAGGAGCAGACTTTGAAGACAGATCCCCAGGTAATTTGGTAGAAAGAAAAAGCACGAGACAAGAATAGCAAGTCCTGTGAGAAAAGGAGCTGAAAGTATTGAAATCAGAAGACTTGTGGGAAGAAATATGGTTTGGGAATAAGCATTATCCTGCCAAAACAAGCTGGCCCAAAATCCTCAGGAAACAACACAGAAGAACCCAGTGTGGCAGTAGTGAGGAAATCTTTGGATCTGCACTACTGTTACTGTAAGAAAGAATCTGCTCTAACAAAAAGCTTGTGAAAATAAGTCAGGATGTAGATTGGGTTAGAATTATATAATCTGCATTTCTGTGTCTGATTACTAATTATATTTAATTTTTTAAATTCTGTCTCTGTGCCATTCATACTTCCACCTTCAAAAAACATTATCTAGGTTTAAAAAAACAGATTTGGGGATTCTTTTCATGGAAAAAAATCTGTCATTGCTGGTCCTCTGCTAATTACTCATCTCTTTACCTCAGTGTTTCTCACCTGTAAAAATAATATTAATTATTCTTCTGTCTTTGACCAGCTTGGGAATTTTGCACTAGCATATATACCTGATTTGAATTAGATAAAAATCTGCACTTCTATATGCAAGTCATTTCAATTAGGCTCATGGAGCATGAAAGTTAATTGGCTCTGTCTGCCCCAAATGCACAAAGTTCTATTTGCATGAAGCTCTCCCATCTCTCAATACACTTTTTGGGAACTTCATTCAAAATGGTAGAACTTCATTTTGCAGCTGACTTCACTTGGTGGCTCTCAGATATGTAGTAAACAAACACACACATGCACACATTATAATTAATGTAGATTCCACAAGCCTGAGCTCTGTCCAAATATTTTCTGTGTGCCACGGATCATTCATTCAAACACATTTTTCCCGAAACAGTCTTATGCAAGGGGTAGAATTAGGCTTTCCAAGACAGTATAGTTAGTTGAGAAATTTAAAAAACTCTATATGGATTATACTCTGGATTTCTAAACTACAATGGATAATAAAAACACATAATTCTTGGGCTACAATCTTGCACCAAGTTATAACCAAACAGGTTTACAGTACAATCTCATCTCTCTACTTGGGAACATTCCTCATTCATCCAATAAAACTTACTTCCTATTGAATGATTTTAGGACTGCTGCTTAGTTCTTAGATAAAACTTAGCAATTATAGTAAGAAATGTGTAAAAACTATTACTTCATTTTGGCTTGCATGCTCTTGTAATTTAAAGCCATTTATTTCTAGCTACATAAAACTCAATTTGGTCCATTCCTTTTACTATGCAGCAGGCTACTTTCCTCTTATTATGAAGGACGTTGCACTTGAAGTTAAAAGAAGACATGCAGAGATCCAATTTACTAATTTGCATGTTGCTATACAAAACAGACATCTAAAACAATTAAGAAATAAGAGATGAGATAATTCGGAAATTAAGAATGTATCAGAGATGTTTGCTTCCAGAAAGTTCTTAATAAAACAATCTAGCTCATAGCTTTATTATTGAAGCAGAAGCTTCATTTCATATCAATTCATTTAAAATACACTTTAATTCCAATAAGTAACTTTCCCCATTCTTGGCCAGCAGTGACAATCTGGTAAGACAATTCTATTCTATTCCTAACCAATACAAGCAACAACTTTTGCAGCCACACTACTTAACTGTGAAAATCAGCAAGCAACTTCCCTCTAAAAGAAGGCATATTAGGGATTTTATCTGGTCATGCCAAACTTGGTCCAACCCCAAGGGTTGTCTAGTATTATAGCAGAATGCAAGTCTCTGCATAGATAATTCTGCAGTGAGTTCGTAACAAAAAGAACTGGAACCACAAAAGATGTCCAGCTATAATATTTGTTTGCTATCCTTACTGCTTCCATTATTTTAAAAACTTATCCACTATTTAAATATAATGCAGAATTGACTGCCTTTCAACTGTTAGCATTATATACTTCCTATTTATTTTAGCAGATAGGAACAAACAATTCAATTCATGTTCCTTTTTCTAGCCAAGTAATTTTTATGAAACTAAAACAAGACCACCTGCTTGTGTGTTCTGAGTAAGCTTTCAAAGCAATTTTAACAGAGGCCAAATTCAGTACTAAGGAAGTAATTAATACAACATGAACTTTTCAAACTTCTAAATCAGCACATAGATTACATAGTATAGTCTCATAATCAGTTTCTTAACAAAGTATTTTCAAAGTCTGTAATATGATAATGCATCTTGTACTAAGCTTATAAATTTATCAGTGTAAAGAGGAAGGAGTAGTTTGTCCTTTACTAGAGACTCCAAATAAATACTTATTGATCTTTTTAGTCAACTTCTACCAAAAATACTTAAATACATGCGACAGCTGTACAGAATTGTAAATGCAGTTCTACTTCCCATGTTTACAAATGATTATGTGAGCAATGTTTATATAAACATTAGCAATATATTATCTGTACCACTTTAATTATAGTCTATTACACTTTAAAATAAATAATTTGGCATATTCTCTAAATATACTTTCATATTTAAAAAGCCATCCACTTTTTTTAAGGGCCTTAAAAGGGACATGGCAGTGGCTGAATTACTAATAAACAAAACCACATTTTAGCCTACCATGTTATACAAACTCAGTCCATGCAATTTAGTTTATTAGATGTATATTCCACCATTTTTTGTACAATTCAAGGTGGTATACATAGTGTTCCCATTATACTTCAGAGTTGAAAAAAAAACTCATAAGTTAACGACAGGCAAGCATATCATGTTAAAGAAAGCTAGTGTCATTCATCTCTTCAAAGTGTATATATGTGAAGGAAAAAATCATCATTAAACAAGGTGACTCTACAGACTCTTACTGCTTCCTAAGTTTACAAGAGAACAACCCCTCTACAATCTCTTGAGCAGTCTTGAAATTGCCTTGGGCTGACAGATGTATAAGAATACAGTAACAGATTGGGGTTGATTGTAAGATACCTGCCAGAAATGGCCTCCACTTTAGCTGGATAAAAAGCCAAAAGCTCAGCAGATTTAAACTTATAGTATAGAGTACAGGTATTTGCATTATCCACTGGGATACTGCGCCGCTTCAAGATTTTTCTTGTTCATACTTTTAGGCAGACAAATATTTTAGCAGAACATGAGAGGCACATCTACAACTTATTGTTTCTGCTTTAAAATAAACAAGTGAAACTTGTTTCACTTTTTCTGTTTTTCTGGCACAAGGGTACATATGATAAGGACTATTGAGAAAATATAAGAAGGGTTAAAAAAAACAGAAGCAACAGCATGGCTGAAGCTTAGATATGACAGGAAACCATAGGCAGAATATTAAAAACCAGGAAAACTTCTGATTTTCCTTTTAACAGGATATGATAAAATCTTTACTAATAGTGACCTCTTCTGATCCAATTTAATTTAAGAATAATCTAAATAGAACGACTTCAAAGTATGAACATATTTTTCTGGTCCAATCGCCGTTGTAAGGTACCCATTAAAGTCTAAAGTATGTTTAATGGTATTAAAATCTCTACTCGCCTCCTTTACTGCTTTTAAAAATCAGGCTGCAAAATATTTTGTTATATTTTGCGCTACAAAAGCCCTTTGAAGCCAACTTGAGAGCGTTGTAACTGGAAATGCTTCATTACAATTCTCTCAAATTCTTCCACGGAGATCATCAGAGCTTAGATTTGGCTGGAAAACACCTTCAGTTTATGCAGGGTGGGTGAAGAGAGTTTTTGGCGGGAATACAATTTGGTGGGGAAAGCGGAATAAAGAGGGAGCGCGCGCCCAGCTCTTTGCAGCTGTGGTCCGTTTAAAGGGGAGGATAGACAGGCGCGAAGGCCCGAGCGCGCCCGCACGGCCAGAAGCACCGGACGCGGCGTCAAGAAAGAGCGCGCGCCCCTTCTACGCGACGGTTGCCCGTTTAAGAGGGAGAGAACCGCGCGCCGCAGGCGGCAGACGAGGCGGACGCGGTGGGTGCCGCGCGCACGCGGAGCACCATCCGCCCCTCTGCAGGGGCAGCCCACGCTCGCAGGACCGACGCAGCAGCGGAACAACATGGCGGCCACGGAGTCCCTTCTCGAGTCCGTCAGGCGCATGTTTTCCCCTACAGTCGCAGCTGCGGCGCTCCCTGGCCTCGCCCGCGGATTGGCAATGGCCGCTCTCCGCGCTCATTCAACTGCCCTCCCCTCAGAGCTTTAAATTTAAAACCAGCTCGCTTTCCCCGGGCCGGTGTGCGCGTGTAGAGATGGCGAGAGATCGAGCTGATGAAAAGGGCGGACGTCCCCGGCTTCCCATTTTCCCGCCCAGGCTTACATCCGGCGGGGTCCGGTTTCGTAACTCCAAGTGGATCCGCTTCTTCATGTCCATGACGGCGGCGGGACGGGCCCGCGTTCAGGCCCTGCGCGTACAGTGCCGAGTCAACTCGCAGGGAAACGGTGGAGGGGGAGTTGCAGGCAGGAGGAGGGCGGGAGCGCTCGGCGCCTCCTTCGCCGCGGCCGCGACTGCAATTAAACTGGCAACAGGGCCCTTGGCTGAAGGGAGCCGAAGCAAGCCGCTGAGGTGGCCGCCAGGAGGCGCGGCGGAGGCGCCGAAGGGGCTGCCCGGAACTTCCTCGGCCAAACCACACCCTTCTCGCCCCGCTGATAGCGGTGTCGTCTCATCCCTTGCAGTCTTTCTCCGGTGGCGCTGTACTTTCTATAAGAAACATTTGTTCGGACGCTTCTCCGATTAATATCCCCCTTTCCGCAGGAGATTTATACGAGTTTTCCCATCCCCAGAGCCGCCTCCGACCGAGCATAATGGAAAATTTAGGTTCTCACAAAGTCTGTAATTCTAGCCAAATGCAGCCCGCTATCCAGGTGTGCTGTTTCCCTTCCTGCCTGGAAAATAAGGATGGAGTTTTCATCTGATAGGTTTTTTTATACTTTCTGTGTTTATCTTCGACATAAGAGCCTTGCTGATAGATCAGATGCAAGGCTGGTTTTATACCTGGCACAGAGTGTAACAGCCCTAATTATAGGTTATTGGATAAAAAGATGATTAAAGAGTCCTACTAAACAGATCAGAACACAGCCTAAAATATGGAAATTAGCTATTCTGGGTAACTGTCATGAACAGGCTTGAAACACATACTTAAAAACCTACTCTGAAAATTTTCATCTTGCTCTCCTTTCATAAATTTTATGTTGGCCATCACTTTCCTCTTGCAATCCTTGTTTGTTTCCCCATAGTTGTGGTCTTTTTTTCTTCTCTCACACACATAAAGGCTAATCACACAGTAATTTTGATAGTTAGTGCTAAATGCATTCTATTGTTAGAGCAGGAGGGATGCCCCTATAAGTTTACTGAAATTTGACTGCACAGCTTCCTACCATTCTGAGACAGGAAACATGAAAACTATAGTAGGCATCACATTAAAAAAAAATCCCCTCTGCCTATCATATCCACATTTCTTACACTCATAATTCTAAAATATTCATTATATTTCCTGTTTTCTTCGCTAAAAGACTTGGTAGAACTTCCTTCTCATGAGCAGATACTTGTCATTTTAAATCTGACCAGGTAGCAACTTCATAATAGTAATTTATTATTTATTATTCACCCTGTTGACTGATGAATTCAGGTGGTTTTGTGATGGAAGGATTTCCTGCTGTCATACTTAGAAGTCTTGTTATGCATTGTGGATTTCTGGAATTTGGAGATAACTTTCATCGGTGACCCAAGGATGTTTATGTTCAATCTCTTTCTAATTCCTAACATGTTACTGATTCCTAACACTAACTAGGCAATCCTCTCTTCTTTCAAGATATTGGTTGCATAATAAGTTTATTAAACTGATCTATATGCAACTCCCTGATAAGACTGTGAACACAGACCTGTGGTAGGGTTTCTCTAGCTGCATTCCCATGATATGCACATTGGTCTGCACCCAGACCACAGGACAAATTAGTTAAGATGGAGCACTTTAAGCACAGTTAATAACCAGGTTTTACTGTAGATTTCCTTATTTTAAGCTTGGCATCTGGACCAAGGTAAATATAAAAATCCCATGTTTCTAACTAGACTTCTCATACCTTAAGTATTTTGATTGCATAGACATGAATGGGCATTCTAACCACCCAGTCGTTGGGAGTTTGGGTGGTGTACAAATTTAATAAGTAAACATTGTGGCCTTGTTAGTGATGCAGTGATGCAAGATTCATTGAAATAAATACCACATTTTCTCTGACCAGATCATTTTTTAGAAAAACAATGTTTGGGCATGTTATTTGTTAATAACAGTGTTACAGAGCTACTGGCATTTTCCCCAACATGGAGATGCACTGATGCTTTGGGCAGCTGGTGCTAAAAGTTTGTATTTGCACAGCACACTGAACCATGCATTAGTAATCATGTTTTAGCCTAGTAGGTTGTGTGAATCCTGCCGATGTGGTAGATTTATTAATCAGTGTGTAATATGAACCCAGAAAATGGAATTGAATAAATCATAATTCAGTTAACAACTATGACTGTTCAGGCAAGAAGATAACTAAATGTCTTCCTAGCGGCCATCTTTTTTTTAAGAACTTTATTAAGTTTTAAAAAGCAAAAGGATAAAAACTAACAAGAACTAATAGCCAAGAAGAGTAGAAAGCAAGAAAGTTAGAAATAAAGAAAACAAAAGTGGTGGAAAATAGAGAAGAAAAAGGGGGAAAAAAATACAAAAAGAATAACTTCTGACTTCTTATACAGCAGATATAAATGAATCATATAATAACCTCTTACTCTAAAACTACATCTTAACATACATATTTTGTATAAGCTATTAATTTAATAATCAAATCCATATATCATAATTTCATTTTTTTCTGTTCCCTGCAAAAAGTCCAAAAGGGGCTTCCAACTGGCATTAAAGTTAATGTTTTTTCTCTAAGCAAAGCTGTCAATTTCACCATCTCGGTTAATTCCATCAATTTCACCATTCATTCTTTCATTGTAGGTAATGTTGAATCTTTCCACCTTTGAGCATATAAAAGTCTAGCTCCAGTTATATACACGTGAAACTCGAAAAATTAGAATATCATGCAAATGTTCATTTATGTCAATATGGCAACTCAAAAGGTGAAACCAATATATGAGATAGATGCATTACATGCAAAGCGAGATATGTCAAGCCTTACTTTGGTATAATTGTGATGATTATGGTGTACAGCTTATGAAAACCCCAAATTCACAATCTCAGAAAATTAGGATAGTGTGAAAAGGTTCAATATTCTAGGCTCAAAGTGTCCCACTCTAATCAGCTAATGAATCCATAACACCTGCAAAGGGTTCCTGAGCCTTTAAAGGGTCTCTCAGGCTGGTTCAGTAGGAATCACAAGCATGGGAAAGACTGCTGACCTGACAGTTGTGCAGAAAGCCATCATTGACACCCTCCATAAGGAGGGAAAGCCCCAAAAGGTAATTGCAAAAGAAGTTGGATGTTCCCAAAGTGCTGTATCAAAGCACATCAATAGAAGGTTATGTGGAAGGGAAAAGTGTGGTAGAAAAAGGTGCAAAAGCAGCAGGGATGACCGCAGCCTGGAGAGGATTGTCAGGAAAAGGCCATTCAAAAGTGTTGGGGACTTTCACAAGGAGTGGACTGAGGCTGGAGTTAGTGCATCAAGGGCCACCACACACAGACGGATCCTGGACATGGGCTTCAAATGTCGTATTCCTCTTGTCAAGCCGCTCCTGAACAACAAACAACGTCAGAAGCGTCTTACCTACAGAAGCGTCAGGTACAGAAAAAAGAACTGGTCTGTTGCCCAGTGGTCCAAAGTCCTCTTTTCTGATGAGAGCAACTTTTGGATCTCATTTGGGAACCAAGGACCCAGAGTCTGGAGGAAGAATGGAGAGGCACACAATGCATGATGCTTGAAGTCCAGTGTGAAGTTTCCACAGTCTGTGTTGATTTGGGGAGCCATGTCATCTGCTGGTGTTGGTCCACTGTGCTTCATTAAGTCCAGGGTCAACGCAGCCGTCTACCAGGAGATTTTGGAGCACTTCATGCTTCCTTCCGCAGACGAGCTTTATGGGGATGCTGACTTCATTTTCCAGCAGGACTTGGCACCTGCCCACACTGCCAAAAGTACCAAAACCTGGTTCAATGACCATGGGATTACTGTGCTTGATTGGCCAGCAAACGCGCCTGACCTGAACCCCATAGAGAATCTATGGGGCATTGCCAAGAGAAAGATGAGGGACATGAGACCGAACAATGCAGCGGAGCTGAAGGCCGCTATTGAAGCATCCTGGTCTTCCATAACACCTCAGCAGTGCCACAGGCTGATAGCATCCATGCCACGCCGCATTGCGGCAGTCATTGCTGCAGAAGGGGCCCAAACCAAGTACTGAGTACATATGCATGCTTATACTTTGCAGAGGTCCGATATTGTTCTATTTCCAATCCTTGTGTTATTGATGTCATGTAATATTCTAATATTCTGAGATTGTGAATTTGGGGTTTTCATAAGCTGTACGCCATAATCATCACAATTATACCAAAGTAAAGCTTGACATATCTCGCTTTGCATGTAATGCATCTATCTCATATATTGGTTTCACCTTTTGAGTTGCCATCCTGACATAAATGAACATTTGCACGATATTCTAATTTTTCGAGTTTCACCTGTATAGTCCATGAACTTTTTTGAATTGTTTATCCATCAGTCCCAAAAGGAAAGTCTCTGGTTTTTCCTAGTGAACATCTAACAAGGAAAAGCCAACTGGAAAGATTTTTCCATATTATTATATCAGGAAAGTTTTTGCATGTTGTTTGAAAATTCAGGAAACGCATTGAAAAAAATAGCCCATTGTCTCCTCTTACAGGACAAAGACTGCTGTCAACAAAAGTAGGCAGAAATCAGCAGATAAATCAGTATCTGAAAACCTTCAGTTGTTATACAACTGTTAAAAGCATAGAATCTCAATCCTTTTCAGATGTAGTAAAAACATGGATTTAGAAAGGAGTGTATGTTATAAAAGCTTCCAAAACCTTGTATCCCTTCAAATGTGCACATATGTAAATCTCTGAGGCTAGATTTTGAATGCAATATCATCAGCTGTCATAAGTACACAGGAAGAGTGCTTCAGAGTTAGATGAAAGATCTGACACTCACTTTCCCACTGTAACCACCTAGCTGCCCCCTAGATAAATACAATAGGCAAAGTAGTGGGGGTACATTTGGAGGTCAGCATCTAAATATCCTGTGTATAAATTCTCACCACCGTTAGCAACTTAAAGGTAACACATATCTGAAGGTATTGCTAGCAGCAATACTTTGTTTCATTTATTTATATATTGCTCCTTTTCCAAGATTCCAGGTGGGATTTACAAACAAAGTATAATGCAAAAATCCTATGAAATATAGAATACAAAAACATCTTTACTATCAAACTTGGATTAACAGATACAATCCAGACCTTCCCCCCAAAAAGGCAGCCCAACAACTTTACTAAAATTCAACAGCTAGCTTGAATAATATCATTTTAACTTAAAATTGTTTAAGTAAGACAATAGCCAAGTGCATGTTTGTGGGCAAATAGTTCCAAAAGACAGGGCTACCATAGTGATAGTCTACTTTGGAATTCACATCCTGCTTCCAGGGTGCTAAGCATCCCCTTGGCTCAATGACTGCACAGAGCAGGCAGAATATATTTGGAGGAGATAATTTCTAAATTAACCCAGGATTGTATCTTGTATGAAAATAATGAAATAGCAGGAGAATATATATCCATATCATCCAAAGAGTTGTCCTCCCTTGAAAATTAACTAGTTTATCCTATTGCTAAATGTTTACCTTACAAGTCCAACTTTTAGTATGAGTATAGATCTAATGTGTCTCCACAGACTTGCAACTTGTATTCAGACTTACATCTCTAAAAAGCCTTGTACTGTACAAAGTGTAATATTAATCACACATCTAGGGGCTTGCTTACTGAGTATTTGCAGTACTCCATTTATATGATATCACAACACTTCTGTTTCAACAGCAAGTGATGCTCGTGTTATATAATTATATGTTCTTGTTATGAAAGGAATGGCTAAATGTTATAAGGAAATGGTTCATTTTGACTACCTTGTGCCAGCTATAATTTATATTTTATTAATAATAATTAATTAAAATAGATTATTTGCATGGCTATAAATAATAATCTTCCTTTTAAAAACTTATTCATTTATTTAAAATATTTGTATGGCCACCCATATTATATAAAATAACTCTGGGTGACTAACAGCAGATATACAGATAACAAAATTTTTAAAAAATTAAAAACCTTCTCATACCCCCAAGCACTATAATAATCCCATCACAAAACCACAAATGCTGGGCTCCCCTCTCCTGACCCAAGGCCTGAGGGAAAAGCCAGGTCTTAACAGCTTTCCAGAATGCAAGGAGAGTAGGAGCCCTCTGCACATCAGGGAGGAGGTTGTTCCACAAGGTAAATGCAGCTATGGAAAAGCTTGCTTCCTAGGTCCCACCAGATGGCAACATTTAAGAGGGTATCTGGAGCTAGCCCATCATATGCAACCTAGTGGGAGAAGAGGTCCTGTAGATAACCTAGCCCCATGACATATAGGGCTTTAAAGGTAATAACCAGCACCTTGAATTGTACCCAGAAAGAAATCGGGAGCTAGTGCAACAGCTGTGCAGCATGGGCAAACCACAGGGCACCCTGAACTGTGTGCACCACTGCATTCTGCACTAGTTGAAGTTTCTGAGTGATCTTCAATGGCAGCCCCATGGCTGTAGAATGTGTTGCAGCAGTCCAAACAGGAAGTGGCCAGGACCTGAGTGACCATTCCTGGTGAAAGAATGGATGTAATTGGGACACAAAATGAACCTGTACAAAGGTGCTGGGCCACAGCTGGGCCACAGCTGCCACCTGACCTCCAATTCTGACTGGAGGAATGCCATCTCGTCAAGAGTTAAAGATGGTAATTCTCCAGATCCAGAGCCTCAGAAACCCAGAGCCATACCATCCTGCTAGGGGTGAATCACATCCAGTTCCTTTCCATTCAGACCCTCACAGCCCCCAGGTACTGGGTAAGCACCTGAACTGGCATCAGCTGTCTGGCCTGGGACAGAGAGGTACAACTATATGTCATCAGCCTATTGGTGATGCTCCACCTCAAGCCATGGAATGAAGTCACCTAAGGGCTTCATGTAGATGTTAAATAGGAGGGGTGAGAGAACTGAGAATCTGAGGCACCCCATATAAGAGGGACATAGAGTATCATTTCTCCTCTGCCCAAGACAGACTGGGAGTGACCATGGAGGAAGGAGAACTATTGTAAAGCAGGGTGCCCCGCTCCCAACCCCCCAAACCAGTCCAGAAGGATACCATGGTTGATTGCATTGAAAGCTACCAAGTGAGCCAGGAGGGCTAAGAGGGATGCACCACCACCATTCTGAGCCCTCCAGAGGTCATCCACAAGCACATCCAATGCTGAACCCTGACTGAAAAGCGTCCAGATAATCCGCTTCTTCCAGTTTCCTTAAGAGCTCAGTACTTACCACCCTTTCAACAACCTTCCTTAAAAAGGGAAGGTTGGAGACTGGACAAAAATTAACCATCACAGCTAGGTCCAAGGAGGGCCTCTTGAGAAGGGGGTGAACCACTACCTCCTTCGAGGCCAGCAGAATCATCCTCTGCCACATAAATGCATTAACCACTGCTTGGACTCAACTACATACCACCTCCTGGGAAACTAAGCCAACTAAGAGGGGCATGGATCCATAACACAGGTGGCCAAGCTCATAGCCACAAGGACCTTTGCTCTAATCTGAAAAACAACACAAAAAATTCAGTTAAGTACTTCCAATGGAATAACTGCAATATTCTTGTTGTAGGGGAAGCTCCAGACAAAGGATTCCTAGCACTTTCAGTCAAAGGTATTATGCAGCTGTTATGTCTTTTCCTTCTCAATATAATATTTTGTGGAAAGCATGAAAAAATGAAGGAAAGAAAATCTTACAGATGAAAGAATTTATTGTCTGGACTCTGTTATGGGACAAATGCATAAAGAATCTTAGAAGTTTTCCTGCTTCTCCTAGGATTCAGAAGGTCAAAAAAGAGCAGGTATGTTTAAAATTTTGTATGAACCCCACCTCATGTGATTAGAAGAACCCAGCATGTCAGGGCCCCATTTCAGTTATTTCTCTTTAATTAATTGCCACTGCCCAGTCCCCAGTTGACTTTCTGGAAAATCTTCATGAAATTTACAAAATGAGAAAATGGTGCATGCAGCTTGGTGGCTGCTATATCCAGTTAGAGGTTTCTTACCATAGTCTGTGAGTAAGTATCCTCTGAGATACATAGTGAACCACAAACTAGCCAACTACATTATGTGTGGTTACATGTGGTTAGATTTCACTCAATGTGTGGTATAAACTTAGAAAGAGGGGTTGAGTAAGCCATGATTAAATTAGCCACAAGTGTTGTATAAATAGCCTTTATTGAAAAATTGGATGGAACAGACAATCTTGTACTTTTGCACTTTATCTGTTCATCCTATTCAGTGCTACTAGAAGCAGAAATAAGTATTTGCCCTTGTTCATAAATTAGGAAGAATTATCTAATTTAGCCTGTCATTTTCAATATTTTGCTGGGTCATAGTCATAATGCACTTATCAGTTTTCAACAGGCCTTAAGGAGAACTCAGCAGTTCTCGTGCTACACTTTTAAGAGTTTCTTGCAGGTCATTTGGAAAGTTTTAGGAAGCATAGTGTATATCTTTCTGCTATTTCAATGCTGAATTTAATATTTTTAACTTTAAAAGGTATCAACAGGGTATATGGTATATGCATTTTATATTTACCCATGGTTAAACTAAAACATTATTTTCTGAGTTCATTTAACAACACTGGACGAAAGACTAACCACACTCAGATTGTGTGAACTAGCTGCAAATAGTTAAATATTTTAAAAGTTGATACATTTAATATAGCAGGAAGCTGTCCTAGCATTGGCTAAGAAAGATTTAAACCCACTGAATAGTTATGGATGGCTGGGTTCACACAAAACGCTTAACTGGGTTATCTATACATCTGTTCTGCAAACCTCAAAATATAGTCAATTCAGGATCAGGAATTAGATCATTCTGACACCCAAATATTCAGGTCAATTATTAGTCAAAGCACTTGCATTTGGTCTGACATTACTGCAAATCCCAAACCAGATTCTTTGGGCCTTGCCCTGTCCAGTCCATTCTCCAAGAAAATGAGATGAAGGTACAGAATGACCAAAAACTCAAAGTGTATCATTACCAAACTTGTTACCAACATGTACGAGCCTAAGAACACATTTCCCACACATGGGCTACAGCACCGGTAGCACATTCTCTGTTGCTTACCCGGATAATGAAAAAGGGGCTATTGATGTAATGAAGGCTTCCTAGTATTCCTGTGGCTGAGAGGCTCTTGGAATACTTAGAAGGATTGGAGGAAACGGGCAGGGACACTTTTGTTCTCCAGAATGGCAGTCCTTAATCCAGTTAGTATGATGGGATGCTGAGCCAAAAGTAGCTAACCAAATTTATCCTAACATATTGTGTGGATCCATCCCTAGAATGATGCGGATCTGGGGTTAACATTTCTCATGCCAATGCCGATTTCAAGTAAACAGTCTAATGCAGCTTAACAATTGTATTTTCCCCAAATTTTCTCCAAAGCTGCTGTTTTGATGTCTGGGTATTAGAGGGGATCGGTATTTAATTTAAAGTACTGGCACATGTAGTTAGTGGTAGTTCTGGGAGCCACAAAAATGGGATTTGGGGTGGGGATACAGATTACCCATCCCTGCATCCATGGCTTATTAAATATTATAACATAAACAGCAGTTCACAGTGCTGTTGATAAACAGATGTTATATTTATTTTATATTTATATTATGTTTATAAATAGGTCACAGTGACTTGGTTCTCATATTGTGTCAAACCATAATATGATTTATTTGGTTATGGTTAGAGTGTAAATCTTACTGTGAGGTGTGTAAGGAAAAAATGTATGTTATTCTGAGAGATTCTGAATGAAAACTGTGGTAAAAAGAAGTATCTGATTTGAAACCTATATCCCATATCTGCCCTGTATTTAGTTTTTGGAATAGTTATTTGTCTTTTACCCTAGCTAGTTTGCTTTCCTGTGAAATCCATTTTGGATTATACCAACCACAATAAAAGTTTTGTAATGGTGTCTATCACGTTTTTCTCAGAATGTAAAATATGTCTGCAAAATGTGTTTGCCTACTCCAAAAGTCTGGAGACTTCTGTGGGAAAAGTTCCTTCACTCTCAAGGCAACCATTTCTTTTTGTCAATAATACTACTTAGTTTGTATTTTTCATATGGAAAAAAATAGCTAAGAAAATACTCTATAGATAATTTCTTTATAACAGAGAAATGTTATCACTGAGTTTCACAAAAATGTTTATTTTATCAGAAATGGTGATGAATTTCTATTCTTACCTTAAATAACTTGAAAAGTTATGAGATCCTAACCTCCCAGCTGATATGTTTCTAAAAGTTTATAGCAACAAAAGCAAGCAATGGTTCACATTTGTACTCTAAGACTTCTTCCGAAGGTAATGTACAGTGTAGTATTTAAATCACTTAGGCAACCCAAAACAAAACACAACAGTCCAACCTTTTGATGCACAGTATGACCAAAACAAAGTCCTCAAACTGAATGACTCAACTCTAGGAGCTACCTTTTAAAGAAAGCTAGTATTAGCAGCAGATCTTTCTTGAATTTCTGAAATACTTGGCACGTAACTTCTCTACTGTATCAGATAAAATGATAAACATATAGTTTGTGGTTTGGAAGAGAATTTTGAGTTCTGTATCCCTTTTGTTGAAAATATAGCAATAATAAATAAGAATAAATTAGAAAAGCAAGCAGTATAACCATGACCGAAATTGGTACTTCAAATAACTTCAGTCCAATTCTTCGTATTAATCTTGGACTAACAAATCGTATTCAGCAGAACTGATTTTTTTTAATCTGCCCAGTAATGAGAACATTTTGATGTTTTCATGGATTTAATTGTCACCCATTGGGGGAGATGGGCGGCATACAATATATAATAATAATAATAATAATAATAATAATAATAATAATAATAATAGTAATAGTAATAGTAATAGTAATAGTAATAAAAAATAAATGTTTTATAATTGATCTGCTCTATTGGTGGCATTGCTTCTGTGTTTTATATTGTTATATGTTTTTTAATTGTATTATTTTATCTTTCTACTTCAACTGTACACCACTTTGACAGTCTGTGCAGAAGGGAATTAATGGTACCATCTGTAGGTCAAGCAGGATGTAACAGCAATAGCAATGTTTGTATTTCTGCCCTATTTATACTTGAAGTGGAGTGTGGCAGGGTGGAGAAGATATTAAATGGATCAAACAAAATCAAGGAAGGCTGAGTCATTTATCACTTTTGATGTAGAAATTAGACACAACTGTCTTCTGTTTTTTCCATTAATCATACAGATGTATAGTTGCTATTATTGCAACTACTTTGTCTCCCAGCAGACTGACAAATCTGTCTTTACCATTTCAGTCTGTTGGTAAGTCTCATCTGGCAGAAGCTCTTCCATGTAAAAAAAAATCCTTCCACATAAAAATGTGAAAGAGCAAGATTCTACTCTAGTCATATCTCTGATATGATTAATCCTGGTTTATTTAACTTTATTAAATAAGCGACCATTGGGAATTTATGCAACATACTAAGCCATAAACTGCTTTCAAATTTCACATGTTATGGCTTAGCTTGATTGCAACCGTCTATGTATGAGAAATACATGTGATTTCTACAGAAATGACAGAGAAAAACTTTTAATTTCAAGTCATAAAGGTTGGTTACAACCAAAGCAATAAAAAGGCCTATGGAACTTAAAAATTAACCTTAAAGACCTCACTGTGTTTGTTTCGCCACCTCTATATGAATAAGTATCCCCAGTTTAGAAAAGCACTGAATGCTTCTGATGAAATAGACTAGTCTATGAAATCTTATGCCATAATAAACTTGTTGATCTTTAAAATGCCTGAAGATTCTTTGTTGTTGTTTGAGAATATGGAATGTGGGGGACTATAACTGGTGCCATAATAAGGTTCCTTCTTAACTACTATTGAAGCCTGTAGTTGCTTGCTGTGAGTGCCTTGCCTCTGCATATCACAGAAAGCAGGAGGTGCATTTAGTTCCCTTTACCTCCACCCTTCTCTCTTGTGACTTTTAGTCTGCCCCACCTTTCTAGAGCAGCAAAATAATCTCTTAAGCCCAAGGGAGGTGTCCAAAGGACAAGGGAAAAGGAACTCCCAATATTAAAAGGTAATACCAAACAAACTGATTTCAAGAATACAGTTTAAGAGGAAGAGTAAAAGAAACTGGAAATTAGGCAATCTAAGAAATGCCAGTTTTTTAACATAACCTGGAGATACAACACATTTCAGGTATTTGTAGTAGTGACTGCTAATGTATATGAAGTTTGATGTGGAAAACTAAGGGAATTCTTCCATATAATTTTTCCATTGCAGAACATTCTTCAGAATCAGTTTCTATGCAGTAAATGTGCCAAATGTTTGTAGAATTGTACTGATCACTACCTGCAAAACAAATACATATAAAAAATCTCAGGAGTATTTTCTCACCTGGATTCTCTTGAAACATCCCCATGTCCTGTTTAGTTTATTAGCTCATTCCCAGGGAACTGAAAACAGGACAAGGGATCTTTGTGCAAATGTGCATGTAGATTTGAACAGATTTTTTCCAGAGAACTGTTCTTATTATAAACATATCTTGCAATTTTATCTAATAAACTCTTCTTTCCAAACTGTTTGAGGAGGTAATTATTTCTAAATGGTGAGGTAGGGACTTTTTTCCAGGAATTTCCAAGCTCAAAATGTTTGAAAAATGGCATGTTTCTTTGAAAAAGCAATTATTTCATATGAGGAAAAATGTCTGGAAATGGATATGTCAGGCTTTTAGCATCAATATAAACACCTTTGCAGCTTGATAAGAAAAAATAGTATTAACATAGCCATGTCCATGGCAGATAAGATGTGTAGGGCGGGTAGTTTGTTTCTTTTTTTCCTTCCTTTTTGGAAACTCTCATTTTGCACTAAACCATTAGATGTGTTACATGATCCTATGGTGGAGCTCAGCTCCTTTTTCTATATAAATATTTAAAATAAACTGTTACAGATGGCAAGCTTAGAAAAGGATCATTCATACTCTGAAAATCCACAGCAGCCAGGGGCCACACCTGAAGAGTATGCAGTTCCAGGTAATACAATTTATTTTGGGAAAGGGAATGCTTTATTGGACACAGATTTGCATTTTTTCAATAATTACCTGCTCTCTGATCCTTGCCCCAATAAACCTCTGTTCTTATTTTGCTTTTGGTGAGTAAATGTTGGGAGGGTCTTCTGCAAATATTGTTTGTGTGCAGTAGCATCTTTAGGCTCTTTTCCCTTGAACGGGGAAAGTCAGAAGCAAAATGTTGAGTATAGCAGAAGGCATTCCCTCTACTTTTAAACAGTGTTGGACTAGGACTGGGGTGATCAGGTTTGGATCTGCACTCAGCTATGAAGCTCACTGGATGACCTTAAACATTCCTCACCTAATTTATCTTGCAAGGTTGCAAACATAGAATGAGAGGAAATATGGGATATAAATATAGATCAAGAGAACATTGATTTGTTCTAGCTGCTTCCACATAAAATGTTCCATCTGTCTTCCTCCTCAGATTAAAACTCTGGAGAATAATCCATCCTTGGCAATACTTAGCAAATGTATATCCCTATAACATTGCTTGCTACAGTGGTGCAAATGAAGGAGACCAGGGCATTTACAAGGGAGAATCAGAGAACAGGAGGAATGTTGAAGCATTTCTACAGCAGAGCTAGCTACCAATTAGGTCAAGGTAACAGACGCAAGCATTTTATTTCAGGTGTCAGGAAAGATGTGCAAATTATTACTTTGTTGCCTTGGTTTTATTGCCAGGGAGAGGGAGAAGAATTGATGGGATTTTCTGCCTCAGATACCAAAATAATTTGATCTGTGTTGGGTGCCATGTGTATTCTGAGTTGGGGGAAGGATGGGTGCTGTTTTATGTTCTGCCTCAGAGAACCAAATGTCTTAGGCCCACTTTACAGCTGATTTCCCCCACACCTCCTATACATCTCCCATAAACTGCCATGAATAATATGTAGAAAAACAGGGATAAATGTGAAAAACAGGCAAGTAAATGCAATGGCTCTATTGGACTTGTTTCCAGTCCAGGAGCCTTGCAGGGGGGAAATGGGATAAACAGGCTGGGAAGAGGAATTGGCATGGGAAAATAATTGAAGGAAAATTAAAAACAACTCCTCCTTCTAGCTAGATCTCCCTCCTGCATCCCTATCATGTGGCCCTTACCCTCATTATGAAGAAAGTCAACATATTGATGAACCCTAGACTGAACTCAGAATATGCATTTCTAGATAATCACAAGATAATCACTAGATAATTTCTAGACAATCACAAATTGTGCAGTGCTTTCGCTTTTATTTTACTATAACTTCCTTCCCAAATCGTTGTCATTCTTCTGGGTTTACTGCCAGTTCGACTTGCCACCATCCTGTGTGTGTAGCCGGTTCTGTCGTAATATTGAACAAAAGGTATAAGAACAGATGATGTTGCCATAGAATTGCTGGGGGCTAGCAGCAGTGGTCCTTACTGTGAGAGAACAGTTTGTCAAACCAGCATCTCCATTTTATGCTCCACTGGAGGGGGGGGGGTAGAAATACAGTATTTTTTTTTTTTAATTCTTCATTGTACCAGCTGGACGTTAGCACAAGGCAAAAACTATAGAAAATGATAAAGTCTAATGGTGAAATGATGAGAGGCTGGTTGGTACACTAGATACTGGCCAAATGGTACAGAGAGCAAGTCTCTTAAATTGCAAGGTATCTGGTGCTGCCCTCACCATCAAAGGCTGGAGGGCAGATTCACTTCATACATAGGCAGACCTTGTTGCTGAAGTGGACACTATGCATAATATTCCACATTTGGATGGAAACAGACAACTGTGGCTTGCATAAATCCATGAATCCAAGCCACAGAGAAGCCTCAGGTGACCAGTGTTCAGTAAATAAGCTGATGCATTTTTTTGTTTTATGGTACAGTCAATTTAAGGTACATACCATTTTAATAGTTACATCTGAATACTATAAAATGTAAATAAATTAATCTTAAGGTGTCACTGAAAAAACTCACTGCTACAGCTGATGTGCTTCTATTACAAGTGTAGAGTTAGTTTGTGTCACAGATGAAAATAAAACTGATCTAGACCACTTTTCCTCTTGATATCTTCATGACCTAATAGCATTATGAATTGGTAACTGTTAGTGGCATCACAGATCCTAATGAAGGAGAATCAAGTAGAAATGTCCCAAACTTTGGGGAAATCATTACCTTAATGCCTGGGAAAATTGTTAAAAGAATTTATGAACAAGATGCATTTATCTTTACACGTTATGCATCTGTGTTAAAAGCAAATGAAATGTAGATTCTGTCACAGCTAGAAAATGAAGTTGTTACTCACCACAAGTTATAACTGTCATATCTTAACTGACTGTGAAATATCATCCTTTAGTGGCCATAGAAAGAAGTCCTGATAGATTGTTTCCCAAAAGAAAGAAACAAGAAAAAAAAGAGGGTATTTCCCATTTTGATATTGGGCAAGTTGTGTGTTACTCAGATGACAAAAAATGTTTGTACCACATGGAACCTTATATGCTCAAATCATCAGGCCAGACTATAACCTTTCCTGAAGTTGTTCTGTATGTTATTTCCAGCAACAACAAAATGTTTCTAAATTCAAAATTGAATGTGTTAATCATCAAGCAAAGATCTACCCCATGTTCTCACTTCCATATATTCCACTGTTTTGACAAAAGTGTTTGATGTCATTTCTCTCATCTGGACAAGATGAGCCTTTCTACTCTCATTTGGAGTTAGCGATAGGGGGTCAAAAGTGAAATGCAACACAGCAAGATGCACCAGATTTGTTTTTAATGAAATGAGTTGCACAACCTGCAAGGTTATGTAATAATGTCTGCAAATGTAGCTAAATGGGCAAACATGAACATAGACTGCATACAATTATATGAAGATACTATATTCAGAGAATAAAGCTTTAGCATTTTTTAAAAGCTTTGGGCTGCTTAATTTACTTACTGAATTTTGCATACTTTCCTTGAATAATATTTTAACCCACTGGAGTGGTTTTAAAAAAGAACTAAAATAATCACTTTTGTTATGTTTGTGACTTTACATGACTTTACTGTTTCTCTGGCTTGTCTCAATGTATATTTTTTTAAATGGAGACAAAAGATGAGCACATGTCATAAATCCTTCAGCCATTATGGAAGTGTTTAATTGGAATAGTGTACACTTTGTGTTCATGTAGCCAATTAGATACATGTGGGTTTTCTGAAACCCTCTTTTTAACATAACCATCACGTAAATATTCATTGTAGGCAGTTAATTTTATAAATATAACATATAACCCAACATATTCTGTGGAAGTTGTTGAAATGGTTCTGTCATTGCTTTATTCAGGTATGCTCTATTCCTGCAATATCTGTTCAGATTGCTTATCAGAGTAATCTCTTAGCATAATTCATGCAACTGTGTTTCTTGTTTCTTACCTCTTGCAGATGTTGGCATTTCACGCCGTTTGAGAGACCGAGAACTTCTCAGAAAAAGGAAAGCAGAAGCAGATGAAAAAGACACTCAACAGTGGGTTCTGGGGTAAATTAGGATGGTGACAAAGTGATGTTTATGTTTTGGGTCTAAATAATGACACTGAAGTTACTCTTGCTCTGATGAAAAATAATTTAGTCATATTAAAGTTTCACCAGAATCAATAAGACAAATTAATAATAGTTAACAAATCCTATGATTTGAGCGGCCACAAGTTGGAGGATTATATTAGCACAGTGTTTCTCAACCTTAGCAACTTTAAGATATGTGGACTTCAACTCCCCAAATTCCCAGGCCAGCCATGATGGCTGGGGAATTCTGGGAGTTGAAGTTCAGATATCCTAAAGTTGCCAAGGTTGAGAAACACTGTATTAGCAGATAAAGGTAGATTTCTCAGATTTCCCTTCTAAGAAAAAGAAGAATGGGAAGGTGTGCTAACCTCTTTTTTGCCTTCCCTCATGTTTGGAATTCTCTCCTAGTACACCTCATAGAGCCACCCTTCTTTTTTGCCAGTGTTTCATTCCCGACTCAAATATTAAACTTTTGCTTATTCCATTCCTTGATAACAAGACGTCCCCATTTGTATCCTTGGATCTTTTGCTCTCCTCATCATCACACTGACAAATATGCATTCCCACAAATGGTTGGAATTTAGATGGAAATTCTGGAATTTAGATTCCAGAATTTAAATTCTGGAAATGCACCTATTTTACTTATTTGCACAGCAGCGTAACTCTAGGTTAAACTCTCTACACTCAACACATAGTGAGTCTACTCTATGCCCAGAAAACAGAATTCTGCAATGCACAAATTATGCCAATAGAATGGATTTGTAACATTTGATTTAAAATAACTTATTTTGCAGTGTTCAATATTTGGCATCATTTATTCTGCTTCTAACAAAGGTAGGAGCAAGGAGCTATAGTAGACACAGAAAATCCCACTTGACCACAGAACATTCTATTCAGTTACCCTTTTGGCTTCTGAAATTTCAGTAGACATACTTTTGCGCCATAAATGATAAAACCTTGTGTGTGTATATATATATATACACATCCATATATCAAAGCATGTGAAGTTGCATCCAGATGTAATGTCAGATTTCTTTGCCATTATCTTCCAATATCTTTGGAAGATAAGGCTTTGAAATGGTGTTTCAACCAGGTGTTTAATTCTTCACAGCTTTTCATTGTTGCTGCTGCTGCTGCTGCTGTTATAAAACCAACCTCTTCCCGCCCACACTGCATTTACTATGTTTGGTTTTGACCTGTTTACCTAACAGCCACCAAAAGGAACCCCAACAAGGAATGGAACTGTTAGGGAGAACTATGTGAGATAGGCAGCCATATAAGCCTTTTAGACAAGCAAGCAAATACATCAATTTCAGAGAGAAATAGATTGAAGGTAAAAGTTAGAGACACTGCCACCTGATGTTGAATTGCTGACCCAGGAGCACATTCGGTCCTCTCATGAATGAAACACTCTGGTTTGCTCATCTTGAATGGGAAAGTGTGGAATAAATAATCTTAAAAACCAAGCCGAGAATTTTAATGTGATTAAAAGAAGTGAGTTAATGGTTTTGTAAAAAGGGCCCTTCAGAGTAATCTGTCAGTTCCTAGAATTTACAAAATGATTATTTTGTGTACAACCTGGTAGGGAGCAAAAGAAGCACAAGCGAGCGCGGAAAGGAAGAGCAACTGGAAGGGGCCGAGGCCGGCGTCAGGCTCTACAACCAGAGCCACAACCAGAATCGCAGCCAGAGGAAGCAGAGAGCCATGAAACACAGGTGACTGCAGTGGAAGAAAAGGTTGAAGTCACTCATGGACTCCATGAAGAATGTTTTGCCCCTCTGGTGGAAACTGAAGGGCTGTATTCCCAACAGGAAGTAACTCCATCTGTTTTCAGATGTGGTAAGTTCTGTAAGTAGCAGCCTTTGAAAATAAAAGCTCTTTTAGCGAGAAGCATATTATTCAACCTGAAGGAAATTTGGTCTGGATGATAAGGTCTCTGAAATAATTTTGGAAAACATTTTCTCTGTCCTCTTCCATGATTCCTCTGGAATCACTACTCAGTTGGATCAGATAAGAGTCTAGTAGCTGTCCCTACTTTATTTCGGAGAAGTAAATAAGTGCAAATGTAGTGCTCTGATCCTTCCTTCTGGATTATTGAACAGTAGGGGCACTTAGATATGATAAGAGCTGGGCTGTCATATCTTATCTGCAAAAATCCTGACGACCATTAGGGGACAAGAAAGAGCTGCCAGCTAGTGGTCATCTAGAGTTTTGCAAACCTGATTTCGTAGCCCCAGTTTAGAGTTTTGCCAGGACTGTTAAATTATAACTTAGCCAGCTTCCCATTTCTTCCCATTGCAGTGCCTCATATTCTTCTTTAGTAATTTGGCTGAAAAGGCAACCACATCAATATCAGGGCCAAATAATATATTAGATTAATATTTTATTCATTCATTCATTCATTCATTCCATTTGTATAGCCACCCATCTCACCTCAGTGACTCTGGGTGGCTCACAACAATTAATACAATACCTCAAACAATTAATAAAAAAGCCTGCAAACATACAAACTGTCAGTAAAAACTGCATTAAAAACCGAAAAATAACCCTAATCAGCAACAGAATCCAGTCAGTACTCCACTTTCAGCACAGCCATTGAAGCGGCTCTCTACTACCATCAGATCCCCAAGTGTGGTGGCACAGACTCATTTTCGAGCCTTCCTAAAAGCCAACAGGGTTGAGGCTAATCTAAGCTCCAGGGAAATGATGTTCCAAAGGGCAGAGGCCATGGCAGAAAAGGCTCTCTTCTTGGGTCCCATCAAGTGATGCTCCTTTGTACACAAGATCTGCAACATGCCTCTCCCGCCAGATCTGATGGGATAGGTAGATCTAACCGGGAGAGGTGGTCCCTCAAGTATCCAGGTCCCGTGCCATGTAGAACTATTGTATATGTTACTAATCCCCTGCTTGGGGTGTTTATGTTTAGACCAGGAAAGTGGTATGGAACATTTTCCCCCACTGTTTGGCATTCAGAACCTTCCACAAGTCCTACTGAAAGTGTATCAGAGATCAGATGACATGTCTCTTGCATTATATGTAGTCTGGCCATTTGAATGTAGGTTTACTTAACAAAGTAAAAAATACTTTTAGCAGAAGTAGAAAACTCAATTCCTAGAGAATTACTGATGAGTCTTAGGAAATAAAACAGATGTATTATATTTTAAAATAGGATTATACACTAGAAAAAGAAGTCTACAGCCTGCCCTATAGCCCGTAAACTAGGCTGCTGCCTTTAGGGGTGATGGAGAATCTTATCCCATTGCCTATGTTAAAGTAAGTCCAGCTTTCAGTCTAGTTGGCTTCTCTGTATGGAATGGAAGGGGATCTCATCTCATGCCTTTCCATAAGTGACTTGGGCCAGCATTGTCAAAATATAATTCTATAGTTCATTGTGATTGAGGTGGTTCCACTATCAAAGGCTCGTTTTGATTACTGTAGTGCAGCTTCAATAGGCATAAAGGAGGATAGAAGTATAAAAAAGGGAAATTTAATACATACTATAATTCCTTTTTCAGCACTGGAGCCCTTTTTGTGCTTGTCAATTTTTACTTTATCTTATTTAAGAGTTGAAGGTAGCTTTTTATTTTATTGAAAAATCTCAAGGGAGATTATAGTGAAATAATCACAAATACAATGATTTAAGAAAGTCCATAAAATATTTAAAGTAGCTGGTGTCTATGTAGCAGAGAAATAGCACCTGGCTTATACCTTCTAATTTTGTACCATGCAAAAGGATAATATACCTGGTTTTCACAACAATAGTGTTTGAAGAATTAGTAGTTATAATTCTTGTTTCTGTTACTATGAATATGTCATCAATAATTAAAAGTCTTTGACAGCATGTATTTTATCATCAGTTTGGGAATCAATGCTTTTTTCCTTTTTGCTTAGGCACTGCTTAGTTAATCTTGGTTATGGTTATTACCCAGAGACAACAGCATTCTTTAGACCAAACCAATAGAAATATTTGTATGTGACACCTTCTTTACTCCCTCCCAGCCCACCAACCAGCACTAGAGGAGACACCAAGACCAGAAGGATCAGAGGACCCTCAGTCTTTGGAAAATGATCATTTGGAGCAAGGTTTATTTGGCTTTTAATTTAAAAGTTGGGTGCAGATAATAATTGTTCCTATTCAATATGAAAATGCTGTTAGGCTATATGATACCTGTCATTCTTGTGTGAGCAATAAAAATCCGGTAGCCTTTGTTGTCATCTTCCTGCAATTTCTTCTTTTTTTGAAATACTCTTCCTTTCAAGTACACAGCAAAGGAGATTTTCTATTTTGTAACGTTGGGTTTGCTGACCTATATTCAAATGAAGTAGCCTTCTTCATCTAGTATCTCTGAGATGTGTTAGACTGGAAGGGTCATTATCGTCAAGCATGATGGCGGATGACAATGGTAGTTATCATCCAAAACGTTGTGTAGCTCCAGGATGGGAAAAGTTGAAATGGAGGCAAGCAGAATGCAGCAGCAATCATTCCCTCACACTGGAACTCTAATAGGGTGATGCTCTGCATCCATCTACAGGTTCTTCCTCTGCTTATACATAATGTGTCAGAACAGGAAAGAACAAAGATGAATAACATAGAGGAACAAGCAAAGACAGATACCTCCCTAGCATTTTTTCTCCTTATGTTCCTTATCTGTAGTCACTGGGGAAGTGAGCCATTTTGTGCTGCAGATGAGATCTGCATGGCTGAATGCTCCTCTCTTTGTTTGGTTTTTTAAAATCCCTTCAAAGAATAACAAGGAGCTGATAAGTCCATTACTCTGCCTCATTCACATAAGCTTATAGACCATCTCAGAAGCAACTTCTCTCATTTGTATACTTCTGCCATTTCCCACCATTTTTTTCATTTTCAAATCATTTCAAATCACAAGGTCTTTGGACTGGTAGCATTTGAAACCCTCCATTTAGAACAATCCGCATATTAGGACAATGGATTTTAGCCCTAGTCTTCTCTTTTTCCTTTTGTATGTGGAACTTATCTGTTTGAGACCACGTGTGAGGAGCCCATCCCAGGCACTGAATTAGTGAGTAGTCCATGTGTACATGTGCAAAATAATATAATTACACATACCTCCTGCTCTGCCAGTTTCACCTGTTAAAAATAAAAAGGAGATACAGAGAAATATAGACTAGTGATACTTCTATCCATTGGAGTTTTTACTTCTCAAACTCTCAGAAGCAGTTTGAAGGCAATCCATTGTTTGAGTTTGAAACAGTGGTTCTGGAGGTTTGGAAATGTTTAAAATAATTAAATTTATTGTGGAATTTCTTGTCTTAATATATTTGGTTTTCGTATATCTCTCAGAGACTTTGGTAGAGAATGATTTAGGAATCTAATAAATGAATACATATTTTATGAATTTGAAATGTTTTGCATACTCCTATGGTCCACAGTTGTTTTTAGTTCTATGTGAAATGCTGAGAACAAGGACTGAAAATTGCTGCCTGGACCTGAGCAACTGGAGGTCCTGCAGCAATCACCCTGCCCTTTCAGTGCATCTCCACTTCCTACAAAAAGAGTTAAAGAAAAAAGGCCAGTAGCCTAGTAGATCTTGTTCCCTAATGAAGTGAATGTGGGAACTGACAAATTCTTGTCAACTTTACTCCTATTCTTTTGACTGGGCTATTGAAGGGAAGCTGCAAAATTATTTAGCCAGCATTAACCTCACAGGGGGGAGCCAGTTTGGTGTGGTGGTTCAAGCATCAGGCTAGAAACTGGGAGACCATGAATTCTAGTCCCGCCTAGGCACAAAGCCAGCTAGATAATCTTGGGCCAATCACTTTCTCTCAACCCTAGGAAGGAGACAATGGCAAATCACTTCTGAAAAAAAAAGACTTGCCAAAGAACTGCAAGTACTTGCCCAGGCAGAATGGATTAAAAAAAAAAAAAAACCTCACAGTACCTGAAACTCAGGAGCCAGGAGGAAGAGTGAGGCAAGAGTGCCATCCAATGGTGAAATGGAGTTACAGCATCTAAAAACAACATCCACTTACCCTTACCCTTCAAATAAACCATACCTGAATTGGGAACAGCTTTTCCATGCTGCTGACACCATGGAGACACAGAGGTTGGGAGCACCTTTCAACCTAGCCCAGAATATACAAGGAAGTAACCTAAGTATTACCAATTTGGATGTTTTAGTGCAAAGGAGTGCAAACTTCAAACTTCTACATTTTAAAGTTATTGCTGTTAGAACCTCAGATTCTACCAACTGGTGCAAGGTGCAAAAGAATAGCACAGGGCAAGCACACACACAGCAAATTTAAGGAGCATTCCGCCTTAGAACACAGAGCAGAAATCAAGATTATGCTTCCATTACTAAAATTGAATCTGGTGCTACCCTTCCATTTTTTTCATTTCAGCAGCCTTTACGGAGGGAGAAAGTCATTTGTTAAATCAAATGGGATTCAGAAACCCTTACTGATCTGTTCTAAATCACCCACAGATTTCAGTAAATCTGAATATGCTTCCTGTCCACCTCTGCTTCGGTTCATTCTGCTTTCTGTTCATTTTTATTTTAGAGCAGTAGTTTTCCAATTGTTCTAGGGAATGCGCAGGAATGCGTGTAGTTTCCCTAGAAGACTGGAAACAGCAGAAACATCCCTGCAAAGACATCTTTCTCTCCACCATTGTTTTTCACCTGCAGCGAAAATCCGTGTTCAGTGCCTTCCTAATTCATGTGATGAAATAATTTGGCCCAACAGGACTGCTCACCATTCTGTATGAATGGAATCCATGTGTCACGGCATTTTCAAGATCACCTCCCACATACAAGGGCTCTTTAGAAGAAAAGTCAGTGCGTGCATAACAAGTTCTGACAAAAAATGGATTGCGCCCTAAGGTTCAAACCTCATTAAAAGACCTTTTCAATGTTTTACCAATTATAAAATGAATGGAATAAAATATAATTTACTGCAGTCTAAATTATCCTTTTGATATTCTTTTTCAAATTGCCTTTAAAATAAGTAAAATAGTTTGCATATTTGGATGCCACAGGAAGAGAAAATGCAGATTGTTTTTTACAGAAAAATTTAAAAATTAGAGGCAAACTTTACAATAGGTAAAAAACAGTTGCAGCCTGCAACTGTTCTCCCATCTTGTGGTGCAAGGAAGAAAATGTAATCCTTCCCCTTATGTCCTTTGGCTGGAAAATTTATATCTGCAAAGCAGTAATTTCAATCCAGATCAATCCACCATGCGCTAATGACAGACTAAAAAGGGGCCTGGGGGAGTAGCCACATATTTAACTTAGTGTCCATCTTGATCCACACAGAACTTTAGACAAAGTCCGCCTCACTTAGTAGATCCTCATCCTTTTGTCCTGAGTTCTCTCTCTTTTTCAGATAGAAGCATTACAGACATACAATAGATGCATGGCTGAAAATATTGAGAAAAAGAATGGGCCAAAGAATGGAGCAAGAAGTATTCAAAAGACACAAGAGCGTGCAAGGTTGTCCAACGCCTGTAATTTATTAATATAGATTTTGGTACTATTTTAGGGGGAAAAAAAGTTTTCAGAAGTTTTATACAGAACAGAATTCCAGAACTGCATTTCACTCCTCTGCACATGCTTGGACAGCAATGGCAAAAAAGCAATAGTGGGATAAAGGGACATCAGTGAGATTGGTCTGTGGTGGAAGAAAAGTATCTTCATCTCAACCCCACAGAGCTAACTGGCAATAAATTCAGGCAGCCCTCCCCTCTCCCGCCACCAAGTACTTCTCCACTAAACGTAGAATTGAGACATGGCACGCAGGGGCTGCCACAATTAAAGGTGATAGCCGCTGACTTAAAAAAAATTAGACACATTACACAGAGGAGGTTTCTATCTATGATTTTTACTAAACAAAATCCATTTTCATAAATGCTTTACCTTAGAAAAGCTGTTCAGATGCTGAAAACAGACAACAGAAAGAATACAATGAATTTCATGGCCTGCTTCTGAGTACCCAGAAACACCTAACTAGCCACTATGTTTAAGAATGCTGGGTTGCAATATTTTTGGTCTAACCCAACAAGGCAAGTTTATCATCCTGAAAGAATGATTGTCCGACTCAAACCCTGCATGTGAATCATATGAATGTTATGGGCCAAATTTCATTTCAAATTTGTAGGTGCATGTCTGTGGAAAATGAATTTTGAACGTTTTCTGTGTTAAGAACTTCCTATGCATAGAATATTAAGGAAGGGCTCACAAGGGCTTTTCATCTTAATGAGGTTAGAGATTTGTTGTGGCTTTTACATTTGTGGGAATATTCAAATATATACTTATTTTTTTATTTAAATTGTATTACCCTGAATTTGCAAAAGATTCCTGATGGTTTATAATATATGAGTCTCTCTATCCCTGAAGTCTGAAATGGTGCAGTCCTAACAATGTTGCACTATGTTATTTATATGCGCGTGTAGAATTAGTCTTGTTTGGATTTTGAACAGCTTTCAGCTCATGAGCTGTTATAAAAAACCAAGATTTCTGATCCAGGATTGCAAGGCGATAACCTAGATAACCTGATTTTACTTTTAATGGTAATATACAGTAATAAATTATATGGGTTTAGCCATTCATTTTCCAGCCTTTCCTTGCATTTCTGCCTCAACCACCAGTATGACAATATTAAAGTCTTGATTGCTGTGACAGATAAGGTAAAGCAGGGTGAGCAGAAGGCCTTCAAAAAAGAACTGGTGAGAAGCATCATTTTGAAAATTAGGATTGCCTTTTCTGGTGAATCATTTGATTACTGTATTATTCTTAACTAATCAGAAAATATACAATAACTTTTAAGTTATGTTTTGGATATGTATTTCTAGATAGCAACAACTGAAGCTGAAAAGCAGAGAATTATACTGAGTATGGAAAAAGATGTCTTCTTTCTAGGGCACTGGGGTGAATCGGACATTTTCTTATATCTAATGTATAAGCAATTCGCAAATGATCTGACTATATGGCTACTAACAATAAATTCCTACGCCCAACAAAAATGAAAAGAAATCTGATTTGAGTCAATGAATAATGAGCACGTGAAGTGTGGAGGCAAGTTCCTTTATCTGCTGCAACGAAGTTATCAGCTACAATCAGAAGTCTCCAAGAAAATCAGTTTCAAAGATTATTTATTGCATTTCCAAAGCCAGCAGAAAGCTTTAAGTATTCAAACAGAAGGGTGAATCATTGACCTCACATTTATTTATCCAAATGAATTGAGGGTATTAAGCATACACCTAGCAGTTATTCATAATTTGCTAATAATTGGGCTAGGTTAAAAAAAAATGAAAAAAAAATAGAAGCTCACTACTTATTGAGGCTACTGCCACAACACATTATTTTGGAAAGATAACGAGCTCACAAAGAAAAGTGGAGGGCAGCTAACAGGAATGGAAAAGCACACAAAATGGTCTAATATGTTGCATTGCCTTTGACTTTAATAGGTGGTGTGTTTCATACCTCACAGCATGAAAGGATCCCCTGTGTCTTCTCAACACCCCCACCCATGCAGCAGAGTCACTAGCTTCATACTGTATAGTGCATTCGCTTCACAGAGCTAGATCTTTACACCAGCCAGTACTGTGGACACCTCCGTTGCCTTGTTCCTCTTACAGACTTAAATAATGGTGCTGATTGGCATATCCATGTGCAGTCACACTGAAGGAACACCACAGCCCTCCCACCAGTGCAGGGTAACATGCTCATGATGATCATCTAAGGGGAAGATAACACAACCAGAGATCTTGCCCCCTGCCCTGCCTTGTTCTCTTCTCCCCAACCAAATTCCTCCTTGGCTTTAGATGGCCGAAACGAACCTTTCCATGTTACTGGAGTAAGTGGTGTGGCGCAGGTAGGCTCCGGGACTGCTGAGTTGCCCACTGGCATTATACCCGTGAGCCAAAGAGCTGTAGGAGCTAGGCGACATTCTGCCATAGAAATCCATCGTGTCATTAGTGATGGGGGGTGAGGTAGGCATTCCTAAGCGGGCAGAAGCCCCAAAGAGGTTATTGTTGCTGCTCTGGGAGTAAGACCCTTGGTTAACCTGGAGCTGCTGGGCACTGGGGATTGCGTACGAGTAAGGCATGGCATTGTGGGGCCTCGGGAGGCCAGGGGCTGGGGTGCAGGCTTGGTTGGAGTAGGCCGTGGACCCAGTAAAGGAGCAGGCATTGCCACCAGAGGGGTTTATGTCCGAGCTATGCTGCTGGATCAGCTCCGGGCTCGGCTGCGCCATGAGCGGGCCCAGGCTGAAGAGGGGCGGCTGGGAAGGGTAGCAAAGAGCAGCGGGAGGGGCGTAGGACGAGCTCAGCGAAGGCCCGACAGGTGGGGCCGGCGCCTCGTGCATGTAGGCCGGGTAAGTGGAAAGGTCGCTGCGCTTGAAGCGCTTCCGGCGGCGCAAGAAGCTGCCGCTCTCGAACATGTCGCGGGCGTGCGGGTCGAGGGCCCAGTAGCTGCCTTTGCCCGGCCGGCCGGGCTCTCGGGGCACCTTGACGAAGCAGTCGTTGAGCGTGAGGTTGTGGCGGATGCTGTTCTGCCACTTGCGAGGCCCGTCGCGGTAGAAGGGGAAGCGCTCTGTGATGAAGCGGTAGATGCCGCCCAGGGTCAAGCGGCGCTCCGGGGAGTGCGCGATGGCCATGGCGATGAGCGCGATGTAGCTGTACGGGGGCTTCCCGCGCTGTACCGGCCGCTTCCGGCGGCGCCCGATGGGCCGCAACCCCCCGACCGCGGCCACGTCTTCTTCCGACGGCTCCGGCTCCACGGCCTCACCCGGGGGGGCCGGCTCCACCTTCACCAGCGCGGGAAGCCTGGAGGCGGCTTCGGCTTCGGCGTCCGCTTGGCTCACCGTGCAAGCCGACGGCTGAGGGCTTTCAGCCGTCATCCCAGGCTCTGCCCCCGCCTCCGACGGCGATGCAGGTTCCAGGAAATCAGCGGGCAGCCTTGAGGATGGGGGTGCGCCAGCCTCGCTGTCCCTGGCTGCCGTCCGAAGAAGTATCTTCAAGGCACCCTCGGTCTCGCAATGATCAGAGGGTGCGAATGCAGGTGGAATTGCGAAGCGGTCCCCGCAGGCCAGGGCAGCGTTGGAGTCCTCTATGTTTGGGTGCTGGGCCTGGGAGAAACCTGGGGCGATGTCCTTCGGGACCTTCAGCCTCCTCGGCAGTCTGAATCTGCGATGCCCGGCACACCTAAAATGAAGCCGATCTCCGAGGACCAGCGTGGCAACGCGTGTTCAGACCTTCCATTGCTTATTGGCACAAGCGAAGGGCTACGGGATTCGAGAAGTGGGGAGCGGTCCTGAAATACCTGCCGGGTTCCTGCGATGGAAAAAGGCGGTGGGACAACGCGGCGGGAAGCAGCCAATCTCTCCAAATACAGCGCTCCTCCAAGACTGGCGACTGGAGGCGCCCCGGGAACGCTCCGTAGGGAGACCTGCCGGATCCCCGCCCGGTGCTTCTTTAACAGCCGCTGGAGAGCTGCGGGCGCACCTTGCCGAGCCAGGAGGCGAGCTAACCCAGCAGAAAGGCACTCCCGTGGCAGGGACTCTGCCTGCGCTCTTTCTGCAGCTGGGCAGCCGTCGGCCGGCACTCCCTTCCAGCTGCCGTGCCTTAAAGGGACGGGTGGAGACGAGCTTGCCCGAGCAGCCTCTCCTGAGAATGCCGGGGGCGCAGCAAACCCACAGGGCTTTGCTGAGAGGGCTTGTTGAGGGAGGGGCCTGGCCCAAGACAGACAGGAACCGGGAGGGGTTATACCGTCGGGAAGAAGAGCAGGTGAGCCCGACTGCCAGGTTTTCCCCGCCTTAGAAGGAGCCCAGCCGAGAGACGCCTCAAGTAGTGACTGCCACCCGTGGGCGCCCAGGGCAAAACCTGGTGAAAGGAGTGTGGCGGCGCTCTTCCAGCGGGTTGAGGGTAGTGGGACATTGCCCTCTCAAGCCGGGGACATTTGGGGACAGTTTTCCACATGCTGCAGCAATAAAGCTCATGTTGCACTGGAAGTAGTGAGGAGGCTGGGTTGGTTAGCCCAGTCCCTTCAACTCCAGTTCTCATGTTTGTCTACAGAATTCCATGCCAACCTTGTTGCTTTGGGATCTGGTCCAGAAGATATTCTACCAAAAGGGGAGGACTGCGGTCCCCCTTTCTCTAGTGGAAGGATCTCACATGCCTAGCACAGCTAGCCATAGCGGGAAGACTGAGAAAAGGCACACGTTCTCTGTACTCTGTGAAGTATGTCTGATTCTGCTCAATAGGATTATAACCAATAAGTGTGCAGTGATATATGAAACCTTAGGCTGATAATCTTACATCTACTTATCTGAAACGTTCAACCTCCCTGAATTTAGTAGAACTGACTCCTGAATAGACAGCCTTCGGGTCACACTCTTCTTTTCTTTTGAGCAACCTTTCCATCCTGCTGGAATCACTCACACACTCACGCTGCTGGAATCACTCTCTTTCACAACTGGTTGCTTTAACAAAATCAGTCTCAGTTGCGGAGATCGGGCCAGCAGGATAGATGAAGGACATATATGCCTGCCCTTTCTCTTCAAGAGAAAAAATGGATCAGGGCAGAGGTAAGCAAGTACTTCTCTCTTTCTCACCTGTTGGAGCACTCAGGAATGGGAACTTCCTCTACTCAGTTTCTCTACCATTTTCAGGGACTGGGTGCCTGATTGGTGTATGGCACTGCAGAATTTAATCAAGGCACAGGATTCTTTTAGTTTCAATTAAAGGAAAGCTGACCAATAGTGGAGTTGGGGAGTCTTCTGTGTAGAAGACAATTATAAATTGAAATAATAAAAATACCAACAACAACAATAATAATACTAGCCACTACAATTACTATGACATGGTTTCAGTTTGTAAAATCCCAGATGGTGTGGAGGAAGAAGACATAGAACCCTTTCTCCCTACTGTTTTAATACTAGATGTGTTTAGGGGGATATAATCCAGTGAAATCAATGGACATATTTTTGCATAGATAAAAGAAAGTATAACATCAGCTAAATGTATCGTCTTCTGCCATAAGATACATTCTCATGTAGAGTGTTGAAAAGGGATGAGACGAAATTGTAGAAAATAGCTCATTTTATGGATCTTGCAAAAAGGAATTTCCCAGATTAGAAGTGGAAGAGGCCAACAATCACATGGCGAGGACAGGAGCTGCTCAGTTCAAGCCTTGGCTTTCTAGGAGCAATTGTCCCATCACCTCATTGAAAAGAATTGTACAAATATTTATGTTTCTTTGCAACCATAACATTCAAAGCAGGTCACAAGAATAGCAAAAACACATATGACTGCACGGTTCATAGCAATCAAACCACACATTCCATAAACTCTAATAAAAGCATTGCTATATGAATGTTGGTAATGCAAACTCTGGTAGTGTCTTATTCCTTTCAGTGAATAAACTGTACAAATTCTCACTTTCTTTCATCTCCTGTTTAAATAGGATTCAGTTTGGCTAGGATGTGAAAAGGTGAATTGGAATCTTCTCATTACACCTTGTGAGAATAACATGTGAACCCAACTAGAATGAGCATATTGACCAAAAGAACTAAAACCCTGTGGTGCCTAAGAGGCTGAGGTGTGAACCAGATAAATCCCTGGTCTATCTCAAGAAGTTATTATAAGGATTCCTGGATTAAGGTGTATGTAAAGTATATTGAATGGTTTAAGCTCATTTGATGGCTTAAATTTGAATAGACATGTATAGATGGCAGGACTGTAATACTACTGTGTAAGAATGTGTTCTTTGAAATTGTTATAGGGCAGTGTTCCTTGTATGGCCGAAGGCTGCTAATGCAAGGATAGTGAAATACAATAAAAACAAGCCAACAATGCATCAAAAACCACAACAAGAATAACAAGCTAGTAGATAGAGCAACCAAAAAGAACTGCAAGAAAAACATAAAGAGATCAGTAGGAGCAATAAATATACAATAAAGCAAAGCCGCCATGATTAAATCTGCAATCCAAACGGCAACTTTTTCCAACCCTGGTGCCCTGCAAATGTGTTAGACCTTCCATCATCCCTACCCAGCATGGCCAATATACTAAAAGGTAAAGATTTCTTTCTGTGAAACTCAATTTCTGGTTATTACATGGACACATCCATATACTTTTCACGGCAACCGTGCAAAAGTTTCATTTCATTGCCATTATCCACACTACACTCCTGTGAGTCCCAGTAACCTGAATGAGAGCCTACAATCTGCAATGACAATAAGCAGGAATTTAAACCTAGTTCTCTTCAGTCCTTATCTCACACTTTAATAGCTACATTAGCCTTTAAAATTTCTTCATTTTAGCTGTGTTGTGCCCACAATAGCAAGAATTTTTAACAATCTCTGTTTTGGCTGGTATTATTTCATGATTGGTGATGGTCCCCAAGGAAGCCACAGAACAAGCATAGTATTGGTGGTTTCCACACTCTTATTTCAGTAGAATCAAACTGATTTTTCTTTATAAGAATGCAATAGTGAATGTGTTATGGTTGCATTGCAAAATCACAATGAGTTATAAGAAAACTAGTAGACCAGAAAGGAGTCTTTTTCACTGGGCCAGAATGCCTGACTTTTCTTTCTTTTTTAAATAATAATTTTATTAAACATTGCAGTTAAAAATATAAGAACTAATACAAACTAAAAAAAATAAAAGAATGAAAAAATAAAAAGTGCAGAAAAGAAGAAAAAATAAGAATATAGTAAAGGAAATATATATATATATATATATATATATGAAATAACTTCTTTCTTCATCACAAGTATAAACAATTTTAGTAACTTATCACCCTCTCTTAAAATACAACAGAAGATCTCTTCTTCCCATATGTCATCTCTTATCTATAAACAAATCTTTAAAGCTTCCTCATTCAGTCCTGGTCGCAAAAGTCCATTAAGGGTTACCAGAGATAGCAACATATCTATTTTAATGAAACAAACCAACATTATATTCCTTCCTTTTACTTTTAACAATCTTGATCTCCCTTCAAACCATGTCCTAGAAGAATGCCTGACTTTACTAAGCATTCTGCTTAGGAGTTTTCCAGAATCATCTGCTCACTTGCTTAGTCTGATCCTAATAATTTATACCCAAAAACAATACTTTTAATTTCAGTGGGATTTG
Source organism: Liasis olivaceus (assembly GCA_030867105.1). Lineage (NCBI taxonomy): Eukaryota > Metazoa > Chordata > Lepidosauria > Squamata > Pythonidae > Liasis > Liasis olivaceus. Next base: position 156,716,409 of record CM061348.1, on the reverse strand, counting down.
CTTCAAGTGCAAAACATTACTGATGGTCAGCTGATGTCTCTTTACTGGCAAGTAAAACCCCATAGATTCTATGTCACTTTCTTGCAAGTAAACAGGCACCAGTTTTAGTATTAGTCTTGAACAGCAAATCTTAAGTATTTCAATGTGATTGGTGTGAATTAATTTAATACACAAATAGGCTTTTATAAGGATAATCTGAGTTTTAACTAACCTACTAGTTAGCTTTTAACTAATCTTTTTAATTAGGCAACTAGTTTTTAATCAAGATAATATAACTAACCCAGGAACTAGTTCTTATCATCCTAACTCTGGACCTGTCAACTTCTTTTGGATAGATAGAGCTGGAGAAACTAGAAGGAAACTGATACACAAGCTCTGGGGAAGGAGAAACGTGTACCACGAAAAGAAGAGGCAAATCTTGGTGATTATTTGGAGCGTTTGGGGGGGGAGAGTGGTGTTCATATGATAAAAGCCATGGTACAAGATAGAGATCCTGCATTTGGATAAAAGCCAGATTTACTCCCACTTAAGGGAGACCTTATCAAATAGGGCTTCATAATCCAGACTTCATCCTAGTCCATGTTGAATTTCACCTGTTGAAGTCCTGGGTGGAAGCCCATTTACATTAACGTCTCTATTGGAACTACTGGATTTAAGCTATTAATAATGTGAGCTCTTCAGAAGCTCACGAATGCACCGATTCTCCGTGAATTGATTTGTACATTATTCCAGATTTTAATACTGGTTTCTAATGTTCAGAAGAATTTCTGATTCCCGCCGATTCTAACAGGGCACTCTGGAAGACTCCGCCACTGAAAGTCCGCGCCCAACACTGTACGCCTGAGGGATTCTCACGAGGTGCGTGCAAATCCACAACTGTAAACCGACAAACATGTTTAGGAGAGCGGGATCGCTCCGGCTTGCGGGTGGGCAAAGTGGGGGAAAATCTCCCGGTGATCATTCTGTAAACTTGATTTTGCAGACGGTCATTTTTTTGAGTTGCATCGAGCCCGTCCAGTTTATACTTAAAACGCCCCAGCTGAAAAGCAGCCCGGTCCGGCGGCTTGTCTCTCGCCCGTCGCTGCCTGCCGTTCTGGCTCAAGACCCTTTCGAGGTCCTTCGCATTGCGCGTTCAAATCGCTGCCAGGCGGCCGTGAAGCGCGTTTTACCCTTTATTTTGGTAACAGAGATAAATACGCCGTTCGCGATAATATCGGAAAACGCTTGTCCAGGAGATGCATTTAGACCCAAAGACCAACGATTTCAAATGCAGCCGAAAGAGCGGAGCGGTCTTGCAAGCGGGCGAGCCCCTTTCCAGGGCAGAAAAAGGCAAAGCTCTGGATTTCTTGCCGACAAAAATCGCATCCCCCCGCTCCCCCTGTGTGCGTAGGGGAGGGGGAAAAAGTTTTCCCTATTGGGTCTGAAGTTTCTGTATCTTGTACCTCTCTTGTATAAACTCGCTTTGGGAATGAAACTGATTTTGATTTTCCTTTTAGTCCGCGCGGCTGTGCAGATCAGCAGCCTTCCGAGGTTTGCTGAACGGGGCTCGGGTCTTCTGGAGTGGCCCTTCGGGCGCGGCGCCTCAAGGGAGCGTCGGCCGCCGCTCTCTGGGGACCCTTCGACTGAACGGAAAAGGAGGCAAAGGAAGAGCGCTGATCGGGGAGGAAAAGTCTGAGCTTCTGGGTGCCAGGCGCTCCCCAGCCCGGATCTTAAGCGCCCTGCAGTGGGAAGCAAAGACCCGATTATTTCCGGGGGAGGGGGTTTGTTACTTAGAGGCCAAGCCGCCTCGGGACCTCCTTCTGTTGCCAGCTGAACTTGTTCGAGTTAGGGGTTGTATCTGGGGGGGGCATACCCTACCCTGCTGACAACCCCCCCCCCCCCCCCCCCATCTCCTTGGAAGGGCTGGAGCGCTCTGGAGACGTCTCCAGTGGCCTTTTCGGGCCTCGAAGTGCAAAACGCCCGGGCTTGCTCTGATGCCCCGGCAGAACTGGCTCCGACTTGCGGACTGACCTTGGGGCGAAAGGAAGAGGATTTCTTTTCGGGGAGGGAAAGGGAAGAGAACGAGTACAGTTCCAAGTCGGAGTCCTACAATCGGGCGACTTCTTGCTCGCACGACCGCTAAGCTACTGACGCACGGGACTATTTTGCCCTTGCAGAATACCCTGAGAAAGTTTAATTGCACTTTGGCCGAGGCTGGTGGCCTGGTTATCCCCCTGTAATGATTATTAAACTACTGCAGTGTTTTCTTTGGGGTGTCTTCCCCCCCCCCCCCCCCAATCTCTAACGACTCGTTTGTTTAAGCAATGATCTCATTGAAACGTACATTCCTTAGGAAGACATGGATTTTAAAAAGCCCCCGCTACATTTGGTCTAAAACTATTTTCAGTTTACAGAGCGAGCTGGAATCACGTCCCTCCCAGGGAGACCTCTGGCGCTTCAAGCTCCTTTGCTCGGGGTTTAATTTTAGGTTGGCTTTTCCGATCGCGTCGAGTGTTTTTCCCCGCGGGGTGGAGAAGGGAAAGAGAAGGAAATTGTTTCTGGGGCATCTGTGTCCCATATCTATCTTTATAAACGTAGTACTCAAAATAATGCTGCCTGCCGCCTATTAGATGTAAATGAAGACATAGCCATTTTATTTGTCAAGGACAAATACATCGGGTTCCTCCCTCCCCACCCCCCACCCCTGCTTAAAAATATTTAAAATAGTGCTTATTATTCAAAGAACCTTATTTCTTTCTATTCTGGGAATCCCAAGTCCTGCCCCCGCCTGCTGACCACCTCCTCCCCCCACTCCATCCCCACCTCCATCCATCAACAACCAAGGGACCTGAATCTGCAACGATTACACTAAACCAAAAGTGACAATGAAGAAGACCCCCCCCCCCCTTCAAATCTGGATATGCATCGGGTTTCCCTCCCTGTCTGAAACTCTTTTCTTGGGGAGGGGTTTATTGTCCTTTGGTCTGATCCCAAAGCAAACTCTCAGAGCAGCTCATTTTAATTACGATTGGAGGTAGCTTCTTCACTGCATAAGGTTCACCTAACCTTCACTCTCTGCATAAGGTTCACCTAACCTTATGCAGAGAGACACTCTCTCCGTCGCTGCCACTCGCATTTCTGCTGTAGCACTCAATACTGTGGTGTTGTATAGTTTTAAAAAATGCATCTGCTTCAAATTTGATACATCTCATCATTTGAAATGTTAAACTATCACATATGTTTTCAGTTCATAACCAGAGAAAGGCACAAGGGGAGCCTAAGAGACTTCACAAGAAGGCTCCACCACTGAAAAGATCTGGAAAAATCTGACCAGGTAGGGATAAGGTTCAGGCACCAGGCTAGAAACTGGGAGGCTGTGAGTTCTAGTCCCGCCTTAGGCACAAAGCCAGCTGGGTGACCTTGGGCCAGGCACTCCCTCTCAGCCCTAGGAAGGGGGCAATGGCAAACCACTTCTGAAATCTTGCCAACTAACCTGCAGAGACATGTTCAGGCAGTCGCCAGGAGTCAAAAACTGACTCGAAGGCACAAAAATAAAATAAAATAAAAATAAAAGGGGGTGGGTGGGTGAGATAAAGAAACTGTTCTGAGATGGACAGCAACTCTGGGCAGCACATTTGTCCAATTTCTATTTAGTTCTGCCTGACAGCATTGGCAGAAAGTGCCAATGGTCAGCATCTCTTAATCCCATAGGAGCATTAGCAAAATCTCTCTTCCTCAGTAATACAAAACAATTCAATAATATTACCATATTCAATAAATAATAGGTGTCTGTGAGCCTCTGCTGGAGGTGGGGGGGGGGAGGTCATCTTATCTTATGTATGTATGTTGAATTCATTTTTTTAAAAAAAGTTGGGACTTGCTAATGTTTTACATACCCCCCATTTAAAAAACATCCTGTGTCCTATGTTCAAGGAGAGGGAAGTAAGAGATTAACAGTGTAATCCTGTCAGACTAATCAGAATTAAGCCCCATGGAGTTAGCAGTATGATTCAAAGACATAAAATTGAGGAGGGACTATTTCAATACTTTTTAAAAATTAATCCAGGATGATGATGATGATGATGATGATGATGATGATGATGATGATGATGATTTAGAGCCGCTGTTTTCTCCTTGGCCCCAACACTAGTAGAAAAGGTAATTCAATTGAGCTTTTGTTGCCTTCCTGCTTGCCTTCCCTCAGAAAGTGTGGAAGTGCCCCTTATGTAGCTTGGCATTGCAGTAGCTGAGTTTAATCAAGTTACTTGGAAATGTTGAACATTTCTCCACTGTGACAATTCTAATTTTCAATAGTATCAATGAATGAACTCTAATCCACTGAAATGGTCCATACCATTTAAGATTAGAATTGAGAGAGTGGAGAAATGCAAATACAAAGCAAAGCACCATTCACAGGGGTTGGTGTCAGAAGTGGGCATTTTGGGGCATGTCCACATTGCAGGAAGGGCTTCACTATAGAATCCCAAATTGCCTGGCACAGGTTCTCATCTTAATCCTTGTAGCTGGCACCAGTTCCCTTTCTCTTTGTGAGGGAAAGAGAGCTTCTTCTGTTTGCAGTAGCTAGTCAAACTTGGTTGAGTTCAAAAAGTTAGCAGCTTCAGACCTGGTTAGTGCTTTGATGAGAGACCACCCAAACACTCCAGAAAAAGCTAGACTGAAATGCAATAAAGAAAGAAAGAAAGAAAGACTCCCAGGAGGAGGCAATGGAAAAACTCTCTCAGATTCTTATCAAGAAAACTGCATGCATGTATGAGCTGAAGAAGACTTCACCTTTCTTCTTCCCAGGATGGTGATGTGGATTGGGAGAAGTGAAGCAGAGAGGCAGTGGCAGAAGCAATGAAGATGAGAATGTTCACCAAGTTTTGGAACAAAAAGATTTGCCAAGCCAGTTGATTGTGAGGCAGCTATACTTAAATACATCAAGACATTTGGGGCAATTTCAGAAGGTTCTGAACACACCCAGTGGGTTTTTAACCCAAAAGGTTAATGGACCAGGGACTTGGAATCTTGCATAACCACACAGCCCCCTTGTCTTCCTCTCCTTTTTTCTCCCACTGCCTCATCCCTATGTATGGAAGACTCTTTCAGAGGATCCACCTTTTCCTTAAGCACTGTTAGGTGTTCAAAAATAGTTCTTACAGTCTGAGTTGTTAATCAACATTGCCTAGATACACAATCAGCAACATTTTCATTTTTGAGGTTTCTCTCCTGATTTCTGTTCAGTCATGGATGCAATTGCTGAACATCCAGCAGTAGCTGAGGGGGCAGTTGGAGCTAGGAAGCCCCGAGAATCTGATTCCTTTGGCAGGTACAGAAAAGGCTTCCAAGCTATTTAAACCTTGCCTCAGTTAAGCCACCCCACCCACCTGATGGCGAGTTGCAGTTCATGAAAGCCTATAATAAAATTGGTTAGTCTTAAAAAGTGCTACCAGACTTTTTCTGATGTTTGGCTATCATAGATTGAGAGGGCTTTCCTCTTACAATAGCCCTATTTCATTCAAGATCCAGAAAACCACCCAAGATTTTACTGCAGTCCATTGCTCATTTTTTATTGGAGGTTTTCTCTCAACTTTCAGCAGACTGGTCCAAATGCTTTGTGTGAGTGCAACTTGGGCTGGATTTTCAACACCACGGATAGGTACTTGTAAGGAATCCAGCAGATCTAACCCAATGAGCTGTTTTGCATGTTGTTCTTACTTAGTCAGATGTGGCCAGCTTCCACTTCCTGTGTGGCTCAAAGCAATGGCATTGCCACAAACGGAAGTCTCATTTATGGTGCTTGTTATGCCATGAATGTTTATACAGTAATATCATTCAACACAGAAGTCAAGACAATGTATATATAAAAGCCAGTTCCTTATGTGCTCTATCATATTCTAACACAATGAAAAAATAGGACCTGAAGCGAAGTTATGCAAGTGAGATGTTGGGACCAGAGAAGTGGGACAGTCTGGGTACTCCCCATCTTGAATGTTCTACTTTTGTTTCAGTGAGAATCCATGTTGTGCCTCAATGAATTTCAGTCTCCAGACAAGGGTACTTAAACAAGATTACGCATAACTAATACGCGTTATTCTGTAACCTTGAGTAAGCAGACTTGCAGATGGAGGGTTCCTGGTACTACAAATCCAAAGACATTATGCAGCTATTCCATTTTTCCTTTCTTGATGGATTCTTTTCAAGCAAGGGAAAAAAGCAGAGGTAAAAAAGTATAGGAGTGTTATAGTTGGACCCCCATACAGTTCCATTAAATAGCCTGGTCAATTAATTACTGTAACCTCATCAAATGGCTCTCTGTCCAGAAGAAGACTCCTGCTGGGCCAAGAGACAGATAGCCCATAGTTCTTTCCAAGAATCACAGCAACCAGGAAAAAAATTATTATTTTTGGGGGGCAGCATTCAAGGGTCACAGGGAAATTGTAGTGGGACAGTGACATGATCAGGGGAGTAGGACAGGAATTTTCAGCTTTTTTCATTTTGGGAGGATTTGTGGCTTTTTTTAAATAAAAAGGTGAATGCATATGTAAAGCCTGCTTAAGTTTAAGTTTAAGATTCTTACAATATTCCCTATGGTTTCTTTAAGAAAATGAGAAAAAATAATATCACCAAGGTTTTGTATGTGGACTGCAATTGGATAGTACTGTAATGACTGAGGAAGGGGTGCTGCATAAGTCTGGTACTGTGCTAGAGATCCGAGATGGGGCAATTATTTTTGTTTGTTTGTTTTGCTTGAGTAGTATAATTGGGCTACCAGTGGGATGACTGAAATGGAGGAGCAATACTTCTTTCCAAAGAAGTTGGATCACCAAAGAGAAGCATTTCCTCAAGTCACTCAAGTCACTCAAGCCGCCCAGAGTCACCTTGTGTGAGGTGGGTGGCTATATAAATATGATAAATAAATGAACGAATAAATAAATAAATAATTTAAAGTACACATAGATAGCAGTAATTTACTTCCATGGGGGGGGGGGGGGGGGGGAAGCAAGCAGTAGACTGAGCCTACCACTCTGGGGTGATGAGAAATACCTAAGTCTTAACGGAGAAAAATCAAGGATGGCATCGCTTGTCTTCAGCAGGATCCTGATCAGGAGTTTACAGTATAGCAGCTCAGGATGTCGCCCTGCCACTGTTGAAGCAAAATAAAGCCTAACCTCATTACTGTTGTTTTGGAATGAGAATGACTGGATGACTCCAGAAGAAGTTTAGAAGGAGCGACCCTGCTCAGAGCTCCAGTCTGCCAGTATGCAGTGGCTTTTTAGGGGTCTTCTGCCATCTGCTGAGCCTGAGCATGTAACACAGACCACCCAGTGTGGGGAATGAGAAAGGGGGGAAGTCCAATTTTTCCCTTCTTTCTGAAATATCCCTTTATAGTGGAAGATGGGATTTTTGGTTTGCTGATTCATAGCATACATTCCGCCATCTGTAACCTCTTCTCTATGATACCTTTGGTAAACTGCAAACATTTTAATAAGCCAATTGTCTTATTCTGCTGTTCTCAGTTTCTGCTCCAATGACACTCTAATGTCCTCTGACACAGATTTAATTGATAAACTCCTATAATCTGCCTGATTCTGTGAGTCCCTTTCTTGTGTTCCCTTTGTGTTTCCTGAATTTGTGCCAGCCAAAATGTGGTGACAAAGTGCCAAATAACGGTGGTGCACTTTTTAAGTTTTTTGAGGGAGAAGTATGCAAAACAAGAAGTAAAATAGCCATGTTTACCAGGCTTAAATCATTTATTCTATTTAGAAAACACTCATATGCACAATTAGAAAAGACACAAATATGAAAAAGAGTAAAAAAAAAAAATAACGCTAGCCGTGCACCCACTGATGATGCCACCACTATATCCTGTGGCTCTTGATGGTAGAAAATGCTGGAAAAAATGCAGCTCCCTGCTATAGAAATGTGTTCATTCTTACTTAGACCATCTCTTTCTCTTTATTCAACTGTCACCAGCATTTTATAAGTCTGAAAATGTCATTGTCAGGCCATTTTAGATGGATTTTTATTGAACACACACACACACACACACACACACACACACACATCTAAGGCATTCCACATATATGTAGAAATGTAACATTTCACTTCTAAAGATGACAAACTTCCAGGCTCTTGAGTTTATTGTTATAGGGAAATGATAAACAGTAATTGATTCCATTTAGAAAAGTTGTATTTTCTTCCAATTCTTCCAAGGCTAGGGCTCCTTGTGTGACAGGTCTGTGCAGGTAGTCCTCATTTAGCGACTGCCTCAGATAGCTGCTGTTCCAGTTACATCAATGACGAAAAAGTAACTTTGCCACCAGTGCTGGCCTTTACAAGTCAGTCTCTCTCTCTCTCTCTGTCAGGTGTTCACTATTACAGTCAGTCAGTATGGGTTGTCCTGTGCCTGACCCGTTTCCCCCCCCTCCTTCCAGAGCAGTAGGATTGCCTAAACAAGCAATCTCTTCCTGGGCTGCTTTTCTCCACAGCACAGCTCCCCCTAAAAAGTGCTAACTTCAAGTTAAGAAGCTCAGCTCTGTGACCTTTAATTAGTTGATTAGAACCCTCCACTGTCTGGCAGATGCTGCTTGAAATTGACAAGATCCTAATCAGTTTCACACTAAAGGCTTTCTTTTGCCTCCTAAGCAGCTAGCAGCAAGCAGGCTAGGCAAACAGCGCATTGCTTTCCATGGGTATTCCCCACTGTGTGCCTGCTTACTCTCTTGTAACCCCTTCCTCTCCAATGAATGTAAGTACAAACATCAATTCTCTTGCTAATTATCCCAGCACCAGGGTGAGCATTCCCAAGGGTGGGGGAATGGGGGAAAAGGGCTATAAGATTTGCCCTTTTTCCCCACTGCCTCATGAATCAAGTTCTGAAAACCTTCCCTAACATTTGGGCTCACCAGGCTGTTTTGGGGTCATATCCTTTTGATGCTGTAAAGCAAAGGAAAACTGAAATAAAATCGTAAGTACAATTGCAGTCATGTCATTTTCAGTTAGTGACCACTTCACTTAACGACTGAGTCACCGATCCCAATTGTGGTCAATAAATGAGGACTGCCTGTATATGTTTTTCTGTGCTGATGGTGGATCATCTTGTTGTTTAATTTTATTTGTTCTTTACTTATCTTGTCTTTTTCATATTGTACTTTATCTTGTTTGTTATATTGTGAGCTGCCCAAAATTATTTTGGAGTCAGGCGGTGCTTAAATCAAATAAATTAAAGTAAATTAAAGCAATATTTAATTTCCCTGGAAAAATTCCCACATATGACCTCAATATTACTTGTTTAAGTCCAGGGTCAGCCAGGAAGTATAATTAACTTTTGTCTTACTTTGACAACAAATTGGGTGGGTGGTGATTGCAGGGGCTAATAAGCAGAAGCCTTTCAGCTATGCCTCGCCTGCATCAGACCAACGGACATAGCAGTGTGTTGAATTATAATGTGGCTGATGAAAGAAAGCTCAGTGTGGAATTTAATGGGGCCTGGGAGGTCTCAGGATGGACTGGGATTATTCTGAACACATAAACCCGGCTATGTTTTTCTAGTTTCATGACAAATAAGAACCGGGAAACCTAATTTAGGTCAGCATTGCCAGTCCAATTTTCACAAATATGTAATTGTGCCAGAATTTCTAGTTACAAGACAATCTGCAGCTCTTGCTAATACCAGGGCTTACCTTTGTTCAAGTCAGCAAGGAAGTTCCCCAGTGCAAGGCCCACTGGAACAGGAATTCCAGAGGAACTTCTGGTGGTGTTTGGATCATGTTATGATAGCATTTCGTCAGTAGGTGGCACTGGACTTAATTGTACCTGATTTTCCTGTTACTATCCTGTTTTGCCCCGTTTCTTGGCTGATGACTGCTAGGGTTTTCAAACTTGCTAGCAAAGTGCTAGGTTTTTGTTTGGCTTTTTACATTACGAATAAACACCTAAAACAACAGGGTTGAAATCAGGAAGGAAGTTTCAGCTTTTAGTTTAATTCCGGTGTTTCTGATTATTTATGGATTGATTCATTCATTTAATTGAAGGCATTTATATGCTGTTTTAAAGAAAGACTGGCCTATGAGATGACTGAATAATACATATTTTAAAACAGTGATAGAGTTAATATTAAGAAAATGCATTGCACTCTTTTAGTTAAAGTAAGTATATATAGAAATCATTTCCATGAGACTCTTGATTTTACCCAGGACAAATTAGCCTTGGTAAAAAGGCATTCCAAACTTTTTCTGAACTGCAGTGTACAAATTTTACCCAGTTAAGCTAAGGGCCCTTCAACACAGGGATTCCACACTTGTCCTCTCAGGCTGTTGTCACCATCAGTTAGCTGAGCTGATTTATTTCTGGCTGAGCTGTATTTCAGTGCAGAGCAGACAATTTTATGGGTTTTTTTTTTCAGATGCTGGAGCTCCTTGGTGATATCTACATTGATGGGAACTCCCACCTTCCAGTTCCTGGGTTCTCCCCCCTCTCCACCAGCATTTTGACAGGTAGTTTGCACTGAGCATTGGCACTGAAGTGATGCATCCGCTTCTTCCACCCATAGCTACGGGGGTGATTCTTACAAATCACCCAGGAAATAAAGATGGCCTGGTGGCAGCACTGGCCAGATGCTGTTCTTTGGGCTCTCCAGTTGGTCATCTGGAAGGAGCAGTGTGGTGTTTGAGATTGCCACAGTGAGAACAATTGCAGGCTGCTGGCTTCAAATGTTTTCTAGGTTTGGGGAATGAAAACAATGGCACAGTGGGAGTGCCCTCAAACTCATCAGTATGGCTAATAAGACTCATAGCCACCCTTTAGTTTAATCTTGCATGATATTATGCAATAGTATACATCATAATGTGTAATAGTGCACACAAGGAGACCCAGTTTGGAATGACGTCATAGCATTCTGCTGAGTGAAGATATAATATTGCTGACCTTTGTTGATCCTTCCCATCTGTCTCCTATGGAGGACATCAAGTCCCTTTGCTAGTATTGCATCAGAAGTACCCACATAGCATGCCATTTCCCAACTCTGCTGCATGTTGGAGAAGCCGGATGTAGGCGGAACACAAATGAATAAGTGCCGTATGGTAGGCTGAAGCCAAACCACTGGTCTCCTTTGAGTTCAACTTGACTCATAGAAACTAAGAGTTGTAGTGAGCTGCCCAGGGTCATGTTACATAAGATGGGTGGCTATATAAATCTTTTCATAATAATAAATATTAATAATCACTATAAAATGCCTGTTAGCGGAGAAGGAATTAATGTTCCAGAGTCCCATGAGTGATGCCCTGTGTTTCTGGACCATTTGCAACAGGGGTATATTTTGTACCTTCCTCTTGGGTTCTTCTTAGTGGAAACTGTACCAGGGAGTGATGTTGCCATTGTGGCAATGGTGTTGACATGTAGAGCATTTGATCTTCTCTCATAGAAGAGAATGGGAGTCTTTAATGGGGACAAATAGCAGAATATCCTCACCATTTTGAGTAATGACTAATGATCCCCTGCTCCTAATGGCTAGGATGTGTCTCATCCTTGGCATTCTTGCTTGTGGTAGCCTATTTATACTATCCCATGAGATGTAGAAGCCATTCCATAAGAGTAATCACATTCTGTCTCCAGAGCCTCATTGTTCTCCAGGCATGTCAAAGAAAGTTAGAAGCCAGGAACCAGCTTCTACATATCTCATATATAAACCATTTTGAGGGAACCGTAGAGGGGAGTGAGGCTCTGCCCATTAGGCCCATCTCCTGGCTGAAGTACCAATCTAAAAATGCCCATATATGGCCAGTGAGTGAGTCACTGTCTTCTTCTCCCACCCCCAGGCCCTGATAACAGCCTGAATGGCCTTTCTTGGCTGGCTGGCTGGCTGGCTGGCTGGCTGGCTGGAAGAGATAGGAAAAATGGGGAAGAACAGACATTGTCGTTTTGTCTTCCTCTTTCATAGCAAATCAGAAACAGAGATGCAAATGACTGTACCAAACCGAGCTTGACTTACTTTGGATAGAGGCAAAATATCTTCCTATTCTGAAGCTGAAAGCTGCTTGCTATGCTTGACTGTCCACTTTGCAATTTTGCCTCTTTTGGTTCCAGGCATCAGAAAGGAGCACCTGCAGCCAAATTTAGCTGCTCACCTGGTGGACTGATGGGAAATGTTCTTCTTTAAAAAAAAAAATATCAAAGAATAGTAACTTTCTCTTTGCAGGTGAAAGATGTTAATGCATATTTTCCAAGGGGGCACAAAATCCAATAAAGTTTTCGTCCTAAACAATCACTGAAATATATTTTCCAAGTTAGGTTGTAGTCCTAAATCCACTTTTTATTGAGTGATTTAATGCATGTTTTTAAAGGACGTTAAACAATGTTTAAAATACTTATATTCCACCTATTATGCCATGAGGTATATGCTTCATGTAATTTACGAAACAGTGAAATTGATAGAGTAATAAAAATGTTAAAATATATAACCCATATACACCAGTGGCTATGAATACAAGAATAATACCACCATGAAATATCAAATGCCAAAGAGAATAAGTTTTTTTAAAAAACATGTGCCTAAATTGTAAGAAAGCACATGTATTCTCTTTACAGGGAGGGTGTACCTACTAGGGAGTAAATCCCATTTAATGAGTTTTGGGTGTGCTTTATACTGCATAGTGCATGCTGTGTAGGGTGACTGATTAAGCCATTAATTAAACTTTTTCCTCCTAATTATGTAACAGAATCAGTGTAGGAATCCAAATTAAAGCATCCGCAACGGATGATTATCCACTCTGTGCTTGTACACATTCAGCGAAGGGGAGTTGACCATCTTGCTGAAAATTGATGCCATTGCCAATTTGTTCTTATGGCTAGGAAAGTTGTTCTTTAAAAACATTGGGTCAGATCCTATTTCCTGTAAAGTAAAATTGTAATTCTGTCATTTGCACACTAAGATGATAGAGAACAAGCCTTGGCCTCTTTCTGAAGGCTTCCCTCAAGGTGCTTGAAAAGTGTTTTCAGTGAACTTTTTCTCAAGGCTAAAGATAGCATTTTCCCCACCGCTTGATTCTCTTTGTTATCATTCTTTGCATCTGTTGCAATATTTCTAATTTTTTTTTCTTAAAATGGGTTGCCCCGAACTGGACACAGTATTTAAGGTGGGACTGGACTAATGCAGAATAGAGTAAAATTATTACTTCCCATGATTTGGAAACTAAACTTTTATTGATGCAACCAAAAATGGCATTTGCCTTTTTTGCAGTCACATCTGACTGCTGTCTCATGTTCCATTAAATAATCAACTGCTATTCCAAAATTCTTTTTGCAAGTCAGTGATACCCCATCCTGTGCCTATACAATTGATTTCTTTTTCTTAAGTGAACAATGTTGCACTCGTGTTTGTTACTGATATTCATTTTGTTATTTTCAGCCCACTCTTTTGACCGACCAAGATCATTTTGATTTTTTTAGAATATTAGCTATCCTACCCTGCTTTTGTTGTGTGCAAATGTATGAGCACTCCTTCCACGTCTTGACTTTACTCATTAATGAAAAAGTTGAAGAGTTCCAGGCCCAGGAAAAATTCCTACAGCTCCCCATATGACTTCTCACGCCAATTTGTTGTGGAACTTTTGTTCTGTACTCTTTGGTTATGGTTTTCAAGGCAGCTCTGGATGGACATCCCGTCCCACCCATTTCCATCAGAATTTTTGCTGAAATGAACAGATACTACATCTATAGCATTCCCAGAATCTACTGAGAAAGTCATTCAGTTAGAGAAGGAAGTAAAATTAATCTGACAAAACTTGTTTTGATAATCCATGATGATCTCTAGTAACCACTCCGGTGTATTCAAGGTGCTAATAGATCATTTGCTTAATTATCTGCTTTATTTCTGGGTATTGATTTTAGTGATTATACTGACTAGCTGGTACATAGTTTCCCAGATTTACCTTTATTCCAATATTCCTTCCTTTCCCATTCCACTCCTTCATCAGGATTTCTCAAAGATAATTGAGAGATTTGGTAAGACTGTTAGCACATTCTTTCAATACTCTAAGATGTAATCTAGCTGCCCTTGGAGATTTGAATTCATTTAAGAGTCGTAGGTATTAATGAAGTATTACTATTCTGATGTTAAAGATTAGATTTAGGACAAGTGTAATTTCTCCATTGTTTGAAAACACAACTTTTTTCTACTAAGCCAAAAAAAATAGACACAAGATTTCATGGTTTCTTTTACTACAATAGAGTTTTTTTTTAATTTGAAATCTTCATATACTGTTTACTATTTCATATAAATGTGATACACTTAGATTGTTTATAATGATCTTTTCCCTTTTTCTGTTTGTTTAATTTCTGATTGTTTATCATAGTTTTTAAACTTTTCTTTAATTTGCTTTTTGTACTTTTTGGAAGTTAGTTCGGGGGGTCTTGTATTTTTTGTATTTTTCTTAAACTTGTAATAAAACAAATAAAAGTATATATTAAAGAAAAAGATCAGCAGGTGTTCCCTGACTGTATTTTTAGGAAGTTAGAACTGGAATCCTGCTTCTTAAGCCAACTCAGCTGGCATTTTATGGTTTCTCTAGATTTGGAGGTATATTTTAGCTGCCCTGGAAGCTTATAATGTAGCTTAGTCTGTTTTTCAGCTGATACTGTTTTTGTGTACATTGCACTAAATCTTGTTTTATTTAACTATATATTTTAATGATCCATGTATTGGGTTCACACATTGCTGTAAAGCATAAACCATGGTTTACAAACTACACAGAACATAAGTGAAAAACGAAACAAATCGACTTTGCATGTTATGTCAGCCTAGACACTGAGTTCCATAGCTTAGAAGGATTTAAATCTGGGTTGCCACAGATCGAAGCCTCTCACTCTAGTCATAGAGTAGATTCATTTCACTTTTGCTTTTTTCAAGATTAATTCCATTTTAATCCTCATTTGTATAAGCAGTCATGGTTTTAGTCATGTTGCTTCCTATCCTACTACAGCAAATTATACATGTACAGTATATGAAAATGACTGAAGAATGTAAGCAAAAATAATTCTAAAAATACCAGCTATTGAGTTCTGGTTTCTTTTATTGTACTAATATCAAGGACTGTCTCTTTCATTGTAAATTTGCCACACTCAGAGAATCTCTTCCCTATCATTTCACCTGGCAAATCTGACTTTTTGAGAAGGTAGAGATCATTGTAAATGTAGCATCTCTTTGGGCACATGGTCCTTCCACATATGCCATGTCTTTTCCCCATTTAGAATAATGTTAGGGATTACTTCATTTTGAGTAAGGGGCAGGCAGAGTTGTCTGAGCCCCATGGAAAGGGGAAAACAATGTTGATTACGGTAGCTCCTTGTTATGTCAAATGACTAGGAAACTGGAAAAAAAAATCCCTATTTATTTTTCTTTAGCAATAAGGTGATTATTTACACACAAAAAAACTTGTATACGGCCCACTTTAAGACTCCAGACAGTGAATATAGCTCACATAAGTATGGTAACCTCTTAATGTCTATAGAATAAGCTGCAGTTTAAGATAGATAGATAGATGATTGACTGATAGATAGATAGATAGATAGATAGATAGAGATAGAGATAGAGATAGATAGATAGATAGATAGATAGATAGATAGATAGATAGATAGATAGATAGATAGATGATATATAGATAGACGATATATAAATAGAGGTAGATAGCAGTGTGTATATATAGAGAGAGAGATGATAGGTAGGTAGGTAGGTAGGTAGGTAAGTAGGTAGACAGAGATGCTAGATAGGTAGGTAGATATTTTTATTACAGTCACAAAACAGAACAAGAACAGCATATAACAAAATTATCAAATTTTAGCAGGAAAACAGGAGTAGACAAAGCATTGTAAAACCTGAAAACAGTAAAATGCAATATAATGAATATGAGAACTATGTAATGCAACATAAAAGTGAGGTTTAAAAAGATACAGTAATTCAAGTAATAAATATTTTTATATTGGTTTATGACTGTAATAAAAGTATATCTATAGTCTCTCTCTCTCTCTTTCTCTATCTATTCATCCTTCCTTCTATCTCTTTCTCTCCCTCCCTCTCTCTAATCTACCTAGTTCTAATCTAAATCTAATCTAAATCTCATATCTGATAAGTTTTTGCCTGCTGCAGGTTGGTATTATAATCGATTGGTGTGGCATCCTTATTGTGATTATGGCGTGGGTATGTGAATTTGCAGAGGTAACTATTAACCATTGATAATAACCCTAACTCTAACCCATTTGGTGAGAAAGAAAGTGCAAGACAGCCAAAATAAGCAGATGCAATCGATTGGTGGGCAAAACCTTTTTGGTGGGCAAAACACAAGAAGATCCTGCTTGCCTTCTGAAGGTGACTTTTTTTCCTTCAGTTTCCAAATCTTGCAGGGACGTGTGTGAAAGTTATTAGGAGCCCTGAATCTGGAAATTACCCCTTTGGGTGCAGGTTTTCTTCAAATCATAAAACATCTGGGATTTTTTGTTGTTTGTTTTATTTGCTTGAAAAGGGAAAACAGGGACCAACCGCTCCACAGCAAATTCTACTAAGGAAAAATTTCTTTCATTTCAAATGCTTTTATCTGCTACCGTTTAAAACATATTATACTTGGAAGGGTATGGTTTGATGATTCAACAGTAATGCTTAAGAAATTACAATGGTTATTATGGTGGAGCCTCTCTTTTTTTCACATCTTTACTTTTTTGCTTTGGGGGTCTATTCAGGACGTCCTTGTGGTTGTATCAGGGATACTAGTGGGCACATTTTACATTTTAGGAGAATAACGTTTAGCGTTTCTCAACCTTAGCAACTTTTAGACATGTGCACTGCAACTCCCAGAATTCCTCAGGTAGTCATCTGGGGAATCTTAAAGTTCCCAAGGTTGAGGAACACTGTTATAGACACTCAGAGAAAATGGCTGCAAGAAAGAGCATGCAGTACTCATTCTCCAAGTGGCTACTGGAGAGGGTGTATCTAGTCACAAAAGCCCAATTTTCCAGAAAACAGCTAGCAAGTCTTTCCCCTGCATTCTTGTCCACCCCCATCTCAGGTTACTTATTATTCATTCCCAACTTAATTTTATCCATTTTCTGGATTAGGACATGTATTGAAATAAAGCTTTGGGCCACCCCCATTCACCCTTTTTATTTTCTAAGAAAAAACTATGGGGATTATGTGGAAACCAAGCACATTTGTGGCAATAAATATGAGGCTGGTGGTTTGCTTTAAAACAATTTTAAATAATCTGTTAAACACTTTAAAAAGTACAATGGGACAAGAGCCTTGTTTCCAAGTTCTATTATCACCAAGTAAAACTAAGTTTCTTGCATTGCACTATGCAGTAACACAACTGACTTGGTTTTGGCTTAGTGTATTATGTAAACCCAGCCATGGTGAGATGCAAAGCATGTTCTATTTCACAGCACATGGTTTATTCAACCAATTAAAATTATAATAAGCTATGGTTTAGTAGACTAAATGAAGTCTGACATTCAGGGCCTTCTCTGTGGTGGCACTTCAACTCAACACATCCTTCCTTTGGAGGTTATGGGGGCATCAAAATTTGCTATTTTTTGGTAGCAGGTGAAAGAGTTTTTTC
Source organism: Liasis olivaceus (assembly GCA_030867105.1). Taxonomy (NCBI): domain Eukaryota; kingdom Metazoa; phylum Chordata; class Lepidosauria; order Squamata; family Pythonidae; genus Liasis; species Liasis olivaceus. The sequence goes on along the minus strand of CM061348.1, from coordinate 156,698,824 downwards.
CACCAGGTCTAATGAACTGTAGGGTTAAATAAAAGAGTGGGACAATTGAAGCACTTAAAAAAAAAAATCAGTTACAATTGTGTATTTTACAGGAATTTAAAAGCAGTGACCATGTATTACAGTATGACTGTCCTTGGAATGCTTTATCAGGAAGGGTAAAAAATTAATATACATAAAATATTTCATATTTTATTTATTTATTTATTTACTCAGTGTATTAGCTGCCAATCTCCCTTTCCCAAGCGACTCTAGGCAGCGTACAACAAGGTTAAAAAACAATCAATAAATACATTAAAACATATAAAAAAAATTTAAAGAACCCCATGAAACAGAAAATAATAGACGCGGGGATGTTAAAAATAATGGAGCTACCTCACTAGATCATCTGTCCCCTGGGCTCCCCAGGCCTGCTGACACAACCAGCCTGTGTGTTGTGTAGGTGTTAGCGGTACTGTTCTCACTAGGCATTCGTTGAACAGTAGTGCAATCCCAAGTTAAGGACGGTTATCATATAATATCATATAACCTGATAAATACACAGTAGCTGTTGCTTTATACATGCGTCTAATAAGATCTCCTCAGTTTTTGGATGCACAGTAAGAAACCTATTTGAAAGTAGCTATACGTTCCTTCTTCTGCGGGCATTCCAGATAGAAATGCAGAGCTGGAAAATTATGTAAGAACCATCTTGGATGCAGAAGCTCTACTGATTCACAAAGCTTTTATCTTAGAGGTGTTTCCCACACTTCCTGTTCAATTTATTCAAACGATTTAATTATTTCTGTCATCAAATCCACAAGGTATTGTCCAACAGTAAAAAATGAAAAACCATCATGAATATAAGTAAGTTTAAAGCACCTTCATAATTATAAGTCTGATTATTTTTCCAAGCAATTGTGAAGCAACTAGGATTGGAAACAAGTACAATCACAGAAACAGAGCCAACAAATTAAAAGCTGCTTTAAATGGTCATCTTTAAAAATATACTATTTTCAAATGTATAGCTCCCATTTTTCTTCTAAGATGCTCAAAGTACTATATGATCACAATAACCTGGGAGGCATTAAGGACTAGCTTGAAATCACCTATGATTGAACTCAGGCCTGTTGTGCCTCCTGAGCATGTTGTTTCTCTCTGTGGAAAAACATTACTTGAGTATTGGATTCATGCATCACCATAAATCATGCTGTGGGTTATTTGATACAGATAGTCTTTGACTTGGAACCACAATTGGGACCAGAACTTCCATCACTAAGCAATGCGGTTGTTAAGTGAGTCAGCCCAATTTTACAACATTTTGTGCCATGGTCGTTAAGTGAATCCCACAGTTAAGCGAAACACATGGTTGTTACGTGAATCTGGCTTCCCCCATTGTCTTTGCTTGTTGGAAGCCCCCTGGGAAGGTCACAAATGGTAATCATGTGACCTGGGACACTGCAACCATCATAAATACATGCCGATTGCCAAGTGCCTGAATTTTGATCATGTGACCGCAGGGACGCTGCAACGGTTGTAACTGTAAGGACCAGTCATAAGTCACTTTTTCAGCACTGTCGTAACTTCGAACTGTCGCTAAACAGATGGTCATAAGTTAAGGACTACCTGTATTGGTTGAGTGGGTAATATGAATTAGGTTAATGTGCTTTGTAAATCATGATGGATGACAAAGATATGCAACTTTATTGGGTCTAACATTATATGAGCTTTAAATGGTGGGCTAGGGGGCACACTGCAAAAAGTAGCAAGTAGAATCAGAGCAAAAAATGTGATTTGATTTAACATTGTAATTCAAGCAAAATTAAATGCAGTTTATAATGATGCTCTCTAGTAATGCAGTTTGTAATTTCCCTCTTCTGTCATTAAAATTACAATTGGATAACAATTGTACCCACAGCTTTTAGAAATTATATCTGGCATTTGGTTGTGTATTTCTCATTTATAGCCTTATGTGTTGTGTGATTCCAGTCAATTATAACTTGTCCATAGTTAACTGAACAGTGTCTTAACATGGTATGTGAACACAGCCAGTGAGTGAACCTCCCTCTGGGACAGAGCTAGAGAGAAAAATAAGGAAGCCACCGAGATTCCCTCTTCAGTTCAAATCTCTCTAAAATGAACCGCAAACCAAGCAGATATTCTACAGTAGAATGCAAGTCTCCATTAGCTCCTAAAATGCAGGGAGAAAAAAAGGCACTGAGTTTTCTAGAGCTAGGCCATTTAGGACTGAAACCAAATCTTTCCCTTGTATTTTGCTTCATACACCAGATGGAGTAGGGGCAGGTTCCATGCTGATGTGGCCCAAGGTGTCAGTTCTTGGAAGACCATCTCTGCAGTGGATCCAGCTATGACGGTAGTAACCTGGTGAAATCCATTCTTCAGAAATAATGACATAATAAATCCTCTGCAAAGGAGACACATAAGTTATACATAATCACTGCTGTCATTGTCACAAACAGATAAGTGTAGCATGGAAGTGGAGAAGCATGATCTTACCAGCTTCATGTAAATACCTTGGGCGGTGATGCTGTTCTTCCAGGCATTTGCAATAGTGTTCCATTATATGGGGAGTGTCACTCTTTCTTTTAAAGCAAAAACTAGTCTGGGCAACACCAAAATAGAAGGACAGAGAAAGAAGAGCTAATCCTGATGGAATGAGTCACTTTTGGCTCTGGGATTGGCAGAAAGAGGTGGCGGGGATGAGAAGTTCAACTGCCACAAAGCAGTAAGACTTTGCAGCTTGGTGCATGACAGTTTAAGTGATGTATAATCAAAAGAATGGGGAAAAAATAACAAATTGCTTGATTTAATGCTTGGCAGCCATTGTGGCCCCTCAGCAGCTCCTAGTGTTTATGGAGATAAAGAGAGAAAAAGAGAAAAAGAGAGAGAGAGAGGGAGAGAGAGAGAGAGAGAGAGAGAGAGGAAAGGAAGGAAGGAAGGAAGGAAGGAAGGAAGGAAGGAAGGAAGGAAGGAAGGAAGGAAGGAAGGAAGGAAGGAAGTCCTCCACCTGTTAGTAGTAGGACTGCATTTTTTCAAGGTTGATTTTATAGTGCATTAATAAAGCATCCAGAAAAAATTGTGGTCATACACAGTCACAGTCACAGTCACAGTACTAGCCTAGACTACAAGCATGCATTGCAGATCAGAATTGTCTTAATACTCCTCAGTTTTGATTTAGAGCTCTTGTACAAGAGTGGCTAGGGGTAGTCCCTCTGTAATTTTCTGGGCTCTTCCTCTTCCTCTTGGACTAAGGAGTAGCCACATATTTTATTTTTTTATTTTTTTATATTTTTATTTATTTATTTATTCATTCATTCATTAAATTTATCTCCGCCCATCTCCCCCTAATGGAGGACTCTGGGCAGCTCACACAGTCCATTAAAATAATAAATATATATAAAACTGGAAAAATATAAAAACTGTACAAAAAACTGTACGAGACATTACCAAGAAAAAAGTCCAAGAGAGAGATGCATATGCTGCAACCTCAAGAAAGACATGCTCTCCCTTTCTCACTTCAGGCTGCAGCAACTGCAGGCCTGCCCACCTACCAAATCTGAAAGGGTGCAAAATCTCCACCAGTAATTTCACAGTATTTTTTTTTCCAGAAATGTCACATCTGTGCCATCCTATTTCACCAGCAGCATAGGCAGAGGGAAATAATTTATCAAGACAGGAAGAGGAATGTGTGGCCCTCCAGCTCAATGCTGGCCTTCAAGCCCTCCACGTGGGCAGTGATGAGATCAAGAACATCGGGATGCCCCATGTGTTCCCTCTGCCGATCTTGACAAATTGGGAAACCTTTACCTATACATTCTACAGCTTATGTAGATGCTAATGTTGCTAAAAAAGCGGCTTAGGGTTGCCAGCCAACCAGAAAAAAACATTGGCATATTCTCCTGTCTTTTATGGTAGCTTGTTTTGTAAAACCTAGCAGGTGAAATTTTCTGTTGCATAGAAGTAAGAAGATTCACTTGCCAATGTCTGAAGGTGAAACTGTTGTTAAAAGAACAAAAGCAAGCATCAGGAAATAAACTGGCTACCCTACAGAGACCCAGAACTATAGCAAAACCTACTTCTGGTTGGGACAACAAGAGTACAAAATGTAGAGAACATCTAGCTCCTCTCTGGCTGTTTAGCACATTCTCCTCCTGACAGAATATGTGTCTTGTCAGACAGAGCTGGGCAAGCCTGGGCCACTTTGCTTAACATTTGGTGGATCAAATTGTTTGCAACCACTCCAAGAGCCTCTCCATAGTAGGGAACAGTAGCAGAACCCAGCCCTTGCTATGTTGACATAATGTCCTGTCAACATAATGGTATAGTGTCCCTACTCTTGTTGCTACTTTGTAGGTTTTCCTGATGGCCAACAAACTGTATTGTCCACATGGTTGGGTATTTTGAGGGTGTTGATTGATGGGTAGCCAATAGCATGTCTATTCCCCCCTTCCTCTCAGAGTACAGAAACCCCTAAAATGTCGTTGGGGCATAGGAATATTCCATTGACAAGCAAGGTTGGTCTAGTCACCTCACCAAAAGAGAGGTAGGAAGTGCTTCAAATTTTGCTCAGCAAGCATTGTAATGAGACCATGAAGTGTAAAGGAGGAAGGGTTGAGTATTCAAAAGTACAGAAAACAGCAGGCTAAGGTTTCATGTATTATGGCTGAGAACAAGACAAAGCCAACATTATGGGGAGAGGAAGACACTTGGAAATGTCAGGCTGTTCCAGTGAATCTGTAAATGCCTAATGAAGACAGGCTTTGAGTTTGAGAAATACATTTGAAGCATCTGCTTCTACAGCTTTGTTGGAGAATGACTAGCAAAGTAGATCAGTCTTTCCCATCCTGACACCCTCCAGATATGTTGGACTGCAACTCCCATAATACCTAACTAGGATGGTCACATAGGTATGAAGGATGGGATCTGAAGATCAGAGATGGACCGAAAAGATCATCCGGGGGTAGCTGGACAAATAATTAAAAAATGAGTGTCACTACAAGACAGTTTCAGATGTTCCTACAATGGAGCCGCACAATGAAGCCTAAGGACAGAAGATTAAAAAGAATCATTTGTTTGTTTGTTTGTTTGTTTAGTGCGGCTTATCTGCCACTCCAATCCAGTAGGGCTCTGAGTGGCTTAGATTCACTTCTTATAGTACGAAAATAAAAATAGTAAAACAGTACAGCAAGATAACAAAACTAGCAATAATGAAAACAGTAACTAAAAAAGTAATGAAGAAGACTGTACCCACCAAGTAACAATAAACAGAGAAAATTAAAAAATTGGTATAAAAATTTTCACCTGAAGATGAGTAACAGGGAATGTTTCACAAATGGAGTTCTATCAGAGAGAACTGCCTCCCCGATCTAGGATAGTAGGCATACTTAGTGAATATCCAATTTATATGATTGTTTAATTAATCATATATGGTGATTAAGTATAACCCTTTAAATGAATTAATCATATAGTGAAATACACTATACAAAGAAATCTTAACATAGCCTTTTTAGTTTTAAGAATCTATGGAAACCTTGTACTTTTGTACTAGAATTATCAAAACTCTTTTTTAAAAAAAAAACTTTTTCACCATTAGTCACATATTTATTGCTGGTAAGGATGGTCCATGTTGACTTAACATGGTAGTTGCTTAGGGATACACTGAAAATCTCTGAACATTGCTAATTTTAATAGAATGCTTTTTGCTTTCTTTAAACCTCTTTGAATATTTGACCCAAATGGAATCTTCAGAATCACCTTGAAACACTGCTCTAACTGAAATTCTCTGGCATTTTGTGTGAAATATCAATTCATATGCACATATCTTACAATTTATTGTATCTATGGAATATTGATATCTGGTGACATCTGCAAAATTGGAGTAATTCACCATTTCCCAAACTTCTGCCTAGAGAAGATATTTTAGTAAAGAAGTGATGGAATAGCTGTGCAATGATTTTTGGCTAGTTTTGCATGAAACCCTTTGCTTGAAAGTACCTTATTTTAGCTCCTGCAGTTGGAAACCAGTGATGTATATAGCCAAGAATTACTTACTGGATGTCTTATGGCAAGGCATGTAACATGGCACCTTCATCACTTAGCACAGTCAAAGGCAACTCGAGTAGGGCTTACACAGCACGAAACAATGAAGAGTGAATTTCTAGGTGATTATCGTAATGTTTGGGTGGTGGGTGGAGGAGGACATTGTGCCAAGGAACCACCCATGTATTACAACAATCACCCTGAAAAAAATGATACCTGCAATTGCTTACAAAATATAAGGTATTACAAAGGTAAGGTGAAGAAGTAAAAAAGACACATTCCTTGTAACGTGAAGGGTGCATGGCTTGGCAGGAGAGTTGACTACAAGCCTTAATTTTTCTTTTGTCAAGTTGTTGGGTTCTAGGGAAATATCACAATTATATACAGTATAAGAAGGGGTTGTGAACACTTGGCACAAGAACAATTCCCATACCCATTGGATGAAACATCCAGAATTAAAAACTCACTGTAAATTTCCATGTGTCAGCTGCAGCCATTTCCAACCTGGTATCTTCTAGAGATGCTGATAATAATAACACCCAGCATCCCACTTAGCAGGAGCCCCACTGGTGAGGGATGTTGGTCGTTGCAGTTCAACACATCTGGAGAAGACCAAATTAGGGGAGGTTGATTCAGTATTTTAAAAATGGAATTTCTCTAGCCAGCTTCCCTTGTATTTAGGACTGACTGGGAGATAAAAAAAATGGCACTGCACACTTATGCCTTTTACACACACAGCTATTTCAAAAAATATCCTTTGCTTTTATTGTAAATATTTTTCTACTCTTACTTTATTACAGTCTCTGTTTAGAACAAAGCACCGTGTGTCCTAATGTAATAGCAACCTAGATTATCTGAGTGCCGGACTTACGCAGCGAAAACTTCATCAGTTAGGAAGAAAAGGCAAATAGGAAAACAGGCATAGGAAAACAGCAAACTGTGCAGAGTTTTTAGGAAAATGAAACAAAAGCAAAGGAAAACAGTTCAAGGAGGACTGAGCATGGCTACTGACTGCTGAGTGGGGGAAGGATTAGAAAATCAGGAATGGGATGAAAAATTGAATATCCTTAATGGAAATGGTCCATGCTGCAACGGCTCTTACTTCCTTCTGCTACTGAACGTGGACTCTGAATGCGGTTGCTTAGGCAACCAAAAAGACATCACCCCACACAACACAGGCATCATCAGCAAGCTTGGAGGAATTCCAATGTTGATAGAGCTATACATGTTGAGGGATAGTTGGGTGAAAAATGGAAACAGAGGAATGGAATAGAATGGAATGGGGAGCTGGGCTCAAAAACAGCAGAAATCCATATTCCATTTATCCCCCTTGAAACTCCTTGCTCTTTATGCTTTAGTTACATTCAAATATCTGAACTGCCTTTCAGCAGAGTTCTAGGACTGAAAGGAATTGAAAGAAGGGTGCCACATTCTTTCTGGCAAAACACAGAAACTTAGGAAATTTTGAAATACATATAAAATTATTGACACCCTTTGGAGCAATAAAATCATTTTGTTATTGTATAAAGGGTTCTATGGATAACTTGAATGGTCCAAAAAAGTATGTTTAGTGTATAAACTGGGAAGTGGTGAAAAATATTGTCTATACAGACTATAATTATAAATCTGGAACTGAATTTGCTTTAAAGCATTTTAATTCTTTGTTCTAATAGAACCACAATTGCTGGATTGTAATGAATATTGTACCTCTTCATTTTTGCATGTTTGGGAGATATGGGCAGACAAAAAGTTGATGTTAAAAATAGAAGAAATCATCAACATTATAGTAAAACAACTATAGTAAAAGGTAGGGCAGAATCTTAACCTGAAATTGAAAGCACTAATTTTCAGGGGGAAAAAAGTGAGAAAAAAAGGAAGGAGAAAAGAAATCTCAAAATACATACCTTGCCTCAGGTGATCGTCTCTCATTTTCTGAATCTGGCAAAATATTTACCATTGATTTCTACTTCTGATTCTTTATTTGTTATTATTTTCACAAACTTCTCAAACAATAGGTTCTGGTACTGAGGCAAGTTTCTTTACTTTTTTTAGGTTGATTTCTTGATTTCCAAACATAGACCAGATTCATATATTAACCATCCAAAGTATTTTTTAAAAAAATGTTAGGAAACATTTCATAATCCATTTTTTTAATTTTAGGAGGAGTTTCCCCCCCTCTAAATTTTTCCAGGATTTCTTGGACCTTCATACCTATACACTTTTGTGAAAAAGACCCCCAACGTTCATACAGCTAAGTTCACAGAATCTCAGTGAGATGAGAAGAATTAGGTGGGAACCAGTATAAATTTTGTGACACGAAAGAGTAGGGGAGTAACTCTTTTGAACTGTGGGCATCTTTCAAATTTGGAGAGCAGATGGTGAGTGTTCTTGCAAAATGGCTGGCATGATGGGCATGGCCAATCAAAATGCATCTCTTAGAAAGCAAATGGGTTAGGTAGTTTTTCACCAGCCCCTCTGCCCTCCCACAGTGTTTTCCATCATCACTTAATTGTTATCTTGATATTCTTTCCAACCCAATGGAAAACTGGAAAAAAGTCACGTAAAGGGTTTGGGTCTCTGCAGCCTGTCCATCCATCAACATGATAACTCTCCAAACTTTAAAAAAGAATGGGCCAAATTTGGTAAAGCAGGAGAAGCTGGAAAAATAGAGTGTGAAAAGTCCCCCATGCATTCCTTGTAGGAGGAGCAATTTTGCCAGCTGCTCTATTCTAGGCTCCCCTTCAGGGTCACGTGACACACTGAATATGGGCCAAAATGAGTGAACTGGAGGCATCCAATCAGGGTCATCTCAAACTTTCTCTTACAGCAGAATACCCACCCCTGGCCTGAGTTTGCATCCCCTGCAAACAGAAGCATATCTGACAGTTTTGAGCAGCCTCAAGCCCATTTCCAGCTCATCACAACTTTCTGATACCGATTCTCAAACGGAGAACTGAACCTCCATTTTATTCTCTCCCATTAAAACATAATGGGATTTTCCTTGTTTACTTTTCAGCACACCAGCAGTGTTCTTTGGAGGCTCATAAAACCTCTCCAAGGGTAGTAGCACTATGTAATGTGAAGAGAACTAGGGTGACCTGGATTTAGTGCAATTTTGGGCATATTTACTGCAAAGTAAGTTCCACTGAGCTTGATAGGGCTTATTTCTCAGCCACATTGCAGCCAAAATGGTCTTACAGAGTGTTAAAACCCCTAAAAGCAAGTGCACAAGTGGGAACAACGGTGTCTGTATTATAGGTGGGCCTTGGTTAAAAACCACTCATTCAGCGACCATTTGAACTTACGACAGCACTGAACGAGTGGTACTTACAACTGGTCCTCAAGGTTCTGGCTGTTGCAAGGACCCCGCGGTCACACAATCATGATCCAGGCACTTGGCAACCACCTGGATTTCCAGGCAGCACAGCGTCCCACGGTCACATGATCACAATTTGTGACCTTCCCTGCTGGCTTCCCACAAGCAAAGTCAATGGGGATTCTAGCAGGAAGTTGGAAGTTGTAGTCACGTGAGGTGCTTGCTTAATGACTCATGGTGATTCGCTTAACAACAGTAACTGGGGACTGCTGGAACTACCATTGCTAAGTGGCGTGGTCCTGTGACGTCACACTTTACGACCACATTGCTTAGCAATGGAAATTCTGGTCCCAATTGCTGTTGTTAACTGAGGACTACCTGTATGTGACAGACACTTGATGGGTATTGACTTTCTGAAAAATCTAAACATTTCCATCCTTCTTAGTACATTTAGTTGATCCTCACCAGCTTTTTCTAGATCTGAGACATTTCCCAAGAGCTGTCAAAAGAATCTCATTGGCCATTATTGTTCTTTTCCATCAACATGTTCCACAGATGAGTGGGTGGAAACTGGAAGCTTCACTCAAATTTTCTTTTGTACCTCTGCATGTCGAACACAAGCCCCGGCAACCACACCTTCCTCGAAGTTCTGACTCCTCAGGGAAGGATTGTGTTGGTACAGGCTTCTAATTAGCGATAATGGCCTGTCTGTCACTGGATGAAAAGCAAGATGCTGTTGCGCTGCTCTTTTAAAACCAATTTTCAACAATCTGATAGTTTCAAGGTTCATCTATGTCTGTGAAGGGGGGAAAAAAGTCAAGCAAAATAATTAGGAGAATGCTCTCCAAATGGAGGAAATGAATGTGCTTACTTTTCATTTTTGACTTCTTAATTTCAAGGTTGCCATGAGTTATTTATTATACAAATACCATATTGTGAAGGCATCTTTTGTGATCAAGTCCATCCAAGGACGTCAATGGGTATGTAATGGAAGTATAAAAACAAGAATATAATAATATACAGCAATTTTAAAGAAGCTCTGACATTGAAAAACTCCCCCATAGAAGACATTAAGATTACAAAGTTCAGTCATAAATTACAAAAACATAGCTATAACAATAAAATAGTGGCATGGCCAAGAAAACATATCAGTGAGAATTCATTCAAAGCAGGCTTTCAAAGGAGTTCTAGGAAGGAGTTATATGTAAAATCAGTGACATTCATGGGAGGGGGTGTCAAAAAAGTCAAGATGGTAGCTATGACCATGCAATTGAAGCCCCACCCCTTCATTTTACTTGTGATGCACATAAAAAGGGAGTGGCCTTTAATGTGCAGTTGTGGCTGTCATGTTGACTTCTTTGACTTCCTCAGATGCCCCTTCTGCATAAGGCAGAAACCACTAAGGATAAGTTCCATCACCTGGTGCCTGTCCATCTAACCTATGTTGCAATCCATTCTTAAAGCATTTTTAAATGACAAAATTCAGGCAGGACTTTACACTATTTTGGGTTATACACTATTGAAATTGTGTATAACCCAAAATATGGCAAGCATAGAATTTCAATCCATAACCTTGGGATCTCAACTAAGATTATAAAATGCAATTGGTTTAAACCACAGATTGATGTCAAATGTATTTATTTATCATATTTTAAGTGTTTTCAGTAATTAAACTTGGTGGCATTGGAAGGGCATATGGAAGCCATTTTGGAAGTGATCTTGACTGGTGGATTAGATTGGAGTGAGAAAGAGGATGTTCTTTCTTTTTCATGAGAAATATTGATGGTTGGTGCTCATCTCTTTTTTTAGTAACCTTAGAAGTGCAACTCAATTAAAAACTTTATTTAGTCTGAATTGGTTTTATCAAACAAAACTGTAAAGCTAGGAGAGTTAGCTATCAGATATGTGTCAGACATTGTTAGGTACTCAACACCAGTAGGATTTATAGAGGGTAAACTGACTGGCCGTTGAACAATTCTGCTGTTATTTAAGCAAAAAATAAGGATTTGTAAATGGGTGAAGTCATAAATAATAGATTATGTAATAACGAAGGCTTAATGTTCAATTAGTAATGTGACATTTAATTGAACATTGAGTAAGATATGCTGAAAAGTAAAAATGAACTAGGATTTGCAAATTAACTGGCAAAATGCACATATTTATTTAAAAGGTTTATAAACCACACCTTCAGCCCCAAAATGGAATCCAAAATAGTATATATAAATTTTTAAATACTCAGTGGTATATTTAAAATAACATAGAACTCTGACCTTACAAAAAGCCTTCAGGGTAGAACTGAGAAGATCCAACTTTTCCACCAGATAAATATAACCAAATGTGAAATGTACTAGGAAATGAGTAGATTTTACATATATTTACATTTGTTTTCAGTTGTCATCTGAAAGTATGTTGTAATGACCTTCCTCAAGAAGTCATTTCAAAGTCTGGGATTATCACAGAGAAGACCCTCTCTTTTATGAACTTGTTGAAATCACTCTGAATATTCTGCAGCAAGAAAGATACTGCACTGTAGTAAGAGTTATCGGTCAGATTTCTGGCTTTGATTTCTCAGTGTCATCTATTCCCACCTGAACAATAGCATGAAAGAAGAGATTAGAGATGATTCTCAGGAGTTTGAATATAATTATCTCTTTTCCATATGGTTCATGACCAGGTCATATCAGGCTATAGGCAAATGCAACATAAGCCTCATTTGTGTGCCCACGCACAATGTAATTGCAAAGTATATTTTGCAATGAAGATAGGTCAATTTACAAACATCAGAGCTCATACTTGGCTTTTGTTCTACCCACTACAGACACCTTCTTGTTCCATCATATAAAGGTAACGTCTCTTTTAGCTGAGCTCTACTCCTGGTTTCATGGCCACATCCATTCTGTTTTCTGGCCAACAGTACAGAAATGGTTTGCTATTGCCTTTTTCCAGGATATAACTTCTTAATCTAGCCTACAGTCCTGGAATTTCCAGATAGTTCCCCCTTCCAAGTAGTAACCAGAGTTATGCCTGCTTAGCTTCCAAACCCAGACAACTGCTGTCATCTGCTGCAGCATTCCATCCTTTAGGCCAGGGTAAATTGAACGATGTAATTTAATTAATTTGCCTTTAATGTGGTCTCTGAAAATAAGAGGCTATTAATAATATGAGCCCCAATACGATGTTCAACAGAAGAATCAACATTACTGTAGACATGACTTGGTCAAATTGGATATGTACTGTATGTGTGTATGTATATAAGTGTGTGTGTGTGTTTGTGTGTATAGTTAACAGATTCATTTGATATGACAATTAAGCACCATCTACAATGCAGCCACCCCAACCTCATCTGAATGTTTGGAAAAATATTTTATATATAAATTTTTGATCCAAATTCCTGGCTTAATAGTTGCTTAACACACACGTGCATACATAAATCTCTTAAGCCATGTGATTTATCTTGTCCTATGTAGCATTAGTCTCTTTCCCCTTTTAATTCATCATCATTATCAATACTATTTTTTTCAGTACTTTTTAAAAAGAAATAATATTGTGAAAGGTTCAGTGTTGCTATTCAGCATTCCTATTCCGTGTGCATGATTAGGGTTCTTTGTGGGGAGATGTCTGCAGTTCTGCACTGTCAATTCTGATTTTCTGTATTAATAGTAAAATAGTAAATAGTTAATAGTTAATAGTAGAACTATAAGTCCATAAACAACAATGTGGAAAACTAACAAAATAGCATTTTAAAAATCCTATTGGACTTAGAAATCCAGTCTGGTTAATACTCCCATTCATCTTTCTCCTCTTCCCCGTTCCATCTCTTCTACTCATCACTTTAACTTCACTAGAATAAGGACTTCACTCTACATAAGGACTTTGCCCCAGTTAGGAACAACTCTGAACATGCCTGATTGCATATAAGCTACTTTTGAGTGATGAATTGATTTTTTGGTTTGATGGAGGGGGACTCTATTGTAGTTTATTTGAAACTGCACAAAATGGATATTTTCTTTGAAAGCCTATGTTAACCTACTTGGTGATGATTAATTTCCTTGCTGGCATCCTATCTTCTAGGTTCTGAACTCTCACTTCCCCACCATCACCATAAAGACTCAACATCCTATTCCTAGAGTCTGTCTGCACTCAGGGCATTGCCACAGCATCACCATTTCCATTTTCCAAACCCTCGGAAACAATTTGAAATCTATTTGCAATAGTCCTCAGGTCTGCTGACCTGGTGAGGACAGGGAGCATAATAAAATTGTTCAGTTCTCTTTCCAGCTAACCAGTAGGAGAATGCAAATAAAAGCCATTCAACTGGTGACCAGGAACAACTAAAATCCTCTAATTTCTCTTCCCAATGTCTCTCCTCCATGTTTTCAGTATGTTGCCCACATTTCTCTGTTTGGTTGTCAAGTAAGTGCTATGAGGGGAAGCTCCTTGACTGTAAGAACGTATTTCCTCCTGCATTTGAAAGCTTCCTGCAGTTAAAAGATTAAAAGATAGCACATCAGTAGCTTTACAACCAACAGGTTTAACGATGTTGCAGACTGTTGTGATGGTTGAAGTGGGAGAAGAAGAGGATACGTTTTAAACAATGCCTCCAGATAAACAAGAACAACGGGGTGCTGAAGTTCTATGGACAGAGAAATGTACATCTTTCTCTTGGGCCATTTAGAGTCTTAAAAAGCCTCAAGAGCAACTTTGTGCATTAAACATTTTCCCCTCTCTGTGAACACTTTCTGCAGGACAAGGTTTGGAACTGACCAACAAAGAAAGAGTAGACTCCATGTTGCAAAAAGATGTCTTGGACATCTGAAGGGTAATGGAAATAGCAACAGGGTGGGAACTGGTGAGGAACTAAAGTGCCTGTCCCTTCCTTGCATACAGAGACGGCTTATTAATAATGCACCTAAGAAGCACTATTCACAGCTGTCTCCCTATATTACTTTTTTTTTATGAAGCCATTTTACTGGATTACTGGACTGTACAGTCATTCCTGATGCATAGGCAAAGATAGCAAGATGACTTGCTCTCACAGGCTGTTTTGCCTCTGTACGCCTTGTTGCTCTGGGCTTGCCTCCACCAACCGGAGAGTTGAACTAGAACAATTATTCCTGCAAAAATACAGAGGGTGGTACCTTCTGAGGTCAGAGAATTGCTCCTTCCCTTTTTGATGTTCAGAGCTGAATGCTGCTGCTCATGTAGTGAAGGCATCACTGCCCACAGAAAAGGGAGGGGTTAGCAGCCTTGGGGAAACTCAAAAGTTTCACACACACACACACACACACACACACACACACGAGTTTTAGAAAAAAATACTAGGGGAGTGAGCATGCTTAATGGCCATGGAATGCTGAACAATCAAAGCACAATTCAGGAGCAAGGGAAATGGAATGAAATATACTAAAAAGAACACTTCATGCAATCCGCTTTTGTTGCTGGTCCTATTTATTTATTGTTACTCTACTATTTGTTTCAGAAGTAAGTCTTTGGGGGGAATAAAAGTGAGGCAAGTTGCTGTCCTCTAGACGTTTGAGGTTTTAGTTCCCATCAGACTTAGCCACCATGATGTGATCCAGAATTTCTGGAGAGCACCAAGTTGCTTGCCACTGATCTGATTTTCTGAATCAGACACAGCTGCTTGCTCCTTGTTACCTAATATTTTTGAAATATTGCCTTCGTAGTATATGGCTTTCATACAAAATTACAGCCCCACAGTCACAAAGTAGAGTTTCAGCTTTCAACAACAGAATTCATGAAGCCCTGTCACTTATAAATATCTCTCATGCAACCCTGGAAAACAAGAAAAAGGGGGTTACTTACACATAGCACCCACTTCCCAGGGCAACGCCTTTCTCTAGCAATATGTCTGGTATGAAGCAAGACTTGTTTCCTGGAGTGAACAGGGGAGATTCAATTGTGGTAACATAATCCTTTCATAAGAATACTTCTCAATACTACTTTTGCAATTAGTGATTTGTAAAGCTCTAATTTAGTAGCTGAGGTCATGGAATTAATGCATTGAAATCCATGTCATGAAATGCCATCAAACCTTGGATGCATATTTGTGGTGCCACCGGAGAAAGGTCTTGAAGGTGGAGAAGGAAGGCTTAGCTGGGGCCTGCACGACTTGCAAGTGTTTGTCAGCTCCCCTGTTTCTTGGGTCAAAATTAGGACATTTATTATGCCTCTCCTGCGTCAGTTTTGTATCCTAGCTGCAACCAGGTTGCTGAGCCTGGAACAGGTCAGAGTAGAGGGAGCTACTGAGGAAAATGGGTGTTGCCAAATTATAATTTTGCTCCACTCCGCTTCTTTTGGCTCAACAGGGTCTCTGGACAGCAGACACGAAGAACAATGAATGCAGCTATCCTGCAATCTTACAGGTAGCAAACTGGTACAGGTGGTGGTGAATCTACAACAGATATTCAGCATGCGCAGTAAATGCTAGTCCTATTGCTGACTTTTGCAGACATGAAATTCTAGCTGCCAGCTAAGATGTTAAACAAAAGAACATGTATGAAATTGGCAATTTTATTTAGCAAAGGCAGAAAGAGGAAGCTGAGAACAACTTGGGGACTAGAGGCAGAAGACAATGCAGCATTGCCTATGGCCGTTTTCATATTTGTAGCCTCTTCCTGCTATATGTGCCAATGTATTGCTGCAGCTGTGGCTGGTGATGCTATAAGATGGTATCAATCCCCTGTGTTGAAATGGCCCATTACTTTGTTATAGCACTGATTCCATTGTTGATTAAGAAGATGGTATTGAGAAAAATTAGCAATGCATTTATATAACTCCTTCCTTCTGGAGATTTGCTGAAGTTTAATGATCTTTTAATCCAATTTTCCTCCAATCTCAAGCCTTTAGCATCAACTCCTAGAATTCCCTCCTGTGCTGGCTGGGAATTCTTGGAGTTAAAGTCTAACCTATTTTGAGGACTCTGGGCTAGGAAAGCTATTTTATGCCCCCATGTTTATGGGAAGACTTTGGAGCTAGGGTCTGAGGTTACACAAACAGAACCTTTATTTAATTGTAACATACTTTATATTGTTATCTCAGTTTTGTTTCAGGTAACCTTGTGCAATACAGAGAAACCCTCAGGAATATCAGTCACATTTTAACATTTTAAAAATTCAAGACTCAGAAATGCATATGTTAGGGCAGATTTCTGAATTTAAAATAATGTTTAGCTTTTTATAATATTGACTTACTGGGTGAGCATAAGAATCAATAGGAGGATGTGTATGAAGTCCTCTGAACACTAACGCTACTATTCATACTGTTGCTACCTCCGAGAGCCCATAGCTATTCTGTGAAATTAGCTCCAAGGTAAATTGCTAGCATTTCTAGATAAAGATTTTTGAATTCAAAACTGAGAAAAAGCTGTAGCCAAATATTTTGGAATCAACTATTAACCAAAATGGGCAACAATGGACTCCACAAACCACCAGCTGATTGATGAATTTTCTTATGATCTTAAACTATATCTTAGACCACTGGGTGGTTCCAGACGGACAATGAAATCACCTGGCCTCTCAATAAAATGATGTGAATTCATCAGGGTTATTCCACCTTAAAGGCCCCAACTGGAAGCTCCCCGTGTGCTTTTCTTCTCTCAACAGTTTATGTCCTTGATCCCATCTACACCACACTGTATCAGTTTTTTAGGCGGTCATCGGATTAAGAGGGTTCCCAGGCTTGCAGAAATTGTTTTGGATTAACTGAGACACGGATCTTAAGGGCATTGCAAGCGATCTCCCTGTTGCAATTGAGCCTTGTGCCTGTTCCAAAGTATTTCTTTACAGTAGTCTCTTGAAGTTTTCTGATTTTGCAAGGAAGAAAAAATCTTCCTTCCTGCGTCCAAGGGGAATTTGAAATAATTTCTATTCTTTATGCCTTGTCTTTTCGGAGGATGGAGCATTGTTTACTATTCTCAAACAAATTTAGAAATGTCACAGTTACTCAATCCACATGTAGGATAGTAGAGTTGCCCATTTTCTTTTCCAAATACTCCCTGTCCAGTTACTTTTCCTCCTGGCTTCATCTCCATTCAGTTTTGTTCCCCTCTTTTTCTTCCCTTCCCTGGGCAGCTACCTTTTTTCCTCACTCCATCTTCTTTCTGTTTTTTAAGTTCCTTTTAGCTTTCTTTTAGAGGGAGGGAAAATTGTATGCCTATGTGTGTTTAGATGTGAGGCCATAGCCTACTTGCATTTAGGCATGACATGGTTATGTTCTGACAACACCAATTTCTCCCTTGTACCCATGAGATTGCCCTTATCCCATCCCCAGTCTACAACCAGGGGCTCTTCCTCACCTGCTTCTAGCACAACATGAATGTCTCCTGGCAACCTCTTTTTTCCTGCCATGTCCTAATGATGTTGCCTTTGTCTCATCCCCAGCCCATGCAAGAGGTCACCACTTTGTCTCCAGCATCCAGATTGGCTTTGTTGCCCATGAGGAAAAGGAAAGTACACAGCATAGAGTTCATTGTTGAAAGTATTAGAAGGGATTTAGAAAGGAATCAACAGGAAGTTCTGCCACTAAGTGTGACTGCACTACAGCATTCATTGGAGAGTTAAGAGATAATGCATGGAGATCTCCTGCAATTGCACCAGAAGATTTATGAGATGTGACAGGCAGTCAAGAACTCCATGCATGTACTGGAAAAAATGCCAAAGGATCTGGCAAGAGGTGTAAACAGCCAAGCTCAGAGACCACCAACAACTCCACAGTTCAACCCTGAGCTACATATATTCTTTTCTATTTGAGATAGAAAGATAGAAAGATAGAAAGATAGAAAGATAGAAAGATAGAAAGATAGAAAGATAGATAGAAAGATAGAAAGATAGAAAGATAGAAAGATAGAAAGATAGAAAGATAGATAGATAGATAGATAGATAGATAGATAGATAGATAGATAGATAGATAGAAAGAAATGTGCAGAGAAATGCTGTGTGTTACTTCTCCAGTTCTGTGTTCTGGTATTCCCTGCCTCTGAAAAGATATCTGGAAATAAGATCAGGGAGGTTACTACTCACTGCTGCTCCAGGATATGGTGGATCAGAGTGGATGCTTCATTGACACTGAAATAGGCTGCAGCTGACTTCACCATTCAGGAACTCTGCAGTCCATTCAGCTATGGACTCTGGTCAATTTGTGCCTGAAAGCCTCACAAAGGAGAGTTAGTACCCTACTGATTATCAGTGAGGACAATGCATATCCTCTTAGAAGGTCAAGCCATTTATGGGCTTTGGGATATCTAAAGGTGCAGTGGCACTACCTCAGTGCAAGACTCCCATTGGCTGGAGAGAATGTCAGTATCATAACTTCTGTGAGAGAAAGGGGGATATGGTGTCTCTGAATGGGAAGAATGGGAGCTGTGAGGCACATCCTCACATGGAAGCCCAGAGCCAGTGTTGTGTGGCTGACGACAGAGCAGCTCAGGAAGCAATAATGGAACTTTTCTCATTCTACCACACCCAAGGCATGTTTTCTTACTCTGCTCATGAAAATCTGCTACCATGAATGCATCTGTGTTCATCACCGCTTCCACGGCCAGAATTCATAAAAGGAAACCCAATGCTTTTCATGGAAGATTGCATGCTCCTTCAGTTTCTGTAGTGCAGCAACGGTTAAAGGTGACCCTTTTTTTCCTGACTCCTGTTAATTTGAAAAGTAAAGTTCTTTGCTCTCTAAGCCAAAATCAAATGCCCTGTCCAAGTGATGGCTTTGGTAGATGAGGGTAGATGTGAGTCAAGCTGCCCTACAAAGTAACTGATGCTTTAGTACCAAAAGAGGAGGCAGAAATCCACTAGTGGTCAGTGCAAAGGGCAATTTTAAAAGCTCTTGAGCTCCCTTATATGCATCCCATTGCCCAGAAACTGACCTGTGAGGATGGACGAACTCATTCTGTTGGCAATGAATAGAAAATTGGCTGGCACGAAGAGACAAAAAGAAGCTCATAGTGAAGGGCAGGCCATCATGCTCTCTCCCTCGTGAATATCACCATAACCCCGGTAATTAACTATACAAACCTAAAAGCAAAATAAAACAGGACAATAAATAACAACAAACCAGAATAACAAATAATAACTAAGAAGATCTTCTTCCCCCTCATCAAACATGTACTTAAATATATTTCAAAATGTCAAATACTGGAACTGTATTTGTTGTATATGCGTATATGTATATGTATTTGTGTATATGTATATATATGTATATGTATATGTATATGTATATGTATATGTATATATGTATATGTGAAGTGAGGGGGACGGGAAAGAAAGACCTTGGATGGGTACGGTTCTGGAGAGCCACCTCTTTGTCTCAGGCTTTGTCTCCACTGCTCAGGGTGGCCGTTCCAGTCCTGGGCCTCCATGGACCTGCGCAGAGATCTCCCTGTGACAGGTAACGCAAGGGCATAATGAGACGAGACCTTAACAAGGTTGACTGTAGTGATTTTTGTTTGTTATTCCATGTGTTATGATTGTAGCCTTCCCTTGTTTTCTCTACACTTCCAGCCGACTCATATTCCAGTGCACACAAATAGCCCAGCCAAAACAGGAAGGGAAGGAGGTCTCTTTGTGTGTTCTGAGTATTCATCTTACAAGGTGAAAAGTTAAGCATGAGAATTCTGAAAGCGGAAGCACCTCTAAGTAACAGGCTGATTGAATTCATGTCTTGCCGGATTTCAGGTGTAGCATGCTACTTTTGTAGTATACTATAGTATACTGAGCATACTGCGGCTATGAAAACAAACAAATGGATCAAATACACAAATGAACCCAGACCAAATCAAATCAAATCTTTATTACAGTCATAGACCAGCATTTTTTTTTAGAGGGGAGGAGCCAAGAGGGCGACAGACTAGCAGCTCCTGAAATAAGTTCCCAACTTGTGACTGGCCTCATCCCTTCTGGCTCAGTCCTTCAGCCTAAAAATGCCATCCAGAGGCAAGAAAAGAACCCAGACCAGCCTTAGGAATGATACTGGGGCCCATAAATCCAATAAAACAAAGAAACAGATGAGGATTGACTCCTATCTCCCCACCGCAGAGACAACACAAAACGTGAGTAACAGATCTACAGCTTCAGGACCCCCTTCACCCCCAAGGAATATGACAATGCAGAAGCCACTAACAAGACAGGTCTCCTCCCTGACCCTCCAAAGCTTCAGCCCAAGTCACTCTCTGGATTATCCTGCACACCCCTTCAACTACATTACTCAACCTTTCCATGAGGTCTGCCTTTTCTCTGCAGAAACTCTGGTCTTTATACTGCAACGGCTAAATGACACTGCAGTGAAAGTGGACAGCTTCCAACAAGCTGTTGATCTGCAAATCCTCCATGGCAATCAGGGGGTTAAAATGGCAGCAGAAGCTGGCACGTTGGCATTCCAGCAGCCTGCCCTATGATGTCAACAGGGCATCCAGAAGCAGTTGGTGCAGCCAACTACTGCTGCGTGCTATAGAAAAAGCAACTCCTCCTAGAAATCCATCAGAATGCCCACAGATGGAACAGCCACAAGGTTATTGTAACCTCCCTCTCTCAGCTCCTCAAATGCCAAAATAGAACAATTGATCTGAAAGATTTTCACTACTTACCCAGTCTAAGAAATGTAAAACATGTCCTCCTGACTTCTAACCAGCCATTTCTCCCCACCAGACTTGCAAAAGTGAGCAGATTCCTATGGCAGACTCAATGTCATCTAAATCAAGCCAAGTTCACACCTGAGGCACAAATGACCAGGCTGAAATTACACTACTTTGGACACATTATGTGAAGACCCAGCTCTCTGGAGAAGGCTCTGCTGCTGGGAAAGGTGGAAGGAAAGAGAAGAGGACAACCAGCAGCAAATGAATGGACTCAGTTACAATGGAAATGAGTGCACCTTTGGAAGACCTGAAAGACCAGGTTAGGGATAGATCGTCATGGAGAAAATCTATCTGTGGGGTTGCTGGGAGTCGACAATGACTGGATGGTACATCATCATAATACTAATGCTGTGCCAATATTTGACAGCAACAGGCCTAGAATCCTTCCTTCTTCCCCAATCTGAAGCTTTCCAAATGCTTTGCATTTGAAACTCCAGTAGTAGTAGTAGTAGTAGTAGTAGTAGTAGTAATAGTAGTAGGAAGAAGAAGAAGAAGAAGAAGAAGAAGAAGAAGAAGAAGAAGAAGAAGAAGAAGAAGAAGAAGACGAAGACAAAATACAAAGACCTGCAAATAGAAAGAACGACTGTGGCAAAAGAAAGCAAAGATAGTACCAATAGTAATAGGCACCTTGGATGCAATCCCAAAACATCTGGAGCACCACTTGAAGACCATCAGCATTGACAAAATCACCATCAGTCAATTGCAAAAGGCAGCTTTACTTGGAACAGTTTACATCCTGTGATAATACCTTTATCACCATCAAACAACAACATCTGCCTATCCCAGGTCCTTGGGAAGGACTCGATAGGTGGATAAAGATGCCAAATCCAGTCTAAACAACTGGCTGACTGTGCGACCAACAAAAATAATTTATTACATTTACATGCCGCCCGACTCCTGGAGACTCAACAACTGGGCTGATTGGAGTTTCTCTTGCCCCTTCTTTTTTTACTTTAGAGTTTTCAAATACTTTCATATCTAGGGATTACCATGAATGTGCAGTGTTTGAATAACAGCTCATGCTGAAGTTTAAGTTTGCACGACACTATAAAGAGGAGCGGTTAATTATAAGTTATAAACCTAAAGTTGTGGTCAATTCAAAAGCCATTATTGGTATATTAATAATCAGACTATAAAGCAGATTAGATGCTCTAAGTATTTAGGAGTAGTCTTCTAATCTCAAAGGAAAACCACTTAGATAATATAGGGTTGCTCCCTTGCTCAAAAGAGTACAGCAGAATTCTTCAGATTTCATAGCAATCAGGGAGGGAGCGATATTTCTGCTCTTAAAGATACAAACTCACTTTTAAATAGACATGTAAAGGATTGCGATGTTATTTCTGATATTTAGAAATTATAGGTTGTAGATCTCTCCTATGGAGTTTTGGCTCATTTTGAAGTACAGTACCTGTATTCCTTACACCACTGACATTTCAGACAACAATGGTTTTCCTTTTAAGAGTCTAAGCTCTGCTCTTAAAATGAAGAATGAAAACCAGTGTTTAAAACAGTTAACTTTTCTCTCTGCCACTCTGTTTTGCTAAAGGTATGGCCATAAATTGCATTTGAGACTTAAAGCTGCTTTCTGCTCAAGAAAACCAAATAGTGTCTACATTATGGGGAGAAAAATTTAATGACTACTGCAGAATGACCTCCTATGCCAAGCGCCACCTACTGGTACATTAAATGTGTGCCTTTGCATCTATTTTAAAGTACTTGATTAAATTTATGAAGTTATTTTCATAAAGCAAAATATTTTATGTTACTTAAACTGAGGGATGCAACAAAGCGTAGGCTGGCACAGCTCAGGGGTAGCTTCTGCTCTGCAGTTCTATGTTCAGTGTGAGGGCTTGGTCACTTCAGACAGGAGCAGAGGAGGGAGGCAGCAGTGATGGTAGCATCTCTCAGTAAATCCTGGCAAGGTCGGCCAAGAGGACCATGTGCCCCCTGATGATGATGATGATGATGATGATGATGGTGATGATGATTTATTAGATTTATATCCCACTTTTTTTTTTTGTATAACTCAAGGTGGCATGCCTCCTATTCCCCCCACAACAACCGCCCTGTGAGGTGGGTGGGGCTGAGAGGAAATGACAGACCCAAGACCACCCCAGGGCCTCTGTGCCTAAGGGAGAACTAGAACTCATGGTCTCCCAGTTTCTACTCTACCCTTTTAACCACTACCCCAAACTGGCTCTCTTTCTGATGTCAAGGAGGATAGAACACCCTCCCCTCCCCTGCCAGCCCTGCCAGTGACGAGGGGTTACATCCCAGCCCCAGCCTTGATGTCGGGCTATGTGAAGGTATGTGGGAATGACCTTGGGAGATGGGGTGGAGGTTGGGGAAGAGATGCTGCCTAGGGAATGATCTAATAAAAGGGGGAGGACCCCCAAAATGAGTAATGGGAAGAGAAAGAAACTTAGAAAGGACCCGCCCTAACTGATCAGGTGGTAAATAGGGACGGCGGGAGATTTGCACTTTCAGACTTGCAAGATTCTGTTAATGTAGACTATCAGTAAAGTGGAAGTAGCTCATCTGGGTGTGTTTCCTGTCTGGTTTACCTGGGAGAGCTGACAGGCTAGGACTGAAGCTGCCCCTTGGCCTGCCCCACCTGGACACCAAGCCATGCTTTTTTCATAGAGAGAGGATCCGTCGTGCCTGGTTGACATCAGCAAGCTGTTGCTCTACTTCCAGCTGTTGTTCTCCAGCTGTGGGACTCAGCAAGGCATGGGCTGCACTAAAAGTTAGATGGCCCCTGGTGGCCTGCAGGCTGCAGGTTTGAGACCCTGCTTGAAAATGTTTATTAAAAGTGGGGAAATGGATGGGAAAATGTTTAGAAAGTTAGGGAGTAATATAAAATCTGGTTCTTGATTGAAAGAAATGAACATTTTGGGCTTAAGAGCGTACTTCTGCCCACTTTTATTATATGGATATAAAAATTCCATAGGTCAAAAGAAACAAAAGTAAATTATAGGAATGAGGGTGTATGAAATGCATGTGATAAAACAACAGAAGGAGCCAAGGATGAATGGATGCTGAATGAATGTGGATTGTGGAGTTCTTGGTGCCTTTTGAGCTTGGTTGTTTGCTTGCAGATGTTTTATTACCCAACTAGGTAACATCATCAGTGCTGATGAGTGACCAGAATGAAAGAATTCTACATTGCGATGGTTTGGTCAAAGACCAAATGAATGAGGACATAATCACCAAGGAAATCAGGGAAGGGTGAATATGTCAAGAGGAGGGGGAAGACTAACAAAGTTGTGATTGGAGGGAGATCATAAGAAGAGAAGAGAGAAACTAAAGAAAGAACTAAAGGCAATGCATGGATTGGTGCATGAACATAATGAATGTGAGGATAGGTTACAAGGGTAGAGGTATAAATAGTGTTGGTATAAAGAATAATTGATTTATTTATACAATTTATCTATCACTTAGAAACCTAGCTGACTTTAGTTCTATTTCCTTTTGTCTTATTTCCTATCTGTAATTTCTTTTGCTCACTATTAGATACTTACAGTATTTCCTGGGCTTTGCTTTATGTTGCTTGCCTTAAAAAGGAATAGGGTGAAGGAGATGGATGGATGGATGGATGGATGGATGGATGGATGGATGTTTCATCCCTACATCAACCACCCTGTGACTACCCAATGAATGTTCAGGGCTGAATGTGGGCTTGAATTTGGTCCTTATCCAACACCTTAACCCTTATCTTGCAGTAGCTGTCACACTCAGTCAGTTGGGAACCACATTCTGAGATATGCTTTTCTAAAGCTATCTTCTTATGGCAGCCTATGAGGGTGGGGGAGTAGATAGATGCATTTGGTCAAAGCACCGAAACCTGCAAAACATCAGTGACTTCAACTTTTGCTACAATTTTTCCCACGTGGAGTTAATATGAGAGAAGCACTGCTTTTCATCTCCTGACCTTTGTAGCATAAGAGGGCTTAATATGTAAAATCCTCAAACTGCTCTGCATGTCATCAACCAGCCTACATCCTATCCATACCTGACTCCCTGCCTAGAGACTGACTTCTCTGAATTTCTTACTTTCTCTGTGTTCCAGTGAGGCTGAATGAATTGGGCTCTTTGCTAAGTACAGTGGTACCTCGGGTTACGAACTTAATCCGTTCTGTGACTCTGATCGCAACTCGAGTTGGTCGCAACGCGAGGTAAATTTTCCCATAAGGTTCAATGTAAATACGGTTAATCCGTTCCGCCCTCCGAATTTGGTCGCACCACGAGGCAAATTTCCCCATAAGGCTCAATGTAAATACATACGGTTAAACAGTTGCCACGCCCGCTCTGCATTTTCTTTGGAGCCATGCTGACAAGCACACCAAAAACCTTCCAAACGCCACAAAACACACCACAAGCCTCACCAAACGTCTCCTTGCTACCGCGATCACGCCCACAGGAAGCCGCGACCGCGTGGCAGCAGGGCAAATGGCCGCAGATCCGGTTCATAGCTTGAGGCGGAGTTCGCATGTCGAGGTAAATTTTTGGGGCCGGAGCTGGTCGTTTCTCGAAAAATTCGTAAGGAGGGGCGTTCGTAACCCGAGGTACCACTGTACTTAGTTACTGGCTACTCCACAAAGGGCTCTTTTAAATTATCTCAAGCTTATTTATTTGTCATTGGCTTTGCTTTACTTAGTCTCTGATAACTATATCAGATGTTTATTATGTATGCTAAAAATGTAAAACATACATTGGGATTGCTTTTCTTCATTTCTTTTCAGCCTTGAAATGTTTGCTGTTTAATTCTCAGACTGGTTACTTCCTTGTTTTACCTACCTAGGAAGACAAGACAAGACAAGACAAGACAAGACAAGACAGGACAGGACAGGACAGGACAGGACAGGACAGGACAGGAAGGAAGGAAGGAAGGAAGGAAGGAAGGAAGGAGGGAGGGAGGGAGGGAGGGAGGGAAGGAAGGAAGGAAGGAAGGAAGGAAGGAAGGAAGGAAGGAAGGAAGGAAGGAAGGAAGGAAGGAAGTTTTTTTCACTGTTAAGGTATGATTTTTTAAAACATTTTCTCACAAGAGCAGCATTTGGTAAATTGCAAATGCATGGGAGGATTAGCTGTAAATGGATGAGAATATTGTGAGCACTGCTGGAAGATGTCTGATGATTATGTGCAAAAATGGATCAACATTTCAGCATTGTTTGCTCTGAGTCAGTTCCATGTCATTTATTTGACATCATGAACAATGGAAGGAAATGTAAAAGAATGGAACCACCCACAGAGTAATGGCATGTCTGAATGTAAGATCTCAAAATAGGTGAGACATATTTCAATGAAACATATTGGATTTCCTTTGCATTTTGTATTGCACATGCCTGAGAGCTGAGACTGGTTTTATATTAGGGTTATGAAATCACTGACATCAATGGCGTTTCATGATGAGAGCAGAGCTGATCTATTACAGATCTGGAATATTATAGATCTGGAACAACCGACTGATGTCTTGTAGACAGTGTACCTTAGTCCCTGATAACCATCTCAAATATTTATCATGAATGCTAAGAAGTTTGTCTAAAGTGTCACTCATATATGTACACAATATTCTATACCTTAAGCAGTATCTTTTTATATTTTATGTCAACTAAATGTTAATAGTGCTTTTTGTGAACATGTTCACTCCCCCACCATTACATTATTCCTTACATTATTTTTTAACAGACATGGCAAGAGCTGTGACCACGTGTACAAGTGTTTGCACTTCTTTCGCAACGCTTCTCCAGAAATATGGCAATGGTGATTGGGTTTACTCTGAATTTATTTCATATTGCCACCATATTGCTGCATGTGATAGGTTTGTGGCTTTTCCCAACCTCAGGCGGGTTTTGTGAGTTCTGAGTGGCTGGAACCACGCAGCTAACAATAACAAAATGGAAACACGAGGTGTTCAACAGATGCATAAAATAACATGAACAAGTAACAGTTTGAGAAGGTGTTCAGGGAACATAAGAAGAGATAGAAAGAAAACCCTATTTCTCAATGCTGGCTCCATTGTTTTATTTGACATCATCTTTTTTACAAGTGTTTCTGAGGAGCTATCACTTTCTGTGGCCTTCAAAATGCCAAGAGAACTGAGTGGATGTCTACTAAAATCATATATGAAAAGTATATAAATAACATCTGTATGAGAAGAACTGAAATAGAAATATGCAAATATTTTGTGTTGTGACTGATTTGTCAGTATCCTCATTCAACTTCTGAACATGAATTTTTGAATTGGAACCTCTAATATGAAATGTTATTTGAAATCTGAATAATTAACCTCTTATTTTTTTTTTAAATTTAAGGAACTGTGCAAACTTATATGTCTAAGAAACATTGATTCTTATTTTTAGATAAACCAACAGCTTCTGATTATACCACAAGGCAAGTTTTTATCAACAGAAGAAAATGTCATTTGTCAGATTTTAAGGAGTCCTAATGTTTAAATAATAGGCTTAAAAATCCTACTGAGCACGTTCCAATCTTTAGCTACAATATCTCTAAAGTAACTGTTCCTGGCCTTTGCATTTAACTGATGCAGTAAAAGTATGCTATTTCATAGGTTGTCTGTGGTCAAATAACTGATTTTCATTCCAGTATGTTTAAGATATTTGATCTAACACATGTGATCCATCTTGGTTAGAATCTGCACATTTTAATTCTTCAGCTGAATGCTAATGCTTCCTAAGCACTTCATTCCCTAGAAATGGCAGTTTATGCTTTTGAGATAAGAACAACCCAACAAATTATTAAATATTGGGCCTCAAAGTATCACAATTGCCTTCCCAAGCTGGTGTTCTCCAAATGGGTTGGGACTATAATTTACAGAATTCCCAACTACATGGTCACCTGAGACTAGGTGCCCAAAGCAGGTTGGAGAAAAATGTATCATGTTGACAATAACCTGCTATTTTTTCAACTTACCATATTTCTGCACCAGTGATTTTAATAGTGGCTTGATATGCAGATCACGGCAACAAGAAGTGATTCAAAATTTAACCACTTTGGACTCTGCACAAGGACACTGATTCTCTGGACTCTTATATGATGTGATTTGAATTAAATATGTGCAAAGAATATATTCTTCTATCTTGAGGGACTCATCTTCAATAAGCACTTGAATGGACATGTCCACTAAATGCAGATACATCGCTGAAATTAGAGTTGGCTCAATATCAATAAGCAAGGAGAACTGCCCCCAAGCTAATTTTATTTGACCCAGACAACCCTATCAAATTTGATCAGGGAAACAGTAAATGCTTTACTGTTTACTCCCAATTTTACTCAGAAATAAAACAGAATCAGAAAACATTTTAAAGAATATTTGGACATGAACCAGCTTTCTTTACTTTTGTAAGCAACACATATATACACCCTCATGCTTTTATCTTTGGTGCTGCTTCATAAATCTTATAATGCCATTAAACAGCAAAAGCTGAAATCTTCCTTGCTTTTGAAGAATCCATTAGTATGATATAGGGGACTGTTTCACTTTTCCGATTCCATTCCTTTTTGTCATTCTTATTGTTTGCATCTAGCCTGTCCCTCCAAGTCCTTAGCTGTAACAACCCTACCATGGTCTGCCACACTTGCATGAATTATGGTAAGTGATCTTGGTTTTGTATCTGGGCAGCCGCTGCTCCCCTTCCGTCATCTCTGCATGCCTGGCTGAGTTATGTTCAGCCTTTAAGCAGCTAAGTGCCATCAGTTTGCCTAACGGGAACACTTCAGGAGAAGAGGAAGGCTGATGGCTACATGGATCCTGAGCAGGGAGGTTACAGCTTGATTTGTAGAGAATATTAATGCACTGGCCCGCTTACTCTGGCCTTTGCCTTCTGTTGTTTTATGTGTATTTGATTCATTTTGAAATGAACCTGTTTCCCCCAAGCAGAGGGAAGATCAAGAAGCACCTGTTCAATGAGTCCGTTCTCTTTGCGGGGAGAGGATGGAGTCTTTTTTAGGTATCTTTTTATTTATGCATGTACAAGCAGCACGAATGGGCCACACTGAGGCAGATCATGTTAAAGGTAAGAGTGACTTCCCTCCAAAGCAAACAGAAGGTTCTTGGAGAGCCTCTTCCATCCACCCCAACTACTTGTTGCCTGCCATCGGCAAGTAGTCAACTTCTGTTATTGCTGCTGTTGCTGTTAAAAGCAGCCTCACTGATCACTGGAACGCAGTCCAAGTTCCTTCTCAGAGCACTTCCCTTGTTAGGTTAGCTGAAGGTTTACAAAATAATACAGGCTTACACTTTTCAAGAACTTCCTCAGGCAAGATGGTTAAAAATGTGGGGAGGGAAGAAAAATGTGACTGAAGCTTGTTCCAACAGCTGTTCCTTTCTAGCCATAGGCCTGGTACCTGAGATAAGTCGTCATGAGTTGAGGTCAGCCACAGATGTTAATTCAGGAAGCAGTCTTCTGGGCAACTAAGCCATTGGGGATGCATGTTCAGAGCCTCCTCGCACATCACCTTTTCCATTTCCTAATCCCTCAAAAGCAGTTTAAGAAGATCCAGAGAAACCTTTGTTTCTGTCAGCCTCAAAACTTTGAGAACAAGGAGTCAAGGGCATGTTTTAATCATTTTCTTGTCCCAAAGTGCTGCAGGCCTAGTGGGGGGTGGGGGGTGGGGGGGGGTAATGCCTTATTGTCATACCACAGGACAAGGAAATAAAATAAATTGCTTGCACCCCTTGTCCTCAATAAAAAAGAAACAAAAGTTTTATTTAATTTTTTCTTTTATTATATCTCTTTTTCTCATACTTCCTTCACATGTGCATTTGTCTAGTTACATAGAAGGCCCTTCCCAGTATTTAGGAAAAGGGCAAAAATGCATCACTTTTGCCCAACATGTTACTGCTAATTGATTTTAACTGCATGGGTAGTGTTGTCATGTTTTAGATTTGGCATTTTGTTTTAAACGCTGTAAGTTGCCCTGAGTGTTACATAAGCAGAAAGTAAATATTTTATAAATATGAAAGAAGAGAGTAGTTTCTAGCTATGAAGTAAGCACCACAGTTCCTGAGTCATGCAGGCTGAGCTCTGAGGCCTCACTCTGGTAGCAACAGTAAGCTTCCCAGAGTCCACTGGAGTGGGTGGCTGTATCAAATTTAATAAATAAATAAGCAATAGCAAGTGGAGGGACACTGATCTACCATCAGTGATGTGCTGCTGTGTTCTCAAGACCTTTCTTCATTGGGCAGCCATGTTGAATTTCTTCTGGCTGGCTATTCCAGAAGCTTTCTTTTTTTTGCAACACTGGAGTTCTTCAGTGGAATTGTTAACCTCGTGGAATGCATCTCTTGATCTCCATGCTCACCTCCAAGTCACTGTAAGCTAGGAATGGGCAGATATTCAGTTTATGGAATCTCCTTTGTTTTATTAGGCCTTTCGGGTTTATCAGTGAGAGCCTAAGTCTATAAGAGTGGTACAGGTGGGGCACACATGTCCTAAGGAGACTATCAGATGGGGCTTAAGGTCCATGGGATAGGGAACTTCCATTCACACAAAACCTTACCATTGCAACATAAAGAGCCTGGCTGACTCTAGTTTTGCTTCAAAATTTTCTTTTCACAACCCACGTGGGGGAATAAATCTACTGAATTGTTAGGATTCTATCACATGAAATTAAAACCCTTCCAAATCTATTGAAAAATAGACAGAGATCTATTGGTAGATCTGGTGTATCTTCTACACTATGAGCAGCTATAGACACAGCCAGTTATTTGCTTTCACTGTCACCTTTTATTTTCTTTCATCTTCCCCATTTTTATTTTTGTTTTTTTACAAATGCGTAACTTTCATTGCTCAACTATTCTCACCTATTGACTGACACTAAAGTAGATGTGAGGTTAAGTTCACTTGCAGGATTGCAGGGTTTTAAAACCAGCATCAGGAAAGGCAGAGGGATCATTGATGATTTTCTGGATCATAGCAGGAATGTAAACTCCTACCCTTGCTTTGGCACACAGGAAATTCCCTCCTCTGAAGCTGGAATTTATATCAGGAAGCAATTCCCTACTGGTGTTAAATCTGTAAGACACAACAGCTCTTGCAAGACACAGCAGTTCTTATATGCTGTCCATACATGTCTATCAGTTATTCCTACTCCTTTCCTTAGCTTATGTTGTATTTGCACCACAGTTGGTCTAAACAGGAATGGCGGAGGAATAAATGTTGCTGATTTCCTTGGGGAAACCGCTGGTTTTCAGTCATGCTGAACATGGTCAGTGATTCATGTTGCCGCAGAGATTCTCAAAATCTCTTGTTGATAAGTGGGATGGAGTGGAGGTAGAAGCAGTTTTGCTCACGAGCCAAATCAAGGTGTAGATTTACTTTGAAGAATGGCTGAAGATGATGTGCACTTTCTTTCTCTCTCTCTTTTTTTTTTTAGTAAAGCTGTGCTTTGATTTTGTCTGTTGGAAACACACAAAGCCACCTGTAATCAGAAGGAAAATGTGGTGGGAAGGATTACATTAAAGGAAAGATACCTGAAATCAGCATTGTAATTCAAAATAGACAAGAGAGACTTTTACCTGAACAATTTTTGTTGATGTAGGAGTTGGCAAAACCCCTTCTGACATTCTTGTTTCTGCACAACAATCAAAGGTGTAACGGCTCATTTGCTTCTAGCCTTTTGCATGCTCTTGTATGTGCAAATGCAAATGAGAAGAGGCCTCTTACACATTTCATTGTTATGTAAACATTTGCACGTTTTATTTAGTGACATGGGGATCTCCTCTCCGGAAAAAAAGGGATGGATGATTCCTGCTAAATAGTGTGTGCGCATATATGTCTGTCTATCTGTCTCTGTGTGTGTGATGGTTGGTGAGGTTGCTGTATTTTTATGCCTTGCCTCTTATTAATACTGTGCCAAAAAACCACATGACATCTAGACACATGGAAATATATTTGAAGCAGCTAGCTCAGCCAGAGAAGGCCTGATAAATAAACATATATCCTCTACTTATTTTTAGTATTTTTCTCCTATGTTAGAAGGCTGGCCAAAGCATACAAGACATTTCTCAAACAAAATAACTTTCTTGAAGTTAATCAACTGTGCCAGATATTTACCTCCAGCCCTCTGCTGTAAGTATCTTAGAATTGCAGTTGAATCAAATTGTGTTTTATTTCCTTGTTTAATTATTCACTGCCTTTTTTTCTGTGTTATATGGAGCCAATCATAAACCACAAAGCTAACATGATGGTTTCCCAATATCGTTACCTAGCCAATCATCTCTGGATCGATGTGACATCGCAAATCTAATTAAGAGTAAGCTATTTAGATTTGACTCTGGGTTAATGCCATGAACATTTTCCTCAGATACGCACGCACCACAAGTGAAACTGAGAGTCTTTAAGAAGCTTAACAGTGCCTTCTCAGCAAAACCCACTCAAAGGAACTCAGTTAAAACACACACACACACACACACACACACACACACACACACTTAAAAATCCCCTGCCTTCAGGGCTTACAATCCAATACACTCCCAATTTATTTGTTTATAGCTATACCTTGCTCTTTTCTGAAAGGCTCTGGGCAGCTTATAAGATAGATAAACATGAAAAAGGAAGAAAGGGGGGGGGGAGGATAATAAAAAAAGCCAAGGTAACAGTTATGTTACAATTCTTATGTAACCCCAAACTGGGATGAAAACTGTTCATGTAGCCTGTGGTAGTAGCTTGAGGAAGAGTTTCTAAGATTAGGCAAACAGTTTCTCAGAAGTGCTGAAGGCACAGCTGAATTTCTTTCACTGGTCTGCAGTCTCATGGAATGGCAGTGATGAAATGGCTTGATTCAGCCTCAGGGCTGGGTCTTCTGGTTGGGCTCTCCACTGGGCTCCACCATCAGATCACCTTCTCCCAGCACCGACATGGACTTGGCTCCAAAGAAGGAACTGTAGGTACCCCAAGAGTGCCTACACAAGTGCTTAACTAGAAGTGAGGGCATGGAAAAACCCAATTTGTATTCTTAGGCACTTAAAGATTGTGATGAACTTGCCACGCCTGCAGCAATGCACGACAAGAAAAACCACATTCATTCATTCTTTCATCCATCCAATTTTAAAACTCCTTTCCAGGAGACGAAAAGTGAATCTTGTCATGTATAGAAATTCTGCTGCGAAATCCACTCCATTGTTTCCCTTGAAGTCAGAAAAGGTCACCTATTGTTGATCCAATAAAAGGTGTACCTGGTTTGCAGAAAATGCACTGACAAACGCAGCCCAATCCAGAAAAGAGGGAGGCCAACGCTTTCCTTTATCTAAAAACAAAGAGGAACATGGAGAATTAGTGGCACATCGGAGGCCTATAGCAAAACAATTTGACTTTTTTTGGTATCGTGACAAAGTGCTGCAGTGCATAATCCTTCTAAAATGCCTGTGGTGGACGCATAATGCCTATGGTTTGAATGGGCTGGATTGGTTTCAAGGCCTTTGCTTAATCCGCAGTGTACTGCACAGTCTCCAGTCCCTACTTGTTGCCAGGAATATGAGAGCAAGGCGTGGCTCTACTAGCCATCCATAGCTCCTCTCTGCTTTGGCACCTGGTGAAATTTTGTGGCCGATTTGAGGGCAGATTAAGGTCACCCCACAACACATAAGGGTACCTTAAGTATAAAAAGTGAATTCTCTGTCAAGTGAAAATCAGTTGAGAAATGCTCAGCCCTCATTGTTGCCTGAGGTCTCATGGATTACTTGTATATATTGTGTGGTTCTGGTTTTATGAGTTTTAGGGGCGTCTGGCTAGTTTTTTCAAGTCTGTGTATACATTTCAGTTTTCTCTACCTCTACAGATCCTGAGGATGTTCATTCCTACCTTCACTAAGGCTTCATTTGTAAACTCTTTTTGGAGCTCTTTTCCCCCCCTCTAATTTTCCTTCCTAGGTCTCTGCGGGCTCTGCTTCTTTTACTCTCAGGTCTTCAAACCAGCCGTTCACTGTTTTGGGATCAGGCCAATCAACTGCAGAAAGAAACTCTCAGGGTTAGGACAATTTTTTCGGCAGGGAGGGTGCCTTCAAGTCAGTGTTGCCTCACGGTGACTGCCTGGGCTAGTCCCTGCAGTTTTCTTGGCAAGGTTTTTCAGAGGGGTTTTGCCATGGGCTCCTTCCTAGGGCTGAGAGCAAGGGCACCAGCTGGCTTCGTGCCTAAGGCAGGACTAGAACTCACAGTCTCCTGGCTTCTAGCCTGGTGCCTTAATCCCTGCACCAGGACAATATGGAGAATGGCAAATAGTGATCTCTAGGATCAGTGTAATTCAGCTAGGCATAGCAGTACAAAAGCTCATAATACGGGACAGTGCAGTGGGGGTTTTAAATATTTGTATACAGGTAGGTCACGATTTGAATAGTGTGATATTTGATTTAGTGCAAATTAGAAATTGATACTAGGCCATGTTTAATGTGGGCCAAAATGCAGTTAATGTGAGGCTAGTGCATCTGCAGTTGCCATTGCAGTTTTAGACACAGTAATACCTCGGTTCACGAATGCTTCTGTTCACGAATAATTTGGTTTGCGAACCGCAGCGTTCGCAAATTTTTGCTTCCGTTCGCAAACTCCGCATCGGGTGACGACACACGACCCGCGGCCATCTTCCCTGCTCTGACACATGGTCGTGGCTTCCTCTACGTGAGATCGTGGTCGCAGACAGACACTTGCTGTGAAGCTTTTTGGTGTCGCCTCAAGCAAGGTTAATGTTCTCTCTCTTCATACTGTACTGTACTGTACTTTGTTTCATATTTCTCTGGCTAAAAAAAAATACATATGGTTCAGAACGGATTAACCTTATTTACACTGAACCTTATGGGGAAATTTGATTTGGTTGGCGACCAATTTGGTTGGCGACCAGAACCGTGGAACGAATTAAGTTTGTGAACCGAGGTACCACTGTACTAATTGTTGTGTGTGCAAAATGGAGCAAAAAAAGAAGGTTCTGTTTGAGGAAAGCTCCAGAAAGAACAGGCTCACTTTGAAGAACTACAACAGAATATAGCAGGAATGCTTTGGGTATGGTTTTATCCTCCAGCCCATCCTTTGTTCACTTGATTTATTTATTTTAAATATTTATGAGATCTATTTATCTCGATGATAGATAGGAATGATATTTAGAATTACTTTTTGTTTTTATTTTGCTTTCTATATCTGTTCTGTGCCTTCTTCTGTTATATTTCTTCATTAAACATATAAAATTTTACCTTTAAAAATGTTGTTGCCTATTTCTGTCAAGCTGGAACCAATTGCCCTATTTGCCATTGAAATATCACTCTGAATAGTGTGAATTCAAATAGCATGACCATTTCGTGGGATTCATTATCAGCACTAATCAAGACCTACCTGTAATCTATTAAGCTTTTATAAGTGGAGAAAAGGTTAAAACATTTTATAAGTGAAAAAGATTTGGGAAAGATTCTTAAAAAGATTCTTAAAAGATTCTCAAAAAAAGGCAAAATTTTTGTTAGGTGCTTGTTTGAGAACGAATGGTTTCAGCATAAAAAAGATTAATTCTCAGCACTGGTATAATGCCTTTTCAATGTTCACAAGGCATCCTCTTAGTAATTCTTCATAGAACCTGAAGCACAGCTCTGTTTGGCTGAGTCTATTCCTAATGAAGGGCATAATGGTTTGAGAAATCAACCTACCTAAAATGGCATTGTGAGTTGAGTGTGGATGAGACTCATTGAGTTCTGATGGGTCAAATCAGTGGCTCTTAAGTGCATTGATAAATTCCCCAGAGGTTTAGTTTTGAATTAAAAACAGGGACACTGTCCAAATACATTTTAACAACCGTAAATTGGATGTGGTAAACTATCAACAATCAACAAAACTTCCTATGATGAAACACCAACCTCTAAATGAAAAACATTAGCATAATCAGTAGCTCTCTTAAGAATGTAGCTGCAAATTACTCTGAGCATATAAAAAAATAACAAGATATTAGTCAGGGTTTGGTTGCCGAGAATTATGGAGACTCTTCTGGAAGGGATCTTAAAGCTGCTGGTTATTTAACCTTCTTCATCTTATTTATAGTCTCCTTTATGGGAGAGTTACCTCCAGAGATGGGGGAGAGAGGAGCCACAGCAGGGACAGTTCATCTTGTCAATGACAAGGTCAGCCTTAATAAGAAATGGAGGAAGGAGAAAACAACTCAAAGATCCTTTCCAGATTTCTCTGCCTTCTCAGTATTCTGAGTGGGTCAGTTTGCATGCAGAATGGCATATTCCTCCTAACTAGTGGGACTGCAAAGTAGACTTTGGATCAGAGATTTTGGTTTGCTCAGAATAGCACAAGAATGCTTGGGGTAAAACTGGGCTTTGGTTGGGCCAGTGGCATACTGACCATTAAGTGTCAAAAACCGGTGTTGGGATGGCTATGACAAAATGCAAACACACTAGCATCAGATGAATTTGGATACGGTGGCAGACGGGAAAATGGGTGGCGAAAGTTTAAGATAGGATCTGTTGAGTCAGGTGAAGTCTGGCAGGTGCATGTGGAGAGGCTGAGGCGGGCCTCCTGGTGGACACTTTGAGAATCTCTGTTCTAACGTTCACTAAAGTTTAAATTGCTAGCCTTCATAGTGCCACGAGGCCCCTACAGGTCATACTTGCCAACATAACTGCCATATCGTCGAATCACAGAGTTGGGATGTTTCTCAGACATCATCTTGTCCAACCTCTGCTCAGTGCAGGATCCATTAGAGCAGCGTTTCTCAACCACAGCAACTTCTGTGCGAGTTTGAATAGTGTGGTGCTGGCTGGGGAATTCTGGGAATTGAAGTCCACACATCTTAAAGTTGCTGAGGTTGAGAAACACTGCATTAAGAGCATCGTTTACAGATAACCAGCCAGCCTGTTTGAAGACTCCAACCCTAACACTGCAGCAAAGAACTTACCACTTTATGTGGCAACCTGTTCCAACAGATGACAGTTGGCATACAGGTGTATGGTTCTTACAATGTGCGTAATGCTGAATGAGAGCTTACTGTGGCTAAAGCAGTATAGGAGCTGTCTTCCATACGCCCAAATCAATAAATATGTCCAAATAATGAGTGATGAAATTGGGGAGAACTTGCAATTGACCATCCACTTGGATTCTTAGAAGCTTCTTTACTTGCTGGCAAATATCTACAAGTAGCATCTTTTGCTCTGTGGATTAGTCCAGTTGCTAATGATCATTTAGTACAGTTGTATTTCTTGAATGTATTGATTTTGGAGAATCAATTAGAAACGGTTTCTAATACCCAATAATACATCATATGAGCTGAATGCTTTATGTCCTCCTGAGCTTTTCTTCTCAGTTTTATTTTTTGTAACAATGTGGAAAATACCTTCACAGAAAGCATTATTGTGTGGGATGAATAACACATATTTTTCTGGAAACTTTTGTCATGAATAAGTACTGGAAAGTGTGGTTGTCCAGTAGCTAGATCTTGCAATTTGGGCAGCTAATGCCCAAACTGATGAACTATTACAGTACTTCCTCAAAGCACATGGCAGATAAATCTGTGAGATTTTGGTATCACATGAACCCCACCCAAAGATAATGTTGTCTGCTGTGTGGCACTATATAGGAAAATAGTTGCAAAAGAATTACTGTAGATCAGTGGCTCACATTTTCTTTGTATAGGATCAAACACAACTTCTGCCTTCAGTCTGGATCACTGAAAGGGAATGACTTCAGCAGGAGTTGTGTGAGAGGATGGCTCTACTGCCTCCCACCAAGGTCATTAGCCAGCTATTAGCATCTCCCACAAGAGGAGCTGAGAAATATTAAATAAAGACATTTAAAAGCTAACAAAGGAGGAGAACTATTGGTTAGAGAAGTGGCTGCTGGACTTAAAAGCAACACAGTAGTGAACTGGAGATGGCTAGAGAGAAAAAAGAAGAGGAGGAAGAAAAAGGAGAAAAAGACTAGAAGTCGCAGAGCCCAGGGCAAGTGCATCAAGGTTCAGAAGATGTCTGAACAGAAAGAGAATGGTGTGGTGAGCTTAGGAAGGAAAAATTCTGTTGTAGGGGGGGTGCAAGCAAGACATGCGTGGAGAAGTTGTACTTACCAATCCAGCAGACCAGAAATATCAGCAGTTCCATGTAAACCTGATCTGGATGAGAAGATTGGAGCTGGGGGGACAGTCTTGCCTTTTCTGCCAAGACCCTGTTATGTATAGTCCATTAGGAGTGGGGATGGCTGTGTGGGCCAGAGAAAGGAGGAACCATGTGGAGGAGAAGGGAGCTAGCAAGAGGGATTCCTGCATTTACTCAGAGGAGAGTTCCCACAGAGGCTGTTGGGAGAAGGGTGAAGGCTGAGAGACTGGAATGGCATAGCATCGACAGAAGACAGATGAATACTACATTTATTGTGAGCCACCAGCCTCAACCCCAGATGCTTGAAGGAAGAAGCTGGAAGAAGCAGAAGTGATTCTGGGGGAGGGAGGGAGGGAGGAAGGGGAGAAATAATACAATAATAAAAGTCTAAGAGCTCAGTTGTAGAACAATAAAAATTCATGATATTTAAGTGTTTAGAAGAAAATGGCCACCAATTCAAACATTTAATGTAATTTATATAATAAATTGTCTATGGGGCCTGACTTTTGGTACACCCTGTATATTTCATTGGCTTTGGATATGTTTTCCTTATTTTCATGGCTTACTGTGGCTGTATCCAAAAAGTGAATCCTAGGTGAACTTTGAGAATCTTCAGCGTGACAAGACTTTTCGGAAGAATTCACCATCCTGTCAGAGTTGCCATATGGATCTAGTGAAGGGTATTTTTTTTTTTAATGATCAGAATCGAGTGACAATTGCTCTCTTTTCCGACATGGTGGATTAGGTCAGTGTTTCTCAACCATAGGAACTTTAAGATGTGTGGACTTCGTCTCCCAGAATTCCCCAGCCAGCATGCAGTCCACAATCCTTAAAGTTGCCAAGGTTGAGAAGCACTGAGTGACTGATCTTTACTCATCGGTATGCATATTTTATAGCTGTTTCATTGATGAAAAATATTTTGTCTGCTGGAACTGTCTTTCATAGCAAAGGGTCAACTGTGCACCATAAAAGAATAGCTCTGCATTCACGGCTCCATCACTCTATTGTGTGGCTTGAACCAAAAGCTCATCAATGTTTAGAGAGTTTTGAGGTTTCATTTTGTCTGAACTTTTGAACTTGCATGTTCTTGCCATTTTGAATTTTCCTGGGCTTGCCAGTACCTATAGGCCTCTATACATATTGAACCCCACTGTGTGATACTGAAGAGTCACAAGCACGTGTTTCACAAAAGGCCTCTCCTTTTCCAGAGGCTTTACAAAGGCCTCCCCCTCCACATATATGAGGAACTGAACATAGTTGTTTGCTTGGATATTGACTAGGCATAGCAAAACAGTATTTTGCTCTATTATGGAAATAAAGTCTTGTTCTTGGATGAGGAAGGCCCCTCACACAAGTGCCAGGGGTTCTTGAACATTAAATGCTGCTTTGGATGAAGAAAGACCTTTGCTTCAGTCCTTAAAATTTGTTGCTGCTGACCCCGTTCCTCTGGAACAGCATTCCCCCGGAGATACAAATGACGCCCCCTCTCCTGGGGTTCTGGAAAGCCCTTAAAATCTGGCTCTGTTCCCAGAACTGGGGTTAATGTGGTATCTGATGGTTTATTTTTTTGGTTGTTTTAGTCTGGGCTGCATGTTTCTGTGTGGTTCTGAGAGTTTAATGGTTT
This sequence comes from Liasis olivaceus, assembly GCA_030867105.1. Classification (NCBI taxonomy): domain Eukaryota; kingdom Metazoa; phylum Chordata; class Lepidosauria; order Squamata; family Pythonidae; genus Liasis; species Liasis olivaceus. The sequence goes on along the minus strand of CM061348.1, from coordinate 156,659,116 downwards.
TTATTGTTTCTGGATCTTGTAAGCTACCCAGAGCCTAATAGAGTGGGTGGCTATAATAAATTTAATAAATGATTACCTATTTATTTATTTAAATGTATTGGCTGCCCAACTCCACAAAACTAAAAAAGACACTAAAAACAGCTAAAGATATTAAATCAACAGGCAGCCTGGACTAAAATGCTCTAATAACAAAACAAGAAAGGGGGCATTAAACAAATAACAAACATCAACCCCAGGCTTGGGACCAGAACCAGGTTTTCAAAGGTTTCCAGAGCCCCAGGAGAGAAGGTGCTGTCCTCCTCTCAGGGGAAATGCTGTCCCAGAGGGTGGGGGCCGCAACAGAGAAGGCACGCTTCCTAGGTGCCCCAAGTTGGCAATGTTTAACAGAAGGGACCTGACACGCACCCACTCTGCTGGAACATACTGGGCAGGCAGAAACAACTGGAGACACGTGGTCTGTCAGGTATCCAGGCCCGATGCCATACGGGGCTATATAGGTAATAACCAGTGCCTTGAATTGCACTTGGAAGCCAACTGGCCATCAGTGCAGCTCACGCAGCAATGGTGACCCATGGATACACTGAAAGGCACCCATTACTGCTTGCACTACTGCATTGTGAACCAGCTGTAGCTTCCAAGTGGTCTTGATGATGATGATTAAGCAGGCTTTGAAATTAATGTTTTGATCTATAGAGGTAGAAATCAATGATTTTAAATAAAAGAATTAGAAATAAGCTCATGGGTTTACTGGACTGTTAGGCCCTTCCAAAGGGTGGTCTGCTTTTAAAAATCCTGCCAACCCCCTTGTGGCACCTCATGCCCACAAGTATCTTCTGGCATTTCCAGCCCTTCTTCCTGATTGTTCTGACTCCTGTTATGTCATAATAGAGTTTGGGAGCACTCTTTCTCCCTCCCTCTCTCTGTTTTTCCCTGCTTCTCGAATATCCCCAAATCCTGGCAACTTCAAGATATATTTACATTTTATATATATTTATTAGATATAGAAGGCTGCCAAATCAAGATTCTAGGCAGCATAACAAACGTCATGCAAATACAAATTTAAAACTAAATACACAAACACAAAGCACTGGGGAGGAAAATACACATAAAATACCAGCCACCCATCGTCCACCAAACAGGATCACAAATTTCCCTGGACTAGAATTCTCAGCCAAAGCCACGCTGACTGTTGACTTCTGGGACTCGTAGTCCATATACCTGGAGAATGCTCAATTTAAAGAAGGATGAGCTATTGTTTTCTAGAATCCTCTCCCCCATCCACCGATGTGTTTTAAATACACAAAACAAAATATTATTTTCCTTTATATTATTGGAGCAACATCTTCAAAACTGACGCGGCGTACTAAGCTTTCAGTCTCTCGAATGAATAGTTGGCTGTTGAGTTCCGCAAATTGAAATTACATTCCAGGGATTAAGAAATAAAACCAGTTTGATCAAATACTTGCAACAGAAGGCAACGGTTCCGAACCACTGCACTTGTTTGGAGACTTTACTAAGTACACAAAAATGTGTATCCTACGTTTCAGCAGCTGAAAAGTATTGACTACAAAAACATGTAAGTGCAGCCATTTTCTCCACAGTTCTCTCTCATTAAATATTTTCTCTCCCCTCCACCTAAAAAGGTCTCAGAAAGAAGCTGAAGCTTTCTTCTACCAGTCACTACATGCGTACCAGGAACTTTGGAGCTGGTGAATTGCCATTTTCACAGTTCTTTTTTTCTGCTCATGTTCGGTTAAATGAATAACAAATTCAGGAAGAGCCAGAGTGGGTACAATAACCTCATCCTTTGAAGGTATTGCATTTAAGAAGTCAGTCTCTTTAAAAACAAGGAATGAGTAATAGACCAGCTTGATTGCTGACATCTTTTCTACTATTTTATAATCTCCCAGCTCCATAGTTTTTAAAAAGCTCATTAAAAAAAAAAACTTCAAAGTGTTTCATTACAATAGCATACAAACATCTAGAATTAGGTATAAACCTGTATATATAACATTGTTGATCTTTTGGGCACATTTCATACAGAACATCACTGGCTGGTCTTTGCGCAGGAAGGACATACGTTTGTGGTCCAGGGGACATCTGTGTGGGGGAGGTAGTCAGAAAAAGTCAAGGTGCAGCCCTGACTGTGCAGGACTTCAGCTGTGTGGTTGCAGCTGCATCCTGACTTTTCTGACACTCCCTCCTCATGGACACCCTTATTATTGTTCCATAATCATGCTCAATAAACATCCCAGCATTTTCTATCCAATGAAGTGGATGTGATCGTGTTTTGAATGTACAGTCGTGTGAAAAAGAAAGTACATCCTCTTTGAGTTCTGTGGTTTTACGTATCAGGACATAATAAAATCATCTGGTCCTTAGCAGTTCTCAAAAGTAGGTAAAACCATAGAATTCAAAGAGGGTATACTTTCTTTTTCATACGACTGGACATGAATGTAGGCACATAATTCATCTGTTCCACTCCAAACGTGTTGAATTACAAATACTGTCATGTTGGCTGAAGTAACGGGACTTACTTTCAGAGAAACAAATATAGGATTTTTTTTTTTTCATAGGCTCCAGCAGTCCCTATTTGTTAGTGTTTTGCTCACTGACCTTGATAAATCCCTGTTTCTTACTTGTCTCGGACCTCAAGTTCATATCCCCACTCAACCTGGGGGCTTAGTGAGTGACATTACAGCAACAGCTGTCTCTCAACAAAGTTTACCTTTCAGAGTATTGACAAAAATAGAGAGGGGGAACTATCAGGGGATTCCTTGGGAGGAAAAGCTGAATATAAATACAATTAATAAAAGTGCTGAACTTGAACGAAAGATGCTTGTGCAGAGATGTGTGGAATACAGAGCACATAGCTGAAGGGCCCTGGGCCAGCCTTTACTTCTCTGCTTCATGACTGGCAAAGTGGTTGCAAGAGAAAAAGGAACATTTTATCTCATAAAATCAAAGGGGTACATCCACATACCCCCATTAATCTCGCAAGAAAAAGTGTGCCTATCAGTTATTCTCAGGATGTCAAAGGGGTTCCATACAAAAGTGATTGTTATGTCCTTCCCATAATTTTTGTAAGTGGAGAAAAGCTGACTTGCTCTTGAATGATGTTACCTGGTTTGGCAAGGAGGTCCTACTGCAGTTCTGCCAATTAGAGAGGTGCTCAATTTTCCTACTGGGCAGAGTTTTTGCCTTGCCTGCCTCCCATCTCAAGGCAGTCATTATTTAGCAGCTGCAGTTAAGCTTCTCTGCACCCCTAACCCTGAGATTCAGCAAGTTCTAGACTCACAAACATATAGAGATGACCAAGCCCAAACTGTTTCACATCATTGTCCCAGGGAAAGTATTTTCTGTATTTTGACAGTGGAAAAAGGAGTTAGGGGAGGTTTGGGCAAGTGTTTTGATCCATTAGCACATCTGAACTTACAAGCCAGCTCAATGAGTAGGCTCACAAAAAATGCTGCTAGGGCAGACAGAGTCAGTCACAAAACAGCTATTTGGCAGAGGGCACTCTAGTATGATAAAGTGTATCCTACAAACCTACTGCTACTTTAACTCGGTAGAATACTCTCTATCCACCCAGTTTACTCTTAGCTTCCTTCTGGGCAAGTGTGTACATTTCCAATCAAAGTCCAGAGCTACTAACCAACCATCATTTTAATTTTATAAGAATGCCTGTGGGGCTTATGCCCAGAGACATGCTGGACATAAGGTGATGCTAGAGGTTGGCATGCTATCTATTCATTTTTATGAAAAAGAATCTTTAAAAAAAAGAAAATCTAGGGAACAAACAAGGGAGAAAGGGGAGGAGTTGAAGAGATCTGTATAACATGGGATAAGCAAATGGAAGAGAGAGTGAAAGAATGTGTATAAAGCTCATCAAATTTAAATGAGCTGCCTGGAGTGTTTTTTGAAATAAGAAAACCCACAGTGGGATAAAAATATTTTAAATAATTTTGGAAATGATTCTTGCTGTCTTGCTTTTTATTCATGTGTTCCCTTTTCTTTTAAAAGATTGCCAGCAAATGAATACAATGCTCAGAACAAATATGTAGTCAATAACCTGATCTTTTAAAAGTCAGGTAATTAAGTTGGCCTGCTTTTGTACATGCAGGCTGCTCCCTCTTTTGGGATGAATGGTGCTGAAATGATGGGAGCCTTAGAGAGGACCACCCAGAGGCAAGAGAAGGAATGCTTTCACCCAGCTGACAGTCTCTGGGGTTGGGTTTTTTCCACCTTCTTTTCAATCTGTCATTCATAAAACAATAGTTCTCAGGTACTGGTGGCAAAGTTCACTTTTCTGCTTATTCATGCTGTTGACAAAAAAGTAAAAAAGACTGAAAGACAGAAAAGAAGAATCACCCCCTCACAAAAAAACTTACATCAAGATCAGGGGAGGGACATCTTTTGCATGGCATCTGTGAATGGGATGAGATTAGCTAGTTGCTAATTTATTTTCTGAAACTAGTCCACAGCTGTACACTGCAGAAGAGCCAACAAAGGAAGGCCACACTTCAGCCAGTGCAGTGAATAAGAGTTCTGCTCTTGGCAGCAATAGATATGTCAGAGAGGCCCAGAAGTTCTAAAAAAAGATGCTGTCACTTCTCTCAATCCTCGTAAAACCTCTCTCCTTGTCTTTCAGGCTCAATTTATACAATATCATGGGGGATGGTTGATGCTTCTCAACAGCTGACATCCTGATGCTTTGTTTGCATTAACTGCACAAGTTGTGTCTTACACTATAACAGGGAAGCCATGATGCCACTCCAGCTACAGTTGGGGGAGCAATGAAAAATGTCCCCTTCACTCCTTTAGTATTCCACCCATACAAGTCTGTATAAACACGTTCTATGTTAATTCAGAAAACAATTTTCTATATGTGTGAAATTGCATCACTCTTGGGAGTTTCCTACCATGTGTATCCAGAGTGTACCAATACACTGCATGTACCTTTTATTTTTGCGGGGGGGGGGAGTTGATCACAGCCTGTTGCCTTGTAGAGTAGTCACTGGATTAGAAAAAGTATTAGAAGATATCAGGAATGCTATACTGAGGATCTGGAATAAATACAAGGTAAGATGGTCTCCTAATGTACCTCTGTGGTTATCACCTCAGGAAGCATTTGCTAGAAGAGAAAATGTGGGAGAAATGAAGTGGTTAAAATACAAAGATTTGTTAAATTTTGAGGAGGGTGAACCAAATTTTAAAACAGAGAACAGCTAGAGTTAGAAGGCTTTATATGTCATTGGTTTACTCATATGCAATTGTTTGAACATTTCAAGTTGGAATTATAGATTTGCTAATGAAAGAGCTTATTTTGAGATTCAACTTTGTACAAACAATGAACATGTTATTGCTAAGATGTATAAGATGTTGAATCTAGAAGATGAACAAGTCAAGGAATGTATGATTAAATGGGCTAAAAACTTTGGATACAATATTATATTGGAACAATGGGAAAATATGTGGAATAAAGGTTTGAAATTTACGTTGAATTATAATTTAAAAGAAAACTTTTATAAAATGATTATCATTGGCATTTAACTCCTGATAAGTTATCAAAAAGGTATATAAGTGTAACAAATGTTTGTTGGAAATGTTTGCAGGGTGAAGGAACCTTTTATCATCTTTAGTAGATCTGTGAAAAGGCTAAAAATTTTTGGGATCAGATATGTATTGTTATTCAAAAGATTCTTAAAGTGAATATTAAAAAAAACCCAGAACTGTTCTTATTGGGTTTGATGGAGAAAGGATTGGAGAAACAACATGGAACGCTGCTTTTGTATATGATCACAGCTGCAAGACTGTTATATGCACAAAGATGGAAAGATCCACAAATACCTACAATGGAAGAATGGACTATTAAATTAATGGATTTGGCTCAAATGGCGAAGTTAACAGCTTTAAAAAAAGATAATACTGCTTCTAAATTTGTCTCCTTATGGCAACCTTTTTTAGATTACGTGCTTGTGTAGGGGAAAAAATGAGGCTTTGATTGTGGGTTTTAATGATTAGACAGTTTGTATGTGAACTTGGATTAAGTGATAAGAGATTATTTCTTAAAATTTGTATTTATAATCTGTATTGGAAGAAGTCATTTTCTGTTTCAATTTTCTATCTATTTTCACTATTATAGTTTTCGCCTTTTTTCTTTTAGCTCTATCTTCTATCTTTGCTGTACTTTCCATTTTGTATTTTAACTGTACTTTGAAATACAATATAATAAAGTTCTTATTAAAAAAAAGTATTAGGAGATAGATTAATCTCCCAAGTGAATGAATGAAAAGAAGATGCAAAGAACACTGTTTCGATCAGAGTGAAAAAAATTAGGTTGCAAAGGGTCACAGAAGTATAGAATTATACTAATGAGAAGCATGGAAGAGGATGCTTCATGAAATGAAATGGAGGCAGCTGTGAATGAGGGGGAAATACACATAAGAGAGTGATTGCTGCCAAAATAAAGACAAGAGATAGATAGTGCATATTATATAGACAGAGAAAAATGATAGTGGCAAACAATATAATCAAAGACAACAAGGAATGGTTAAGATTAAAGCTGAAAGGAACATGCAGAACAATTTTAATAGAAATAAAAACAAGTTTAAGAAAAGGGTGAAAAGGGCTCAACAAGTCTTAGCAGAATGAATGGAATTAAGAATAAAAGCAAAGAAATTATTTGGGATGAAATCTGTAAATGCTGGAAGAGGTTTTGCAGAGATTCGCATGGGAATGATAGCAATGTTTCTAGAGTCACCCGTTGGGGGAGATGGGCGGCATACAAATTGAATGAATGAATGAATGAATGAATGAATGAATGAATGTTTCAAAGAGTGGAATTGAAATGAATGTCGTCTGAGAAAAAAAATAATGAAAAGGAAGTTATTAATGCTGTGAGAACATTAAAAAAGTAAGACTGCGCATATAGAACAATGGTGAGAAACGTTGAAATACAGAGGTAGTTTGCTTATGGAGTTGATTAACGTGTGTGAAGATGCATCCATGCCTGATGACTGGAAGAATTCCACTATTCCCTTACACAAAGGAACAGTAATAGGCAAGCATGTAAAAACTACAGGTGGCTTAGTGTGAAGAGTATTCCAGATTTCATAGAAGTCTGATTGAAAGAGCACAAGAGGTTACAATAAGAAGAATTTGGGAAGTGCAGTATGGATGGGATTTACGCAGACCAGATTAGTGCTCTTTATCAGGTCACTGAGAAATGTATGAATGGGAACAAGATAATTTATCGTACATTTGTTGATTTAGAAGAAGCATGTGATGAAAGAATAGGCTTGAATTATGGAATGTTTTGTACTCATATGGATTGAAGGTTAGTTACGGAGTGTAATCAAAGCAGTGCACTGAAGGAAGTAAAACATGCATGAGAATAAATGAAATGCCTACTAAAGTATGGTAAAAATAATTAATTACATGACATACATACCTAAAAAAGACACTGTCCTAAGGAATTTTCAGTTCACATTGATGGACTGGAAATGGCTAGAGACTGTCAAAATAAGCAAGGCTTCTGCTGCCAGAATTATAGGCCAATGGTTTTGTTAGTTCCTGTACTTAGGAAAACAAAAGCTGTGTTTTTAAATGGTTAAAATGTGGAATGCCTCTTTTATGGTGCATGGGTGGCATTTTGCCACCATGCCCAAAGATATTGGGTACAGGGAGTCTGAGAAGTGATCTTTGGCAGCAGCAAAAGGATTTGACTAGTAAATCACAGCATTTTAACTTCCTGGATTATAAACAGACAACAAAGTGTGGTGGGTATTTACAAAGAAGGAAGGAAGGAAGGAAGGAAGGAAGGAAGGAAGGAAGGAAGGAAGGAAGGAAGGAAGGAAGGAAGGAAGGTGGGGGGGAGGAAAGCAACAAAAATATGTATGAAGCAAAAGGGAGGAAGACGGGCCTAGCTTTTACCAGACTTAACTTCTTACCACTTTCTTATCTAAAGATAGTTAAATGAATTTCCTGATATTGCAAAGTGATTGCACTGTGTTGTAAAATCCTGTTGAATAACAGCAATAACGAAAGCCACACAAGCGTTGCTTTTTAAAAGAAAAAGATCAACCAAAAAAAAAAAATCCCTCAACTTATTTCACATCCTGTCACGTCCTCCCTCCGTCTTTTGTGAGAATAACAAAAATAACAAACATGCATTAAGATTGCCTTTTAGGGAAGGGTGCCAATTTTTCCTGTATATATTTGCATTTCAGATCTGTTCACATACCTGTACTTTTCAGTTTTAGGGCAGCAGCTTTCAACACCGTATATGCTTTCTTAATAGTCTGTCTCAGACAATAAGAGGCAACAAATGAAGCAGAAAGACAGCATAAACTACCAAAAATGTGTCCCTCACTAGATGGCAAGCCAATGTGAAAATGGTTAATGTCAATTTAATCCATTTGGTAATTTCTACTCTGTTTAGCTTTTGTTTTGTTTTATCTTTTTAAAAAACCATTTCTAATACACTATGCCAGAGAGTTCTGCTAAACCACTGGAATTTAGCCACAGAAAATGCTGCCACATAAAAGACAAGCATCAGCCCTATTTAGATGTTATACTGAAGATATGGAAGTAAATGAATGAAATCTCGCATACTGTCCTATTTCTACAGATTTGGTATCTGATGATTGCAAAGCTTACACACCTGTAAAACAAACTTTCACTGGCCTTTCTCCTTCCTCTTTGAAATCTGTATGTTGAATTTTATATGAAAGATGACACGGGGTACTTGTAGACCCCAGCCCCGTTTCACATGCTCAGTTTCCCCTATAAAAAATTAAACTTCATTAGCCAGTGACAGCATCATCAGGGGCAGCCTGGTAATTCTCATTTCACTTTCTCTCCCCATAATGCTTGTCTCGTTGCAGGATCTTAATTTGTGCAACATCCCCTTTCTCGCACTGCAAAACATCTACCAGCCCCAGAATGTGGAGGAGAGCAAAGTGGTTCAGGAAATGCATCATGATGCTGCCAGGCCTTTCCATTGCCAAAGCAAGGGCTGGTTCTGCTCCTATCTCCACTTTCCTGTTCCTATTCTCCAGGCAGTAGGGAGGCCTGGGCCTAGCAGCTGTCTTTTCCCACTTTCTTGCCCTTTTCTCTACAGGCAGTGCAAAACAAAGAGTTAGTCAGAGGAAAGGGAAGGTGATCTGCATGACCAAGTTGCCCCAACAATGTAAATATGGGCCACTAGCAGTTTCTTAAGTCCAGGAACACCAAAAATTATCTTCTATGGATCCCCAGCCCTTTGTGAAAGCAACCACCATCTGCCTTTTCCTGCTACATGTCAGAAGCAGCATTTTCCAACTGGTGCTGATGTAGGCAGCGGTGTTGGTTCACTGCTGTGCTTCGTTTCATTATAATTCCATTTCAGTTGGCTACTGTTGGCCTTTTGAGGTAGACCTGGTCAGGAAACAGACCCCACGTGAACTGCTAGAATGCTGTTGTTATAGGAAATAATAATAGAATCTTCAGAGCCTGTCAGAGTTTCTCTGTCTCCCCTCGTATACTAAAGAAAATCAAGGCATGGCAGTCCTGAGTTTTTTCCTCATCTCCTCCTCTCCATCTGGGCTAAGATGATGTTTACGTAACAGTCAAATTCTTTCTACAAGGCCCTCTGGTCATTAGTTACGGTCCTCCATGGGCCTCTCACCCCGGACTACTGGGCTATTTGTTTGGGTTTTTTCTTTGTTTCACTAGTGGAAGGCTGGTGATCTCTCTCTCTCTCTCTCTCTCTCTCTTGTACAGGTTCACTGATGTACTTGTCAAAGGCTGAGCTTTTTAATTTTTCTTTTACAGATGAAACATGGACCTTCCTCCCTTCCTTCCTTCCCTCCCTCCCTCCCTCCATGCTAGAAAGTAGACATTTCTTTTATTTTTTTTAACCTGTTGAAATTGAAAAGTTCTGTCAGTTTCCCCTTGTCCCCAAGTAATAACAATACAGTAATGGTAACTGGTGCTTTTCTTTCCTTTTTTTAACTGGTCCATCTGTTGATGCATCAGAGGGGGTCAGGTACGGTGGGAGTCAGTGAGAGCCCTCATACAAAAGGTCTATCAAGAGAAACCAAATGTCTTCAAAGATGCACCCACAGATAGGAACATGCCTGGGGCTTGATTTCCTGACATGGGTGACAGAGGTAAAGGAAGCAGGGAAATCCACCAGGCTGGGGCTATGGTAAGTGTCAGGTTCAGCCGGTGCTGCACGGCTAGGAAATTCCCCAGCCGTGCTTTAGTCAGTTTCACTGCTCGAGCGCTAGCGCAGAAAGAGGAAGTGCTAACCGCAAACTAATGAATGGGCCACCTGGCGCCTCTTCACTAATCTGGAGTGGATGCATTGGGTTAATGCCAGAGGGCTGCGGGCGCTACGGACAAAGGAAAGAGCCGCGGAATTGAGGAAGAGCAATCAGCGCGCGAGGGAAGCTCCCTGCTGTGTGCACGACAGAAGCCCAATGAAGGCAAGGACCACGTCAAGGGCTAGCAACAATCAAAGAACAATGGGACTTAGGCTGAACCTGCCATCTGGACAATTAAGGGGGATTATTGGGGCGCTGATAATCTGCAGCCTGTAACGGGATCGCGGGGCGAAAACACAGGAAGGGGAGAGGTATAAAGTAGCCAATGTGATTGTACCAAGCCAGTCCTGGCTTTGCTTGTAACTGTTGCGTTACGCTTGAGTAAACCTCTTTTGTGAACCACATGTGTCACGGGAGTTTCTCTTGTCGAACGGGACAAGTTCTTACAGTAAGCATAGTCCAGACAAAACATCAGGCCAAAGCAGAGTAGTGGTTAAAAACCAGAAAGGGATTTCTTAAGCCAGCTTCATTTCTAACCAGTTTATGCACAGGAATCAAGCAGCTGAAGGTTGCAATGTAGAAAAACTCTGATTGACAGAGTCAGGAGTGACTGTCTTCATTACCTCTAATTGCTTAGGGCTACCAGACAGCAGCAAAGAGGTACAGAAAAATCCAACTCTTTGATGTCATCTAGTTATGGTACTAATTTCTGCAGCCCAGATCTGGAAGCCCTGTGCTGAGGGGGAAAAATGCTTGATGGAGAACCAGGGACCAACTCTGCCCAGTCTTGCCGAATAATGTTGAGGATTTGGCTATCTAGTTTATTTCCCACCATCACATATGACTACCAAAGGACCTGTGTAGATGCAGAATTTGCCACATGGTGAGCTAGTGTAATTATATTCTTTTAAACATGAGTTTCCAACATCTTCCTTTTGTTTAACATCCTGGTGCTCCAGAAGGGTGTGTGAGGCTGTTCTTAACACCATCTTTATTTCCCCAAAAGGCCTTAAACACCAACTGAAAGTCCAGAGACAACAGCTTCTCTCAGAGTGCCAGACTGTCCTCTATTTATTGCCACATTTTAAAAAAAGATATTTCTTAAATTAAGCATTTTAGAAAAAAATATAAAACATAAAACATGAAAGTCATATGAAAAGTATAGAAGACTAAAATACAATGATTAAAATACAAGTAAGTAAATGTGGAATCTAAAGTGTTGTGGAGGTTGCAACTTAGTTATTTATAAAATTACAACATGTATTACTTTTTAAAGAACAGTCTAGAGTCACTATTCAGCTTTAAACTAAAAATACCTGGTTAATACAGTATAAATAACTAACTAGAATTATAGGCTATTAAAAATAAGGTCAACACTAGGAATCTAATTTCTTATGAAGTTGAAATCTGAACTCTCTATTTAAAACCCCCCAAATGTGGGATGTGGTACAGATCCATATAGTAAGTGAAAGTCCAAGAATGGTTTCTAGTTAGAATTCTACGTTAGATTTACTTTTTAAATATGAAGTTTTGAATATTGAAGCATAGTCCCATAACTGAATTAGCCATTCTTCTAAGAAGCATAGAATATCCTTGCTGCAGTTAACATATACAGAGGTAGTTTTTTGAAGGAATGTATGGTTTAGTAAAATTTAATCTCCAATTGCAAAGGGAAATTAACTTTCAAAATTTGTTTCATTCTACCATGAATCGTTTTCCAAATTGTTGAGGTTTATTGTGTTGCCACCAAATGTGAAAAAAATGATCCAACTTGCTCATTAAACTTTCAACACTTTTTAGAAAGTGGATTATTCATTTTAGCAATCAAGTAATATTCCAACGATAGAACATCTTGTACCAATTTTCTCTGAATATAATATTTGGAGTAAATTTAATATTTTTCTTCCACTGGAATTCCCATTGTTGCATCTCTATTACCTCTATTATCGTTAACCGAATCCCACGATTGTTAGGCAGGGCAATTTCCTGCCCCGCTTCCCACAATGAATTCAATGGGGAAGCTGGCAGGAAGTTGCAAGTCCCAGGTGGCTTGCAAGCAGACTGGCAGGCAGTAAGTGGCTGCTGCTAGGTGGCAGAGGGCATGAGGCGATACGTGAGGGTGTGAGGAAGGCATAGACTTGGGGAGGGTGCGCAGGGGTGCTCGAGTGGCTGGTACAGCATGAGCACAGAGGGGCTAAGGGAAGGTGCATGGGTGGGGGGAGACTAACCCCAGTGACTTGCGACCTTCCCTCCTGGTTTCCCCATTGACTTTCTGGGGAAGCCGGTAGGGAAGGTTGCAAATGCCAATCATGTGATCACAGGGTGCTGCAACTGGTTGTAAGTGTGAGCCAGTTGCCAAGCACCCAGATCATGATCATGTAACTGTGGAGGTGCTGGGATTGCCAGAATTCCAAGAACCGGTTATAACCACCATTCATTCAATGCTGTCATTACTTCAAACAGCCGCTAAACAAATGGTCGTAAGTCAAGGACTACCTGTATAAGATTTTTCAAATCCTGTCAAAACTCTCAATATTCCCCCTTGTTTTTGCCATTCTTTTCATGCTGAACTACTTATTTGAAGATACCTAAACCAATCAGGTTATCTTCATCTTCTTAGCATTTAAGTCTCACGATCTGAATGATTGCCTTTCCACTGAACAATTTTTTGGTATCCTTCTCTTCATAAAAATAGACATTTAATAACAAAGCTAAGGGGGAAAAGGGGACGCGGTGGCGCAGCGGCTTAATGACGCTGAAAGTTGCCAGCCAGAAATGGCTGACACTTCGGCGGTTCGAGTCCAGCCTTTCGCGTTAACAGGGTGAGCTCCTGTTCCCCCCCCCCAGCTCCTGTCAACCCAACAGGTCGAAAACTTACGTGAGTAGATAAATGGGTACTCTCACTCTGGTGGGAGGAAAAATGCTGGCAGCGCCTTGCACAGAGAGACAGGACCAGTTGCCAGTAAGCGCGAAACCGCGCTCGCCCGAAAAGGGCGCGAAGCAACGGAAATCCCGCCTCCTGCGCTCGCCAGCTGGGCTCTGCTCTAGGAAGGAGGCTCTGGCAAACCACTTCCGAAAAACAATTGCCTTGAAAACTGCAAGGACTCGTCCAAGCATGAAAAATGCAAGGACTCGTCCAGGCAGTCACTGCAGGGTCAGTAATGACTGAGCGCAGACAAAAAAAAAAGGGGGGGGAACCCTGGATTTATTTATTTTTTCTGTATTTGTCCCAAATATTCAGTATATTACTCCTTATTGCATGGTCTCTTACAAATTGTTTATTTCTATTTGTATCAACCCAAAGATATTTATGCAAATGATCTGAAACTCCTGGCTGTTCCATAGAAGTAGCAGAACCATACAGAAATACAATGCATTCTGAAATCCATGTTAAACAACTCACATGGGAGTACAATTTAAAATTTGGAGCCATCCGTCCTCCCTGCCCTCTTGAATCCTGAAAATCTTGAATCTAGTCCTTGATCTTTTATCGGACCACCTATAATTGATTACCTATCTTTGTCAGTCACTTAATATCTTGTTTTCAATATATAATCATTTGAAAAAGGAAGGTGAGTCTTGGTAGAACGTGTTTATTGAAACGCCACTGCGCACTCTTCAGTCCCTAATAAAGAAGAAGCCTGAAAGTCAAATGTAGTAAGAGTGGATTATTTGTGGGTAAAACAAGGCTGAAAAGTATGAATGGGTGCTCCTCATTCCACAGTTAAATGCAGCAGGGACTGATGAAGCTGTTTCCTGTTTCTAATTCTGCCAGTATACTCTGATGCTCTTGAGGCAGGCTGGCTTTCTTGCCTGGAAGTTGAATCACCAGTTTGCAGTTGCTCTTTCTGGCCAGCAGCGGAGGGCAGAGAACTTTCAACCAAGCAGGGCTGGTCTGCTTGTTAGGAACACATGATTACTCTTGCCAAAGCACAGATCCCTGATGGCATTCCGGTGTCTGTCATAGTGAGAAGTATCACCTTCCAAGTCATGTATATGGTATTTGGATCTCTTTCCCCATCTGTGACATTCAGCTACAACATTGGGCTACTGAGAACTGGGGGCAGGGCCAGTCAGATGTCTCTCCAAGACCAAACTGATGACAACAGGTACAAAACCAGCCTTAGAGCTGACAAGGAGGATATTGAAGTGGCAGATAGCGTCTGCCTTTTGAGATAGGCCATCAGCAGTAAAGGAATAAGCCGTCAAGAAATATCCTGCAGACTAGCACTCACTCATGAAGGCCTTAGAAAGATATTCAGATGCCCTGATGCGACTACACCTACAAAGATCAGAATGGTGCAAGCATTCCTTATGACACTCTATAGAAGTGAAAGTTGGACTTTGAAGAAGCAGGATAGGAAGTGTATTGATGCTTTTGAACTTAGGTGTTGGAGAAGACTCCTGAGAATATTGTGGACAGCCAAGAAAACAAACTGATGGATCATCGAACAAATCAACCCAGAGTTCTCATTCAAGGCACAAATGACCAGGCTCCAATTATCCTATTTCAGACACATTATGCAAAGACCCAGCTCTCTGGAAAAGACCGTAATGCTGGGAAAAGTGGAAGGAAAGAGAAGATGGCCAGCAGTGAGATGGATGGATTCAGTTACAGTGGTAATGGGTACACCACTGAAAGACCTGAAAGACTAGGTCAGAGAGAAAATCTATCTACATGGTCACTAAAAGTCGACACTGACTTGACACATAATAATTTCAATTTCAAATTGAATTCAAAAGATTGCAGGTTAAATTTCTGTAAAACTAAGTATACCCATAATTCTGTATGTTTAAGTTAACTAAGCAACCTGTATGAAAGTATAAGCTATCAATTTGCAAAGGTTTCAGCGCACTCTACTGTCGTTGTCAAAAACACCACGTGCTTGGTTTACTTTCTGTGTTGGGCAATTTATAACCGGGTATGGTTGAACTACAACTCCCAGCAGTCCAAGCGGCTCCCTGTCAAATACACGTCATCAGACAATATGGAGTTCCTTGCTCTTTCGAAATCGGCCTTCGTTTTTGTGAATATGTAATTGCCTCCATTCTTGAGGATCTGCATATACTTCCGAAGAGAAAGCGTCTTCTACGCGGACCTAAGAGATTGGATTTGATCTTGGTTACAACCTGAGTCAGTTTTTGCATGGGGGACTTTGGCCGGGAATCCACCGAAATCAGCCTCGGCTCCGTCTTGCGGTGTTAGCCTACCTTTGCAGAGCTATTCTCTTAGCGTAGCTAGCGGTTTGCACTAGAGATCATACAGCACTTGTGCAATATAAAGATAATCGTACAGGACCATTTTAAAATGGAGAATAATTTTTAAAAATTCTTCCTGTCAACTGGAAAATAATTGGAAAACTCGCTACATACGGAAGGTCTTTTCTTCATTTTTAAGTCTATGGTCACAAGCGCCCCATTGCATCACCGGGGGGCTGGGCCTGTTCCAGCGCATGCGCACGCTGCTCATGAAGCCGGATCTTTGAGTTCCCTGTAAGTAGCTGCGGCGATTGTGACGTCAGGAGGGTCTTCTCGGATTTTCGTGCTTCCAAGGCGGGACGCGCGAAGTGAAGATGCCGCGGGACCAAGCTTACGTGGGGAGGGGAGCCCCGTGGCGGGAATAACGGTGGCGGGGGGTCCAAGCAGGGTTGTGCCTGGAGCGGGCACCAGTTTTTGCCTCCGTTTCCCTCTGTCACCCCGTTTCGCAGGCGGCGTGGGCTAACCTTTGCGTGGAGGGGCGTTGATAAATCACCTTTGTTGATACCACCAAGGAAGAACAACAAGGAGCTTTGACATTTCCAAACCTCGGGAGACTGAGCTTTTGTGCGCTGAAGCCCGCTTCATCAGTGGGGTCACCTCCTGGGAGTTGCATCTCTGCAGTTTTTCTGGCAGCGTTGCGAAATGGGTGGCCGTAGCTTTTTTTCTCCTTCCCCCGACTTACTATCGAGCAGTCCTAGAATTCCCAAGAATCACCCATCGAAATGCCAGTTCAGGCCAACCCTATTTGGTTTCCAAGGTCTGCCAAGATGGCCAGGTGGTGAACTGTAAGCCTTGGTTGGCCTATAGAAATACATATTTTTCATCTGAGGTTGTCTTTTTATGGATCTGATAAAATGAGATGTAGGCAATCCAGAAAAGCAGCATGTCACAGTAACTTATATAGTATTTATTGACTTTGTATGTAATATATATTCTTATAAAAATGTCATCTAAAATAGTAATCAAGATTTTTAAAATATTTTAAGTGACATCTTTAGGAAAAAAAAACCCTCTAAAAAT
Source organism: Liasis olivaceus (assembly GCA_030867105.1). NCBI lineage: Eukaryota > Metazoa > Chordata > Lepidosauria > Squamata > Pythonidae > Liasis > Liasis olivaceus. Next base: position 156,642,527 of record CM061348.1, on the reverse strand, counting down.
TGGAATGTATGGAGAACCTTTGGAATCAGAGCAAAACAGCTGCATCCCAGTGAAAGAGTAAACACATCCTTGTATCTCTACTATGTAAACCAACTATTTAATGTTTTAGTTCTTCATTTGGAGCACAATTAAACAGCCTTTTCAGATCTCTTTCAAGGCTGCCTCCAAAAATAATACACATCCCATTAATGAAAACCAAAGATGATATAAAATAAATACCTCCTATTCTAAAATGTAATCAAAACTATCAGCATTCCCAGAAATGCAGAAGGCAATGAAATCATAGAATTGAAAAAGTTCATTGAGGCCATGGGGTCCAACATTTCCTCAGTGCAAGAACCAAAATTAAAGCGTTCCTGACAATTCAGCCTCTTCTTGAATGAGTTTAGAGAACTTTCCTAAAGGTCTGTAGTGATTAAGTTTTGTGACTTTCAGATGGCATCTCCTTCTTTTTGATCAGATTCTCCCCTGAGAGAGAGATCAAAGAATGAGTCGTGTTGGAAATTACATTCAATTGTTGCTAATCTTAAATGCCTCCAGCACTGACAAATATACAAAAAAAAAAAAAAAGGAAGAAAGTGTTTTGAATTGAAATGTTCTATCTCCCTTCTGGGAAATTTGCTCTGAGGAACTACTGCTGTTTGGTAGGTCAAGAGTCTGCAGAAAATTAATTCATTTCAGGAGAAGGGACTGGCTGGGAGACTCTAGGTGCTTTCACTATTCAGCAAGAGACACACACTCAATCTTCCAGTCAGCATTGACTCCTGGTGACTGCCTGGAAAAGCCCGTGCAGTTTTCCTGACAAGATTTTCAGAGGTGGTTTGCCATGGCCTTCTTCCAAGGGCTGAGAGAGAGAGGGACTCAGCAGACTTCTGTGCCTAAGGCAGGACCAGAACTCACAAGCTCCCAGTTTCTAATCCATTGCCTTTAACTGCTTTAACCAAGCTGTCTCTCAATAAATATATTAAAGCTATTACATTCCTTGGAATCTTTGTTGCATTTGCTGTGACAACTTAAGTCATCTGGGGAATTGTGATTCTCCAGATGATACTGAATTATAACTCCCAGCACCCCTCCTTTTTGTTCATGCTGGCTGAGACTGCTGATTCTTATCATTCAGCAACATCTAGAGCAGTGTTTCTCAACCTTGGCAACTTTAAGTTGTGTGGACTTCAACTCCCAGAATTCCCTAGTCAGCTGAAGTCCACACATCTTAAAGTTGCCAAGGTTGAGAAACACTGATCTAGAGAGTCACAGGCTTCTCTTCCCTGGACTATTTATCCCCTTTTGAAATATGCCATCCCATCTCACTCCACATTTTGTTAAATATGGTCCAGATTGGTATTTAGTAGCTCCTTTGGGTATTGATTTTACTCCTCAGCTACCCCTACTCCCTTTACATTTTTAGATGACTGGTTCTGAATCTGGCCATGGATCCAAGTGCTGCCAAAGGAGAAAAAGTCACACTCTCCGAGACCATGAGGGCAAAGATTGAGAGGAACCGTCAGCGGGCTTTGATGCTCAGGCAGGCTAGACTGGCGACCCGGCCCTACCCTTCTGCTGGTGAAGGTTTGCTGTATCCTGTTGTTATGTCATATATGGGGCAATCAGATGGACAGAGCTCCTGTTAGTTTGTATACTTTAGGCTGCTGTAAGGAAATCATGTGAAGAAGGAGATGGCATAGGGAAGTTCTTAAGACTTTCCCTAATAAATCATACATTCTGGGAAATTAAACATGCTTATTGAAAGAAGAGTTGCCATCTTCCTTTGTAGTAAGTGCACAGAGAAGCTAACGCTGCTTCCCATAATATTATCTCTGTACTAGACCTCTCATGGAACTTATATTCACAGCCTGCATTCACACATAACACTAAGGAAGAATTTTGGTAGAACAAGCCACAGTGAGGGAGGTTTTATTCAAATCTGAGGGGAAAATAAATGTTGACATTATTGGCTTAATGTGCTGACTAAACCAAGCCACGGTCATTCCATGTTTTATTATTAGCATCTTGTGCAAACACATCCAATTGTGCTTCATTCAGTGAAGTGTGATTAAATAAACAATGGCTTAGTGCAATATATGAACTCACTCATATCTTCCCAGTTTGTTTTATAAATTAAATCATTACATGATGCATTACAGTTTGAGGTGGGTACGAGATGTCTAAATGTATATATTTCTACACTACAAAGTGTTGAAGCTGCTGCCTCTTCAGTGACTGAAAGTAGTTTATTTAATGAATGTTATGGAGTCATTTCAAAGCAAAGTCATTTTATCTGTACAGGTGCCTAGTTAAATTGTTATTTTATCTTTCCAGGCAGTTCAAAAGTTAAAGCACCTCCAAAAACGATAGATACAGGAGGAGGATTTTTTCTGGAGGAGGAAGAGGAAGAAGTGAAAAAAGGACACCAAACTGAGAAAATTGTGCATCCCCCTGGTAAATGGTGCTGAATTTTGATAAGTACCTGGTTTATTGATAAAGGGAACTTCTTTATATGTTTACAAGCAAGACATTAGAGATTTTGGTCCCAAAGAGCCATATGTTCTTCCAGAATAGTTGTGCGTCCGCATTGATGTAGGCAGTATTCTAAATTCAACATTGATTAAAGAAGAATATAGATTTGCCAGTCTTAATCCAAAATTCTGCATGAATAGTGCGGTGTCAAAATAATTTCCACCCTATAGGAACAATTGGTGGTTTCCGCTTTGACAGTGTTGATTACCTGTTCTGCAGGGCAGAAGTGCCTGGAATCAGTCTTCACAAATCTAAATAGGCTTTTGGCAGTATTTGAGCAAATATTGTTGGTGATCTCTTGAATACCTGCCTACATCAGTCAATACATGTATACTGTGGTGGGGATCAGATGTTGGATGTGGGATGACATTCCCCACTCGACATTTTTTGGCACAAGCAAGAATGCATCTGGAGAGGTGACTTGTGTGCAGACACTGGTTGGGATGCACTGATTATAGCTGCTGGCTGGAGAATCCATCTTCACATGAAAGATGGTCTTTAGAGTTTATATTGTCTGATCTCAACCATTTCTATTTAGAGTGGAAAAAAGTACTGCATTGCTTTCCTCAATTACAGATGTCTGAATTCATCACTCTTGAAACATCATCTTTTTTTTTCTGTGACTGACAAGAATGGCTGTTAACTCTATGGGGAAGCTCTTTTTAATTCTTAGCCTAATACAGTGTTTCTTAATCTTGGGAATTTTAAGATGTGTGGATCACACATCTTAAAGTTCCCAAGGTTGAGAAACACTGGCCTAATATCTTTTTAAATCTATTACTTCCATGCATTTGAATGAAAATACAGTAGGGAGAAGCTGAATTTCACAAGAGACGGTAGGCCACATTTAGATAGCATGAAATGAAAAAGTTCTAGGAAAGAGGTAACTAAAGTTCTTAGGAGTTAAAGCATTAATAATTAGACTTATTAGAAAGAGAGATAAAATTAGGATTTATCATTTTGATTGCCATAGAACCTTAACCTTTCTGTTACTTCTGTACTTCACATTCCACCTCCCTCTATATTTTCTGCCAAATAAAATAAAGGAATAAAAAAAAATCTAGCACAAGGGAATACTACTAGTTTTTACTGCCTTTACAAAAGCTTTCGCCAACTTGGTGTCCTCCAGATATTCTGATCATCACAACTCCTATATTGGCTGAGAATTACAGGGAGGGGGGATGGAGACAACACATCTAGAGATCATCAGATTGGGAAAAGCTGCACTATTGCATCAATAATTTCCTTATAGATATTTTTAATACTTTTTGCTCTCCTTATGCTGCAGCTTATCTTTGATTTGTTGCTTTAAACTGTGAATAAATAAAGAAATGGATGGAACCAAGCAACTACAATTTGGGCATCTTCAATATTGTAATGATTCTCCTGATGAGATTGCATTAGAATTTTTAAAGGGACATTGAGTATTAGAGATTTATCTGCCAGGGGAGCAGGACAACATCTGTCACAATGATCCAGAATGTTCTTGAAGGCAAACTTCTGTGAAATCAATGGAGATAACTTTGTAGAACACTACTTGGTTATTTCCATTCATTCAAGTAAAGTTTATAAAGGAAAATGCTTTAATGGATTGTTTCCCCTAAAGATTATTTAGACAATGTGTAGTAATTTAAAGGTGAATGAAGATGACATTATTTCATATCATTTCATTATTTATTTAAATAATTTATATGGCTGCTGTGATGGAATGGTTTGATGGGCGCTCAGGGAGATAAGCATTTCCTTAGCCCCCAGCGGAAGCATGGGAAGGTTAAGAAGATGAGACTGGCACCACCCTAAGGAATTCACGGTGTTTTGGCTTGCTGGCTTGGGAAGTTTAGATTCAGTCTGGAGAGATTCTGTCTTGGAGGTGGAAGCTAATAAATGCAACAGAACTGTATCTGTACTGTCTCGTGGAGTTCTTTGGGCTGAACCTGACAGCTGCCGATCTCACAACAGTGACTCTTGGCAGCATACAAGGATTAAAACCAGCAGTTACAGAACAATAACTCATGATGCCCAAGGTAAACAGTACATCCCAATCATAAAACCACATCAACAGCACAGCTTGCCTAACCTCATGGCCCAGCTGCCTGGGGAAATAAGCTTACTTCTAATAAGCAGTACTTGTTTTTATCAAGCTTTGTAGGCAATAAAACACAGAAAAATGAGAGTCCCAAGATTCCAAAGCTTAAAATTCTTTCTGCCCCATTTGCGTTTCTTGTTGTTGTTACTTTGCTATTTGGATATATTTAACAGCTTAAATACTTTACTGTGCTTTTGTTCTTATTTCAATAGGGCCAGTATTAGAATTTGATTACCTGATCTGTGAAGAATGTGGGAAGGAATTCATGGACTCTTATCTCATGAACCATTTTGATCTAGCAACATGTGATAATTGCAGGTATGGCAATTTTGTTTTGGTTTGTTCAATTGTCAGTTCTGACTCCTGGCAACTGTGTGGATTGAGAATTAATAAATAAGTGGATTTAGTATTTAACAAATGTTCTCATTTTATTTTTGTGTTGCAAACATTTCTAGCTCAGTGTGAAAAATAAATCTTTTTCATAAACTTAATTTCAGCAGCCCAGAATCATTTGCAGTTGGGCAGCATCAAATCAAATCAGTCAATCAATAAAAGAATGATGACATTTCATAGGCAGATGAAAATGCAAGTGTTGTATTTTTGGATAATCAAAAAGGAATTGCGATCCTAACTTACATATACAGTAGTAAGGGCATATCACACTCAAAATATTTTTAAATATATACCAACCACCCCAAATGTTGGTAATATGCATAAATGCAAACAAATACATTTTAAACCATGATATTCACAGAGATTGAGGGTGTAATCTTATACCTGCTTATGCAAGAATAAACTCAGTGACACTTATTTTTATGAAAATACATGTAGAAAGATACTAAAAGGCTGAAATCCCAAGTACACTTACTGATGATAAAGATATTTTACATAGTGGAAGTATGTCTGAGTAAACATTCATAGGATTACATAAACACTCCAACGATTGTCTTTATATATCATTGTGAACATGTTTCCAGTGATAGTTAAGTGGAAATATACATAGATGATTGAGCATAATTGAGACAGATTTAAGCACTTGTAATAGTCCTGCTGATTTAGGTGGGACTGATTTAAGTGTTGCACCTAATTAACTGGCACTTATGCATGCTTACTTGGAAAGTATTCCCAGTGAATCTTACTTTCTAGTAAGTGTGCTTAGGATTCCAGCTTAAATTGTCAAATTTGTGCTTGTTTCTGTGGAGTGGAATACTTAAAGATAAAATTCTGATTACATTGGTGGCTGCATTGATATTTGGTATTAGGGGCTGTGCATGGTTCAAAAATGATTTGAAATAAGTGTTTGACCTCACCCAAGCATAACACCTTATAATGTTCATTAAAGCACCCCTTTTTTACAGGCTTTCCAGCAAGCCTGAAAAAAGATGTGGCTTAAGAGTTGATTTAATTATTCAGTTCATTAAAGCAGCTGCATCTTTTTTTCAGGTTTGAGTGGAAGTTGGAAAAAAGGATTGTATTTGCATAAAGTCTGAACCTCTTTTTCCAAATCATTTTCAAAACTCTTTTTGCACAGCCCAACTTGGTATTCAGTGTGCTTATCTTACATTTCACTGAATATAAGAATACAAAGATAAGAACTAGTGGTGTAATTAATAATTTAATATAGACAAATGCACAGAATATATTTTCAGTTTGGGTTGGGATCTCATTTCAGAGATGTTGAAAACAAACATAAACTCTTAACAAGGACTGAAGCAAAGCAAGAGTATCTTCTGAAAGACTGTGATTTAGACAAGAGAGAACCAGTGCTTAGATTTATTCTGAAGAAAAATCCTCATAATCCACACTGGGGTGATATGAAACTTTACTTAAAGCTACAGGTATTGAATCTTGTCCTGTAAATCCTTTTCTTCTAAAGGTGTGACTTCTTCACATTCTAACAACATTCCAGTTTTTTTGGAGTTGAACATAGTGAGCTTTAACTAAGTGACCCAAATGTCTCTTGATAGCTTTTTGTTTGTTTGTTTGTTGGTAGGATACAAGTAATAGTTGAGTTATATCAGATTGTGTGTTTCTACTGAGAGAAGGTTTTTTGATTCAGGGAAGGAAATGTCTCTTTGCAACCCCCAAAATATGTTCTGGAAAATCGGGGAACCCTTTGGAACAGTGTGGCAAATGGTGCTAGTTGAGACACTACTAACCCTCTGTAACTACCAGTATAGCTTAACATATATACTAAAAAGGGATTCATTTACAATTTCCTAAAAAAAAATGGTTCCGCCTCTATGGAACTAGTCTCCTTGCTATTTCCATAGACTTTCTGAATCTGCTGCATGATCGCTGTACTCTATTTCTCCTATTGTATTCTTCTTCTGTTATACTATTGTCAAGAGGAGCAAATTGGACTGCTTCTTTGTGTAAATAGTTATCGTTCAATGAAATAATAGCTTCTTTTTTAAAAAAAAATCCCTTTCCCCACAGATACTGAGTGAAGATAGCACTAAGGATAGAGAGAGCTAGCTGAGAGCAAGGCATTTCCCAGAGCCCGTTTGCTGCACAGCAGCCACAAAGACTGTAAGATGGGGCTGGTAAGGGTTCCCTTGAGATGGTCTCTGATCCCAAGGCTACCATATCTGGGTTGCAAAACTCCAGGAGGCAAAAGGTACAGAAAACCCTTTGTTGCCAGCTAGTGTTTGCCCACAGTTTTGTAGCCCAGATATGGTAGCTCTAGCTCATCTAACAAACCATTTGTTTCCAGTCCTCTAAATTTTACTGAAATGATGCTTGGTATTTCAAAGGTAATTAAGCGTTCCCTTGAAGTTTGGGGTAGTGAGGAAGCCTTAGAAGAAGCAAAAGAAAACCGCCAAGACAACAGAGAGAAGATGAAACAGAAAAAGTTTGATAAAAAAGTTAAAGGTAAATCTAAACCTCCCTGCCCCTCTCTACTTTTAAGGCTGCAGGACAATGTACCAGTCTCCACAATTATCTTTATTTCAAAGAATGCCCTTGGACTCCAGAGACCCAATATATTTCAAAAAGTAAAAATGGTGGGTTGCTATAGCTGTTTATTTATAGTAGTGCTTTTTTTGGTGCCCTCAAGTCAGCGTTAACTCCTGGCGACTGCCTGGACAAGTCCCTGCAGTTTTCTTGGCAAGATTTCAGAAGTGGTTTGTCATGGCCTCCTTCCTAGGGCTGAGAGAGAGGGACTGGCCCAAGGTCACCCAGCTAGCTTTGTGCCTAAGGCAGGACTAGAATTCACGGTCTCCCAATTTCTAGCCTGGTGCCTTAACCACTACATCAAACTGGCTCTCATAGTAGTGCTTACCTGTTAAAAAAGAAAAGCAAAGGAAACTTGGGCTAGAAAGGATGGCAGTGAATCATCTCCTTGGTAAGCTGTCAGGTAAACTGGAGTTCTGCAAGTGGCCAGCCCCCACTGACAGCCAGTTTTACCGCCCTCAACGTACTCTTGGTGATTGATGCCCCACTAGCTGAAAGATTAGGGACTTGACCTATAAAATCCAGGGAAAGAGGTACATTTGTTTGTCTCTGCTTTTTATGATCATGCTATCTTCTAATGGGCCTTAACATTCACTTAAATTCATTCCAATTCCATCTGCACCATCTATTTCAAAAACATTAGTGCAATAATCAATATTTAGCCCCTAGTTATGTTTTGGAAAAAGTAGATCCTCATCCAGAGCACATATATAGTATGATTGGGGTTAACTGACTTTAATTTTTTGTTTTTGTAATTATTTTTGCTTCTTTCTTCTATTGTATTAGAATTACGGCGAGCTGTAAGAAGTAGTTTATGGAAAAAAGACCTAAGTATCCATCAGCATGAGTATGGAGCTGAAGAAATGATAGATAATGATATGTACAGAAAGACCTGCAGCACATGTGGTCATGAATTAACATATGAAAAGATGTAGTATGATCTTGGATTTACATTCAATGCATTTTTGTATTAAAATGTTTAAGTGATTGATAAAGCAAATCACATTCTCCATGAATTCTTTTTCACACCCTGTCATCCAGAAATAAGATGTTGAAAATCTAGTAGAAAGAGGCTTAATAATTCTTTTATAAAAATGTTACATTTATTGAATAATAAAAATATTTAACTGTATAATACTTACACAGTTAAATGCTTATCTGTATCATTACATGCATACTTAAAGCTTTTCATATATATCTACAGTAGTTTGTGGGTTAAAAAAACACTTTCCAATTTTGAAGGTCATACACATATACATTATAGGATATACGGAAGAAGAAACACACCCTTGCACTTGGATCCATGAACTTTATCACTGTGGATATAGTGGTTGCATCAGAGAACATAATATACCATAATGTGGTTTGTGTGGTTTTGATTTAGTGTTGTTTCAACACAGTCACAGACCTGTAAGCCCCAAAACATCAGACCGAGCCATGTGGTTGCCATGGAGAATGTTACTGGGAGGGCTAATGCTGTGAGGATCTACTAGGAATGTACAGCTGACCAAGTTAGTTTGAGCCCTGTAATGCAGAGCAGTATGGGTAGTCCTCAACTTACAACCATTCATTTAATGACTGTTCGAAGTTACGATGGCATTGAAAAAAGTGACGACTGGTCCTCACACTTATGACCATCATAGAATCACCGCAATCACATGATCAAAATTCGGGCGCGTGTATTTATCACAGTTGCAGTGTCCTGGGGTCACATAATCACCATTTGCGACCTTCCCAGGGAGCTTCCAACAAGCAAAGTCAATTGGGGAAGCCAGATCAGCTTAATGACCACGATTCACTTAACATTTGCAGTGATTTGCTTAACAATCGTGATAAAAGGTCATAAAATTGGGTGTGATTCACTTAATGACCGCATCATTTAGTGACAGAAGTTCTGGTCATAAGTCTAGGACTATCTGTGTATAGTTTAAACTATTGGTATTACAGTGGTGGAAGTCTCCCTGCCCAATTCTCCTTAGAGGTACACATTCTTTGGCAGGGAAAACACCTGGGTCTTGCATATGTTGGTGAATATAGCTAAGAATAGTCTTTGGTATTCTGTGAGCTTGCTTTTCTTCTTGAAGACATTTCATTAACAGGCTGGATGACATCATCAGTACATGTTACCTAGCCTAGTAACGAAACACAAGAATACCAAGAACCCAGCAATTCAACTCTGAGCTACATATATTTTCTTCTATTGAGAATAGGCCCTTAAGGAGCTCTGGGTGATTTCTTACTTTCAAGTTAAGAAGCTGATAAAAATATTGACAAAGCCAGCCTTAATCTAATGACTCGGCTTATCAAACTTATGAGTAAACATAAATATATAAGGAGATGCACAGCAGTCCTGATTGTCTTCTTGGTCTAAGTTGATAAAACCCAGAAGACTAGTAAGCTTTCTCCATAGTAGTCAGACAATCTTGAGCTATGGAAGGGAGGTCAGGCTATTTGTTGATAGTTTAAGTCACTTAATGCAACTTAAATCTGCACTGACAGCACAAATTTCTGCTTTAGTAATTATTTCTTAACAAGATTTTTTCTTATTCCATGTGACCCAAAATAAGCACATGAGATTGATATAAAAAACATACTGTATTTCCATTATGTTTCATACAATCATGATAAATTCATTTTGGTAGCAAACATGCTCAAGACTCCTTTGTAGACTTGCCCATTTAAGCATTCATATATTTGAGGCTTCAGTGTCTTGTGGAGCTTTGAGCTTTACCACTGAAAAGGCCCTCTTCAGACAGATTCGTACGTTTTGAGACTTGTTTCACATTATTATGGAATCCGTTGAAATGCAAAGGGCAAACCAAGAGCCACTTCTATTTATTATCTTCTATTTTTAATTTTTATACCAACAATAGGAGGGCACAAAAGGGATGCTATGGCAAAGTCAACATTCAATCCATTTCAAATTTAGAAATCCACGCATTATTCCATCCCAAACACTCAGCAATCATAACTAGGATAAGGCCCCTACTGCCAAAAATTTAAGCAATGTGTAGTTTATCTAGAACAACACAGTTAACACATTTTCAGATTAAAAGATTTTTTCCTTTCTTTCTTATGAAAGTTTCCATCTTAAACCTAAAAAGATGAAATTCAGTTCTCTACAGAAAAAAATCAGTCAGCCCTGCAGTGCACAGAACTGCTGAAATACAGCCAATATGTGATGATCCAATTCTGCTGTAAATAGAAGGTTCTCCAAGGTCACCATGTACTGTTGGATGATCTGATGATGCTACAGACACAAAAAAGCATTTCTATTAATCTTGGAAATGATTTAGCACATTAAATAAAAAACATTGTATCTTTTTAAAAGTGATCATCTCTTCTTTGTATTTGCCACCTGTGGCTTAATACTGCAATTCTGATATGTATACTGAGAACACTATGTGCAACTCAAGTCAACACAACTAAAAACAGAACCAGGACTGGTACTGTTATTGTTACTGTTACAGGAGTGGACAATCTTAATTATGAAATCCAGTGTCATGACAAGCAGTAGGTTTACAACACGCCAACTGCTTTTACACAGAAGTGAAAGGTTAAATGGTCATTGTAAAATATTATTTACTTAACATCTATTAGCCTACCACTTCCAGAGCACTGAAAAATGAAAGCAATCAAATCAAAGCACTGTATAAAATAAAAAGAAATCATAAGATTCATAAGCTTTTAACTCCAGCAATCCATCTCCAGCTCCAAACCTATACAAATAAATCAAAGTCTTAACTTGATCCCAGTCAAACTTTGTTTGAGAGGGCTTTCCATAACCATGGAAACCACACTCCAATGACCACTTATCTAATGTTAGATGAGAAGACTTGAATCTATATATTTATTTATTTGTTTGTTTGTTTAATCAATTTATATAGCTGCCCATCTCACCACAGGCGACTCTGGGCGGCGTACAACAAAGCTAAAAACAGTAAAATACATTAAAAATATATAAAACAAAATAAAGCAGAGAATAAAAGGAAGTTAAAAATAAGGGTGCCACCTCACTAATTCCCCCATTCCCTGGGGTCCCCAGGCCTACTGGCATAACCAAGTCTTAAGGGACCTCTGGAAGTTCAACAATGATGAGGCCAACTTACCTCAGGGGGGAGAAGATTCCACAGTGCAGGTGCCACAGCAAAAAAGGCCCACCGCCTGGGGCCTGCCAAATGTATCTCCCTAGGCGATGGAACCCATAATATGCCCTCTCTGCTGGATCTGGTAGGATGGGCAGATGAAATCAGGGAGAGGCAGTCCCTCAGATAGAATCTTGTGCTTAGTATTTAGTTACTTACTTAAAATCTTCAGTGAAAGACCAAGAGTTTGGGAGGCATATCTAATAAAAGCCAGTCCTGATAAGTAAAGGTTTAGAGGCAAGAATGATCACAGTTGTGCCCAGAATTTGACTGACAGAAAGTACATCTGCTTAAATGGAACTGTTAGCTTGGCTACCTGGTTAGCTAAGGTTTCCCAGATGATGTGTGGCTGGATCCTGGCAATGGTGAATCCATTCTTGAAAGAGGGGATGGTTCCACCCCTGATTAAGAGGTAACGGTTTAACCCCTCCTCAGGAAGCCATTGCTGAATCTGACCCGTTTTGGATAACTTTCATCTCATCTCCAATCTTCCCTTCTTAGGGAAGGTTGTTGAGAAGGTGGTTGTGTCGCAGTTTCATAGATACCTTCGATCATCGATACCTTTCTGGATACCACTCCAGGGATTAGGAGTGGAAGGCACAGTTCTGTGCTGCTCCTCCTCCTTCCTCCAAGGTTGTTTCCAGTCAGTGGAGAGAGATCTAGTCCACGGCTCTTTCTCTGCAGGGTACCTCAGGGCTTAGTACTCCCTCCATTCCTATTTAATATCTACATGAAGCTGCTGGGCGAAGTCATTTGACAGCACAGAGTGAGGCATCAACAGTATGCTAACAATACCCAGCTCTATATCTCTGCCCTGGGCTTACCAACTGACCCCACGGTGGTTCTATCTCAGAGTCTGGAGGCTGTGGGGGCCTGGATGGGGAAGAACAGGATTCAGTTCAACCCTGGCAACCCCTGAGTGGCTGTGAGTCTTAGGGCCCCTTGGATCCAGACCAGATCAGGAAACAGACTCCACATGAAGATTAGAACTATACTTGAGATACACTATAACAACTGAATTTTGCAGTCTGGTTGTGTTTTACCTCCCCTCCCTCTGGGCCCCCTCCACTGGGCCCCTCCCAATGAATCAGGGAGCAGCCTGCCTGAGTTGCTTCTAAATACTACTTTGTTTCCCAGTACTGAAATAATGTTACATCCCTTTTTGCTTATGTAGCAGTCCTTGTCCTATTTCCCTCAAGGTCTCCTTGATTCTCTAAACACTTTAGTGTTTTTCCATCTTTGATACTAGGTGGAGTTGCATTACCCCACGTAGAACCAATGCACAATCTAGGGGTCCTCCTCGACTCACAGCTCCTATCTGAAGAGTAGGTTGCAGCCATATCCAGGTGGGTTTTGCATAACTTCCTTCTGTGTACCAACTGTGCCCCTTCCTGGACTGGGAGGCACTGCTCACAGTTGCTCACATCTTAGTCACCTCCCAAGTGAATTACTGCAAAGCACTTTACTTCAGATGGCACTTGAAGACTACCTGGAAGCTACAACTGGCCTGGACTGCAGAAGCGTGGGCAGTTATGTGTGCACCTCAGTATGCCCATGTTACACTTGTGCTCAAGCTGCACTGGCTCTGGGTGGAATTCAAGGTGCTGGTTGTCTCCTATGTAGCCCTTTGTGGCATTAGGCTGGGTTGTTTGCAGGACTGCCTCTTCCCAGTTGTTTCTACCCATCCCATCAGGTCTGACAGGAGGGGCATGCTCTGGGTTCCCTCAGTTAAAGAATGTCATCCAACAAGACCTCGGAACTGAGCCTTTTCTGTTGCAGTGCCTGCCTTCTGGAACACCATACCTCCCAAGATTAGATTGGCTCTGACCCTGCCAGCCTTTTCCAAAGCGCTGAAGATCTGGATCTGCTCCAAGGCTTGGGGGTTGGGAGGTCAGATGGCCCATGAGATATTATTGTTCAGTTGTGTGCTTTTTGGGTTTGCTCTTGGCAACCATCATAGGTTTCTGATGTTTTGTTGATATTGTTCTTTGTATTCTTTTTAATGTGTTAGCTGCCCAGAGTCACATCTGTGAGAGGGGCAGTCATATAAATCGATTTAATAAATAAATAGAGAAATACCAGCAAAATAAGATACAGGTAGTCCTCGAGTTACAACCAGTCATTCAGCGACCATTTGAAATTAAGACAGTGCGGAAAAAAATGGATTTATGACTGATCCCTGAAGTTACAGCTGTTGCAGCACTCCCACGGTCACGTGACTACAATCTGGGCGCTTAGCAACCTGTTGCCACTTACGACCGGTTGCCAAGCACTCCACAATCATGTGAGTGCCATTTTGCAATCTTCCCTGCTGGCTTCCCACAAACAAAGTCAATGGGGAAGCCGGCAGGGGAGGTTGCTAGTTGCTTGGGTAAGTCCCCCCACCCACCCTGGCCTTTCTTCACTCGCACGCACTGCACCCTCCTTCGCTTGCTCATTCACACACACCACACCCCTTCATGCTACACTGTGGTTCTGGGGCTTTGCAAGAGGAAGGAGAAAGCCTCACGAATGGCCAGCAACTTCCAACATGAGCTGCAAAGCATGTGCCAGAAGTGCCCCTGGAGAGTCCTTGAGTGAGCAAAGGAGGGAAGGAGGCACTGTGTGTGCAAGTGAAGGGGGAAGGAGGGTGCTGGTGCTTATGAGTGAGCAAAGAGGGAAGGAGGGTGTGGTGTGTGTGAGTGAGCAAAGGGGGAAGGAAGGCATATGAGTGAGTGAAGGAGGGAAGGAAGGCACAGTGTGTGCGAGTGAGTGAAGGGGGAAGGAGGGCCAAGAAGTTCCTGAGCCACAGTGTGCTGTTCTGGGGCTGCTTGCCACCCCACAAGGCAGGGTGCAGGGTGGCCAAAAGGGATGGTGGGGAGATAGGCAGGTGGGGGGAGTTGGAGGCAGTCCCTTACCTTACTGAGGCTCGGGCTGGGAGGGAACAAGCCCAGAATGACTTGGATTGGGTGGGTCCTTGGTTAACAACTGGTGAATTTGCTTCATAATGGCAATGGGGAGTGCTGGAATTGCCGTTGCTAAGTGATGCAGTCACGTGACATCTTGCTTTACAACTGCATTGTTTAGCAATGGAAATTCCTGCCCAATTGTGGTCATAAGGCGAGGACTACCTGTAACTATAAAACATCCCAAATAGCAGCTATATTTTGTAATAACTGAATATTCTAAGAAAGAAAAAGGATTTTAGTCTAGTCTTAAGCACCCAGTATTGATCTAGAAAGTGCTGTGCCTTAATTAGTAACAGCATGTCAATGATGCAAAGCCAGCTGGACACATAATTACCCTTTGAAAAATATCTGATAGTGATTTGACATTCAGGGAGGTATTCACTGGCTTCTCTTCTGTATCTGAGTGTGGAGCAAATAACTCTACAAGTAACTTATCACACATACACAGCTTTAACTAAGATAGTTAATTAAGCAGTGCCTAAGGGGATGCTTTATCAAGAAAACAGCAAAAAAAAAGTATGCTAAAATCCAAGATCAATTTGGACCAATAACGAACAAAATAGTATAATATGACAATACCCTTTTCAGCCTTTTAAATCAAGCTATTACTAAGAAATTGCCAATGGATGGTGCAAAAGATCATTTCCAGATAATCCTGTTTTTAATAAACGCATGAGTTTTTAATAAACACCTGTAAGATTTACCTGTAAGAAGATTTGCTGCAGCCTCTCTATACAGTTCTTGTACCAAGGTGTAATTACATCAATCCCCCCTGTTTCACTTCGCACTAAATGCTCTGTTAGGATCATAATGAAACGCTGGAAGGAATAAAGAAAGTGACATTGTTGGCTTTGGATATACAGACAAGACAATGTTTCTTTTGAGTAGGGCTTAAAAGACATGTGCAAAACAGCCTCTCTGAATTAAGTACGGCATAACAGCAGCATTAGCAAATGTGAAACCAGTGGCTATTTCCAAGAACTTGCTCTCAAATGTACAGAATTTTAATTTAGAAACTTATGAAGCTGAAACACTTGTTCCAGAATTTTGCAATCAGTCATGCTAACATTCTAATAAGACCTTTTTCACTGGTCCATGGATATGTCTGCTTTTACCTGGAAAATTACAAGGAAGAGGTTTTTTTGTTCGCTTTGAGCTGATTCAACTTTTTCTTGCAAGCGTTCGATCTGCTCTTCGAGGGGCCAATTTTCCCTCTCATTGCTTCGGGCATCATCACGCTGGAGGGAAAGAGTTGAAATGTAAATAGTAAGCACAAATGTGCAGAAAGCAAACCCAGGGTAAAAGGCTCTTTTTAACAGGAGATGGAGGCAGAAGTTAATGAGATCCCCTTGGTTCCTGAAAGTTTGTATCTGCAATATGAACTTTCTGTCCTCCTGCCCATCTCTGACTAGCTTAGCAAAGGAAACCTTATGCTCTTGCAGCTGATGAAATATGTTTCAAGCCATATTTCTTTGTATAGGCATGGGAAAAGGTTACCTACTCTTTTGTGTTGCTTGGCTAATCTTTCCTTGGCTTCTTCTAGCTCCTTTTGGATCATCATCACGTGCTTGTTCATCTTACGAATGGTAGAGTGTAAGATCTCCCAAATATAAAATCTAGCAATAAAAGAAGCAAACAACACCTTGGTGTTCAGAGAAACACTCTGAGTTTTGTCAGTAATAAGGCTGATGCACACTTGTAAATGTGGGTTTTTCTCAGCATAATGAATGAAGTGGCCCAAAACACAAGGACAATTACACAACCTGCACCTCCTACTCCTCCCTCTGATGGGGAATTGCAGAATCAGAATTCTCTAGGACTATAAAAGAAGCACGCACATTTCAATAAGACTGCTTCCTTTCAGCAAATATTTTTTATTTAAGCAAGATCCCCCTTATCAATATCATTCAAACTTTTACTAGAGATATTCAAAACATAACCTGAAGATTTTTTTAAAAAGGTTATGTGATAGTTTATATTTATTTACCTTGTAAAATCATGAGCTAGTTCTGGAGAGAAAATCCAGTTTGCCACTGCAGCACAGTCCACAATCTGTGTGCGAATCATCTTATCCACCAGTACAGCAATCATCTGTGCAATTAAGGAAGTGCAGAAATTTTGCTCAGTGCATCAAAGTGTGCGTTGTCATCTGGGCACAACTTTCACCCCAGAAAGTCATAGACTGAGATCCCAGTAAACTGAACGTACAGCAGGGTCCCCCAAAGCACACCTCTCTCTATAAGATCAGCGCCTAAAGCGTCCAGACCACAGTTTTCCATGTCAGGACGGCCACTTATCATAACTCCCCACCAAGAATTACAGACCCCATTACATTCACAGACTCCGGGGAAATCTGGACAATGGAGGACCTTTGAATCATTCACTTTTTCTCATGGCAAAGCAGAGAACAGGGGAAGAGGAAACGTAAACTCACAGACTGCATCTCTCTACCAATATACGAGCAGGAAGACCATTCCTAAAGACACAAAGGTCACCCTGCAATACTGGGAGGCAACCTCCACTGCTGCCAAAAGGCAGAGATTTCTGTCAACGTTTCTGTCCATCCTTTCTTCTGACTGAGCACAGAGGATGCTTGTCCCCTGCTTTGGGAGGAGATTAAGAACTGCATCTATATGGACGCCAACATTTTCTCCAGTTTTAATCTTATGAAACGATAGATACAAAAAATATTTCAGGTCCTGTTCAACAACCTAAACTAAATCTAGTTCAATAGAGATTTAAATCTAGGAGGAAGTACACTTTAGTTCTCCTGCCTAACCTGGAACTAGGAATTGTTTTGGGAAGGGAGGGAGGGAGGGAGGGAGGTCGGTCTCTATAAATAATCACTCTTACCTGAGGATGATTCTTCCATACATCATACATAACTCTGAGAACATGGAGCTTTCCTTCATCGTTTTCAGCCAGAGTTTTGAGGACTTCTCGAAATCTTGTTGGAGCAGAAATGAAATAATCAAAGGATGTTAAGGAACATGTCAACTTGGACTGAAATGGCAAGACTGATGGGGAGGGAAGACTGAAAGAGAAGTGAACTGGTCTAATCTCCCAAGATCCTCCTGAATTCTAGATTTCTGGACTAAGAGACTAGCAGTGTCATCATGTTGACAAAGAACTCTAACAGAGCAGTTCTTCCTGCTACCTTGGCTGGCTACATATTTAGCATGTGGATAATCAGCAAGTGAATTATGCATCGCATCTCTTCCCCTAAGTCAGCACCAACATTAGCCCCCCACCGTAGGTGAGACAGAGATAAGAGAGAACTGTTACCAAAACAGTGAGGTGAAAAACATGGCTTAAGCCCAAGTCATGCAAAAGGTATGCAAAAACGTCTCAGACAGACACCTCCCTCAGTCACAGGAGAATAAGAGGCAGAGGATGTAAAGCCCAGTCAGACTTCCAAGATTCTGTTACTCTAGCCAATCTTACTAAAGGTAGTTTAGTCTTCAAGTTGAGTTGATTTCTTGGCCTGGTTTACATCATGGGGCTGACATTCTCTCATTGTATAATTAGACCCAGTCATCAGCTTTTTCTTCAGGGAGTTTTTTTTTAATTTTGCCTGTCTCCAGGCTCCATCTATCACTGCACAATCCAATGCACAAAGGGGACTTCTTTGTCAAGCACCAGAAAAAGCTTACTTGCTTCTGCCCTCTTCTTCAGAACATTACAAGTCAAATAAAAATAAAACAGGAACAGTATGAAAGCACCAACAGTTTAATGATACTTAATGATAAATACTTACTTTCCCAGAGCGCTGAAAGAGTGACTGAATGACTTTGAGGCTAAGTGCAATAGCGCCTGGACAAAAACCTCTATTTTTAAAGGATTGAATGAGAAGCCTTCATCTGGAAAACAAAGTTACAAATAAATTTGAATCCCTGTAATGCAATATGGGCATTCATTGAAGGCTGAGAAGGCCTGAGAATTCTTTTTCTTAAAAAAATTAAAGCGTAATGAAATTTCATAATGGACTTTTTTTAATCATATCAATTTTCTAAACTAAGTCCAAATATCCCTATTCAGCTTTAAGCTGAAAATGCCCGGTTAACACAGTATTAATAACTAACAGAACAATAAACACATTAGTCAATACTGGAAGTTTAAACAGCATATTCATACTTTGAGCATACTACACAAAGACCTAGCCCTCTGGAGAAGACTCTAATGCTGGGAAAGGTGGAAGGAAAGCAAAGAGGATGACCAGAAATAAGGTGAATGGACTCAGTTACAGTGGTCATGGATGCACCATTGGAAGATCTGAAGGACTAGATTAGAGAGAAATCGTCCTGGAGATAATCTCTCTACAGTATGTGGTTGCTAAGAGTCAACACTGACCTGATGGCACATAATCAATAATCATTCATATGACAGAGTAAGATACAGAAACTTTATGCATATGAAAATACTAATTTTGGATGTGGAACTAATCCATGAATAAAATTATAATCCAAGAATGGTTTCCAATTATAATTAAATTCTACATCAGATTTATTTTTCAAATATGAGGTTATTCTGGACATCAAGGCATACTCTCATTTATTTAGCCATCTTTTTCAATAAAAACATATAGGATCCATGCAGCTGTTCACATATACAATGCTAGTTCAGGATATTTTGAAAGGATATATAGTTTAGTGAAATTTAATAAAATATACCAGGTTGGAATGGAATTACACCTTTCAAAAATTGTCCCATTCTACTATAAACCATTTTCCAGAATTGTTGAGTTTTAAAATATTGCCACCACATGTAAAAGAATGATCTAATCTGTTCATTACATTTCCAGCAGTTTTTAGAAAAAGAATTATTCATTTTAGCAATCAAGACTAGAATAATACACCAGTGGTAAAGCATCTTACAGAAATTATGTCTAAGTGTAATGTTTGGAGTAAATTTGATATTCTTCTTCCATCAAAACTCCCACTTTTTCTCTATTACTGTTCTGCACCCATTTAATCATACAACTTTTGACTTGTTCAGATTTTGAATCATCCTTCACTAGTAAATTATAAATGATTCCTAGTAAACGTTTGGTATTACCCATTGTACGGTTTTCAAATCCAGTCAAACCTCCTAGTATTCCCCCTTCTTTCTGTAGTTCTTTTATTGCTGCAATAGTTGTTTGGATGTAATGGAACCAATCAAATGAAGTGGAACACTGTGTGGTGAGAGATTCAAGAGATTTTATCTTTGTCCTCTTTAACAACAAAGTCTGCAATCTCAAAAGATCATTGACTTTCCATTGAGCAAATGTCTTAGTATTTTCATGAAAATAAGCATTTAATAACAAGGCAAGGGGAGGGGAAATCCAGACTTATGTTTTTCTTGTATTTATCCCAAACATTCAGTAGACTATTTAATATTGCATGTTCTCTTACAGATTTTGTTTCTATTTAAATCAATGCAAATATATTTATGCAATCCGTAGGAGACCTGCCCCTTCCACAGAGGTGATAGAACCGTAGCGAGATATAATCCATGTGGATATATAATATTCAAATATAAGACACACACACACTCTCTCTCTCTCCATATACAATCCTCCTTTTCTTTTGCTACTTCCATAGTGTCATTCTTTTTAAATTATCATGTACAGGTAGTCCTCATTTAGTGACTGCAATTGGTTCCAACAAAATGGTCACTAAGTGACACAGTCACTAATTGAACTAGGTGACTGAGAGAAAGAGATGCTGGGAAGCTCGCTCATTGCTACCGTCTCATTCAGATAAAGTTCTCTCATACAGTCTCCTGTGCCTGACCTGTATTTTTCCCTTTTTTTGCCCCCTCACAGGGTGGAGAGATTTCTTAAGCAAGCCATCTCTTCCTGAGCTACTTTTCTTTGCAGTGCCTTGCTTCCCTAAAAAATGCTAAGGGCAAGTTAACAAGCTCAGCTCTGTGACCTTGATTAGTTGATTAGAACCCTCCCATCTGCTAGCAGCTGCTGCCTGAAACTGATCAGATCTTAATCAATTTCACACTGAAGGCTTTTGTTGTGGTAAATGCAGGCATTGGTCAGAAAATGAATTTTTAATTACTGTTTATTACTGTTGTATTTGTAAATGGTTGCTATCTAAGGCAGTTGCTAAATGAGGACTATCTGTACACTAAAAAGCCACTGCTTGTGTAGTCCGTAAAGTGTGACCTTATGAAACAGTAATGCCATCTCACCTGTGCCTGTATACCATTTTTGAAACTAAACGTATATTTGCTTGTTAGTGTATATTGGGTAGTGATAGATGACAACAGCCAAGGACAAATAAAAATTCCACTGAACTAGTACGTATTCTTTGTGTGTGCATAAGAATCAACACCATGTACTAGATATGCCTAAACCTAACTTCTCTGATGTTATACAATGTTTCCACAGATAGAAATTAGAAATGGGACATGGTAAATATCAGAAGGGCTTACCATCATTATCCTGATTAGGATTGGGCACATCCTTCAGAATGGTGAAGATTTCATCATTACTTGCTTTATTTTTAATGGCAATGTTTAAACAGAGTGCAACATTGTAGCCAGGAAGAGATTCTACAAAAATAGAAGCAAAGTTACCATCTTTGAAAATTGGACACTTTTTTTACACGAAGTTTAATAGTAAAAGCACATTACTAAGCAGATAGTCCTCGTTTAGCGACTGCCTCGTTTAGCGACCGTTCACAGTTACGAAGGTGATGGAAAAGTAACTTTACGACCAATCCTCGTGTTGACGACCTTTGTGGGTCTGTAAAGCAAAGGAAAGCTGAAGTAAGATCGTAAGCACAGTCGCAGTTTCACTTAGCGACTGCCTCGCTTAACAACCAAGTTGCCAGTCCCAATTGTGGTCGCTAAACGAGGAATACCTGTAAATCCCTTTCCAAAATCAAACAACACAGAAAAATCCAGGACCAGAAATAAAAGCTTGCATGCAACATAGTAGAGGGTTTTACATATCTTGAGGAACGTTTCAGAAGAGAAGAGACCACTTCTTTAAGCAATGTCCCCTTATGTCATCTTTCCCACTAGGGCTTTGGATGGTCCTTGGGTGACACCATGTTCCTCATACCTGCACATGGCTATAGCAGCTTTCTTTAGATGGATTTACTATTGCCTCCGCCCCATCCCCCCAGGTTAATAGAGCTGTCTGCCTCCAATAGTAACAAATGCTTTCTTGTCATACAGTCCAACTATTTTTTAAAGTGTAAATTGTGTAAGTATCCTCTACATACTGTTACTTTCATCTCCATATTTATAAATACATGTTGGATTTGCAGGAGTCAGGACTGAAAAACTAGCAGGAACAATATCTATTATTCGCTGATGGTAGGAAAGCCTGAAAAAAGAAAAGAAAAAAAAAAAAGACTTTGCAGAAGGTGGCTCTTGCCATGAAGTAGGCCTACAGACATACCCAACCAATCATTCATAACTTGGTATTCGGTAAAAGGTACACACAGTGGTAAAGCACCCCAAAGCCGATGCCTATACCCTGAACCTGAACTTTCAGACAAAGTTCCTCGTAAGAACAAGGGCTGTGCCTATGCTATAATTCGACGTTATAATTCTTGTAATCGCCCAGTACTGGGTCACTGGCTTCAATGATGGCCACAGCTTTTTGGCTGCCCTTTCTTTCTGCAAATTCAGCACAAAAGTCACTAACAAGCTCCACTGATCAACCTGCCATTGACAAATTACACTGACTTGTGACGGTCAGGAATTAATCCTGGTCTCCTCCCCACCTCTCTGGTAAACTCCCCTGAGAGTGCAGAAATATTGGCTGAGTTGCTAGCTGCTGTGCTATGGCTAACTGACGCAAATCATGGCCTAAATACTGGGTTAGTTGTATCATGGTATTCTGCAGATTAGTTCATTGCAAATCCACATGGTGGCAGTGTTCCAACAATGCTGCAGATAGTGGGTGCCCTGAGAGTGGGATGCCATTACTATAATCTTAAGTAAGATTTTCTGTGTCGCTTTATAAAGAGTAGGAGGTTTTCAAGATCAGCCCTTTGAGTCAAACCAAGTCAGGAAACCAACTCCACAAGTTTGATTGGAACTATACTTCATTGATATAGGCTAGAATAGCAAAAACCTGACTGTGTTTTCTCTTCCTTCTTATATCCCAGTGAATTAGGGTATTGCTAGTCCGAGCATTTTTCTCAGACTTTCTCAGTTTCCTGGGTTTAACACATGCTTTTCCTTTCATAACCATTTCAGTATCTGTTCTCCAAAATCATAGCTGCAGCTCTTGAAGGGCTGACACATGCATATTTTAAAAATTTTATATTTGTGTCAGATAATGTCAAAAAATATTTAAATGGCTTTGGCCAATTCAGGAGACCCCTTCATGGATCACTGCCTTGTCGTGGTGAAGGGGCTTGTGTAACTCAGTGAAGCCATGAGCTATACCGTGCAGGGCCACCCAAGATGGACAGGTCAGGACAGAGAGTTCTGACAAAATGTGGTCCTCTGGAGAAGAAAATGGCAACCCACTCCAGTATCCTTGCCAAGAAAACCCCATGGACAATGTTAAAAGGCTAAAAGATATGACGCCGGAAGATGAGCCCCTCAGGTCGGAAGCTGTCCAATATGCTACTGGGGAAGAGTGGAGGGCAATTCCAAATAGCTCCAGAAAGAGTGAAGCGGCTGGGCCAAAGCCGAAAGGACGTTCAGCTGTGGATGTATCTGGAAGCGAAAAGAAGGTCCGATGCTGTAAAGAACAATATTGTATAGGTACGTGGAATGTAAGATCCATGAACCAAGGCAAGCTGGATGTGGTCAAACATGAGATGACAAGATTGAACGTCGACATCTTGGGAATCAGCGAATTGAAATGGACGGGAATGGGTGAATTTAATTCAGGTGACCATTATATCTACTACTGTGGGCAAGAAACCCTTAGAAGAAATGGAGTTGCACTCATAGTCAATAAGAGAGTGGGAAAGGCAGTAATGGGTACAACCTCAAAAACGACAGAATGATCTCAGTGCGTATCCAAGGAAAACCATTCAACATCACGGTAATCCAAGTCTATGCCCCAACCACTGATGCTGAAGAAGCTGAAGTTGACCGGTTCTATGAAGACCTACAACACCTTCTAGAACTAGCACCAAAAAAAGATGTCCTTTTCATCATAGGGGATTGGAATGCTAAAGTAGGAAGTCAAGGAGTAATCGGAATAACAGGCAAGTTTGGCCTTGGAGTACAAAATGAAGCAGGGCAAAGGCTAATAGAGTTCTGTCAAGAGAACAAGCTAGTCATAGCAAACACTCTTTTCCAACAACACAAGAGATGACTCTACACATGGACATCACCAGATGGTCAATACCGAAACCAGATTGATTACATACTTTGCAGCCAAAGATGGAGAAGCTCTATACAGACGGCAAAAACAAGACCAGGAGCTGACTGTGGCTCAGATCATGAGCTTCTTACTGCACAATTTAGGCTTAAATTGAAGAATGTAGGGAAAACCACTAGGCCACTCAGATATGACTTAGATCATATTCCATGTGAGTACACAGTGAAGGTGATGAATAGATTTAGAGGATTAGATTTGGTAGACAGAGTGCCTGAAGAACTATGGACGGAGGTCTGTAACATTGCCAAAGAAAAAGAAATGCAAGAAAGCAAAATGGCTGTCTGATGAGGCTTTACAAATAGCTGTGGAAAGAAGGAATGCGAAAAGCAAGGGTGAAAGGGAAAGATATAAGCAACTGAATGCAGATTTCCAGAGAATAGCAAGGAGAGATAAGAAGGCCTTCTTAAATGAACAATGCAAAGAAATTGAAGAAAACAATAGAATGGGGAAGACTAGAGATCTCTTCAAGAAAATTGGAGATATCAAAGGAACGTTTAGTGCAAAGATGGGCATGATAAAGGACAAAAAAGGCAGGGACCTAACAGAAGCAGAAGAGATTAAGAAGAGGTGGCAGGAATACACAGAACTATACAAGAAAGATCTTAATGTCCCTGATGTCCATGCTGGTGTGGTCACTGACCCTGAGCCAGACATCCTAGAGAGTGAAGTCAAGTGGGCCTTAGGAAGCCTTGCTAACAACAAAGCTAGTGGAGATGACAGTATTCCAGCTGAGTTATTGAAAATACTAAAAGACGATGCTGTTAAAGTGCTGCACTCAATATGCCAGCAAGTTTGGAAAACGCAACAGTGGCCACGGGATTGGAAAAGGTCAGTTTACGTTCCAATTCCAAAGAAGGGCAATGCCAAAGAATGCTCAAACTATCGCACAATTGCACTCATTTCACATGCTAGCAAGGTTATGCTCAAAATCCTACAAGCTAGGCTTCGGCAGTACGTGAACCGAGAACTACCGGATGTACAAGCTGGGTTTCGAAGAGGCAGAGGAACTAGAGATCAAATTGCCAACATTCGCTGGATCATGGAGAAAGCACGAGAGTTCCAGAAAAGCATCTACTTCTGCTTCATTGACTATGCAAAAGCCTTTGATTGTGTGGATCACAACAAACTGTGGCAAATTCTTAAAGAGATGGGGATACCAGACCACCTTACCTGTCTCCTGAGAAATCTGTATGCGGGCCAAGAAGCAAGAGTTAGAACCGGTCATGGAACAACCGATTGGTTCAAAATAGGGAAAGGAGTACGACAAGGCTGTATACTGTCACCCTGCTTATTTAACCTATATGCAGAGTACATCATGAGAAATGCCAGGCTGGAAGAATCACAAGCCGGAATTAAGATTGCAGGGAGAAACATCAATAACCTCAGATATGCAGACGATACCACCCTAATGGCAGAAAGTGAAGAAGAACTAAAGAGCCTCTTGATGAGGGTGAAAGAGGAGAGTGCGAAAGCTGGCTTGAAACTCAACATTAAAAAAACTAAGATCATGGCATCTGGACCCATCAATCCCTGGCAAATAGAAGGGGTAGAAATGGAAGCAGTAACAGACTTCATTTATTTGGGCTCCAAGATCACCGCAGACGGAGACTGCAGCCATGAAATTAAAAGACGCTTGCTCCTTGGGAGGAAAGCTGTGGCAAACCTAGATAGCATATTAAAAAGCAGAGACGTCACCTTGCCGACAAAGATCCGCATAGTCAAAGCTATGGTTTTTCCAGTAGTAATGTATGGCTGTGAGAGCTGGACCATAAAGAAGGCTGAACGCCAAAGAATTGATGCCTTTGAACTGTGGTGCTGGAGAAGACTCTTAAGAGTCCCCTGGACTGCTAGGAGGTCAAACCAGTCAATCTTAAAGGAAATCAACTCTGATTGCTCATTGGAAGGACTGATAATGAAGCTCAAGCTCAGATACTTTGGTCACCTAATGTGAAGAGAGGACTCTTTGGAAAAGACCCTGATGCTGGGAAAGATGGAAGGCAAAAGGAGAAGAGGACAGCAGAGGATGAGATGGCTAGATAGCATCACTGAAGCAATGAGCATGAAATTGAGCAAACTCAGGGAGGCAGTGAAAGATAGGAAGGCCTGGCGCAATATGGTTCATGGGGTCACGAAGAGTCGGACACGACTTAACGACTGAACAACAATTCAGGAGAAGCATAAAAATAAGTTGAATGCAGTGGAAATGGGTTGCTTAAGAAGTGTGTATCTGGCAAAACAAGGAGAAATAGGGTCACAAATGGCTGGATGCTGATGAATGTAGCTGGAGTACAAAGTAGAATGAATACAAAACTACCAATTACAAAAGAAGTATATTGAGATAGTTTGCACACAGAGAGAGAATGAATGAGGACTGAATTGCAAAAGAAACATAGGAAGGAAAAGTAAATGTGTCAACAGGAACAGGAAGACTGAGAAATTGCAGTTGGATGACAGAGGGGACAAGCTGATAGATCAAAAGTGGTCTCTGGTAATGTTGATGTAAACAAGTTTAGGAACCTTTCCTCTTCTTTTTATTTCCCCATGTCTTTAATTTCTTTTGCTTGCTCTTTTTTACTCTTTTTCGGTTCTTGCTTAACAATGCTTAGCCTGGATGGAAAGAGCATGATGGGTGGCATGTATACAAATTCTGATATCTCTCACTCACCTCATGCATTTTTCCAGTACTTCTCTTACAAACTTAGGTCTGGGTTTGTCAAGATCCTCAGAAAGACAATCTGACCTGAAAAAAAGATGGTGTTAAACACATTGTTATGATAATACAGGGCAACTAGGTAGCTTTCATGTTCATAAGATAGTTCTTCAGATTTATATAGCATCACAGTTACTAGGACACTAAAGAAATATAGGACTGGAGTTTGACTTATAATAAGCAATAATTGCTTTTAAAAAGGTATCTTCAATTAATTAAACGGGTCAGATAATATATTAAATTTGTAATGAGACTATTCTGCAGGATTTTCCACCATTAGAGATACCAGTATTCCTCTGTCTGCTAGCCTATCTGTCTATTTTCTATTCATCCATCAATTTATCCAACCACCTATCCATCTACGTATCTGTCCACTATGTGCCAAAATATTCCACAACACTTTACAATACTGACAGCAATAAAATATGTAAAAGCAATCTATTGAAATAATATAAAACTACACTAAATCAAACATTCATTAAAAATGTCATAGGAGAGAAAGAAAATAATATTCTCCATTTATACAGGAAAAGCCTGAGTAAAGAGGTGAATTTCCAACACTTGCCTAAAATATCACACCCTGGAGAATGGAGGCCACTACACAGAAGGCCACCCATGAACGGCTGCCAATGGCATTATGCAGCCCTCAACACATGTAGTAGGACCTCCCTGATGATCTCAGTGACCAACCACATAGAGACTTACCTCATTCTACAACAGTGGAGGCAATTGTACAGTATTCTGGTCCCAAATTGCTCAGGCCCTTGGAGGTCCTAACCACAGCCTGTCACAGAAGCTAACTGGGACCAGTGCAGCTTCAGCAAAGGAGTAAGATGCGCATGGTCAGATGCCCCATACAGCAATCTGTCAGCTGCCTTCAGACCAACGGGGGCAATCGGATCAAGTGTAAGGGTAGCCCCACATAGAGCGCATTGGACTAATTTAAACATGAGGGTCCCAGTGCATGAACATCTATAGCTAGTCGAACATGATGGACTCTTGGGCTTTTCCAACCCCATACTTGAGAGCATTACTGGCAGCCCAGTCAGGGAGAAAGCTGGGCAAGCGTGGTCTGTCTTACTAAGTAGCGCCAAGGAAACAGCCTCATAGCTTGCCTGAGATGGCCTTCCTTTGGATCAAAGGAAGACTCAGCTCCAGGGCTTGGCTTGATGCTGAAGGCAATGAGGTTAGCGCAGCTAAGTCCACACCATCCAGCACAGCCACCCATTTCTCCATAGTACAAGCCAGGTTGGCTCTTTCATCCAGGGATTAATGAGGTCTTGGTGTGAATTGAAAGGGCATATAGCACCGATATCAGGAGGGAGAGAACATCAGAAGCCATGTCATCCAGGAAAATGCTCAAGTGCTTTAGAGACTTGTGGAGTGCTGCTACGTAAGCAATGCAGAATGCTCCAAAACACACTTTTGTGTTTGAATCTGGGGCACTGCACAGTCTTAACGAACATAACCCAGGCCAATTAGATAGCTGCCAGAAATGAAAATTTGCACACACACACAGACACATATGTGCACACACGTATATACAGAATCAAACACTTACCAATCTTCCCAACTCCAACGGAACTCAAAATTACTAAGATGATGGGAGAACCAATTAATAAACCTTGATGGGGGAAAAAATCTGTAAATTTTACATATCAAAAACATTTTCTTTTGCAGTGCTATTACCAACAATATATCCAGATAGATAGAAAAACTGATTGCCCAGTCTGAGGCGACGCGAAGTCTTAGAAATGGGAGGACAGAGAATGTCCAATCATTTACAGTAACTGAACCTTCTGAAGAGCCATCTCAGAGGTGCTTGCATGCTTTGAAAAGGCTTTGCAAGAGATGCTGCGAAATGTTTGGGACCGGAAAGAGGAATGGCTGCATTGAAGAGGTGCTGCGCTTAGACTCAGCATATTCCAAAACACCTTTTTTGAATCATTTTCAAAGAATGCACAGCCCTACGCGTCATAATAATCGGGTAGCTCTCCTCTAGATTTTAATATGAATATTCTATTTTTAATCAGCAATCTAACTTTGCAGTCAGCACTAACGTGTTCATCATGAATGCCATATAAGGAAATATCAGAAGACTCTACCAGAAGAAATCATTTATTCAATAATTAATAAATGGGAGGAGTGACCTTAAAATATGAAGGCCTGAAAAAACCGGCATTTATAACTATCAGAGATTTACTTGGGGTGAAGAAGCCCAAGTCACTAAGTCCTCAGAAAATTTAGATGAGAATGTCGTTACTTACCTATCTACACAGATAGTATTCATCGTATCTAAGCGCATGTACAGCATTTCTGTGCCTTGGGCAAGCTGTTATTTTTCATTTAAGGTTTAAAAATAGTTTACGTTACAATTTTTAACTACAATGTGGTTGAAAACAGAAATTCCTTTTGTTATCAAAAGGTATTAACTGCTACAAGAGACTTTTGGGAAAAAGGATACAACTTGAGGTAAAGATCCAGGCTGCCATTTACAAAGTTCGATAAAGAGTGTGGTGTACATGACTTCGGTGTGAGGTGGAACAGGAAGCTGAAACAACTCAGCAAAAATTACCTGGGAAAATATGAAAGCGATATGAAACATAGACTTGCAACAGGGGGAGAATATTTCATTGCCAGAAAACTCCATTTTTGAAATGCCCAATTCCAATCCCACCAAAGGCTTTTTAAGTGTACCAGAAATGGTCCAATCTCAAAATGGGTCATTCCAAGCTCCATTCTGAGATGAAGAACTATTAGAGGAGAGTAAGAGCACCGGCACTAGAGAGTAAAATAAGCGCAAAGTGTCAGAAAAAACGATACGACAAATACAGTGATTACCTCAACAATGTGGTAATTCAGAGGGATCTTGTTGTTTCCTGGATAGCTTGTTAATTGGGCAGCACTACAGAAAAAGACAGGTATGTGATTTAGAATAAAAAGGCCAGGCAGGAAGCAGGCAGGCACCTTACATAAAAATACTTTTTGTTATATGTGCCAGGACCCACGCCTTCAAGGAACTGGGGTTGCCTTCCTCCTGCTTTATCAACAAGTCTTGGGGAATAGTTGCCAAAGGCTCTGTGACTATGACTGTCTGTCCCTCTTTGGACAGACAGGTGTAGAAACAGATTTGATAGACCTAGATGCCATTAACAAACAGGGAAGAAGCTCCTACAGTATTGCTATTCACAGTACCTGACATGATGTGAAGCTGCATTTTTACAGTATTAATTTAACACACAACGGCACAGTTTTAAAGAACACTTCTCAATATAGGCAAAACAGACCAATATCTCTTTTCTAGGCTGTTCTCCTCCACAGAAAATTAAAATTTTATATTTTATGGCTACTGGCAGTTCAACTGGACCCATTTAATTTTCCAGATAGGCATTTCTTCTCTCTCTCTCTCTCTCTGTCCGACAGCAGCGCGACATGGCCAGTTATGAATACAGATTTCCTACCATCAGCTTTGCTGGACAAACCTGTAACCAATTTGTGCAAAAATGCTTTTACTGTATTGCAAAATATAATTCAAGATACCTTGAATTACAACAGAATTTTTGTCCAGCGTATCCAATCTGATTGGAAATTCGGACAAAGCTTTACCATTATGTATTTAAAAAATGCTTTGCCTGCTTTTCATTAATAATCATCCCAAGGAGGCCATCCAATGGGGAGGCTGAATTAAATGCACATGGAGGCAAAGACCCTACCATGTCTTTCTCTCTTTCCAGAAGGATCTGATGATGCAGTGAAGGTTTTCTTCAATCACAAATCTTTCAACAGAGTGACTCCCAGGCATAACTGGGCCCTGACAAAAGAAATGACAGAGGTTAATTTATCGGTACATCTTCATCCCAAAAGGCACACCATTGGCACCGTAGCATTTTCCCAACAGTTTTAATACTGTAGTTTGGTTGTGGGGTTTTAACGTTTATAACATACTTTTCAGTATAGAGAAAGTTCAGTTGCCACGCTCTGGTTTTTACTGCCATTACAAAAGAGAAGAGAGAAGAGAGAAGAGAAGAGAGACGAGAGAAGAGAGAAAGGAACAGGCCAGAAGCCAGTGAGCTGGAAACTACTCCTATAAGCACGAGGACACTTAGTATTTTCTTTTGGAAGCAGCCTTTTCTGCTCTAAGAAACAAAATGGACACAACCCCAAAAAGCAGTGGGGCATGGGGTAGAGGGAGCTCTTAGGAAGAGAAAGCGAACCCTGAGCTATTTCAATCTTTCTAAAGAAAGCCAAGCAACATTCTGGGTCTCAACTACTTTTGGACCAAGTAACGGCCCAAGCCAGAAGGTCAGAAGGCAAAGGAGCAGATTATTTGGGAACCACCAAAGATGAAAACATTTCATTTCCCAGCAGACAAAGCATTGCGAGGATGTTGCCCCACATCGCTAACTTACTTCAGGATCATCAGTGTAGTCGAACATTCGGAAGGTGACTCTTGGCATCGGGTAAACGGAATCTGCCGTGTGGGGTGGGGGAGTAAAAGGAGGCAGGTTGTGCTGCAGCGCTTCACAAAGCACGCTGTCGAAAGCGAGGTACGGCCTCGGAATGTGCCTCTCTTGCCAGTGATCCTTTTTCATTTTCTGAATCTGAGCCCAAAGGCAATCTAAGTACTGGGAAGCAAAGGCATCCATCAGACATTTTCGCATTTGGCGTGCGAGGACGTTCCCAAACCCAGACTGGTATATGCGGTAGGAAGTCACCTATCCAATTTTCTTAGAAAGTACAGTATTGCAGGGGGGAAATGCAGAATAAAGGGAAAGCCACTGGAAAGACTTTCTCATTGGAACAGCGGCAACTTCGTGGAGTCAACACTAGAAGTAGGCATTTGCACTAACATTTCTTCAGATGGACGTGAGGACAGGAATTCAAAATCCTAATGATATTCACCTCTTCTTGTGGATGTGGTTTATCAGCAGACCAAACCTGTAGCATGGGCACGTGAGTCTTCTGACGCCGTCTGCCATGAAAGAACATAACCGTTTTAAGGACTGCTGATAACTGATCTGCGCTTCAGCTCAGAAAGACTCTGAAGGAAACAGCACATTATTCAAACCAGCAAGTACTTCTCAATGGGCGGGAGGCATTCCCTCAGAAGTAAGTGTCCGGCTGTAAAAATGTGTATGAGCTTTCAATGACCTGATTCCTAACCACTGTAGGTTTTTGAGACAAAGGGCTCTGCTACCACGTAGCAGGCGTTTCTTTTTGCAGAAGGACGCTCGTGGAGTCGTAGAGCCACAAGACTTAGGGAAATTCTCTCAGCAGCTCCGTGACCACTTCGGATCCCTTTTAAATAGCAACACTTGCCTACTGCTTTCCAGCAATTCCCACCCGTTGGTTCTGGTCCTGCCTTCTGGGTCAATGGAAAACAATTAGGTTTTCTGCACAGAGCGCATGCCTTTCACAAATTTGGTGACTTTATTGTTCCTCTTTTTGAGCGTCTCTTGTCCACGCTAAGCGTGCAGAACGCTTTCAGCGTTGCGAAGTCACGTGTTTTGTTTGAAGAAAGTACCAAAACTAACTTGGTTTACATCTAAAAGCCTGAACTATCTATTACCTCTGTATTCAACAGCTGAGGAATAGTTATTTCCTGCAAATTTATGATCTCTACAAGGTTCTGTGTTCATAATCTATTAACAAGTAAAGAGGCAAAGTAACATCTTCTCTTATTTCCTTACTTCAGATAGTTTTCAACAGTGGACAAGATGCGCTCCATTTCAGTATCCTTTTTCTCATAGAGCTCCTTCCCCACCCAAGGTAAGGATGACAGAAACGCGTACACATACCAGTCACACCGCACCTGTTAGTAAAAAAAGTGGCAATACGCAATCAGAAAATACTTCTGGTTCCTGCTATAAGACTATAAGCAAAATCAGGTCAAAGACCTGAATCTCACGTGAAGCATTGTTTATGACACCAGAACTCTAACTCTACGTTACAATGCTTCAGGTGCAAAGCTTCAAGAGCACAGGTCCATATGCGCACAAATCTCTACACATAAGTGACTGATTTTGTGACTTCCAAAAGAATCCTGCATACGTGTGCACAGGCGATATGTACTCAATCTGGACAAAGCGATGAAGAAAATATAGGACACAAAAGCCAAACAATTCCCCTTACACTGGGCTGATTTACATAAGTTTTTTCAAGGAGCTATTTCACATGCTGCTTCTGACTGTATTTAAGATATACATTTACTCTCTGGAGTAAATGAAATCAGCCAGGGCGTGGCCAACCTCGGTTAGGCATCGGCATCGATTTGCATGATTAAAACATTTTCCATAAAACTGACTCTTAGAAATGTTTAAGGAGTTACATTCCCATGCGAACCTTTTGAACTGCAGACTTTCAATTTGAAATAGGAACGGCAAGGGCCCCATCTGCCCTTCCAAATCATGGGCAGGTACCCTTTTGCCTTGTTGTACTTATGTTCCCTCTGAAGGCCGCGGGAGACTGTGACAAGGGCACCGGAAGATACATGGCCAAACGCTTCAGCTTACTGTTTAGGCTTGTGTTGTAATACAAGGCGAGCAGAGGCTTACCACATTTACAAACACACTGCAAAAATGTAAAAACCCCACTACCACATTTCAGCAACTTATTTCTCTAGCTACGAAGCAAAAGTATTCTTCTTTACCTGAGGTACATCCTCCTCCTGCGTCACACTAACAAAATTCTCAAACATGGCTACCATTGAGGGTGCAGCTATTACGTGACAATTCACAAGATCAGAAAGAAAGCGCACCTGGAAAAAGAGAACATTCGGCTAATTCCCAATCATGTATTTCCCCAAAGCATGGATAAACAGCAGCAAGAATTCTCATAAGGCCAGACACCAATACAATTGAGGCCAGGGCTCTCTCTGGTTCAGCATCTTTTACTTGGGTAACGGGAAGCCCAGGGCCAAGATAAAACTGAATAGACACTTGCAAGATAAACAGAAAGCAGCCCAGCTTTGCAGGACCAAACTGGCACTACTCCCCAGGTAAAATGCATTAGCAAGGTATATGAAAGAAATAATTATTTCTATATGCTGGATTCTGAGACCTGGTTTATTATCAAAATACCTGAAGTCTACATCAGTAGATCACAAAACCTGGCACACCGTTCACACTGCAGAACTGCTGTGACAAAGTCAGAAGAAATAAGGCAATGAAAAGGGATGGATGGGTATTTTAAATGATCACACGGAATTACATTTTCTGCCTTTACGACCTGTAAGGTAAAATGGTGAGCTCTTCAAATCCACTGAACACCAAACTAAATAAAGACTCAAAGGTATGAAAACAACTTACTAAATATACAGCTTCATTGTACATGTTGGCTTTCAAACATTCTTTCAGCTGACGTATCATCGCTTCTACAAACTCTCCACCAAAATTGTAGTTCCTGGCATTCAGCAAGCCAACAAGAGTTGTGTAAATGGTCATCTTCTGTGGTAACAGACGTGCACTGATTTTTTTTCCATTAAGGAGAGAAAAAGCGGTATCAAATATTAAATCATAATATCATTACTCCTATTTGTGGTTTTCAAGTTATCTGGGGTGCCTAAATTTTGAAAAGAAGTGTCCCACATTAAAAGAAGATACTGTGAGAGGAAATTCGGTCTTCATTTAACGGTTTGTGTACTGCAAATCCCATTGGGAAATTACACACAAATGTATATAATTAGGAGATATCTTCTGCTATGTTGCTATCTTCATTCAATCCCCAAATTAGGTTAGCTTCAGACTGAGAAGGCAATACATTCCTTGCAAAGCAGGGCTTTAGTTGAAAGGAGAAGGTCTGATAAGCATCAGTTCAGGCAAAAATGCAATCCTTTCTTTGAGCTCTTATGAAAATTCCAGAGTAAGCTGGCACTGTGAATCACATCTCAATGTATAGCTGCAGAAAACAGGTTAAAGTAAGAGAGCTGTATTGCAGTTACTGGTCCTGAATGATCAGTAATAGAGAACTATTTTGAGAGTGCTGTTCCTCTCCACTTTCCTTCCTAATAAGTTACCTTGCCAATTATCCGATATTGTATCCAAATTTCAAAAATTATTTAAATGGGAAAAATATGCAAGCATAGACTTTTACAATAAAGCATTTTGAAAAAATTACTTTTTTCAAAAGTAATTACTTAAAAGCCTTTACAGTAGGTAATGTACTATCACCTAGTTCCATAAATGTTTTTCATACATACACTGTACAAAGGAGTCTCAGTATTTTGCTTTTGGAGTTTGGTAGATCTGCCTCCAAGACCTCAGCCAAGTCATCTAAGTTACTTTCCAAAGAAGAAGAACTCTGAAGGGATGAGATATTAGAAATTCATTATCTTGTGATGTATTATGAAGATGCTTCTCATAAAAATGCCCCATCTGTATGACAGCTACAGCAACTCCTAAGGTTATCAGTTAAAAGATACTCTGCTGTTATTCTCTTTCCCTCCTTAATGAATTTCTTATGGTAACACACATAACACAAAGAAAAAAAGAAACATCGGGAAAATATAAGAAAGTTTAAAATAAATAATGATATCTTTTAGACCCTTCTAAAACACTGAATGAGGTGCTGTCATTGTACAATGAAAGCTTCATCTGCAACCTGATTTTCTTCCTGCACTGAACCAAAGATTCATAGTTACTCAGACTTTACATAGATAAAGGGGATATAAGTAGGAATTCAGATATGCTGAGCACTGATAGGATTGCAGTCAAACAAGTACTAAATATCCTCATAGCTGATATTTTGAGTTTCCAATATAAAAAGACTGAAGAACACTAATTAAACCAATGAGGACAGCTTGATCAGCTCAGCAGCCACAGAACATTTCTTACTATTAAGAAAAGAAAACTGGAAAATCAAGGAGAGTGGAATGGCATGCTGAAACACAGCATGGGAAGTTGGTTAAACACAATATTTACACAAACTGTAAACATACTGCAATAGTTTATTGCAGGTTCCATTTATAAATGAATATATGAAATGATAGTGTCCCATTATACAAGAACCATAAGCAAGGAGTACTTTATTAACCATAAGCAAGGAGTAAATTATTAAGGCAGATACTCTGATGGACAGTATATAAAGGAGAAACCTTATTTTTAAAAAATACCAAAAATGAAATGTACACTGTAGCTTTATCCCATTTCTAAATATATATTTATGTTACCTCATTTGTATTTGAGTATTTATGTTATTCTCACACAGGGAAACCTCAAGAATCCCAAAATGAAACTGCTAGTCGTTTATACCTCTTCTCCCAATGTGCTTATTAAGTCTTCCAATGTCTCTGCAACTTTAACCGTTTCAGATGTTCTCCTTCTCTTGTGCTGCTGTCCTATTTCAGTGAGACAAAACATCAGATGCCAAAATGAAAGCCCCAATAAGGTTGAAGATGTTGTCACAATTGTAACATTAAATATCAGAAATGTGGCACTTATATGTACCTTTTGGCAACTCATTCCAGGAAAATGCCATATTGTAAGATACTGCATTGACATTTTATGATATTGCAGTTAGAAAAAAAATCTTTTTATTCATAACACAATTCCATGGTATTCTCTTTTTAAATTCCATTTATTTTGAATTTGGTTAAAATAAATTGATCCCACAATCACCATTTGAGACCTTCACTGCTGGCTTCACATTGGCTTTCAACAAGCGAAGCCAATGTGGAAGCAGGCAGGAGGTCGCAAATAGCAACCACGTGAGGTTGCACTTAATGACTGGGTGGGATTCGCTTAAAGACAGCAACTGAAGTGCCAGAACTGCTGTTTTAAGTTGGCACGGTCACGTGACATTGCGCTTTACAACAGCATTGTTTTGCAATGGAGTTGCTGGTCCCAATTACTATTGTTAAGCAAGGTCTACCCGTATGACACATTTTAAAGATCTCTGTTTATAGGAAAGTGTCAGGGAATATGGAAGCAATCAAATGTCTGGAGGTTGAATCATGGCAACTGGACTTCTGTTCTTTTTGGTTAGAGACAATCTGCTACTTGTCCAAGCAGCTTCTTCAGTCTTCAGCTTGGACAAGTAGCGAAATGTCTCTAACCAAAAAGGAAAAAAGTCCAGTTGCCATGACTCAACCGCCAGACAATTCCACCTGGATGACTGAGAATCTTCATAAACAGAAAACAATCAAATGACTTTTCATTTCAAGTTCCAGCAGCTAAGTAGGGCATGTAAAATTTAAATCAATCTAGCCACTTGGAAATGCAAATGCTAGCTGCTGAGATCCTTTAGTCTTCCACTGTATCTGTGTAATGTACTCAAACCCACTATCTGTGGAAGCCCAAGTGAGTCACCTGGGTTCTATCCACATTTTGTCTAGAACCAAATGGTGCTAATAATAATAGCTTAATATGTTGCTAAATAAGAGTAACACATTATTTTATGATGTTACAAAGGATAAAGAAACATAAAAGCTTTTTTGCAGCCATATGTAATTTGGAATAAGTAAGGAATGGCTGATCACAAGAAGTGCCCTACATCTGAAGAAATCTTCAGCAGCATATCCCAGAAATTATCCTATCTTGTCATACTGACTACAGCTAGCAAAGGATTTCAGGACACTCTTCCAGAAGAAAGTTTCATGGTGCACTGGGAAAGATCACTTATATGTAACATTGCCTCCAAACAAAAGAAATTTGTCCAAGAGGGACTTAACATTCACAATGTATTTGTCGCCACTATTCTTCCAAAGAGCGTATGATTTGCATTTGCTAAACTGGATGTTAAAATTGTTATAGTAGGTTCAAGAGTAACTTCAATAGAACTTGTATCTGTTTACAACCGGTCAGGTGTTCACTGAGCAAGCATTCACAATCAATAGACAAATCTCTCTGCTTCATTTTTCCAGATGTAAAAGGGAAGTAACACTTTTATGCAAAGATTCATCAATCTAAGATTTCTTATATTTCTGTTTCTTGGTTACACAGAATGCATAGAAGCAAAGACTTGTCTGCTC
Source organism: Liasis olivaceus (assembly GCA_030867105.1). Taxonomy (NCBI): domain Eukaryota; kingdom Metazoa; phylum Chordata; class Lepidosauria; order Squamata; family Pythonidae; genus Liasis; species Liasis olivaceus. Next base: position 156,604,848 of record CM061348.1, on the reverse strand, counting down.
AAGGGCTGTAACTTAAAATAGGTTCTCAAAGAACCACAAAGATATTTTCCCGACACTTTGGCAACATCTCCACAGCTTGGGAAGGTTGGGGATAATTTACTGTCTGCCTCTATAGTCAGAAGCTAAGTTACTTGCATATCTCATTATTTATGAGTAATACGTGCAGGTTATATACCATGAATATTTAGCCACATGAAAGGCTTTATGCATTTCCTTCCTACAAAAGGGGAGGAGGAGAAGCTGGCATATCTTGGCCAAATAAAGCTGAACTTAATATCAACCTATTCATAAGATGCCCTGAAGGTATCTACATAAAATTCTGCCCTGTCTGTGGAGTCCGCTGCCTTTGTATGGCTGGGTAAGCGGGAGAAGACTTAACCGAACTTGTGATTCTGCCACCCTTTTTTGCAATTATTTGCAAGTACATAGGGGCCCACCTGGATCTCAACCATAAAGCGGGATGGGAAACCAAACCCTTTCTCCCAGCTCATTTGTTCTGAAAAATTATCTCTGCCACCCACATCAACAGAGAACTGAACAACACAAAAAAGCTACAGGAGGTCTACTATTACTGGAATGGTTTCATTCTGTTCCCAGTCCTGCAATTCGTTTCCATGTCAGGTTGTGTGAAAGAGAGAAAGAGGGGAATGCTAACCAGAGGTTGATCACTGCTTGAATCCAATCCAAAGCACTAACCTACAGTTGCAAAAATGGCAAACAACATCTTGAGAAGCTATACTCACTTGAGAATAAAACTTAAGTTCAGATATAATCCTAAAATGTGCTCTGAAATGGAAGAGTCTGTTCCCCTCTTCCCAACTAATGCCAGAAAATCAAGTGTATAGAAGGAAATGTGAAAACACAGTTCAGGTGCTGGGAAGCACCCAGTGTATGAAACTTGGCCTCTAAATGCCATTATATGACAAAAGTTATTGCTTTCCTTGATTCTCAAACCTAGAAAGAGTGCCTATGAATTCAGAGTTTTTAAAATACGCAACATTAAAGTGTGGACAGTTATACCTGTGATGCTAACATACAATATATTGCTGTAACAATGTATAACAATGTACGTCTGCCAATGGAGAAGCATCTTTCAGAATAACAGATTCCCTATGCCCATTTGTCTAAGTAGATCTGCAGTGGTTGTGAAGAAAAGTATAGAGTTCCGGTGTGTGCACAAAATCTGTGAATTTACAACAGGATCCCATAAAAATGATAATTTTTAAAATTGGTTACAAGGTGGGAACATGTAAAACTCTTTCATTGCTACAAGGCACAGCTCAATTTCTAGCAGGAGAAAAAGACACTGGAATATGGGGTGGAGCTGTTCATTATTACATTATTAGGCATAATGTACCATACCTTGCAGATGCCAACTGCAAATACATTAGTCAGATTTGGCTAGTTCATATTAAACTAACATTCTTCAAGTTATTCTCCCTAATAACTGAGAGAGAAACTGATATGTAATTGATTAGAAAATTGTCTATCCAGGAGCCTTGGCACTTCTACTTAAGGGGGCAAGGAGAAGACGGCCTTGCAGCGATCTCACCCTCCGCTTCCCTTCCATCCCGCTCACCGTCGTTCTCGTCTCTGTGCCGCCTGCGCGACATGGCTCGACTCTCTCTCCGGCTCGGCGGGCGGCCTCAGGGAGCTCTCGGGGCGGAAAGGGGCAGCCGGCGCCACAGCCCGATGACAGCAGCAACCAACGCTCGGGGCGCCCGCCGGAAGCCTCCGTCGCGCAAACGCCCCCTGAGAGACACAGCGAGCGAGCGAGCAAGCGAGCGATCAGCGCGCGCGCGCGCGCGCGCGTCGGCTTCTCTCCGCCCTTCGTTCCTTCCGGCCCGCTGGCAGGCACTTCCGGTGGCCTCCGGCGGGGGACCAAGGGAGGAACTCCAGGGGTGGGACGGGATGCGAAAGGAGCTGTTCCGGGGTAGGTCAAGGCTAAGGGACGGTCTACCACTTGGGAGGCTTCCTGAGATACGAAAAAAAACAAACCCGCGCCCTCCCGCCCCCCAACATTTGTTGTTGTGCTTCTTTAGGGGAAAACGAACAAAGTCCCTCGATAATGTAGTTCCTGAAGTTTTATTGTTTTAAAGGAAGGATGTCGGTATAGCTATAGGAACGGGAACAAGTCCAGCGTCAGTCCCCAATCCATCATGCTGGGACTCCTTATTATGGGGTGATAGTTAAACCCTATAAGGTTGTTTTTTAATCATTCCATAGAGAAACTTCTCATGATCCTCACCTTAATATACATTCTGCAGCGAATGCCCGATTTCGAAGAAGGGCAGAACATAAATGTTTAATATCTTCTTTGTAGTTAAAAATACATAAACGGTTGCGGGCATGATTGAGATACTGGATTACACGTTGCAGTGTGCCATGATTAAAACGTTCAAGTGAAAAGTAAAACAATCAGATTCTCCGTGAATTCTTTTTTGCAGTCTAATCATCATCCAGATGTAAAATATGTTGAAAATCAGGTAGAAAGAGACTTAAAAATAATCCTTTTATAACACTTTTATTGAATAATAAAAAAAATTAACTGTGTAATACTTACACAGTTCAAAGCTTGTCTATCATTGCATACATACTTAAAGCTTTTCATATGTATCTACAGTTGTTTATGGGTTAGAAAAACACTTTCCAATTTTGGAGGTCATACACATGCACTTTATAGGATATAATGTGGTTTGCATGGTTTTGGTTCAATGTTGCTTCCATACCATCACAGACCTGTAAGCCCCGAAACTTCAGACTGAGCTGAAGAACGCTACTGGGAGGGCTAATGCTCTGAGGATCTGCTAGGAATGTAGTGCTGACCGAGTTAGTTTGAGATCCTGTAGGATAGAGCAGTGTTTGTTTGTTTTTAAGATTTGTATGGCTGTCCATTGTAAAACACAACTGGGTGGCTCACAACAATAAAAAACAACTATAAAAAACCATGAAACCAGGACAAAACCCGGCACCTGAGTTATCCCCTTGGGATGCTCCACAACCAACTGCAAAACAGTGCCTCCCATTCCCAACCCCCAAAGCTGGTCCAGAAGGATACCATGGTTGATGGTACCAAAAGCCACTGAGAGATCCAGGAGACCCAGTATGGTTGCACCACCTCTGTCTGGAGCCCTCTAAAGGTCATCAGCAAGCGTGACCAACTCTGTCTCAGTACTGTACCCCACCCTGAACCCAGCCTGATAATCTGCTTCATCCAGGGTCCTCTGAAGCTAAGCACCAACCATCCTCTCAACCACCTTTCCCGAAAAGGGAAGGTTAGAGTGGATGAAAGTTGTCAAGAACTGTTGGGTCCAAGGATGGCCTCTTGAGAAGGGGGTGCACCACCACCTCCTTCAAGACAGGCGATACCCTCCCTCCAGCAAAGAGGCATTAACCACTGCTTGGATCCAATCACATGCCGTCTTGAGGGAGATCTTAACCGACCAGAAGGGGCATGGGTCCAGAACACAGGTGGCCGAGCTCATAGCACAAGTACTGTATCCACTTCCTCAGGATCAACTGGCTGAAACTCCTCCCAGATAATAGGGCCCAAATGTGTCTCAGTCACTTGCAAAGATCTGCCCAGCCAGGATCCAACTCTGAGCGAATTCAAGCAGATGCTGAGAATATTCCTCACAGTGGCCTTGCAAGACCTCCCCCGGCTCCTCCTTACCCAGGAGGGACCTGGTCACTTGAAACAGGGCTGCTAGGTGGCAGATGCAATAAGGGTAGAGAAGTACACTTTGCCACATTTATCACCACAAGATACATCCTAACAAAGTCTCTTACCTGTGCTTGATCAACTTCATTCTTTGTCTTCCTCCAGCAGTGTTCTAGCCATCTCGTGTTGCTTCATCTCTAGCATCTCAGTAAACCACGGTGCTCTAAGATCTGTGTGCACCAAGTCCACACAGGTGCAATTTGGTCCAGTGTCCCCATTGCCTGATCATTCCAAACAGCAATGAGGGCACCTGCTGAACTATGTGAAACCACATTGGGTCCATCAGGCACCCAGGTTGGACCAATCTAATAGGCCCTAACTCCCTGCAGCGAGAGGCTGCTGTGGAGAACTCTAGGGCCAAAAGGAATGATCCGTCCATGGCAAGGGACTGATGTTAACATCCCCCAAATCCAGATCAAGATGCTACTGCCATGAGGCAAACACCAGATCCAATGTGTGGCCCCCCATGTGAGTCGGGCTGTGAATGAGTTGGACCAGGTCCATGGCTGTCATGGTGGCCATGAACTCCTGTGCTACCTCAGATCCCGGGTCCAGAGACGGCAGGTTGAAGTCCCCCAGAACCATAAGCCTGGGGAATTCCACCGCCAACCCAGATACAGTCCAGGAGCACAGGCAGGAATACTGCTACACTGCAGGGAAGAAAGTAAGTGAGCAGCATTTCCCATTGATCCCTATGGCTCAACCTCACAAAGAGGGTCTCACATCCAGTGATATCTGGGGCTGGGGCCCTGGAGGCCACCAGAGACTCACAAATAACAACAGCCACCCTGCTCCCCACTCCTGCCTTGGAGTCATGGCTCATGCCACACTTGAAACCCAGGAGGGCACATTTCAGAGATGGGGACCCCACTTTCAGTGCCCAACCAGGTCTTGGTGATGCAAGCCAGGTCAGCCTCTCATCCACAATCAGATTGTGGATGAGGTGAGCTTTATTACAAGTCAACCTAGCATTAAGTAACAGTAACTGGAGTCCAGAGCCACCAAAGCTCTGGAAACCAGGTTCTAGGGCTGAGCAGTATACAATTTAAGCTATTATGGTGCTGGAAATCTTTCTGCCCAATTCTCCTTAGAGGTTTTTGGCAGGGAACATTTGCATCATATTACCTAGCCTGGTAATGAAACATTTGCAAAAAGAAAAGCAAGCTCAGAGAACACCAAGGACCCAACAATTTAACCCCAAGCTACAAGTATTCTCCAGTATTGAGAATAGGCCCTCAAGGAGCTCTGGATGATTTCTTACCATCAAGTTAAGAAGCTGACAAAAATATTGGCAAAGCCAGTCTAAATCTAATGTAAAAATCCTGAGTAAGCATAAGAAAATGTCTAAGCCAATAAAACACAACTTAGCAGACCAGAACACTTTCTCCACAGTAGTCTGACAATCTTGAGTTAAAGAAGGCTGGTCAGGCTCCTCATGGTCAAAACTGTGTTTCTCACACAGTGATCTCCTACTGATTGATAGTTTTAACTGGAGCCACCAACCTCTGTATATTAGGAGACACTCTTCCACTTCAGTTTTCCCTGTGTAGTTTTGGTAGCCTTAATTAAGTCATTTAATTCAACTTAAATTTGCAATGAGTAGTACAAATTACTGTCTTTAGTAATTATAAATTCCATTCCAGGTAGAGTGTTTGAATCACAAAGAATAACATCCCACTACCTATGCTTGATAAGTGTCAAAAAAACAGTGATAAGGTCTTTCTCCTGTGGTCAGTGTAAGTCTAGGCTGCTTTACAGATTTGACCATTTAAGCATTCACATATTTTAGGTTCAGTTTCTTATAGAGTTTTGGATATTACAAAAAGGCAATCTGAAGACAAATTCATATGTTTTGACATTTGTTTCACATTAGAATCATGGAATTCATTCATATGCAAAGGAAAGCAAAGAGCCAGTTCTATTTATTATCTATTTTTTATTTTTATAGAAACAATAGGAGGGAACAAAACAGATGCTATGGCAAAGTCAACATTCAATCCATTTCAAAATTAGAAATCCACGCATTATTCCATCCCAATCACCCAGCAATCATATCTAGCATAAGGCCCCTACTGCCCAAAGTCACCCCATTCGAGCACTGCGTAGTTTATCTAGGACAGCACAGTTAACGCATTTTCAGATTAAAAGATTTTTTTCCTTTCTTATCAAAGTTTCCATCTTAAACTTAACAAGATGAAATTAAGTCCTGTACAAAAAAAAAAGTTACTCAGGCCTGCAGCGCACAGAACTGCTGAAATACAGCCAATATGTGATGATCCAATTCTGCTGTAAATAGAAGGTTCTCCAAGGTCACCATGTACTGTTGGATGATTTGATGATGCTATAGACAGAAAGAAGCATTTCTGTTAAGCTTGGAAATGATCATTAAATAAAAAAAATGTATCTGTTTAAAAATGATAATCTCTTATTTGTATTTGCCACTTGTGGCTTGATATTGCAGTTTTGATATGTATGATAGCTACAGCACAACTATACTGAAAACACAATGTGCAACTCAAGTCAACCAAACTAAAAACAGAACAGAACAGGATTTGAACTTTTACAGGAGTGTACAATCTTAATTATGAAATCCAATGCCATATACAAGCAGGAGGTTTTCAACATGCCAACTGCTTTTACTCAGAAGTGAAAGGTTAAATGGTCATTGTAAAATATTATTTCTTTAACACCTCTTTCTAACACACCACTGGACAATGAAAGCAATCAAATCAATAAAAGTACTGTATAAAATAAACAGAAATCATAAGATTCCTAAGCTTTTAACTCCAGCAATCCATCTTCAGCTCCAAACCTGTACAAATAAATCAAACAGTCTAAATTTGATCCCAGGAAAACTTTGTTTGAGGGAACTTTCCAAAACCATGCCTGCACCACTCCCCAGTGACCACTTATCTAATTTTAGATGAGAGGGTCTGAATCTTGTGCTTATTATTTAGTTACTTACTTAGAATCTTCAATGAAAGACCAAGAGTTTGGGAAGCATATCTAATAAAAGCCAGTCCTGATAAGTAAAGGCTTTAGAGACAAGAATTATTACAGTTGTGCCCAGAATTTGACTGACAGAAAGTACAGTACTGTGCAAAAGTTTTAGGCAGGTGTGAAAAAATACTGTAAAGTAAGAATGCTTTCAAAAAGATATATTGTAATTGTTTATGTTTATCAATTTACAAAATGCAAAGTGAGCAAACAGAAGAAAAATCTAAATCAAATCAATATTTGGTGTGACTACCCTTTGGCTTCAAACCAGCATCAATTCTTACACTTGCACATCTTGTCAAGTCAGGGATCTTGTAGGTTAGAGTCAGGTGTATGATTAACCAATTATATCAAGCAGGTGCTAATGATCATCAATTTCATATGTAGGTTGAAACACAGTCATTAACTGAAACAGAAACAACTGCGTAGGAGGCTTAAAACTGGGTAGGAACAGCCAAACTTTGCTACTAAGGTGAGGCTGTGGAAGACAGTTTCATGTCACAGATCATACACCATGGCAAGACTGAGCACAGCAACAAGACACAAGGTAGTTATACTGCATCAGCAAGGCCTCTCCCAGGCAAAAATTTCCAAGCAGACTGGGGTTTCAAGATGTGCTGTTCAAGCTCTTTTGAAGAAGCACAAAGAAATGGGCAATGTTGAGGACTGTAGACGCAGTGGTTAGCCAAGGAAACTTAATGCAGCAGATGAAAGACACATCATGCTTACTTCCCTTCAACATTGGAAGATGTCCAGTAGTGCCATCAGCACAGAACTGGCGGAAACCAGTGGGACCCAGGTATACCCATCTACTGTCCAGAGAAGTCTGGCCAGAAGTGGTCTTCATGGAAGAATTGTGGCCAAAAAGCCATACCTCTGATGTGGAAACAAGGCTAAGCGACTCAACTATACCCGAAAACATAAGAACTGGGGTGCAGAAAAATGGCAGCAGGTGCTCTGGACTGATGAGTCCAATTTTGAAAGATATGGCTGTAGCAGGAGGCAGTTTGTTTGCCAAAGGGCTGCAGGGTGGTACAAGAATGAGCGTCTGTGAGGCAACAGGGAAGCATGGTGGAGGTTCCTTGCAAGTTTGGGGCTGCGTTTTTGCAAATGGAGTTGGAGATCAGTGGTGTCCTCAGTGCTGAGAAATACAGGCAGATACTTATCCATCATGCCATACCATCAGGGAGGTGTGTGATTGGCCCCAAATTTATTCTGCAGCAGGACAACAACCCCAAACATACAGCCAATGTCATTAAGAATTATCTTCAGTGTAAAGAACAAGGAGTCCTGGAAGTGATGGTTTGGCCCCCACAGAGCCCTGATCTCAACTTCATCGAGTCTGTCTGGGATTACATGAAGAGACAGAAGGATGTGAGGCAGCCTACATCCACAGGAGATCTGTGGTTAGTTCTCCAAGATGTTTGGAACAACCTACCTCAAAAACTGTGTGCAAGTGTACCTAGAAGAATTGATGCTTGTTTGAAGGCAAAGGGTGGTCACACCAAATATTGATTTGATTTGGGTTTTTCTTCTGTTTGCTCACTTTGCATTTTGTAAATTGATAAACATAAACAATTACAATATATATTTTTATACCAGCAAAACAAGGTTTTAAGAAAGGGAAAGTCCTAAGTGCCCAGTATCAATCTAGAAAGTGCTGTGCCTTACTTAGTAACAAGCACAATATACCAATGATGCAAACCCAGATGGACACATAATTATACTCTGAAATATATTTGATAGATTCATCTCAGGGAGGTATTCATTGGCTTCCCTTCTGTATCAGAATATGGAGCAAACTGAGATAGGATGTATCAGAAGAATCTCACTTTTAATAACCACATGAATTCTGACATCTATAAGATTTACCTGTAAGAAGATTTGCTGCAGCCTCTCTATACAGTTCTTGTACCAAGGTGTAATTACCTCAATCCCTCCTGTTTCACATCGTACTAGATGCTCTGTTAGGATCATAATGAAACGCTGGGAGGAATAAAGAAAGTGAAATTGTTGGCTTTGGATATACAGACAAGACAATGTTTCTTTTGCATAGGGCTTAAAAGACATGTGCAAAACAGCCTCTCTGAATTAAGTACGGCATAACAGCAGCATTAGCAAATGTGAAACCAGTGGCTATTTCCAAGAACTTGCTCTCAAATGTACAGAATTTTAATTTAGAAACTTATGAAGCTGAAACACTTGTTCCAGAATTTTGCAATCAGTCATGCTAACATTCTAATAAGACCTTTTTCACTGGTCCATGGATATGTCTGCTTTTACCTGGAAAATTACAAGGAAGAGGTTTTTTTGTTCGCTTTGAGCTGATTCAACTTTTTCTTGCAAGCGTTCAATCTGCTCTTCGAGGGGCCAATTTTCCCTCTCATTGCTTCGGGCATCATCACGCTGGAGGGAAAGAGTTGAAATGTAAATAGTAAGCACAAATGTGCAGAAAGCAAACCCAGGGTAAAAGGCTCTTTTTAACAGGAGATGGAGGCAGAAGTTAATGAGATCCCCTTGGTTCCTGAAAGTTTGTATCTGCAATATGAACTTTCTGTCCTCCTGCCCATCTCTGACTAGCTTAGCAAAGGAAACCTTATGCTCTTGCAGCTGATGAAATATGTTTCAAGCCATATTTCTTTGTATAGGCATGGGAAAAGGTTACCTACTCTTTTGTGTTGCTTGGCTAATCTTTCCTTGGCTTCTTCTAGCTCCTTTTGGATCATCATCACGTGCTTGTTCATCTTACGAATGGTAGAGTGTAAGATCTCCCAAATATAAAATCTAGCAATAAAAGAAGCAAACAACACCTTGGTGTTCAGAGAAACACTCTGAGTTTTGTCAGTAATAAGGCTGATGCACACTTGTAAATGTGGGTTTTTCTCAGCATAATGAATGAAGTGGCCCAAAACACAAGGACAATTACACAACCTGCACCTCCTACTCCTCCCTCTGACGGGGAATTGCAGAATCAGAATTCTCTAGGACTATAAAAGAAGCACGCACATTTCAATAAGACTGCTTCCTTTCAGCAAATATTTTTTATTTAAGCAAGATCCCCCTTATCAATATCATTCAAACTTTTACTAGAGATATTCAAAACATAACCTGAAGATTTTTTTAAAAAGGTTATGTGATAGTTTATATTTATTTACCTTGTAAAATCATGAGCTAGTTCTGGAGAGAAAATCCAGTTTGCCACTGCAGCACAGTCCACAATCTGTGTGCGAATCATCTTATCCACCAGTACAGCAATCATCTGTGCAATTAAGGAAGTGCAGAAATTTTGCTCAGTGCATCAAAGTGTGCGTTGTCATCTGGGCACAACTTTCACCCCAGAAAGTCATAGACTGAGATCCCAGTAAACTGAACGTACAGCAGGGTCCCCCAAAGCACACCTCTCTCTATAAGATCAGCGCCTAAAGCGTCCAGACCACAGTTTTCCATGTCAGGACGGCCACTTATCATAACTCCCCACCAAGAATTACAGATCCCATTACATTCACAGACTCCGGGGAAATCTGGACAATGGAGGACCTTTCAATCATTCACTTTTTCTCATGGCAAAGCAGAGAACAGGGGAAGAGGAAACGTAAACTCACAGACTGCATCTCTCTACCAATATACGAGCAGGAAGACCATTCCTAAAGACACAAAGGTCACCCTGCAATACTGGGAGGCAACCTCCACTGCTGCTAAAAGGCAGAGATTTCTGTCAACGTTTCTGTCCATCCTTTCTTCTGACTGAGCACAGAGGATGCTTGTCCCCTGCTTTGGGAGGAGATTAAGAACTGCATCTATATGGACGCCAACATTTTCTCCAGTTTTAATCTTATGGAACGATAGATACAAAAAACGTTTCAGGTCCTGTTCAACAACCTAAACTAAATCTAGTTCAATAGAGATTTAAATCTAGGAGGAAGTACACTTTAGTTCTCCTGCCTAACCTGGAACTAGGAATTGTTTTGGGAAGGGAGGCAGGCAATAAATATTCACTCTTACCTGAGGATGATTTTTCCATACATCATACATAACTCTGAGAACATGGAGCTTCCCTTCATCACTTTCAGCCAGAGTTTTGAGGACTTCTCGAAATCTTGTTGGAGCAGAAATGAAATAATCAAAGGATGTTAAAGAACACAACATGTCGCTCATTCTTACAGATCAATCCTTATGCAATGTTGAGATGCAACTTGGATCAAAATGGCAAGACTGACAGGGAGGGGAGAGTGAACGAGAACCAGTCTAGTCTCCCATGATCATTTTGAACTCTGGATTTCTAGACCGAGAGACTAGCAATATCATCATGTTGACAAAGAGCTCTGTAACAGAGCAGTTCTTCCTGCTGCCCTGGCTGGCTACGCATTTAGCCTGTGGATCATCAGCAAGTGAATTATGAAACCCAGCTCCTCCCCCAAATCAATACCAGCGTTAAACCTCTCTCTCTCCCTCTTTGTAGGTGAGACAGAGATAAGAGAGATCTGTTATCAAAACATTGAGGTGAAAAACATGGCTTAAGCCCAAGTCATACAGAAGGTATGTGCCAACCCTTTGAAGTAGACCAGACTTGAACACCAAAGTCATGAATATTAAAACTACTTTTGTTATAGGGTTATATTAACAGAATCTTGCAACTCTGAATGTACCTTCCCCCTCCCTGCCTTTATCTTAAAGAGAACTAGGGAGGGTCAAGTCTGAGATGCTTTCTCAAATTCCAATCCTGGTTTGGGCTGAGATTTTTCTTATCTGACCATTACTTTGGCTGCAGCTGTCCCCCAAGATTATTCTCACAGCCCATTAAAGTATGCAAAAACATCTCAGGCAGACACCTCCCTCAGTCACTGTCAGGCCTAGCCCAAGGAACTCCAAGAGACAATGCAAATTCAGTCCAGCTCTGTTTATTAGCTACAACCTCTAGCAAGAATCTTCCCAGACTGAAACCCCAACTCCCAAGTAATGCCAGCCACAACACTGTGAATTCCTCAGGGAGGTGCCAGTCTCATCCTCTTGTATCTCCCACGCTCCTCGGGAGATGTAAGAAAATGTTTTTCTCCCTGAGCCTGGCCTTCATAATTCCATTCCATCACAGTCACAGGAGAATAAGAGGCAGAGGATGTAAAGCCCAGTCAGACTTCCAAGATTCTGTTACTCTAGCCAATCTTACTAAAGGTAGTTTAGTCTTCAAGTTGAGTTGATTTCTTGGCCTGGTTTACATCATGGGGCTGACATTCTCTCATTGTATAATTAGACCCAGTCATCAGCTTTTTCTTCAGGGAGCTTGTTTTTAATTTTGCCTGTCTCCAGGCTCCATCTATCACTGCACAATCCAATGCACAAAGGGGACCTCTTTGTCAAGCACCAAGCTTTTTGACTTCCCCCCTCCCCTGAGCTTCCATTGGTCATTCTTGTTTGCCTGTATCTTGGGGCTTACCGTATTTTTCCGTCAATAAGACGCCCCCATGTACAAGATGACCCCCACTTTTCCAACCCAAAATTAAGAAATCAATATTTTAAAGATAGTGCAAAACACATTTTTATTTAGTAATTAGTTAACATTGACATGTCCAAACCGTCCCTCTGCAGCTCTATTTTCATGCTCTCTTGCATAACTGATTACATTCAGGCACGAGTGAAACTGCCGATAGCTTGTCTGTGCGAACAGCCTTCCTCTAATTGGTTTGTTCAGCATCAGCTGACGTCAGTTACATAAGGCTCGTGACTGGAGGAAGTCTGTTTGGGAGACAAGCTATTTCACTCGTGATTGGAGGCTAGCAATAGGAGGAAGCCTGCCTGCAGAGACAAAGTATGGGCAGTTTTGCCACCGCGCGGTTCTCTCCTCGCTGACTTCCTTGAATAAGACGCCCTTCAATTTTTAGGGTAAGGATTTTAGAAAAAAGTATCGTCTTATAGTAGGAAAAATACGGTAAATGCACACAGGGAAATTTTCTGCTGCCGATCACAAGGAGGTGAGAAAGGACTGATGAACTTCTTGTTGATGCTGCAGTTTAGGAGGAAATGGTGAGATGCAAGATGCATCAGGATGGATACATGGATAGACAAGAGATATCTGGGATCAGAGACTATGCAGGAATCAGCCTATTTTAAATTGAAAGTTAAAGAGAAGTAGATAATATAGCTAATTTTTAAAACATAGTCATTAAATAAAATCTTACTTCTGCCCTCTTCTTCAGAACATTACAAGTCAAATAAAAATAAAATGGCAATAGTATGAAAGCACTAACAGTTTAATGATACTTAATTAATACTTACTTTCCCAGAGCGCTGAAAGAGTGACTGAATGACTTTGAGGCTAAGTGCAATAGCGCCTGGACAAAAACCTCTATTTTTAAAGGATTGAATGAGAAGCCTTCATCTGGAAAACAAAGTTACAAATAAATTTGAATCCCTGTGAGCAATATGGGCATTCACTGAAGGCTGAGAAGGCCTGAGAATTTTTACTTTTCTTTTCTTAAAAAAATTAAGGTGGCGAGGAAATTTCATAGTGGATTTTTCTTACAATTACATTAATACAAATGAAATCATATATATATCAATGAATGAATTTCAGACACATACTAAGATATATGGCAATTAAAGATAAAATTGAATTTTAACTCATGGATGAAGTCAATTCTCAGTATATTTTAATAGCTATATAATAGCTGGTTTTTAAAAAATCATGGTCTTTCCCACAATCTCCTAGTCTGAATCTCCTAGTTTATCCAAAATGTGTCCATTTTCTTACTCCTACCTGAGTTGCAGTTTCCCCCTTTGCCTGTGTGGCTTCTGTAGTGTACCATAAGTACTAAAGGCACATTTGCTTGTTTGTGTGTATGGAATGGCCCTGGTAATCAACAGCCCCAGATAAATCAAATACTACTGAGCTAGTACAAATTCTTATGTGAAAATAGAAACTGGAGTCATGTCCTAGATTTAATTAAAACCTAACGAACTTCTCTGAGGTTCTGCAATGTTTCCATAAATACAAATTATGAATGGGATAAGTGTCAGAAAGGCTTACCATCATCATCATCCTGATTAAGATTGGGCACATCCTTCAGAATGGTGAAGATTTCATCATTACTTGCTTTATTTTTAATGGCAATGCTTAAACAGAGTGCAACATTATATCCAGGAAGAGATTCTACACACAAAGATAGAAGCAAAGTTTCCATCTTTGAAAATTGGGCACTTTTTTTTTTTTTTTTTTTACAAAGTTTACATTGTGAAAGCTCATTAAATCCCCTTCCTTGGAAATCAATCATCTCAGAAAATCTTCAGGACCAGAAATAAAAGCTTGCATGCAATGTAGTAGAGGGTTTTACATATCTTGAGGAACATTTCAGAAGAGAAGAGAAGAGACCACGTCTTTAAGCAATGTCCCCTTATGTCATCTTTCCCACTAGGGCTTTGGATGGTCCTTGGGTGACACCATGTTCCTCATACCTGCACACGGCTATAGCAGCTTTCTTTAGATGGATTTACTATTGCCTCCGCCCCATCCCCCCAGGTTAATAGAGCTGTCTGCCTCCAATAGTAACAAATGCTTTCTTGTCATACAGTCCAACTATTTTTTAAAGTGTAAATTGTGTAAGTATCCTCTACATACTGTTACTTTCATCTCCATATTTATAAATACATGTTGGATTTGCAGGAGTCAGGACTGAAAAACTAGCAGGAACAATATCTATTATTCGCTGATGGTAGGAAAGCCTGAAAAAAGAAAAAAGAAAGAAGATTTTGCCGAAGGTGGTTCTTGCCATGAAGTAGGGCTACAGACATACCCAACCAATCATTCATAACTTGGTATTCAGTAAAAGGTACACACAGTGGTAAAGCACGCAAAAGCCGAAGTCTGTACCCTGAATCTGAACATTCAGGAAAAGTTCCTTGTAAGAACTAGGGCTGCGCCTATGCTATAATTTGACAGAAATAGGAAAAAAATAGGGCTTTCTCAGAATTTCAATGCTTTTTTCTTTCCTTTTCTTCATTTGAAGAAAGCTTGTTGCCAAACTCTATGCTTAAAAAGGGAAGAACAATAAAGGGAAGATATGATTGAGTAAGATTTCCAGCAATTAAGAGGGTAAGATATTCTGACTAGGAGCAAAATACATTTTGTAAGCTAGTATTGGGTGGAGAAAGAATGCTCAAATAAAAGAAATAATACCAGTTTCAATACTGTATACAGGATTCAAATTTCTTTGCATTAGAATGTGTATTGCCTGGATAGAGTTATATTTTATTAGCAGAGAGTACAGAAAGGAGAAGTCCATTCATGCAGGGAGATAATCTCCTCTCCTCTATAGCTCCTATGGCCTCCTCAAATCTTGTGGTACAGAGTTATAGGGAAAAAAACTTCACTAGATCTCACTGCTATTGCCTTGCTTTTTAATTTTTTAAAAACTTTATTTTAAATAAACATATGCACATAGGCAAATACATTATAGCAGAGTAAAACAGTTTGATAGCTGTATCTACTCTCTAACCTATGGACAGGCATACTATTTCTAATAATTATAGCAGAGAAATGCTGAGAGGAGGAGATTGGGGAAATTATAATTTTGATTATGAATCTAAAATACATAAAAAGCCCCAAGCTAATCAAGAACATAAAAAGACTGTTGTATAAAATAGGTACATCAGAAATTAAATTGAGGATCAATTATTATTAAATTATTGCAGAACCACATGCAATCCGGGGGGTAAGCAGTCTCTAAATGGTAATAAAACCATCACAACCATTGGTCACAAAACCCAACTTGGTAAGCATCATATTTAGGACTAAATTTGGTGTGAAACACCAAAAGTGGGAGAAAGAAGCCTACCTCATACCATGTATAGGGCCAGGATTTTTACTCAACAAACATTTTTCAGGGTATTAACATTTATTTTTGAATGAACAAAATAAATGGATCATGAAACCATAAAATAATTTAAGAAAAGAAAAGAAAACTTTAGTCCTGGGCAAAGCATCAAACTACACTGGAGATCCCGACCTAGTGTTAGATCAGGATGTATGATCTTGGAAGCTAAGCTGAATCAGTCTTTGATCTGAACTAAGAGCCGAAATGAACTGAGGCCCCAAACTTAAAAAGAGACAACTAATGTCCGTGCCTAAAAGCAGTTATAGAACTCAAAACAAAGTATAGACACAATTTTAAAAGAATTAATGGTTTTCAGGATGGCTCAAAATGGATAATAACAAAAGAATCAGTAGTATATTCTGAAAGTAAGAAGGGAAAATTCAGTCTTTTAAACCTTGAACGAAGATACCAGGGTAATCTCAGTAGAAAAATACAAGGCACAACTACACTTCCAGTCTGAGCTCCCAGTCTTGTGGTTCATCATCCAAATATCCTTATTCTTCTCTTTCATTCTCTATTACTGACTAAAGAGCTTGGCTGGTTCCCCTCTAACAGTTAGTGATTTTTGCTGCTTGCTGAGAGGTCCATTTAGAACAAATGGGGCAAAGGATATCAGCCACTGTTGCAATGTGGCAAGAAGGTAAAAACAACCATGTTTCCTGGACAAAAACTACGTTATAGCTGGAGTTATATATCAGAAATGATGGGTCTCTATTTCTGGATTTCCATCCTGCAATGTTTCAGGAAATGAAAGACAGAGAAGTAATATTAGCTGAATGTCATTCAGTTTGGGCAGGCAAAAGTATTGCTGTAGATACTTCCCGGGAAACATTGTGTGTGTTTATGTGTAGGGGAGTTATATCCGGTGGCTCCTGCATTGCCAACAGGCATTGGAACAGCCTATGTCAGATATCCAAGTGCCCTTTAATGCAGCTAAGTGCTGATTTACAATCTCTGTAATTTGTGGGACTGAATTTGCATCTTCCCGTGGTGTATTCCAATCTTCTCTGACACAAACCGGTTGCCTGTCTAGTTACCTGTCTTCAAGGGGTGATAGAGATGAATTCATATTAGTACTACTTTTGCAGCCTTCTATATAGGGCACAGAGACCAAGTCAGTTAGTGGGGCAGCTGTCTTGTGCACTGTGGATGAAGTTTGCATAAGATCGTCTAACTTCTTCAACAAATCTTCCTGTTCACATCTTGTCAGGGCTCCAGAGGTGTCAATTAACTCTGCCTCCAGCAGTTCAGCTGCAATCTGTCCTCCTCTCTCTGACTGAGATTGCTTATTAAGCTTCTCCCAAGGACAGGGCTGGTTTGTTATCTTTGCAACTGGCAGCAGCAGCAGCCACTCCTTGATTCTCATTTAAAGTGCTGCCAGCATCTTAATGTAGTGACTCAAAAAGTGGGGAGATCTGTGTCTCACAAAATACACGCCTTGGAAATATTAGGAAAGTGGTCAGCATGGGCTTCATTTTAAAAAGCATGCTTGGAATTATAGACTGCTTGAATGTCAGTAGGATTCACTTACAGCCCATCTCACTAGGAAGCTACTACACCAGTGTTGTCCGAACTTGGCCACTTTAAGATGAGTGGACTTCAACTCCCAGAATTCCCCAGCCCCATGCTGGCTGGGGAATTCTGGAAGTTGAAGTCCACTCATCTTAAAGTGGCCAAGTTTGGACAACACTTTACTACACCAAATGTAAGCCAATTGCATACTAATGACATCGAAGTTAGGGAATCATGTATTGCTTTCTTTGAACCCCACCATCCACTGTTGAGTCTATTAAGGGTGATTTGTAGGTAAATCTGATTAGTTTGCAACGTAAGGTTGTTTTGATTTTCAACCCTTTGGTGTCTCAAAAGTTGAACGGCAGGTCTGCTATTGCCTTGCTATTAATTTGATTAACTGCAAGTTTAATCCTCCATCTATCCCAACCTCTAAAATGCTGGAAACTATTAAATAATCTTAAGTTCACATGGTCTTCTGCAATTTTAATTTTATTTTTTGCTAATTCAGTTAGTCCTCAAATCAATCATGTTTTCAAAACTCTTACAGGCAACGATGATGCCTAGAAACCAAGGGGGCATGTTCTCAGTGAGCAATAAAACAGGAATTTAATGGCCAAAAGTTCAGTAAGTTTCTTCTGCACAAATCTAAAGCCAGTTCCATAGTTTTGAACTGCACAGGCTTCAAATATCCCTGATCATTTGTTTTTAGTTCCATTTGTATATATATTGGCCAGCCATTACAAAAAATTCAAAGAAAAAAGATAAAACCAAAGAAAAAGAAAAATCTTAGTTCAGACAATAAAACCTTAAATACATTTCAAAGAATTAGGTTCTGTAAATGTGTTAATTCTAACAAAATACTTCCTTCCTCTTAAGAGCATGTTTTCAATATTGAGAAATATATCCTGACCACATTTAAGGAAAAGAGTTATTGAAGGTTTTAATTTTCCTGTAGCACACAATACAGTAAATACAAAGGCACGAACAGCAATTTGATATAAAAACTCCCTTTACTATTTTTATGTCATTTAAAAAATGTATCTTGAATATCTATTTATAAAAAGGTATGTCTTTAATATGGGGGAGGGGGGAGGGAGGGGGAGGGAGGGAGATCATACTAAGGTATGGATATCTGTGCAGGAACAAAACTGGGAGGGAAAGTGCTTATAATAGTTGAAAGTGAGTGTAAGGTAGCTGAATTGGAGAAGTGAGAAAGTAATGCCAGGTGTTATGGAGAAAAAAGCTGTGGCTGAAGGAAACAAAGGGGCAAGAAAGAAGACTGAGACGACAGTTTGCACAGCAGAAAGGGATCTGACCAGGTCTACTGGCAGAACTAGGGACTGTGTGGTTGAGATCAAAAGACTGATGGTATTCTTTGCATATGAGATCAGGTGGCAGTGCAACCTGGAGTGCCTCCAACTTGACATAGGGTAGGGACTTTAGCGTGAGTCATATTGCAGATGAGGAACATCAGCAGTGGGAGCATAACTGGGCATTTCAGTTGATTTGCCGCCATTTGTTTGAGACTTGCAACTGCCATGGCTGGATGTATCCACCTGAGTCGCTGCCATATAATTGCCTGCATTTCTTTCCCAAGGAGGAGACATGATATCCATGTATGAGTCAGTCTGAGTGGTGAGGAAGATCCTGCTGGGAGAACTGGTTAATGTTCTAGAAACTGTTTAAATATTGGGAAATGGGAGGACTATGAGAAAAAGGGACTGTCAAAAGAAGAAATGGTGGGAGAAAGGAAGAACATAAGAGGCTGTTTTGGACAGCAGGATTTAGAGAAGAGACAGACCTTCCTAGGTAAGACCTGGAAAAGATTATTGGAATGGAGCCCTTACTGTGAAAAGCTGAGAGCAGTCCTGCCTGCTAGTTCCAGGTGAGAGCAGAGACTGTTGAGAAAGGGGTATTGCATTGTTGGTTAGAAAAGGATTGATTACTGTGGAGATGAATTAAGGAATGTGGATGGTAAAATAGCTATCAAATAGCTATTTTGATTCTGTTAAGCATACCTCAGAAGTTGGAAGTAAGAATTTAGATAGAGGGAGTTGAAAACATGCATGTAAAATGGACGATGTTCCTTACAGGCAGAATCAGGGGATGGGGATAGTGGAATCAGAGGGGATAAAGAATGGAAATCAGGGTAGTGACAGAGGATGATAAGTTGAATGCAGTGGAAATGGGTTGCTTAAGAAGTGTGTATTTGTTAAAACAAGAAGAAATAGGGTTACAAATGGCTGGATGTTGAATGAATGTAGATGGAGTACAAAGTAGAATGAATACAAAACTACGAAATACAAAAGAAGTATATTGAGAGAGTTTGGACATAGAGAGAGAATGAATGAGGACTGAATTGCAAAAGAAATATATGAAAGAAGGGTGAATGTGTCAACAGGAATGGGAAGACTGAGAAACTGCAGTTGAATGAGAGAGGGAACAAGCTGATAGATCAAAAGTGGTCTCTGGTATAATGAATGTTGGTGTAAACAAGTTAAGGAATCTTTCCTCTTTTTTTTTTTATTTTCCCATGTCTTTAATTTCTTTTGCTAGCTCTTTTTTAATCTTTTTCCGTTCTTGCATAAAACTGCTTACCCTGGATGGAAACAGCATGATGGGTGTGTATGTATACAAATTCTGATATCTCTCACTCACCTCATGCATTTTTCCAGTACTTCTCTTACAAACTTAGGCCTGGGTTTATCAAGATCCTCAGAAAGAGAATCTGACCTATATAAAAAAAGATGGTATTCAGAAAAATAAGCAGATTGTTACGATAAGAAAGACTTATAAGAATACATGGCAACTAGGTAGCTTTCATGTTCATAAGATAGTTCTTCAGATTTATATAGCATCACAGTTACTAGGACACTAAAGAAATATAGGACTGGAGTTTGACTTATAATAAGCAATAATTGCTTTTAAAAAGGTATCTTCAATTAATTAAACAGGTCAGATAATATATTAAATTTGTAATGAGACTATTCTGCAGGATTTTCCACCATTAGGGATACCAGTGTTCCTCTGTCTGCTAGCCTATCTGTCTATTTTCTATTCATCCATCAATTTATCCAACCACCTATCCATCTACGTATCTGTCCACTATGTGCCAAAATATTCCACAACACTTTACAATACAGACAGCAATAAAATATGTAAAAGCAATCTATTGAAATAATATAAAACTACACTAAATCAAACATTCATTAAAAAGGTCATAGGAGAGAAAGAAAATAATATTCTCCATTTATACAGGAAAAGCCTGAGTAAAGAGGTAAATTTCCAACACTTGCCTAAAATATCACACCCTGGAGAATGGAGGCCACTACACAGAAGGCCACCCATGAACGGCTGCCAATGGCATTATGCAGCCCTCAACACATGTAGTAGGACCTCCCTGATGATCTCAGTGACCAACCACATAGAGACTTACCTCGTTCTACAACAGTGGAGGCAATTGTACAGTATTCTGGTCCCAAATTGCTCAGGCCCTTGGAGGTCCTAACCACAGCCTGTCACAGAAGCTAACTGGGACCAGTGCAGCTTCAGCAAAAGAGTAAGATGCGCATGGTCAGATGCCCCATACAGCAATCTGTCAGCTGCCTTCAGACCAACGGGGGCAATCAGATCAAGTGTAAGGGTAGCCCCACATAGAGCGCATTAGACTAATTTAAACATGAGGGTCCCAGCGCCATGAACATCTATAGCTAGCCGAACATAGTGAATTCCTGGGCTTTTCCAGCCCCATACTTGAGAGCATTACTGGCAGCCCAGTCAGGGAGAAAGCTGGGCAAGCGTGGTCTGTCTTACTAAGTAGCGCCAAGGAAACAGCCTCATAGCTTGCCTGAGATGGCCTTCCTTTGGATCAAAGGAAGACTCAGCTCCAGGGCTTGGCTTGATGCTGAAGGCAATGAGGTTAGCGCAGCTAAGTCCACACCATCCAGCACAGCCACCCATTTCTCCATAGTACAAGCCAGGTTGGCTCTTTCATCCAGGGATTAATGAGGTCTTGGTGTGAATTGAAAGGGCATATAGCACCGATATCAGGAGGGAGAGAACATCAGAAGCCATGTCATCCAGGAAAATGCTCAAGTGCTTTAGAGACTTGTGGAGTGCTGCTACGTAAGCAATGCAGAATGCTCCAAAACACACTTTTGTGTTTGAATCTGGGGCACTGCACAGTCTTAACGAACATAACCCAGGCCAATTAGATAGCTGCCAGAAATGAAAATTTGCACACACACACAGACACATATGTGCACACACGTATATACAGAATCAAACACTTACCAATCTTCCCAACTCCAACGGAACTCAAAATTACTAAGATGATGGGAGAACCAATTAATAAACCTTGATGGGGGAAAAAATCTGTAAATTTTACATATCAAAAACATTTTCTTTTGCAGTGCTATTACCAACAATATATCCAGATAGATAGAAAAACTGATTGCCCAGTCTGAGGCGACGCGAAGTCTTAGAAATGGGAGGACAGAGAATGTCCAATCATTTACAGTAACTGAACCTTCTGAAGAGCCATCTCAGAGGTGCTTGCATGCTTTGAAAAGGCTTTGCAAGAGATGCTGCGAAATGTTTGGGACCGGAAAGAGGAATGGCTGCATTGAAGAGGTGCTGCGCTTAGACTCAGCATATTCCAAAACACCTTTTTTGAATCATTTTCAAAGAATGCACAGCCCTACGCGTCATAATAATCGGGTAGCTCTCCTCTAGATTTTAATATGAATATTCTATTTTTAATCAGCAATCTAACTTTGCAGTCAGCACTAACGTGTTCATCATGAATGCCATATAAGGAAATATCAGAAGACTCTACCAGAAGAAATCATTTATTCAATAATTAATAAATGGGAGGAGTGACCTTAAAATATGAAGGCCTGAAAAAACCGGCATTTATAACTATCAGAGATTTACTTGGGGTGAAGAAGCCCAAGTCACTAAGTCCTCAGAAAATTTAGATGAGAATGTCGTTACTTACCTATCTACACAGATAGTATTCATCGTATCTAAGCGCATGTACAGCATTTCTGTGCCTTGGGCAAGCTGTTATTTTTCATTTAAGGTTTAAAAATAGTTTACGTTACAATTTTTAACTACAATGTGGTTGAAAACAGAAATTCCTTTTGTTATCAAAAGGTATTAACTGCTACAAGAGACTTTTGGGAAAAAGGATACAACTTGAGGTAAAGATCCAGGCTGAAGTTTACAAAGTTCGATAAAGAGTGTGGTGTACATGACTTCGGTGTGAGGTGGAACAGGAAGCTGAAACAACTCAGCAAAAATTACCTGGGAAAATATGAAAGCGATATGAAACATAGACTCGCAACAGGGGGAGAATATTTCATTGCCAGAAAACTCCATTTTTGAAATGCCCAATTCCAATCCCACCAAAGGCTTTTTAAGTGTACCAGAAATGGTCCAATCTCAAAATGGGTCATTCCAAGCTCCATTCTGAGATGAAGAACTATTAGAGGAGAGCAAGACCACCGGCACTAGAGAGTAAAATAAGAGCAAAGTGTCAGAAAAAACGATACGACAAATACAGTGATTACCTCAACAATGTGGTAATTCAGAGGGATCTTGTTGTTTCCTGGATAGCTTGTTAATTGGGCAGCACTACAGAAAAAGACAGGTATGTGATTTAGAATAAAAAGGCCAGGCAGGAAGCAGGCAGGCACCTTACATAAAAATACTTTTTGTTATATGTGCCAGGACCCACGCCTTCAAGGAACTGGGGTTGCCTTCCTCCTGCTTTATCAACAAGTCTTGGGGAATAGTTGCCAAAGGCTCTGTGACTATGACTGTCTGTCCCTCTTTGGACAGACAGGTGTAGAAACAGATTTGATAGACCTAGATGCCATTAACAAACAGGGAAGAAGCTCCTACAGAATTGCTATTCACAGTACCTGACATGATGTGAAGCTGCATTTTTACAGTATTAATTTAACACACAACGGCACAGTTTTAAAGAACACTTCTCAATATAGGCAAAACAGACCAATATCTCTTTTCTAGGCTGTTCTCCTCCACAGAAAATTAAAATTTTATATTTTATGGCTACTGGCAGTTCAACTGGACCCATTTAATTTTCCAGATAGGCATTTCTTCTCTCTCTCTCTCTCTCTGTCCGACAGCAGCGCGACATGGCCAGTTATGAATACAGATTTCCTACCATCAGCTTTGCTGGACAAACCTGTAACCAATTTGTGCAAAAATGCTTTTACTGTATTGCAAAATATAATTCAAGATACCTTGAATTACAACAGAATTTTTGTCCAGCGTATCCAATCTGATTGGAAATTCGGACAAAGCTTTACCATTATGTATTTAAAAAATGCTTTGCCTGCTTTTCATTAATAATCATCCCAAGGAGGCCATCCAATGGGGAGGCTGAATTAAATGCACATGGAGGCAAAGACCCTACCATGTCTTTCTCTCTTTCCAGAAGGATCTGATGATGCAGTGAAGGTTTTCTTCAATCACAAATCTTTCAACAGAGTGACTCCCAGGCATAACTGGGCCCTGACAAAAGAAATGACAGAGGTTAATTTATCGGTACATCTTCATCCCAAAAGGCACACCATTGGCACCGTAGCATTTTCCCAACAGTTTTAATACTGTAGTTTGGTTGTGGGGTTTTAACGTTTATAACATACTTTTCAGTATAGAGAAAGTTCAGTTGCCACGCTCTGGTTTTTACTGCCATTACAAAAGAGAAGAGAGAAGAGAGAAGAGAAGAGAGACGAGAGAAGAGAGAAAGGAACAGGCCAGAAGCCAGTGAGCTGGAAACTACTCCTATAAGCACGAGGACACTTAGTATTTTCTTTTGGAAGCAGCCTTTTCTGCTCTAAGAAACAAAATGGACACAACCCCAAAAAGCAGTGGGGCATGGGGTAGAGGGAGCTCTTAGGAAGAGAAAGCGAACCCTGAGCTATTTCAATCTTTCTAAAGAAAGCCAAGCAACATTCTGGGTCTCAACTACTTTTGGACCAAGTAACGGCCCAAGCCAGAAGGTCAGAAGGCAAAGGAGCAGATTATTTGGGAACCACCAAAGATGAAAACATTTCATTTCCCAGCAGACAAAGCATTGCGAGGATGTTGCCCCACATCGCTAACTTACTTCAGGATCATCAGTGTAGTCGAACATTCGGAAGGTGACTCTTGGCATCGGGTAAACGGAATCTGCCGTGTGGGGTGGGGGAGTAAAAGGAGGCAGGTTGTGCTGCAGCGCTTCACAAAGCACGCTGTCGAAAGCGAGGTACGGCCTCGGAATGTGCCTCTCTTGCCAGTGATCCTTTTTCATTTTCTGAATCTGAGCCCAAAGGCAATCTAAGTACTGGGAAGCAAAGGCATCCATCAGACATTTTCGCATTTGGCGTGCGAGGACGTTCCCAAACCCAGACTGGTATATGCGGTAGGAAGTCACCTATCCAATTTTCTTAGAAAGTACAGTATTGCAGGGGGGAAATGCAGAATAAAGGGAAAGCCACTGGAAAGACTTTCTCATTGGAACAGCGGCAACTTCGTGGAGTCAACACTAGAAGTAGGCATTTGCACTAACATTTCTTCAGATGGACGTGAGGACAGGAATTCAAAATCCTAATGATATTCACCTCTTCTTGTGGATGTGGTTTATCAGCAGACCAAACCTGTAGCATGGGCACGTGAGTCTTCTGACGCCGTCTGCCATGAAAGAACATAACCGTTTTAAGGACTGCTGATAACTGATCTGCGCTTCAGCTCAGAAAGACTCTGAAGGAAACAGCACATTATTCAAACCAGCAAGTACTTCTCAATGGGCGGGAGGCATTCCCTCAGAAGTAAGTGTCCGGCTGTAAAAATGTGTATGAGCTTTCAATGACCTGATTCCTAACCACTGTAGGTTTTTGAGACAAAGGGCTCTGCTACCACGTAGCAGGCGTTTCTTTTTGCAGAAGGACGCTCGTGGAGTCGTAGAGCCACAAGACTTAGGGAAATTCTCTCAGCAGCTCCGTGACCACTTCGGATCCCTTTTAAATAGCAACACTTGCCTACTGCTTTCCAGCAATTCCCACCCGTTGGTTCTGGTCCTGCCTTCTGGGTCAATGGAAAACAATTAGGTTTTCTGCACAGAGCGCATGCCTTTCACAAATTTGGTGACTTTATTGTTCCTCTTTTTGAGCGTCTCTTGTCCACGCTAAGCGTGCAGAACGCTTTCAGCGTTGCGAAGTCACGTGTTTTGTTTGAAGAAAGTACCAAAACTAACTTGGTTTACATCTAAAAGCCTGAACTATCTATTACCTCTGTATTCAACAGCTGAGGAATAGTTATTTCCTGCAAATTTATGATCTCTACAAGGTTCTGTGTTCATAATCTATTAACAAGTAAAGAGGCAAAGTAACATCTTCTCTTATTTCCTTACTTCAGATAGTTTTCAACAGTGGACAAGATGCGCTCCATTTCAGTATCCTTTTTCTCATAGAGCTCCTTCCCCACCCAAGGTAAGGATGACAGAAACGCGTACACATACCAGTCACACCGCACCTGTTAGTAAAAAAAGTGGCAATACGCAATCAGAAAATACTTCTGGTTCCTGCTATAAGACTATAAGCAAAATCAGGTCAAAGACCTGAATCTCACGTGAAGCATTGTTTATGACACCAGAACTCTAACTCTACGTTACAATGCTTCAGGTGCAAAGCTTCAAGAGCACAGGTCCATATGCGCACAAATCTCTACACATAAGTGACTGATTTTGTGACTTCCAAAAGAATCCTGCATACGTGTGCACAGGCGATATGTACTCAATCTGGACAAAGCGATGAAGAAAATATAGGACACAAAAGCCAAACAATTCCCCTTACACTGGGCTGATTTACATAAGTTTTTTCAAGGAGCTATTTCACATGCTGCTTCTGACTGTATTTAAGATATACATTTACTCTCTGGAGTAAATGAAATCAGCCAGGGCGTGGCCAACCTCGGTTAGGCATCGGCATCGATTTGCATGATTAAAACATTTTCCATAAAACTGACTCTTAGAAATGTTTAAGGAGTTACATTCCCATGCGAACCTTTTGAACTGCAGACTTTCAATTTGAAATAGGAACGGCAAGGGCCCCATCTGCCCTTCCAAATCATGGGCAGGTACCCTTTTGCCTTGTTGTACTTATGTTCCCTCTGAAGGCCGCGGGAGACTGTGACAAGGGCACCGGAAGATACATGGCCAAACGCTTCAGCTTACTGTTTAGGCTTGTGTTGTAATACAAGGCGAGCAGAGGCTTACCACATTTACAAACACACTGCAAAAATGTAAAAACCCCACTACCACATTTCAGCAACTTATTTCTCTAGCTACGAAGCAAAAGTATTCTTCTTTACCTGAGGTACATCCTCCTCCTGCGTCACACTAACAAAATTCTCAAACATGGCTACCATTGAGGGTGCAGCTATTACGTGACAATTCACAAGATCAGAAAGAAAGCGCACCTGGAAAAAGAGAACATTCGGCTAATTCCCAATCATGTATTTCCCCAAAGCATGGATAAACAGCAGCAAGAATTCTCATAAGGCCAGACACCAATACAATTGAGGCCAGGGCTCTCTCTGGTTCAGCATCTTTTACTTGGGTAACGGGAAGCCCAGGGCCAAGATAAAACTGAATAGACACTTGCAAGATAAACAGAAAGCAGCCCAGCTTTGCAGGACCAAACTGGCACTACTCCCCAGGTAAAATGCATTAGCAAGGTATATGAAAGAAATAATTATTTCTATATGCTGGATTCTGAGACCTGGTTTATTATCAAAATACCTGAAGTCTACATCAGTAGATCACAAAACCTGGCACACCGTTCACACTGCAGAACTGCTGTGACAAAGTCAGAAGAAATAAGGCAATGAAAAGGGATGGATGGGTATTTTAAATGATCACACGGAATTACATTTTCTGCCTTTACGACCTGTAAGGTAAAATGGTGAGCTCTTCAAATCCACTGAACACCAAACTAAATAAAGACTCAAAGGTATGAAAACAACTTACTAAATATACAGCTTCATTGTACATGTTGGCTTTCAAACATTCTTTCAGCTGACGTATCATCGCTTCTACAAACTCTCCACCAAAATTGTAGTTCCTGGCATTCAGCAAGCCAACAAGAGTTGTGTAAATGGTCATCTTCTGTGGTAACAGACGTGCACTGATTTTTTTTTTCATAAAAGAGAGAGAAAGTAGTATCAAATACTAACTCTGATCACAACCGTCATATCATTACTCCTAGTTGTGGCTAATTCAAGCTATTTGGGATGCATACCTTTTGAGAAGAAGCAGTGTACCACATTAAAAATAAAGATACTGTGAGAGCCAATTCAGTCTTCATCCAAAGTTAATACTGCAATTCCCACTGGGAAATCAAACTCAATTGTATATAATTATGTAAAATCCTCCACTGTGGTGTTGTTGTCCCCCAATCCCAAAATTAGGTTAGCTTCAGACTGAGAAGGCAATACGTTCCTTGCAAAGCAGGGCATTAGTTGAAAGGAGAAGGTCTAATGAGCAACAACTCAGGCAAAAATGCAATCCTTTCTTTGAGCTCTTATGAAAATTCCAGAGTAAGCTGGCACTGTGAATCGCGTCTCAATGTATGGCTGCAAAAAACAAGTTAAATTAAGAGAATTGTATTGCAGTTACTGAGCCTGAATGATCAGCAATAGAGAACTATATTGACACTGCTGCTCCTCTCCACTCTCCTTCCTAATTATCCCATACTGTCTCCAAGTTTCAAAAATTCTTTAAACAGGAAAATATATGCAATATATACAATAAAGTGTTTTGGAAAAGTTACCTTTCTCAAAAGCAATTATCTAAAAGCATATAATTAAGGTGATGCATTACCACCTAGATGCATAAATCTTTTGCATACATACACTGTACAAAGGAGTCTCAGTATTTTGCTTTTGTAGTTTGGTAGATCTGCCTCCAAAACTCCAGCCAAGCCTTCTATTCTACTTTCCAAAGAGAAAGAACTCTGAGGGGATAAGATATTAGAAAGTCATTATCATACTGAGATATATTACCAAGATGATCCTTATTAAAATGTCCTGTCAATATGACAGCAAAGGCAGCTGTTAAAGCTACTAACCAAAAGACACTCTGCTGCCATTCTCTATTCTCCTTTCTTCCTTAATGAATTTCTTATGGTAACACACAGAACACAAAGCAAAAAAAGCCAGTGGGAAATACAAGAAGGTTACAAATAGATGATATCTTCTTGATCCTCCTAAAATGCTAAATGAGGCACTGTCATTCTACAATGAAAGCCTCAGCTGGAAGGATCCCCCTTCAGTCCAAAATCTGATATTAATAGTTCTGTTTCAAATTTCAAATTTCAAAATCCTCCACAACTGAAAGAAGCCATCAATTAAATACAGATGCAAGCAACCTTTATGAGAGGCACTATTAACCTCAGGTCCCATCTGGCCCTTGTCTAATCTGGAGGAGGTCCGATATTTTGTGGCTGCATTTTTAAAAAAATATTTTCTTTCCCTCCTTGGATTGCAGTGAGTATGGCAGTGATGTTGCCATATCACCAGAAGGTTTTGGAATTCTCAGTATAATTCTCCCACATTTGAGGAGATTTAGGTTTTTTTAATAAAATGAATGCATCAAGTTCCTGGGATGATTCTTCGTTGAAAAAATGAAGGAAAATCTCATTAAAATTTAACTGTCTGATCTTGGAGGGGCTCTGAAACTATAAAGTAGAGTTGCATGAAGCCTGGGGGTCATCTCACCTCAGCTTAAGTTTATGTAGCTATTGCCCCAATTGGAGGAGCCTCTTGCAAGGACTTGGTTCAGAACTCTGCCATAAAACATGTCCCAAGCAGCCTGATGGCAAGGAGAGAGTAAAAGAAAAGGAAGTATATCCCTTCAACTCTCTTCCTCACATATTGCCCCTGAGGGAATATGCCATTTGACCAATAAATAAATACAAATTTGCTCATGCTTGATACAAGGGACTGTGCATTTCTTTCCTAGTTCCAATGCAGATGGTTAAGAGGAAATCAGAGCTCCAAGTTCAGGCAGACCCAAAATTAGCCCTCCTTTCTTTCCTTGTGGAAAATGGCTTCATCTTTACCATGTCTGAACACCACACTGCAGTGATGCTGGCTCTGAATGATGAGAAATAAAGACTCCTTTTAGATGGGATATGATATGCTGAGCAGCAAACATTGATGAAGAGGAAACTCAAGTTACCATTAATCATTAATCATGGTTAAAAGTGATACAAGTGTAACTTGTTAAATTCTGTAAGCTAAATTCAAAGTAAAAAAAATAATTTCCTACATCAAGGGAACATAAAGAAATTAATACAATTAGCACAGGTTTTAACAATAGTGATGACAAAGAATAGTATCTGTAGTGCCATAGAACTGAATCATCTAAAATTCATGCAACTGTAACATTATCCATTACTTTTACATATTTCTAAAACAACAGCAATTCTTCTGTGTAGCAAAAAAGCAGAAAGAAATTTCATAATTGTAATTTCATTTATACACTTGTTAATGTGATCTTGTAGTTCAATGTTATTCACTTAAGGAATGAGTTTATTATGCTTCAGCAAAATGATTCATGGCAGTTTCAATAAAACGCTTCAATAAATTTTAAAAAATCAATTACACCAAATAAAATAGCAGTTGGATTTATTTACTATTCTGATATTACCCTATATTTCATTTTTTGCCCAATGGAGACATACAATAAATAATTTTAGATTGGTCAACAAGTAGACACTATTTTCATTTTTTAGTCTCACTGGTAAATTCTGGTACAGTGCTCCTTGTCATATTCTGTTTCCCCCTTTTTACAGGCTGTTTTAAATCACTTGCTATTTTTTTCCTCTACTGAAGCAAAACTTTATAATTATTGAGACTTTAAGTGGATAAAGGGCGTGTAAGTAGGAATTCAGATAAAGTGAGCACTGACAGGATTGTAGCCCAACAAGGCCATAGAGTAATAAATATCCTCATGGCTGAGAGTTTCCAATATGAAAAGACTGAAGAACTCTAATCAGCCCAATGAGAACAGCTTCATCAGCTTAGCAGCCACATAATGTTTTCTTACTATTAATTAGAAAAGAAAACTGGAAAATCAAGGAAAGTGGAATGGCCTGCTGAAACAGAGCATGGGAAGTTGTTCATGTACTAGTATTAGTATTAGAAACTGTAACAACACTGCAACATATTATTGCAGGTACCGTTTATATAAGTGAGTATATGAAATGTTGGGGTCTAATTGTACAAGGATAGTAAAAAGATTGCACATTAAAGAATACCTTTCTGTGGTTCTCAAAATTATCAAAATAGATTCTTTGATGGATAGTATATGAAGTAGAAACTGTTTTTAAAAATATACTAAAAATGGAATGTACACTCTAGCTTTACCCATTTCTAAGTATATATTTATCTCACTTGTATTTCAGTAATGTTATTCTCACACAGGGAAACCACAAAAATATGAAGTTGCTAGTCTTTCATACCTTTTCTCCCACTTTGCATATTAAGGATTCCAATCGCTCTGCAATAGACACTTTCCTTTTCTTGTACGGTTGTCCTATTTCAGTGAGACAAAATAGAAACACTGTTTCCAGGAGCAAAAATGATATCCCAACAAGGTGTGAGACACAGTCTCAATTGTTGTAGTAAGATTCAAAAGGGTTGCACTTATATTTACATGTTTCCACAATTTATTCCAGTATAATGCCATATTATATGATGCTGCATTGAAATGATCCCATTATTTAGCTAGAAAAAAGACCTCTTTATTCACACCTCAGTTCCATGGTTTTCTCCTTTTAAATTATATTTATTTGGAATCTGGTTAGAATAAATTGGTAATTAATAATAACATAAGTGTTTTTTTTCCTCCCCTTCCATCTTTTTACCTTTTTTTGACATAGCTAAAAACAAGGACCACCTTCTTTTTTTTTCTTTAAACTGGCCTATAGGCTGCACCAGAATCCTTTCAACTGAAGAGGGGGGAAGAAACATTAAAACAAATAAAAGTAGAAGGCACATTATTACTTTGTTAGAATGCAGTGGCAGAAGGTGGAAAGGTGCCTACTATGATGTCCCCTTCTAATTCTGTGTGTTCTGTTTTTTTGAAGGGGGGCTTAAAACTTGGACTGGGGTAGCAAAAAAGCAAAACTTTACAAAAGGAGTAATTCACAGGAAGGGACTCCCAAAACCAAGTCAAGCTAAGATCTTTTAAAATGTAAAACCAAAGACAAAACAACACATTCTGTGCCAGTCATATAACCTAACACACTCCAAAGAAAAAGGGGATTTCAGGGAGGGGTGGAGGAGGGACAATTAAACAAGCAAATACAGACCATGGAACCATTCATGTCTACTTATCATGTGGCTTAGTGCTAGAAGAGAAGGAGCTAAAATCCACACAATCTAAAGTGAAAATGGAGAAAAATCCAAACCTATATAACACATTTTAAAGATCTCTGTTTACAGGAAGGCATCAGGAATATGAAGGGAATCAAATGACTTTTCATTTCAAGTTTCAGCAGCTAAGTAGGGCATGTAAAATTTAAACTGATCTAACTACTTGGAAATGCAAATGCTAGCTGCCGATATCCTTTAGTCTTCCATTGCAACTGTGTAACTTACTCAAACTCACCATCAACTTCTGTGGAAGCCCAAGTGAGTCACATGGATTCTATCCACATTTCATTTAGAGCCTAACAGTGCTAGTAGTAATAGCTTAATACCTAGCTATAAAACAGTAACAAGTTATTTTATGATGTTAAAAAGAATAAGAGAAACACAATAGCTTTCTTACAGCCATGTATAATTTTGAATAAATAAGGAATTGCTAATCACAAGAAGTGCCCTACATCTGAAGAAATATTCAGCAGCATACCCCAGAAATTTTCTTATCTTGTCTTACTTACTACGGCCCACAAAGGATTTCAGGACATCTTTCCAGAAGGAAGTTTCACAGTATGCTGGGTACTGAGAAAGCTTGCCTAACTTTAACATTAAAATTAAAATTGTTACAGCAAGTTCTAGAGTAACTTCAATAGAACTTGTATCTGTTTACAACCGGTCGGGTGTTCACTGAGCAAGCATTCACAATCAACAGACAGATTTCTCTGTTTCACTTTTCCAGATATAAAAGGGAAATAACACTTTTATGCAAAGATTCATCAATCTAAGATTTCTTATATTTCTGTTTCTTGGTTACACAGAATGCATAGAAGCAAAGACTTGTCTGCTCAAGGGCTGTAACTTAAAATAGGTTCTCAAAGAACCACAAAGATATTTTCCCTACACTTTGGCAACATCTCCACAGCTTGGGAAGGTTGGGGATAATTTACTGTCTGCCTCTATAGTCAGAAGCTAAGTTACTTGCATATCTCATTATTTATGAGTAATACGTGCAGGTTATATACCATGAATATTTAGCCACATGAAAGGCTTTATGCATTTCCTTCCTACAAAAGGGGAGGAGGAGAAGCTGGCATATCTTGGCCAAATAAAGCTGAACTTAATATCAACCTATTCATAAGATGCCCTGAAGGTATCTACATAAAATTCTGCCCTGTCTGTGGAGTCCGCTGCCTTTGCACGGCTGGGTAAGCGGGAGAAGACTTAACCGAACTTGTGATTCTGCCACCCTTTTTTGCAATTATTTGCAAGTACATAGGGGCCCACCTGGATCTCAACCATAAAGCGGGATGGGAAACCAAACCCTTTCTCCCAGCTCATTTGTTCTGAAAAATTATCTCTGCCACCCACATCAACAGAGAACTGAACAACACAAAAAAGCTACAGGAGGTCTACTATTACTGGAATGGTTTCATTCTGTTCCCAGTCCTGCAATTCGTTTCCATGTCAGGTTGTGTGAAAGAGAGAAAGAGGGGAATGCTAACCAGAGGTTGATCACTGCTTGAATCCAATCCAAAGCACTAACCTACAGTTGCAAAAATGGCAAACAACATCTTGAGAAGCTATACTCACTTGAGAATAAAACTTAAGTTCAGATATAATCCTAAAATGTGCTCTGAAATGGAAGAGTCTGTTCCCCTCTTCCCAACTAATGCCAGAAAATCAAGTGTATAGAAGGAAATGTGAAAACACAGTTCAGGTGCTGGGAAGCACCCAGTGTATGAAACTTGGCCTCTAAATGCCATTATATGACAAAAGTTATTGCTTTCCTTGATTCTCAAACCTAGAAAGAGTGCCTATGAATTCAGAGTTTTTAAAATACGCAACATTAAAGTGTGGACAGTTATACCTGTGATGCTAACATACAATATATTGCTGTAACAATGTATAACAATGTACGTCTGCCAATGGAGAAGCATCTTTCAGAATAACAGATTCCCTATGCCCATTTGTCTAAGTAGATCTGCAGTGGTTGTGAAGAAAAGTATAGAGTTTCGGTGTGTGCACAAAATCTGTGAATTTACAACAGGATCCCATAAAAATGATAATTTTTAAAATTGGTTACAAGGTGGGAACATGTAAAACTCTTTCATTGCTACAAGGCACAGCTCAATTTCTAGCAGGAGAAAAAGACACTGGAATATGGGGTGGAGCTGTTCATTATTACATTATTAGGCATAATGTACCATACCTTGCAGATGCCAGCTGCAAATACATTAGTCAGATTTGGCTAGTTCATATTAAACTAACATTCTTCAAGTTATTCTCCCTAATAACTGGGAGAGAAATTGATATGTAATTGATTAGAAAATTGTCTAATAAAATTTATTTCTCTTAGGCAATTTTTTCCCTTCAGTTCAAAGTTTTCCAGAATACTCACATTACTAATCCCAGACTCAAAAATCTTTGTTTGTTTGTAAATAAATAACTGCTTTTGTTCCTATCTCATGCAGAAACCTGCAACAGATTCCTCTAGGCAGGAACACTGACATCTGTTTGCACACATAATGATTCCAGAAAACTGAAACTGGGATGAGATAAGCTGGAAATTTCAGGTAGCAGAGGTAAGGCAGGCTGCCAAGGCTTTTCTAAGAATTCCAGAGAAAAGTCATCCACATCCACCCACTAGACTGCCAGAGAGTTTCGTTCTTACATTCATCTCTGTTTGTGATGTTACAGAATTAGCCTGGATACAAAGATTGTCAAAGGCCTCATATGGCTATTTTTCAGCTGTGTGCAAATGCAACCCCAAGTGAAAACTCACTCCTCCTCCTCCTCTAAGATTAAGGTAACCCCACAAGGAACCTAAACGGAACATGGCGAAATCTTGGCCGCGCTGAGAACGCCAGATTCAGGAGACCTGGCATCTCTATTTAATGAGGATCTCCCGGGACAGAGCGAGGAGAGCGTTTTTCCTCTGATTCGGCCAAAGTCCTACCGATCCAAGCACAGAAGGCCAGCTGGCCGGACCGACACTGTGGCTCCTTTCTGGCTCTGTCAACCGGCAGGACTGAGATGGGGCTGCCACCATGATTGGTGTTACCGCACTTCCCCCCCCCCACCCCCAGAAGCGCATCCGGAGAGCGCCGAGGAGTTCCGGAGCGGCAACGGCGCGGGGGCAAGGAGAAGACGGCCTTGTAGCGATCTCACCATCCGATTCTCTTCCGTCGTTCTCATCTCTGTGCCGCCTGCGCGACATGGCTCGACTCTCTCTCCGGCTCAGCGGGCGGCCTCAGGGAGCTCTCGGGGCGGAAAGGGGCAGCCGGCGCCACGGCCCGATGACAGCAGCAACCGACGCTCGGGGCGCTCGCCGGAAGCCTCCGTCGCGCAAACGCCCCCTGAGAGACACAGCGAGCGAGCGAGCGAGCGATCAGCGCGCGCGCGCGTCGGCTTCTCTCCGCCCTTCGTTCCTTCCGGCCCGCTGGCAGGCACTTCCGGTGGCCTCCGGCGGGGGACCAAGGGAGGAACTCCAGGGGTGGGACGGGATGCGAAAGGAGCTGTTCCGGGGTAGGTCAAGGCTAAGGGACGGTCTACCACTTGGGAGGCTTCCTGAGATACGAAAAAAAACAAACCCGCGCCCCCCCGCCCCCCAACATTTGTTGTTGTGCTTCTTTAGGGGAAAACGAACAAAGTTCCCTCGATAATGTAGTTCCTGAAGTTTTATTGTTTTAAAGGAAGGATGTCGGTATAGCTATAGAAACGGGAACAAGTCCAGCGTCAGTCCCCAATCCATCATGCTGGACTCCTCATTATGGGGTGATAGTTAAACCCTATAAGGTTGTTTTTTAATCATTCCATAGAGAAACTTCTCATGATCCTCACCTTAATATACATTCTGCAGCGAATGCCCGATTTCGAAGAAGGGCAGAATATAAATGTTAAATATCTTCTTTGTAGTTAAAAATACATAAACGGTTGTGGGCATGATTGAGATACTGGATTACACGTTGCATTACTTCACAATTTGTTTTGAGTGTGTGTTTTGAATAGGTTTTATCTCTTTTAACTATGTGTCATTTGAGCGTAGTGTTTGTGCTTTGTACAGTGCAATCTGTGACTTCAGTTTGTTGGGTAAACCCATGCTATTGTAGTTTATTTGGGAAACAGTGGTTAAGAAACCATGGTTTAGCATGAATAGGTCAAAGTGAATAACTTTTATGGTTGCAATCCTGGGTATGCTTGTTTGGATAGTCGTTTTGACACAATGGCTGGGATCATCATGTCAAGCCAAAGAAGGCTGCCACCTTAGCCTGTTCCTCCTCAGTTTGTATGCTACAGTTTCTTTCTGGTTTACCATGTCAATCTTACCAAACTAAATCTGCCACTTGAGTTTTCTGAAAGTGGAACTTGAACTCAGAGTTTGTCATTGGTTACAAGCTCTATACAATTCTAAGGAGTGTTAAAAGCTGCAGTGCAACATCTTCAAATATAATTCCTGCATAGAAGCTGAAAGAAAGGCCCCAGTTTACCACAATGTATTATTGTGCAATTGTTTTCTCAGATCACTTTGTTACAAATCTAAAGAAAGTTTCCTATGTCCCCAATAATTAGTTCATTTGAATCTCTGAGAGTCATGGTGTTTTATATCTTAATTGCTATTCTATCTCTTCTGTATTGTGAAGAAATTGTTATAAAAATCTCGTATTCTGTATAACCACTTGTTTTTCCATATTTTTATTTGGCCAGTTCTATATTGATCATAAAAGTCCAGATACATCTTCAGGGGTATCAAACGAGATATATCGTGTAGAGCACTGCATACCTGTTTTTCCATATCTAGACCATAACTTATGTAAATTCATTGTTTATTTTACTTACTTTAGATTGATATTTTTTAATGAAAAAATAGGTTAAGTATTACAATTTTGTATATTTTCAGTTTCTATTCATTGTTTTGATTAGTCTTTCAAATTGAATGGATGGTATGCCTAGCTGTTCAGCTTGATAGTATAATTTTAGATATGGAAACACACACACCCTATTTCTGAGTAGTATAGAGAATCTTTCTATTGATTCTTGGTGTTTTTTTATTGTAACTTTAATTTTTTTTTTTTTTGCCATTTTTAGTGTTGGTAATTGACATTTAGAGACTTGTATTAAGTTTATAAGTTATTTTTCCTTTCCTTTTTATCAATCTGCTCACTAGCAATCTTGATTTTGTAAGGATTTTTTTATTATCAAATTAATAATAAATAATTGATTAAATTTGAATGCTGCTCAACTCTCAACGACTCTGGGCAGATCACAACAATCAAACAAATTACAATAAAACATAAAAATAGAACATAATTTATTGCTTTAGAAATTAAAGCTGGCTGAAGATTTTATTTCATGTTTTTATTTTATGTTTAAATCCCCACCCAATATCAAGTTCTGTATGCCCAATCTATTTAACATTTTATTACTTTCTGGAGAAACCTTATTTGTTCCTGATTAAGGGAGTACATTGAAGCAAGTGTTAATATGTTAATATCTTGTTAAGTAGTTTCCCTTCTATAAAAAATAAACTTCTCATTTTTTGTATTTTTTCAAATATAATGTTCAAATTAGCTTTAATTAAGATTAATACACCTCTTGAGTTATCTGTACCCTCAGCAGAATATTGTTTTCCAAAATACTTATCCATAATACCTTCTGTTTTATAAGTTTTCTCTAATTACTATAGATATTCGCCTCTATTGGTACTATAGATGGATTAAAACATCTTAAAATATTTATTCATTCTAATCCTTTTGATATCTTCTCAATCTCTAAAATTGAAAGAAACTACTTTACATTGGTCAGTCATCAGAAATGTCTTTTCTTGATAAAAGAAAGCCTCTGAAATTGATGCTAGTAACAACCTTATCTTATTTAATAAGAGCTCTTTTACATATTTTCCTCCTCTGGATGTCCTTCCCTGTCCTCTTATCCCTTGCTTGTCCAATTCCACATTCCAACCCTCCCACTGAAGACCATGCATCAACTCTTTAAAAAAAAAAAATTGAAGATGTTCCCTATTAATCCCTACTTGGTCTAAGGAAGGGGTGCAGTGCTGTATTCCAACCTCCCAGCTAATCATACTTATTTATTAATTTTCAGCCTTCCCCCACATATGTTCCCCTAAAGTTGATATTAAATAATAACTCACAGAGTTCATAGCCCTAATTTTTTCTGCTATCTTCTCCATCTTCTTGCAACTACAGTATATACGTCTTTTAGGAGCTTCAAGGTAATTTTTTCTGCTAACAGTGCAGGTGGTTTTGTGGATCATCCAAAATTCTGTCCATTTCTTGAAGAGTAGAAATTATTTTCTTTCCTTGAGGCTGGAATATATTTAACACCCCCGCCCCCCATTTATATCTTATTCCTTGTTTAGTCAGTTGCTCAATGTGGGGTTTGAACATTCTCCTTTTTGGTAAAGTAGCTTGGCTCGTATCCTGATATAACACCATTTTATTTCCTTTCCAATTTGTTTCTTCCAGCAAATGTGCCTTTTGAATAATTTTGTCTCTCATGAGAGACTTAGAAATGTTCTTCTAGTGTCTCTGAGTCTTGGTATCTTTGTGAGCCTAGGAATAAACTGTCTGTGGGTACATTTAATATCCTTATGTAGTCATTTCAGATTAGGAAGAATTTGTTAAGTTTTGTCACCATGTAACCAATTATATCAACCTTCTTGGCATTTTCTCTAAGACTTTTAGATTATTTGTTTTAGATTAGATTAAAGACTTACGACTTTTAGTTTATTTGTTCTATACCAGTCTTATAAATCTGCCAAGCTTACCTTGACACCTGACATTTCTTTTTGAACTTCTATGATAGATGCATTCTGTATGAGAGAATCATACGCTTAGCTAGTTGTTTGAGCTGTGTCAGACATTTCTTTGGATAGTTCCTTAAACTGCTTATTATTGTAGTTTGTTTGCAGATACCTGTTAAGTCCTCTCTTATCAGTGTTACATACTTCTCCTGTTCCAGATTGATTGATTGATTGATTGATTGATTGATTGATTTATCAATCATATTTGTATAGCCACCCATCTCACAAGAGAGTGACTCTGAGTGGCAAGTTTTAGTTCTTCCTTGAGTTGCCTGATCAAGTCCTTGATCAAGTCAGCCTCAGTATGTTACCAAAATGACTTACCTTAGGTATTTTATTCTAGAGGTCTTCATCAGTGATTTCATCCTCATTGTTGGAGGAGTGCTGAGGCTCACATATTCATACAAATAGGCTGTAATTCCTTTGCCTTTACATGAGGCTCCTTTCCTTGGCATTTGTCCTCTCTTTGATCTTCCAAAATGACTAAGTTAGAAGGGCTGAACTCTTCCAAATAAGCTGGCTCAGGAGGATAGCAGTGAGCGAACCACATCATCTTCTCCAGTGGTTAGCCATTCCCTCCTCAGAAAGAAAATAAATTTAATAGTTCCTCAAAAAACAAAGACAGGGTTATATTTTCCCCCCAAAATATGTTACTCTGTCACGTAGAGTGCTGATTGAGTGTTTCATATAATATCTGCATTGAAACTAGTTCCTAATATTAACAGTCCATATCTACTTTAAAATACTGTTGAGTTCAGTGAGACTTAGAGGGAAGCATGTATAGTCACATAGTTTATGGAAAAAAGAGTCTCTTCCACTGAATCATTGTAGCAACAAGTCAGAAACAGAGGATATTGGAAGCAGGTTTCACTATTCTTAATAGAAGCCATTTCTGAAATAATGTGCATAGAATGACCTAGTAAAGCTTCAGTCTTAAACATTCTAATTCAAGAGTAAGCTCCACTGGATATATATAAATTGGATTGCACTATGAAGGATATTAAAAGATGCATAATCCTGTATATGTCTAATCCTGAAAATATTTCTAATCCTATCCACATCTACTGAGATAGACTGTAGCTCTGTGAGAGACTTGTTACCAGCTAAGGGGATTGTGTCTTATATTTTCTCTGTGCATATTTATATGCTATCCCAATGTCATTTGCCTTCCTTTGAACACAAACACCCTGGACCACATCAAGCTCGATTAAACAAGAGTGGAAGGTAATGACTCCTATGTGTTCAGCTCAATTTCCTGGACTACATGGACATGTTCATTAAGTTTTCTTGAATAATTTTTTTTCTTCCTAGCATTTTCCCTCAGGTGCACGGTTTGCTTTTTTCAGATCAACTGAATGTTGATCTGTTGATTGCAACAGGAATTGATCAATTGGCTTGTCACCCAAGCCTGACATTGTGGGCTGAGAGAGAGTGACTGGTCCAAAGTCACCCAGCCATCTTTCATGCCTAAGGTGGGACTAGAACTCACAGTCTTCTGGTTTCTAGCCTGGTGCCTTAACCATTAGACCAAACTGGCTCTTAGTTTTCTTGAAGAATATACTCAAATAATTCTGGATTTGTTTCCCCTGATAGAACAGTTAGTGTGTTGTTAAAAATATATACATACCATCAGTATGCTGATAATATTCAGCTGTATATCTCTGATCTGGGCCACTCAAGCAATGCTGTCAAGGTACTTTCCCAGTGCCTGGAGGCTGTATGAGTCTGGATGGAAAGAATTGGCTTTGGTTCAGCCCTGACAAGACCAAGTGGCTGTGGGTTTTAGAGTCTGTGTATTAAAGACTGGAGTTCTTTAATTCTGGCTGGGGTGACACTCCCCCAGTCACAGCTGGTGTGCAATCTAGAGTTCTCCTGGACTCTTGGGTCCTGCTCAA
This sequence comes from Liasis olivaceus, assembly GCA_030867105.1. Classification (NCBI taxonomy): domain Eukaryota; kingdom Metazoa; phylum Chordata; class Lepidosauria; order Squamata; family Pythonidae; genus Liasis; species Liasis olivaceus. The sequence goes on along the minus strand of CM061348.1, from coordinate 156,564,597 downwards.
AGAGCAGGTGATAGTCATGGGCAGGAGGGCCTTTACACAAGGAGGGCCTTTGCACATCATGCGCACCAGTTGCACCCCTTCCTAAATAGGGGGGCATTGCTCAGTCATACATGCCTTAGTCACCTCCCAATTGGACTGTTTCAATGCCCTCTACATGGGGCTGCCCTTGAAGAGCATTCAGAAGCTACATTTGGTCCAGAAAGTAGCAGCATGGGCACTAGTGGGAACACCTTGGTATGTCTGTAACACCACTGCAGCGTGAGCAGTACTGGCTCCTGGTAGGCTTCTGGGTGCAATTTAAGGTGCTGATTGTCATGCTTAATGCCCTACATGGCATGGGGCCAGGCTACTTGTGGGACTGCCTATCCCCAATGGTTTCTGTCCGTCCTACTAGAGCTGGCAGGGTGAGCATGTTCTGAGACCCCTTGGTGAAGCAGTGTGGCCTGGTGGAACCTTGGAAGCATCCTTCTCTGTCATGGTGCCTGCCTTAATGGAACAGCCTCCCCCACAAGAAACAATGACCCCAACCCTCTTGACCTTCAGGAAAGCAGTGAAGATCTGGCTTTTCTCCCAGGCACTGGGACCAAGATTGATAGAGCTGGCATGGGGAGGTTGGTTGATGTATGTATGTTTTGATTGTAGCCTCAACGCAGTTTATTGTTTTAAATTGTTGCTTTTAATATATGGTGTTTTTATTTTATTTGCCACCCAGAATTCCTTTTGGTAGTTGAACTGCTATAAAAATTTGTTCAATAAATAAACAGACAAGGGTGACTATGAGTCCAAACTCCCCTGTATAAAGGCTGCCACATGTATTTCTTGTGTGTTTGTTTATTTTTTAACTAGATTTATAAGGCTGCCCAACTCAGACAACGTGACTCTGGCAACATACAACAACAACATGTATGTTTTTAATTGCTTTAATGGTTTTTAAAGGCTGTTTTTAATTGTTTTATTTAAATTGTGCACCCTGCACATACATGAGATGGGCAGCTATATAAATTTGATAAATAAATAAATTTTAAAAACAACTCCCCTCAAAAAACACATTACATTTAAGCATGTACAATATATAAATATAAGATACAAAATATAAAATGGTGACCAAGCACCATAACAAAACAGCCAAAAGGGGTCTCCACACAATTGACTCCAACAGCTTTCCTGAAGGCAAGCAGATTTGGGACCTGCTGTATCAGAGTGTGTGTGTGTGTGTGAACATCATTCAAGAGATTGGGGGCAACCACAGAAAAGGCCCATTTCCTAGTTCCCATAAGCTGACAAGTTTTAAAAAATGGGACCTGGAGCATGTCCCCCCTGTGGGACTGTGTGGGGTGGGCAGATGTTCTTGGGAGAAGACAGTCCGGCAAGTAACCTGGTCCTATGCCATGTAATTGAAGGTGACAACCAGCACCTTGAATTGCACCCAGAAGCCTACTGGAAACCAGTGCAGCAGTGGTGTTACACAGGCAAAACAAGATGCACTCGTAACTACTGGCACCGCTGCACTCTGGAGTAACTGAAGTGTTAGAAAGAAAGGTTACTAACTTCATCTCAGAGGCAGAGTAAACACGCAGGTGGTTGCTTGGAGGAGAGAGAAGACTTTATTTCTGAGAGCCAGATACACAAGACTCCACGCTCAGGGGTTCCCCAGGAGTTCCTTTTATAGGGAAGATACTATTGTTCCTTGAAAGGTGCAAAGGAATGCCTGCCCTCTAGGAATTCTTAGAAAAGAAGTTGGGGTTCCAAGAGAGCGCTCTCTTTGGTGAAATTACCTAGGGAGCCTTCTAATGTCAGGCACCCTGCCGAGCTGGGGCTCCCTGTGTTTGCCTTATCTTGGTATTGTCTAATTCAGTGTTGTCCAAACTTGGCCACATTAAGATGAGTGGACTTCAACTCCCAGAATTTCCCAGCCAGCCATGCTGGGAGTTGAAGTCCACTCTTCTTAAAGTGGCCAAGTTTGGACAACACTAGTCTAATTGGAATGTAGATCTCTTCGGGGAGGAAATCTTTTTATGATTCGATTATGGCTTCAAGGAATGTTGGCCCTTCCTGCTAGGTTTTTAGTTATTTAATTTTGGGCTGGGCTGGGGGACTCTTGATTCTTCCTGCTACGTTTTTAATCTTTTTAGGTGAGCCCATTCTTACTATAATTTAATCATATGCCCTGATTGCTGTTAAGATAAACAATGGTAGGGTGAGACAAATGGGAAGCTTTGACTTCTGGCGGTGGGGGGGGGGGGGGATTTGATTTCCTTCTCACAGAAGCTTCCAGATGGTCTTCAAGGGCAGCCCCACATAGTCCAGTTGGGGGGTGACTGAGTGAGCATGTGCAGGGCCTCCCAGTCCAAGAATAAGCATGACTAGTATTACTGTATCAGTCAGAAAATTGTCTACTAATCTCTACAAAACTTGAAAAATTAAAATTCTTACATGATAAGATATTATAGCTCTCTAATATCTCAGTACTAGCTATGCTTGAGAGGGACGATTACCTGCTCAAAGGGGACCCATTTGTTACAATGCTGTATCAAATACTTCTTTGGGACAGCCCCAAATACTTCTTCAGAACAGTCACTCAGGCAGAGACACAAAGGGGGGGTCTCCTAAGAGTGGACTGTTTTTAAATTCTTACACATCCTCAAGCAACATTCTTTGGGTGTAAGAAGAAGGCAGCATAACTCTAGTTTTAGGGGAAAACAAAAAGGAAGGCTTCGCCTATTAACGTGTGGAAAGCACTGCTGTAGTTAAAGAAAAACACAGTCTCAATGGGCTGCAAAAATGTGTCTTCCTCTGTGTTCTTCTGGTCAAGTTAGCCCGGTTGACAAACGCCGAGATTATCATCATTATTGGCTGTTCACTCCCAGCATCACAAGTGCCCTCGTGCTTGCGACGCCCAGGCCATTTCTGCTCTCTTGCGGTCACGGTCTAAAAAGGCTGAGAATTGCAAGCGGTCCCTCAAGTGAAGCGTTTCCAGGAGGAGGCGGAGTAAAGGCTTAAGGGAGCCAGCCGCCAGCCGCCAGCCATGCTCTCGCTCCAAAGAGAGCGCCAGCCAGTTCAGCCGTCGGCCAAGGGAGAGAGGAGGGAGCGGCTGAGCGGGCCAGGGAGGTCCTGCGCACCGAGGGCGCGTGTCGAGGTAAAAAAGGGCAATTGGGGGAGAGTACGACGAGGCAGCAGCGGCAAAAATCTAGCGCGGTTGCAGGCCAAGGAAGCCGCGAGACGGAAGAGGCACAGTTCGGAAGGCAGTTGCCTTGATTTGGCTCTTAATGGCTCCTATTAAGAATGGGACAAAAGTAAATGGGTTGCAGTTGGGAAGGAGTCCAAAACTTGTCCCCCTCCCTTTGTTTTTCCCTCTTCCCCTCTAAATCAGGGTTTCATTAGGTATGAATTTAATTTGGAATACGAGCCCTTGCGGTTAACTTTGTTGTGCGCCAACAGGCAAAAGTTATGCGCACGTGTCCCCTGAGAGGAATTTCTTCAATATGGTGTTTCTCAATCTCAGCAACTTCAACTCCCAAAATTCCCCAATCAGCTAGTTGGGGAATTCTGGGAGTTGAAGTCCACACTTCTTAAAGTTGTTGAGATTGAGAAATACTGAAACAGAAAGGGAGTCTGGTAGCCCCTAGTCATCAGTTGCGCTGATGAAGCGAGCTACAGCTCACAAAAGCTTGTGCCTGTTAATGAAACTGGGTACAGTAATCGGAAAAGGAGGTCCCAGACTTATTTTTGCTACTTTACACTACAGTAACGTGGCTCTCCTCCTACAATGCTGGCAATTCTGTGGTAATGATCATGGGATAACAATGCACATATGTGAGATGGGTGGCTCTGCAAATCTAATAAATAAATTCAAGGCATTTAATAAAATGATCTTACTATTATAATAACCATAAAAATAAGTCATTATTATGGCCACACACACATTTTATTTCTGTGTTATAGAAAAGAGCTTGGTTGAGTCACCCAATGAGTCTGTGTTTCCAATGAAAATTGAATTGGGACTTCTTGATTCTTAGTTCTTGCACTCTTAGCTGTTTATACAGTAATTCCAATTCTACAAATGAACTTCTTGGCTACTATAGCATTTTGTGGCCAAAACAGGTGCTGAGGGAAACCAAAGACATTGATTAAAAAGCTAAAGATGTTCGTAACACTTTGCCAGCCATTTCATAGATCCAGAAGATTTCAGAGCCGAGAGCTGTAATGAAAAGTGCAAGTGTTACTTGCTCTGGTTTACATGCAGCCAGTCCTAAGTGCATTCCCCAGTATCTTCAAATACAATGAGAAAACCTCTGGTCTAACATTCAGAATTGCCATTCATTTTCTGAGTGTATACCTCCTCATAGGCTGGGCTTATACAACATGGTCGGGTAAAATAGAATTGGTTCAGGATGTCATGCAAAATATCTACTGGCCGTGTTAGAGTAGGTGAACCAAAGTTCTGAGTGGATGGCTGAGATTGCACATCATATTAAGAGCAATTTTTTTTATTGCTTAATATGTTGTGTAAACTCAAATTCAGCCAACTACAGCATGGCTCAGCAAATTGTGCAGATCAGGCCAGTGACTGGCAACATTCCTCAGATGTCTGCCATCAGAAATTGCATTTCTCCAGCTGAGTAAGTTGACTGCATAAGCTGTTAGATGAAGGAAAATATAGATTATCATAGCAGGGAAAACAGCATATGGTCTTGTTTCTGAAATTAAATAATTATTAGCATAGTAATATTAATTCTCCATCAGTCCCGTAAAGCAGACCAGTAACATTATCAGCACCATCCTGATAGCCATGATAGTACAGGTGGATAAGATTTAAAAATAAGTCCTATGTTTTTCAGAAGACAGATTGATTTTGACCAGCTGTGTCTTAAAAAAATCTTCCTTAGTGACATTGTGACTGACACGAGTATTTCAAATGGAGGGTATAGCACAGCATTCAAGGACATTCAGCAAAATGGCAACTTTTATAGGTAAATACAGCTGTTAATTAGAGAAGTCAGAGCATATTTTAATCTACCAGTTGAGTCTAATTTCAGGTTGCACTGAGGCTTCTGCAGATTTTCTACCTTTTAATTTTGGAAAGTACCATATACTACTTTCAGCTTCTACCTGTAAAGAAAGACTATATTTACCTGAAATGAAAGTGATCCTGACTTTAGAATGATTATCCATAAATCACCCAGAGTCCCCTATTGTGGGGGAGATGGGTGGGGGAGAAATCCAATAAATAATAATAATAGTAGTAATGGGAGCTTAGTTTAAAAGAAAAAGTCACCTGCCATATTCTCAGCAAATTTGAGATGTCAATTCTATTTTTAAAATAAACTTATGCAAATATGACTGTACTTTTTAAAATCTTGTATGCCTTATTTTATTTTGTACATTCTATTCTGTAGCTGTATTCTGTAGCTTATAATAATAACTTATTAAACTTTAGTAAGTCTCATTAGTCTTGGTTGTTGACTTGTAATAAAGGATTTGATTTGAAAATAAATTATTAAGGAAACAATCTAATCCTTCTTTCAGATAAATATAGTAGGAATGTTTTTAGACTGATTGTGATTGAGTGGCTTCTAGAGTTAACCTCACAGCTCCTCAATCCTTCAGAAAGCATTGAGGAAATAATCCTTCCAGCCTTTGACCTGAAATGCAGGAAACCACATTACAGCAAAAGAAAAAGCTAGAGGGCTGGGGGAGGCAAGTGTTCCTATCAGTGGGACATTGAAGTTGGGGGGAGGTGAGAATTCTTACCAATGGGGCAATAAGAGTGCCCAGAAGCTCCATGGGGGACCGTGCTTTAAGAGAGAAAAATAGATTTGCTCCGGTTTAGCTTACATTGCAGCAGAGTTAGCAAAACGTGTAGACAGCTGGACTCTACTGATCTGCAATCAGGCAGGTCTGGAGCTGATTCTAACTAATTTGAAGAATTGGTGTGGAAATGCTCATGCAGGTCTATTGTTTCCTTGTTTTGTTTTTTATTTTCCTTGCATGCCTGTTAATAAATCCCTATTTTGGAACAATCTTCTTTAGGCTGTTGAAAAAAACTTATGCCTAGCTGCTGTGACGTAGAAATGATCTCCTCTTTGCCATTGCCTGATGGAGATGATGCAGTGGAACTTTGCATCTTAACCTCTGCAGACCTTGAGCTGAAAGATCACGTTCCTTTCCCACCCAAAAGCCATCCCAGGACCAAAGTAGACAGCAGTGCCAAAAAGAAGTATGCCTCTGCAAAGAAGAAGGTACTTGGTTTGTTGTTGACTGTTCATCAGTGTCTATTACCAGGGAAAAATTACTGAGCAGCTCTGAGTTCCTTGATCCCACTTGTACTCCACTCATAAATGGTCATTCTGAATTCAGAGTTATGACTGATGTGTAGAATTATTTCAGACAAATTCCAATCTCTGCTGTACCAGTCTGAAGCCAGTTACTAGTAAATACTAAGTATCCAGAATGTATCTGGCAAGCTGAGGGTTGTCTTGACTGCAAAGCACCAGGAAAAGGCTGAGTTTGCAAGGGGGAGTTGGTGGGTGAAAGCAGGGTAGGTGCTGTCCCCTGCTCTTCGCCACAATCCTCCTTTTATGGCCAGGATTATAGACTCCTGTTTGTGATGTGAAAAGAAACCAGGAATTGGAAACAGGTGGTACCATAGGTTTCTGTTTCTTGGTAACATTAGAGTTATTTGAAGAGAAGTTCATGACCAGAACTTACAAAAGAGAATTGGTGTCACAGTAACATGGTAGTGAAATGTTTTTCTGATTACTGTATTTCAAATGAATAATGTGAACTTCCATCCTCTTCACCATGCAGTTTCTGACCCTCATTTACTTCTCCTCTTTGCCTATTTTTAAACATTATTATTAGATTTTTATCCTGCCTTTTTATTTATATATATGTATGGTCAGCTCAAGGTGACAAACATACCTGATACTCCCACCTCCTATTTTCCCCACAACAGCAACCCTGTGAGGTGCATTGGACTGAAAGAGAGTGACTGGCCTAAAGTCACCCAGCCAGCTTTCATGTCTCAGGCAGGACTAGAACTTACGGTCTCCTGCTTTCTAGCCTGGTGCCTTAACCACTAAACCAAACTGTCTCTCATCATTCCGTCATCTCCCTCTTTTTTTTTCCTCTTGTAGACTTTTCCCTGGTTCTATATCTTTGTCTGATTTCTCTAGTTACTACCTGTTCACACTTTGATTTTCTACCCATCACCTTTGCTGCTTCATCTGCTTGCTCTTTTCCTGGGATCCTGCTTCATCCTTTCTATATTCTTCTCATCTGGTGTGTGAAAGAGTTGCCAAACCACAGGGCATAAGTAGTTACTTTCCTGGAGCAATGTTCAATGTTGTTTTTTTCCAGGTTTGAAAAGGTTGAGGCTGGTAAGGCTGTGGCAAATGTAGCTCTGCCTCCTGGCTCCACCCCCCCCCCAACACACCATAAACTAAACTTAGAAAGAAATATATATCCCATCAGTTCATTGTGCCTACTCAGGAAGATGTGCTTCACATCTGGAAAAGATGATCCAAATTTATTATGAAGGGCTGCAAAAAAGTCTTCATTGGGGGAGTCAGGAGGAAGAGCACATTCTATACCTTTCAGAGTGGTCCAATTTGAAAGAAGTAAACTGTAGAGGGATATTGATTGATTAGAGATGATCACCAACTCAACCACTTCCCCTTTTCCCCTGATTCCAGTCCAAAAAGAAGTTTTGCCACTAGATTTTGACTTGTACTACTTTGAGTTGTACTACTGGATGAATGCCATGTATAAACAATAATTTCATGGGTTGTCTTTTATGTTTACAATAAATGCAGGCCTCTTGTCTGTTATAGAAGGAAATCAGCTTGCTTAGTCAATTGCAAATTGGGTTCTTCACATTTTTTTCAACCAAATGTGTTTATCTGTGTTTGCTAGTGATACCATAAGTAGATATGACACTAATTATGTTAGATTTCTTCAAAACTGGAAGCATTTTTAAAGCAACTCTTCCAAAAGGAGGGGCTTGCAATCTATCTATGCTTGCTTAGTCAGCATTCTGCTGGCTGTCCTGTAAGTTTTGAGCCTGAGACCTCACTGCAGATGACTCATAGGGACTGCTCTTATATTTGCTCTTAAACTTCTGGCCCTTCTGGCTTCATCTGCTGTCCTTGCAGGCATTTGCGCTCTTTGTGAAAGCCAAGGAAGTAGAAGTGGACATGTCTGCTTGCCAAAGGGCAATTTCCTGGAGATGCTGCCAACAGACTTTCAGAGATCTGACTGGCATTCACAGACATGTGGCTTCTCAGCATTCAGGTGACATTGGGCAGCAAACTTCTGTGATCTTAAAGCAGATGACAGGCAGCAGAATCACAAATAGCCCTGCTTCCGTGGATGAAACATCTAGGCCCAACAAAACTCCAGACAGAAACCAGGTGATGGTCTACAAGCTCCCAGATATAAGCCACATCGATACTAATGAAATGAAAAGGTAAGAAATTATTATCCTTATCTTGAGCTAGGGTGATTCTGTTCAGTTTCTTCTGTCTTCACTCACCCCGCTTCCTAATGACTGATGGTCTCCTGCTCTGCTGGTGATTGTCAGTCATCTGTCATCTAGGAAACTGCTGATCACAGAGAGACTGATGATCTTCTGTCCACTGACTGAGGAGCATCAGTTTCATGTTCTTGGGATTTATCACTGCCATCAGGGGAGTGATAGTCTTTTACCCTTCTGGATTATCTCCTACTCAAACAGCTTTGCCCTCCAGTTTATCTGAAATGGCCAGGCTTGTTACACATCCCATTTACACCCTTTCACGTTCCTTAAGGAAGCTGCTTCTTTACTTTAAGCATAATGGATGACTATAAAGGGTTAGAGATGGTTTTTTTGATTTAATTTGATAAGTGGTTTCTAACATCTAACATTTGGTAAGTAATTACAGAGTTGAGCATCTAAAGTTCCTCATTTAAGGGAAGGAGAAATGGAGGGGGGGGAAGCAGGGGAGGGGGAATAGGCTCTTCAGGTCTTCCTGGTGTACTCAAACAGTTTCATCATCCATTGCAAGGTCTTTATTGATCTCTCAGAGACAGGGTCAGATGGAGGAGGGGCTCTGGGAAAGCAGGAACCAACAAGATGGTTTGACCTAGGTGAAGTGCACAGTTTTTTTCTCTTTTTTAAAACTTAGGAGGTGATGCCACCTTAATCCATCATTCTCACTGATTCTTTACCCTATTTCTTCATATGTGAGTGACTATGCCCTTTTTTTCTCCTAGTCCTCTGGGTCTGTAACCATGATGTTTGTAATTAATGTGTATCAACTTGTTTATGGCTTGCTGCAAAATCTGAAAGCAGGTATGAAGAGCAGAGGCAGAATGGTTCAAAGGAGGGTGTGTGTGCATACACAAATACAGTTTTGCAGAGCAAAATGATATCCAAGCAAAGTTTTTAAAAAATCAATGCTTCTGACATTGCTTTTTTCATTGCATAAATCAAGATGCCAGACACAAAATCAAAAGCAGACACAAGCCAAGAAACTAGCACCAAGCTGTTAAGGTCTTGTACATTTAGTCATACAAATACAGACTTTTGACACAAACTCTCTCCCCAACCCTCTTTGCAGTGAAGTTGGGGAAGTTTTGCTATACTATTGCTACTGCGAGGTGGCAGATCCTGTGGGACTTTGTATGTGGCAGAAGGCTTTATGTCAGCATCTGCGTCTAACTGGCAAGGTAAGTGATTCAACACTATCCCCTTTTTGAAGTAACTATTCTATAATCTGAGTTTTAATTGAGATTTTAGTTAATTTGGTTCTATTCTTTCTAATTAGTTATATATTATTAACAGTGTTAATTATACTGAACACCATTATCTGGTGAAAACCAGGTATAGCTCCAGCAAATCATCATCATCATCATCATGATAGGCAGGCTGGGAATTACTCTGAAATACCTGGCTAGAATCATCCCTATCAGTAACTTTGGAAGAACAAGATGCTGACCCATCTCTCATTCACTTTCAGACATTATATAGAAAATGCGTTGACAATCTTTTCTGGCCTTGGACTGTCTAAGTAAATTAACAAGTAAATAATCAAAATCTCAAGGGGGTGCAGAAGTCTCATGCAAGATCTTGCAGGATTTTTGCAACTTTAAAAACATTGTTTCATTTTCAGGGTGAAGCAGAGATGCTTCTTGGTCACCTTAAGGTGTGCCCTGGCTCCTGGGTGTTACTTTGCTGGCCAAGAACAGAACATATCACAATGGATGGGAAGAGAGTTCTTGATTTTTTTTTTAATGTTTCCTACAAATGAAGCCAATCAGAAGCCAATAGCCGTCAGTATCTCCAGCACAGATATAGAGCAACTTGCATTAGATGATCCCAAGACAATTCTTAGGAATGTGTTAAGCCTCTCCTTTTTTGCTGTTGCATTTTGTTTGGATTAAATTTAGATGCAGCTGAACAATAACCAATTGTAGGTTGTGCATGGTTGACGTTTTGTGCATACTTTCTTGGGGGTAAGTCCTACTGAATTCTGTTAGGGTCCCTTCTGAATATACCCAGATAGGCCTTGGTTGCATATCTTATAATGACTCTTTCTGCTTGGCTTCCAGGTGAGAATTGCTTCAGAAGGAATTAATGGAACTGTTGGTGGGAGCAGGGCATCTACTAACCTATATATGGAAGCAATGCTATCTTACCCCCTCTTTAAAGGCACTTTGACAAAGGAAGATTTCAAGGTGAGAGACACAGACAGCAATCTGACTGCATTACAATCCTATAGTGAGCTTCTTAAAGACCTTCTTCCCCAAAACTCTTGCTTTGCAAAATTCTTTTGCCATACGGTCATACAATTCTCACAGGTCCTATAGGATTCCAAGAGATGACAAGAGAAACACCACCTGCTTTCTTGAATAATTTTATGAGTCCTCTACCACCCAATCTGGGTGATTGGTGACCCAGAAAAAGTGTTTCTTGGTTGATGTGCTGTTTATGTAGATTATGAGTTGGGAACTAAATCAAGTCCAAGGGCTGGATGTATTTCTATATATCCTAACATGCTGATGTCAGCAGGTAGAGCTTTGGGGAAGGGAACTACTGCTCTCTGACCACATCTGTTCTTACCATGGAAGTGGATGTATGGAGCAATGGAGAAAGGCCTCTGGCTCCACATATGATTTATTTACTCTTGTATGATGTTTCCCTGCAGACAGGAAAAGGAGGAGGGCAATGATCTCCCTCTTCCTTATCCTGGATGGAGAACTGTCCTTCATGAAGGAAGAACCAGAGAATATTTCCACCTTATCCTGCATGGAGTAAGATGGGCTGTGAAAGAAACATGGACCCAAAGTTTAGCTCTGCTTGCAGGTGCTCTATTGGATCATTCTCAAGTGTGGCTCCTGCTGGACTCCTCACCCTACTTAGGCAAAGAGGAGGAGCCAACCAAGCTGTGCTCAGGTCATTCCATCTGGGATGCATGCACACTTAGTTCTTTCTGCCGGCGACGAGTTTGTTTGTTTGTTTGTTTGTTTGTTTATTTAAACAATTTATATGGCCGCCCATCTTAAACAACTCTGGGCAGCTCACAACAACAGTAAAAGCAGTAACTATAAAATAACCATAAAACAATAAAATGATCAAACAATATTTATTTATTTAAAAGATTTATATGGCCACCCATCTCAAATTACATCTCCAACTCATCTCCAACGAGGACAGAAGTCTTCTACAGGCTCAAATCTTTGCAAGAGCAACCAGGGGAATATTCTGAAGACTGAACTTTCTTCACCTTAAGTTAGATCAATTAAGAGGTTTTCAATGTAACTGAGAGTGCCTGAGAAACATTTTGAAAGACCCAGAGAAATTGCCACACATGTGGCAAATGCCAAGTGTTACTTGACAAGCCAGCCTAGTGGACAGTGCTAGGTCTGTGGACAGCATGTTCTCTATCCGGTAATTGTGCCCTTCAGGAAAGCTCCTGTACATGTGTTCACTCTCAAACAGGCTGAATAAATTGTTTAGAAGATCAGAACTTGTCAGACTTTATTCAAGAGGGTTGCTTCTAAATCTTTTTGACTAAATTAAGCTGGAGGTGTGCTTCATAATCACTGGTTTCTCACCTTTGACTCCCATGGGATTGGGGCAGATGAGAGGGGAGGGGTGGGGTGGGGCAGGGAAGATTGTTGACTGTCTCAAACCAACATGGCAACTAAGATTTCTTGCAAGCTGCTGCTTCTTTGTTTTCTTCCCTTGATTCCTCAGACCAGTGCTGGAGGAGCCCACTGTTTCCCAGATCTTCGAATTGGTGTGTTTGAAGAAATAGTACCTATGGGAATTCACCCAGAAAAAGTCTCTTATAAAGAAACTGGTATGGAACTGGTCATAGGTGATCAATCTTTTTTTTGTCAAGGGTTGAATTCTTCCAGAGTAATTTCTTGGGGAAAACATGCTGGTGGTGGGTGAATCAAAGCGTGAAAGTGGGTGTAGCCACTGTATTTTCTCTCCTTCCCTGCCCCTTTTTCTTCCTCATCTTCTTTCCTCCCAGCCAATGAGCTGCCATGGAGAAGTCAGAACACTTTTGCTAGAAATCTGAACTCATCACTTTTGAAACTAAGCCTGTTGTGCTTTACAGGAGTCAAATGGAAGGCAGTAAGCCAAAGGAATGAAAACAGAACAGGATTAAACTCATGCTTGAAGTCTTCTGTACAGTTATTCAGAAATAGCTATCTGGAATAAAGTGGGATTTGCTGAGGAGGGGTGTGTGTGTATGTTAAATATGCAAACTTGGCTCACTGCAGTGACTTATCCTCTTAATGTCTTTTAATTCTTGGTAGGAATCTGTTTGGCTCCAAAGGCTTTTCATGCAGAAGTAGAAAAATACCTTTCTCAGGGTCATGATGCGCAGGTGGATACGATTTTGCTGGACTGCAGGAACTTCTATGAAAGCAAAATAGTAGGTAGCCTTAATTTGGGTGTTTTGCTGTTGTTGTTGTTGCCTCCTTTGGATTTGCATACCTGAGGTTTAGCCATAAGAATACATAATAGGTTCTGTGTATGTGCATGGAACAGAGTAGGTTAAGAGGCTTTTAAACATCCATTCAGTAATGCATTGCCCATTTCCTGTTCCCACTCCCCACTTTTTTACTTGGGAGATGTATAACCTGCCATTTTAAAACTGAATTCTTAAATGACCTTGAAGAATGAATGAAAGATGTTTATCAGCTTTGTAGATGACACTCAGTTAGAAAGTTTGGTAACTCTTTACAGGCAAAACAAGACTCCCTTGAGAGGTCTGAACACTGAGTCATATCCAGCAGTAGTGATAAGTGTGAGATCCTGCATCTGGTAGGAAAAATGGATTAATACAGGATTGGGGAGACCAGGTTGGGGGCAGTGTAAGTGAGATACATTTAGGAATACTAGTAGACTCTGATGGAATGGGTTGGTGAAGGCCACGCTTGGGGAGATAAGCATTTGCTTAGCCCCCAGAAAGAGCGTGGGAAGGTGAAGAGGATGAGACTGGCACCACCTTAAGGAATTTGCAGTGTTTGCTTGCTGGCTTGGGAATTTTGGATTCAGTCTGGCAAGATTCTGTCTTGAAGGGGAAAGCTAATAAAGGCTATAGAACTAAATCTGTACTGTCTCGTGGAGTTCCTTAGGCTGAACCTGACATAGACCCTCAGTGTGATGTAGCAACTAAAAAGACCAGTGTAATCTTGAACTGCATTAATAATAGTAGCTTTATGTGCAGATCATGATAGGCAAGTGATCTATTGAACTCTGCACTGGTTAAGCCACTGAGAATGTGGCTTAACCAGTACTATTACTATTCTCTTTGATAAGTCTGTAATTCTGGGAAAGGTGGAAGGAAAGAGGATGAGCAGCAGCAAGGAGGATAGACTTGGTTACAGCAGCAATAGGTGCACTGTTGGAAGACCCAAAGACCAGACTGGGGAGATCATCCTGGAGAAGGTCTGCCTATGTGTCACTACCAACTGTGCCCAGTTCTGGGGATTATGCTTTGAAAGAGACTCGAGCGAGTTGTTCTAGGCTTGGATGAGGGCTACCAGGATGATAAAAGATACTACACAGTCATTTCTTCACCATGAACACTGCAGAAGTGGACCTGAGCTGCATGATGGGGTAAGGAGAAGCATATGGTTCGCAACTAGCACTGGAAGGGCTATCAGAGTATCAGGCTTCACCTACAGGCAGGGGCTGGAACCATTCAGTCCAGCTCACAAGACATCCAGTGGCCTCTATAAATCAAAACCAACCCCAAGTAATTTTGAAATTCTCTTGTGTTTCTTTTCCCTTCCCATCTTACTGAGCAGACTTCTTGGCTTCCACTTTTATCCCTTGTTGCCTGCATTTATCTGTCCCTTGTTTTGCTATCACATTGTATTTTTCTTATTGTGTGAGAACAAACGCTCCTTCTGGGCCACCAAGAGCTCTCCTTCCACTACTTAGTGCAGCCTGTCCTTACCCCACTTGTAGATGATCTGACTGGAGGAGGAGGCTGGCAGTGGTGGTGATGCTTCTGCCGAGGCAGCAGCAGGCTCAGAAGCTGCAGGGAGACTTCTCCCTCCCCCCTCTGCACCCCTCCTCCATTATAGCTCCTATTGGGAATGTTTTTTTTTTTAAGATTGAAGGAAACCAAGCCTTATGAGGAGAAGTTAAAGGAGCAGGAACATGTCTGGCCTGCCAAAACTAATTGTATTGTACTGTATTGTAACACCCAGGGTTATGTACTTAAGATGGGTGGCTATATACATGTTCTAAATAAAACATTGTGCTTGTGGTCTACAAATGTTTAAAAGGAAGAGGGAGTGGACCTGGGTTGGAACTAAGGACAGGACGAGGCCCAACAAGTTAAAGTGAAAAAAATGTTCTTGCTGAATATTAGGATGTGGTTTTTTTATGGGAATTTGCTGTTAAACAGTGGAACCACCTGCCTAGGACAATGACGGCTTTCTCCTAAGTGGAGCTGTTGAACCAAGATCCGGACTGCTGCCTGTCAGGGATGCCCTGAGTACAGAGTAGGAGGGTGGACCAGATGGCCAAAGGATCCTTTCCAACTCATATGTTCTGTGGTTCTAAAGAAATTAAGCAGCGAGACAACATGGTAGCATAGCAGCTGCAGTTGTTCCTGGTTTTATCTTTTAAAATCACAGGTTAAGTAGTGCTTTTTTTTCTTTTAATTCCAGGGGCATTTCCAAGGCTGTCTGGCTCCCAACATTAGGAAGTTCAGCTACTTCCCCATCTACATAGATGAGAATTTGGACCTTTTCAGGAGCAAGCGAGTCCTGATGTACTGCACAGGAGGGATCCGCTGCGAGCGGGGTTCAGCCTACCTCAGGTCTAAGGTGAGCCGCTCGGGGGAGAAGGCTTGACTTAGAATTGGTCAACTGTAGAACACAAGTGACACAGCGGGGTTTGTGCAAGGCATTCATAGTTTCACTCAGACCTAATAGGTCCAGTCTTCTAGCAGTTATGTAATGCTGAACAAAGTCAAACTCTAGGGAACCACGAAATAATCTGCCTCAAGTGTTTAAACTAATTACTGTTCAAAAGGGCTGGAAAAGAGCACCTGCTCTTTCACCACCTGTAGTGGATGAATCATTGCAGTTTAGATAATAATCAGATGTACCTCTTAATAAATTGTGAACCCAACTGTGCATTAAGAAAAGCAGAACCCTTTGTTCAGTACAGGATAAGCAGATGGAGCAAATCTTGCCTTTGCTGCAAAACTTAGTCTGCAGATTTTATGGAGGAGCAAACAGCTGAACCCGACCCCTGAACCCTTTTTCCAGGAAAACTGGAAATTGGACTGACACTTCCCTTGCCTGCCTTTTATGCATTCTAAAATGATGGAAAATAGTTTCCTCAGCATGGTAGAGTAGCTTTGTTAAGTAATTATGGAACAATCCAGATCTCCCTTATTAAAAAATACGAGGGACTTTTTTTTTTTTAGCTCTCCTGAAGGTTGAGCATATCAGTCTCCTGTGGTAAAAATCAACCAAACCTTTTTCTGGTGTCAAGAAGACTTACTGAGAGGCAGTTTGGTGTAGTGGTTAAGGCACCAGGCTAGAAACCAGGACAGCGTGAGTTGTAGTCCTGCCTTAGGCACAAAGCTATCTGGGTGACCTTGGGCCAGTCCTTCTCTCTCAGGCCTAGGAAGGAGGCAATGGCAAACCAGTTGTGAAAACCCTTACCAAGAAAACTGCAGGGACTAGTCCAGGTAGTCCCAGGAGTCAAGACTAACTTGAAGGCACCAAAAAAAAAAAAAAGGCAAAACTGCTCTCTCAGGTGTGGGTAATGTATATTTGTGACCTGTAAGCCATTTAGTTACATCTGGGTTTGTCTTGAAGAACTTGTTTTTTCAGAGGTTAACCCAAGGGTGGAAATAACATACTCAGACTGAACAAGGTAAGAAAACTTCCAGAACAGCCTCACTATTAATTACAAAGATCTCTGGATCAAGCTCATCTCTTCCCATTCTGTCTAAAGAGAAAGAGAAGACTGGGAGCACAAGATCTCCATGACATAAAACTCTCCCATTTCTATCCTTAAACATCCCCACCCCAATCCCCCAAACGCTTAAAAAAATCCCCTAAACGCTTAAAAAAATACTTCAGCCCTATTGCATTATTGGAAGAATTGCCAGCAAAGTAGGAGGCTGAATTGCCCCCTTCAAGAACTTGCCTTCCTCTGACTGGAAGAGTTCTCAGTTTCAGAAGAGTTCATTTATGCATGTGAATTGAATACTGTAGCACAATACGAAAGGTGCAAGTATATGTCATTAGCGATATATCCAGCCTTGCTCCTTTTTCCTTGGGCCTTAACTAGCAGTGTATAAGTAGAATTGGGGACTTGGGTTTCCATTGAATAGCTGAAAATTGGCAGAAGAAACTTATATAATTTTCCCTAGAGAAGTAGCGGATACCGAATGAATACTTACTACTTCAGCTACCCATTGTTTTTTCCCATAACTTTGTCCGTCAGCTGCTTTTCTTTGACCTGGAACATCTAAACCAGTGTTTTTCAAACTTGGCAACTTTAAGATGGGTGGACTTCAAGTCCCAGAATTCCCCCAGCCAGCATTAATTCTGGGAATTAATGTCCACTCATTTTAGAATTGCCAAGTTTGAAAAACACTGATCTAAACTGATAACTGGGGGATAGGGGATATAGGGTAGAAACAGAGAGTAAGGGATATGCCTTCTGTTTAGCCCATGTAAGTCATGCCATCACTGCCACCACCAATCATTTTGCTACCAGAGACTTGGATTCTGTTCTTAGATTTGGGTTTATTACTAAAATACTAGTTTGTTTACTGCACCCATTAGAGTTTCCTGAAGCATGAGGATGGCAGATTTCTACACATAATACTGAATATAGGCATACTGTATATTTCTAGCATTTCTGTCTTGCCTTTTCTTTATAAAATTATAGTGTGTCTTTGGAGAAAATCATTCCCTTTTTGTCATCATATGTGCATCATCAACACTAAATCAGTTAGAAAATCAGCAACAAGAAATTATAACCCAACTGGTTGTAGATTGTAGGACTTTTTTTTGGCCTTTCAAAAGTTCCTAAATCTATGTGTGGTGTTGCTTTGAACCAGGGTGTATGCACAGAGGTGTATCATCTCAAAGGTGGAATCCACAAGTACTTGGAAGAATTTCCTGATGGGTTCTATAGAGGAAAGCTATTTGTTTTTGATGAACGTTATGCCATTTCCTCAAACAGTGATGTGATTTCAGGTAAAGTATGTTCTTCCCAATCTGAGCGGCTGTTTGGCACCTTTGCTGCTTGTATCCTATAGGCCACTAGTTTGTAAACTACCACAGGAGAACTCCCTCCTGCTCAACATCACCAATTAGTTGCCCTTTGGATGAACAGCAAGATGGCTGGGCATAATGAGAGTTGTAGTCCAGCTCATCTAGTTGGGGAAGCCAGTTTGGAAGCACCAAGTTGTTGTTTTTTTCTTTACACTCAAGAAATGAGAGACTGACTTGCTGCCCATCTCCTCTATCCTGGCATACACTTCAGCTAACTATGGCTTGGTCAGTCACAATTAAACCCCTAAATGAGCTCATACATCATTCTAAGTCACACACTGCTCTTCCCCCAAGTATTTTAAGATGTTGGATTTGGGCCAAAGAAATTCAAGTTCAAATACCTACCCTTCCATCACTGGAAGATGGAAAGCGAGCCATACTTTTTTTCAACTAATTTGCATTACAAGGTTGTGGTTGTAGGAATATAGCAATCTTCAGTTTAATGGGCCTAGGCGTAATGGACTCCAGATACAATGGGCAAAGTTTTCACTTGTTTTTCAGTCCCATTTAAGGCTAATCTGCTAAACTGAGGTTTTATTGCAGATATTGCCATTTATTTCAACTATGTAACTACACAAATCATGTATACTGATACAAATGACCTATATTCAGATTTAACAGACATTTGTATTTAACAGACACCCCCTCCCTCTGAATGGTCCATTCAATTAAGGGTTTACTGTAAAATGAGGAGCCTCCCATGAGTGCTGTCATGAACTCACAGAGCAGTTGCAGGGTATAAATGCAGTACATAATAACTAATGTTGGAATGTTTGGTTTTGGCTAAGTGTACTGTGTGATCCCAACCATTGTGCTTATAAAGTACAATTTGTGGCTTAGCTGTATGATCCCAACCTATTGTGGCTTACTGAAGAAACCATGGTAGCTGTGTGAATCCAATCACACTGTGCTAGAGATCATAGGGAAAGTAGGGTCAGCAGTAACCATAAACAACTGCTCCCCTTAGAAATTTAAGCTTGCTTCCCTCCTTTCCAGCTTGCCGTTATTGTGGGACACCCTGGGACCAGTACCGTCTTTGCTCTACCCAGCTCTGCCGTCAACTTGTCCTGACATGCCAGCAATGCCAACAGAAAGGGCTCACAGCCTGCTGTCCCCTCTGCCAGGAGAAAGGTCATGCACTGGCTTCAGCACCTTCAGGACTAACCTTCAAAGAGGAGTGTGAGTGTACAGGAACACGGCAGCAGGTACCAGTGGAACGCATTTGACAAAGACCCCTGAAGTTATACTCCCTCTTTATGGATGATTGCCTGAGATGCCAGTTCTGAGACATGTTTTAATGGGACTTGGGGGAGTTAGCTGTGTGGGCAGTTGAGCAGATCTTCAGTTCCAGCTGCAGTCAAGGTTTTATGCAAGATTGGATTCCTCTCAGAAGAAATTGCATGGAGAAGAAAGGTTCAACCATATTTAGAGTCTTCCAGCAAGACAGCTTCAGGTTCTTACATGTAATGCTTTAGGAAGGCCTAATTCACAAGCGATGAAAAAATAGCAGATTGGTCTCAACCCAACAGGCAAGGCTATAGTGCATTCACCATTAATTTTAATGAGTTGCATAGAATTCTGTGCCATTTTTGAATGTTGCCCACCACTGGTAACAGGACTAACGGGATTGCATCTGTTGACTGTGAGTTAAGCTGTACCACAGAAGTAGACAAACTTTTTTCATCCTGAGGGTTACACTTTGGGCCATAGAAATTAGGGTTGCTGATGTTATAATGTAATTAGAATAAGCAGGGCTCAACATTTTGAGCCATTTTCAGGAGTGTTAGGGACAGAAGTGTAAAGTGCTCTTTTGCTCATTAATCCCCCCAAAACAAGTCAAACTTGCACCAGTTTTGGGGAGGGGATGTTTCGGAATTTAAGGGGCATGCTGAATATCTAAATCTTCTATCGATAATAGGAGGAAGCATTATGTATACTGCCTTAAATTGCACAAAATAAAGGTGAGATATAACAACACCACCACCACCATAGCCTAGAGTATCTAACTGTCCACTGGAACTAGACTAAGGACAAAACTGGACTCTGCATGTTTTGTTTTGCAGGTTTCAGCCATGCCTGCTTTTGGGCTACAAGTGGGGATGCTGGCTGCTTTCAATCATTACAGGTTCTAATGGTACTATGAGCATCAAAGGAAATTCCCCATGTCCCTTAACCACTTATCTCCATTTAGGGAGGGCAGATTATGACACTGTCAAGGGGGAGGCATATAAGCAAATGATGCCCTCTTTTGGCAACATAGTGGCAAAATCATATTTGTATGGACAGCTAGGAAAAAGGAAGACACACCTTCAGCCATTTCAGCCATTGTCTGCAGAATGTCAGGACACCCTCCATAGAGGAAGTATATAGGAGACCTGTGCAGTGAGAACAGGTATCCCCATCAACAATACAGGGAGATTAGTAGATCTTGTCCAGGTACTAATACTCTGCTCTTGCAGAGCAAATGGAATGGAATGAATCCAAAAGCCCTTGTTCAGGTAAATTTTTCAAACATTGGACCCCACGCAGCTTTCTGCAAAAGCATGCTGGATCAAGGAGACTGTCGCTAGGAGATACTGTAGTGAAACAGAAAGAAATATAATACAAAAATAATACAGTCAATTTGCAAGCATAAAGAGGCCTAACACACTCTTGGGTGTATTATCAGATTTAATCCATATTTTAAAATTCTTCAGTTCTTCAGGAAAGATAGAAATAACCAACATCCCATTCAGCAACTGCCTTTCTTGTGACTCGCTTAGGGAAACAGTGGCCTTACATTTTTTGTGCTGGGGGGCTGTGAGGTGCTTTAAGTATAAATGATGATTCTAATGCTGGGTTACAACATAGGGTTCTGGATGTTGCTAGCTGATTGCAGTTCTCAAGTCTTTAAAATGATTATGTATGTTGGGATGATAAAAATGCTGTCAGATTAGTAGAATCTTTCTAATTCTTTCAAGATCAAAATAATAAAGTATTTTTTTAACATTTCTGCTACATTTGCAGACCAGTATCACATCTTTTTTTGTTGCTAACTACTCATGCATATCACAGCGCACACGCACGCGTGCACACACACACACACACACAAATCCATACTAAAACTAGCTGTGATTTAACTATAAATTCAAGCTGTTTCTGAGTCACGATATATTTCACCAGAATCCAAAATTGCATCTTATGGTTGACAGGCTAAAACTTTGGATTACTCTTTAAAAATAAAGATGCCATATTCCACAAACTGATAATGAAGACCTTTGCCTATAATAACTATTTAATTTAAATCTTCCATATGCATGGGTATCATATGAAAAACAAGCCCCAGAAATTCACTGCACAGTTGCTCTGCTTCCATAAGCCTTCATAAACCAATGCAAGCTTGCTGACACATCTCCACAACCAAAACTACACCCCAGTTCGACACTTGGGAAAGATGGGTCCAGTCAGGTCTGCAAGTCGTCTTTTTCTCACTGAGGAAAAAAAAAATACAATTGAGGTCAGCATATTATTTCTTATGTATAGAGTGGCGTATTCCATAGATATTCTAAATTCTTGAATTACAAGACCATCACAAAGAAGGATAAGTAACCCTAGCTGTAACAATTAGGATACTAAACCATCTAATCACATTTGAACAAACCTCACCAATTTAATGTAGGATATTTTTAAAAGAGAAATTAAGGTCTGAAAACACTGTAACCTAGACTGCATTAATTGCCAGGGCTTCTCCAGTGCCCCTGTCCTGGGCTAATCAATTTTCTTGGAAAACATTTTTGTGAAGTACTAAGGACTATTACTTCCTTTCCCCAGGACTGAAACTGGAATTCCTAGGATTCTAGAAAAGTCAATTTAACAGTGCAATGCTATAGATAACAAGTCAGAAGTAATCCTTATGTTAATAGAACTAACAAGCAAATACACACAAGATCACAGCCTCTATCTAGAGCAGATGTTTTCAAATTTTCAGGCTGCAGAACCTGTTCATTTAAAAAACAAAACAACAATCCCTGATCAAAAGAGGGGGAGCTTCTGAATATCAACTGATAAGCCCTGCCCTTTCTATTGTACCTTGAAAAAATGCTACTGATGCCCCTGAAGAGCATTGTTGAGGTGGGAGCAGATGGCCAAGTGTATTCAAAGTTTTTTTTCCCCCTTTGTCCCTTGCAGAGAGTTTCTTTATCCCATTAGTCCCACAGAACTCAAGTCCTTGCAGAAGCCAGTTTGAAAAACTCTGGCCTAGAGAATCTAACTGTCCACTGGAATTACACTAAGGACAAAACTGGGCTTTACATGCTTTGTTTTACCCCCTCTCCCCCCATCCCAATTTCTGCAGAAATTAGTTCCTATTTTGTAAAAGAACCAGGGATTGTTAATTAAGTAACTCAGGTTGCACTTTGAACTCAGTTTCTCACTTCTTATGATTCTTTGGGAAAAAACCACCTAGTTAGAAGAGCTGCTAATGAATGGAAATGGTGCAAAAGACAGCTCAGGTTTAGGTCTGAGGGGGGTCAACGGATAGCTAGGATTTCCTTCTCCTTCATTGTGGAAATCCTAGACATTGTTATGTGTTTGCATGATAAATGGGAATAAATGTTAAAAAAAATCTTCACCTAGTTGGAAAAATCAAGTAGGCACCAGCTCTTGAAGTAGTTCTTTGCAAAACAGAGATACCAGGTGTTTGTGTAATGTTTCTTACAAAAATAAGCATTGCCTTCTTTGTATCACGTTTAATTGCTGGCATTCAAATAAAGGCACCCCTAATGTAGAAACAGGCTTGAAGCTTTAAATGAGGGGTGTCTGGAGAACATCATATAACCTCATCTGGTCTGGTCCTGGTGGGACAGCCTCATATTCTGCACTTGGGCCAGAAACATTTGGGGCTGTCTACATTGAGGAAGGTTGTTTTATGCAATGATTTTTCCCAGCTGAAATCACATGACATTCAATTGCAAAAGTCAATCACGTAAGTAAGCAGAAGGCAGAGGAAGAGCAAGGATAGGATGAAAGAGTGGGTCATAGTCATTCAACCATGAAGATAGGAGGTCTTTTTCTTCCAAAAAGGGAGCTGAAGCTATTTCTAAAGAATAAAAGATATCCGGAGGAAGGCTATGAGCAGAAGTGGAGGGGGACAGTCAGAACCAAGTGGAATAGCAGAGAAGCATTACTAGTTCCAAACCTGGGAAGGAAAGAAAAGCAATTGCCAAGAGGGGAATTGCAGGGAAATCTATACTTAGACATCTTCCAGTTCCAGGGCTGAGGTGTAATGCCAGGGACCGTCACATCGATGTATACGAGCTGCAAATAAGAACTAAGTCAGATATCTTCTGTAGAATCTTGCACCAAGGAGGTCAACTGAGACCAGTCCCCAGCCAATTGACATCTATTTCTACTCACAAAACCTAGAATACAAACACTTAGCTGTGACAGCTTGCTCCCCATGCAATAGGAATCCTCCTTGCTATTACATCTGCTCATCCAATCAATGACAGAGGTTCATATATTCCATGAATGCAATGTAATACAGTATAAAGGCACAACATACTTTGCAGAAGTCTTTTTTTAGTATGCTTGATTTTCCATGAGCACTAGTGAATCATTTAAGCTAATCTGTAGTTCTACAATAGGTCAGGATTTCCCACTGTTTGTGGGCTAGAGAATCTGTAATCCCTGTATATGCTTTGTATATGCCACATGCTTTGCATGCAAATTGTTCCCCACTGAATCCCAAATAAATTCCATAAAAAGATGCCTGAGTCCATGAAGAACTGCTGTAAGTTAAGATAGTAGGTAACATTGACCCAGACAGACCAACCACCTGAATCATCTGAAGGCAGGTTCATATATCCCCCATTACATTCCACTTGGTATGAGCTGTTTTTTCCTGAAAAAATTTGGCAACATCAAAAAACAAAATCAATCCCAAACCCACCCCTTGAATACCACAGGAATAGCAGCCAGGGATAATAAGAGCAACAGACAACATTTTAAAAACGTGATATTTTTTCATTAAAAAAAAAAATGAAGAATATCTACATTTCCACATATTCGAAAGCTTCCAACTGAAACAGGAAATTTCGTTGCAACTCTAATCGAGGACTCCATTTATTGTTTTGTGCTAAGTAGAATCTTACTCTCCCTCCTTTCAACATGCCAATCTGTGATATTCATTTGGAAAATCTGATCTCAAGCAACATTTACCACCCACCCCCAGAAAAACCCCACCCACAAATGAATCCAACACTCCCCCACCCTCAAAATATTGAATGAAGGAAAGTTGACTCAGCTACAAAAGATAGGAAGAAAGCAATCTCTTCTGCCTGCCAGGGAGCCAATAAACAATATCTTTCCCCAACCTGATGTTCTTCAGAAGTGCTGGACTACAACTCCCAGAATTCTCAACCAGCAGCTGGAAGTGACCAGTTTAAGAAAGCTAATATATAAACACTGCCATTTCTTGAGGTCATGGATCAAGAAAGATGGTCATGTCCACCCCAAGAACCCCTATTCCTATGAAAAAAAAATCTTACCAAGGTCATTGTTGTTCATCATGGCATTGGACGCCCGAAGTCTGGGTCCTTGTTGAGTGAAGTTATAACCAAACTTCAAGAGAGAGGTGTTTTTTTCTAACATACTGGCAATCTCCATTTCTACTTTGTTGCCCAAAAGTTGGCACTTAAAAAAAAAATAGAAAAAAACATTTGCAGAGAAGCACTTTTTTAATTTTAGTTACTTATTAAAGTGAATCCATGGTCTTAACACGGACAAAACCTGAATTTGCTACTGAATGGAGTAGTCACAAGGAACTGCCTTTTAACATTCATATACATGTATATAAAATTCATGCTAGCAGTCCACCTAAAAAAATCAAAATAATGTAGGAGTCAGTCCTTATTTCTGCATAAAGCTGATGAGAAAATCATTTCAACTTAAAACAGGATTTTTGTAGATGGAAGTCAAAGGTTTTATCAGTTGCCAGGGGGTCAAAATCTCTGCCCCTTTGAAGGAGCTCTGCAAACTTACCAAAATTGTATTGAGGAAATATACAAACAAATAACTACAACAGTGGAATGCACAAATGGCCGTAGAGATCCCCCCACCCCCCCACCCCTCCCCAACATAAATTGGTGGAGTTGATCTGACCACTGCTGTATCAATCCTTCCTTGGAAACCCTGTGCCTTATGGGAGCATGGCCTCTGCATTTCAGAGTATCACCTGGATGGTACTAAACCATCATGTGGTATATTTGGTTTTGGCTTACCATGATATGTAGGATTTTGGTTGGTAAACCATAATTTTAGAGTTAGCAGTATGTGGACTCCCAGCCAACTGCAATTTATTCAGGAAATCAAAGTTAAACGAATGAAAATTTAGCATGAAATAGTTTCAATCGGTGCCTTAGTTTAATGCTTGTTTTGGATTCCTTTTTATATATATATAATTTTAACTGAAACATTTTCCATAAGTAAAAGACAAATCTAAAGAAAAAATAAGAAAAAGGAAAAAGAAAGAAAAGTACAAAAAGCAAAAAAGAGAAAGAAAACTAAAGAAACAATCATAATAATAAAAAAAGACTTCCAACCTTCTTTGCAACAGGTATTAACAAACTCATTACCCTTCCTCCCTCTTTGGTATTACAGAAATTCCTTCAGCCCCTTATTTAATCCTTTTTCAGTCATCAAACCGATAAATCATCACTTCACTTTTTTCTATTTTCAGCAAAAAGTCCATAAAAGTTTTCCAGTCTTTTAAAAAAGTACTTATTGTTTTGTCCCCAACCAGACAGGTCACTTTTGCCATTTCTGCCAAATCTGACATCTTCACAATCCATTCCTCCATTGTGGGAATTTCGGTATTCCTCCATCATTGTGCAATATAATAATCCTGCTTGTTTTGGATTCTTCATGCTGACAAGCCCTAGCACTTTTGCTAATTGATCTCTCCACCAATACACAGATTGATTGTGCACACTGTTCTTAAGGAATTAAATTTTAGCCCTCAACTGGTTTTTGAACAAGATGCTTTCATTCGTTCTTCTCACTTCATGAAGTATGTGCACCTATTTTTTCTTTGTCCTCTGCCTGACCTTCAACAAGTCACAATCTTCTCCTCTGCCTTCTTGAAAGGCCACAATCTTGCAGGATTATGCCTAAAGAAAGGATGTGGCAGTAGAGAGGAGAGGGTTCAGTGGAAGAGAGCAGAAAGTCCCCCTCTATTATGCTAGAAAAAGGGGAAGATACAGTAGAAAGAAAGGTTGCCTGTGACTGGGATGGGAAGAAAATTAAGCCAAAATGGAGAAGCCACGTGTGAAAAACTAAGTACACCTTATGATTCAATAGCTTGTAGAACCACCTTTAGCAGCAATAACTTGAAGTAATCGTTTTCTGTATGACTTTATCAGTCTCTCACATCGTTGTGGAGAAATTCTGGACCACTCTTCTTTACAACATTGCTTCAGTTCATTGAGGTTTGCAGGCATTTATTTATGCACAGCTCTCTTGAGGTCCTGCCACAGTATTTCAATCCGGTTGAGGTCTGGATTTTGACTGGGCCATTGCAACACCTTGATTCTTTTCTTTTTCACCCATTCTGTTGTAGATTTGCTGGTGTGCTTGGAATCATTGTCCTGTTGCATGACCCAATGTCAGCCAAGCTTTAGCTGTCGGACAGATGGCCTCACATTTGACTCTGGAATACTTTGGTATACAGAGGAGTTCATGGTTGACTCAATGACTGCAAGGTGCCCAGGTCCTGTGGCTGCAAAACAAGCCCAAATCATCACCCCTCCACCACTGTGGTTGATGGTTGGTATGAGATGTTTGTGCTGATATGCTGTGTTTGGTTTTCACCAAACATAGTGCTGTGCATTATGGCCAAACATCTCCACTTTGGTCTTGTCTGTCCAAAGGACAGTGTTCCAGAAGTCTTGTGATTTGTTCAGATGCAACTTTGCAAACCTAAGCTATGCTGACATGTTCTTTTTAGAGAAGAGGGTTTCTCCTGGCAACTCTTCCAAACAAACCATACTTGTTCAGTCTTTTTCTAATTGTACTGTCATGAACTTTAACATTTAACATGCTGAGGTCTGTAGAGTCTGAGATGTAACTCTTGGATTGTTTGCAATTTCTCTGAGCACTGCACGGTCTGACCTTTGGGTGAATTTGCTGGGACGTCCACTCCTGGAAAGATTGGCAACTGTCTTGAATGCTTTCCACTTGTGAATAATCTTCCTCACTGTAGAATGACGGACTTTGAATTGTTTGGAAATGGCCTTATAACCCTTCCCAGAT
Source organism: Liasis olivaceus (assembly GCA_030867105.1). Classification (NCBI taxonomy): domain Eukaryota; kingdom Metazoa; phylum Chordata; class Lepidosauria; order Squamata; family Pythonidae; genus Liasis; species Liasis olivaceus. Next base: position 156,537,489 of record CM061348.1, on the reverse strand, counting down.
GGATGGGCAACAACAATTGCTTCTCTAAGATCATTGCTGATGTCTTTACTCTTTGGCATTGTGTTCATACACACCTCAATACTCGAGACCAGCAAACTCCTAAAACTTTTTATAGAGGTAGTCACACTTGCTGATGATCAGTTGATCAAGGGCATTTGATTAGCAGCACCTAGCTACTACTTAGCCTCTTCATACCTATGGAAGCAGTAAGGGTGTACTTAGTTTTTTACACATGGCTTCTCCATTTTGGCTTTCTTTTTGTAAAATAAATGATGACATGGTGTAATATGTCATGTGCTGTTGTTTATCTGAGGTTGTATTGCCTACTTTTGAGAACTGCTAAGGACCAGATGATTTTTATTATGTCCTGATACATAAAACCATAGAAATCAACGAGGGTGTACTTTCTTTTTCACAAGACTGTACATATTATTTCTAGAGCACTGCAGCCAACTGGAAGCATCCATGATCTTTGTCTACAGTCTGGACAGACCTGTTCCATCCCTAGGCTGAATGTAAAAGTCAAGCATGCATGACATTCATTGGCTGTTCCCTCTGATATCCTCAGGTATCTTCCCATCTCAGTTTTATAATACAAAGCCCAGAAACAAAATGGAAGAGGCAGTTAACGCCTGGACTGTAAAATTGGGAGGAAGCTGGTCTCATTCTACACAGGTTACCTGGTTGTCAATTTTGAGTTCAATTAGTGTTGTGTTGTACTGCAGTGCTTCTATCAGGGCCAGGATTCCAGATCCAGTAATGAAATTTGATTCCACATTTAAGCTCTTCAATACGCTGTTTACTTTTAACATTTCTGCCAGTGCCTTCCATTGAAAGAAAAAGACAAAGAGAAAAGCAAAATACTTGTGTATTATTACGGTTGCTAATTACTTTAAACAAAGGTCTAACGATAGCATCATTACTACTGGAATGCTTATTTTGTCATAAATAACTACACTGCTAACTCAAACCAGAGTTTTCTATTTCCTTTATACCAGTGATCTTTTGGGTGACCCTGGGAAACCCATAAGGAAGCTTTGACACATCACAGGGTTGTGGTTGTGGGGAACATAAGCAGTGCCCTGCTGGACTGGACCCCTGGCCCATCTAGTTCAGCAGTCTGTTCTCACAGCAACCAACCAACTGCTCAAGAGAGCCCACTAGTTGTACAAAGCAGAGGCAGGAAATAAATCTAATAATGAACAAACTAATGTAACTAAGATTATACTATATGTGAAAATGGAAATTAGTTTTTAGTGGTTAGAAATAAACTAGGATAACAAACTTGGGTAATGATCAACCTGAGAATTCAGCCATAGAGAGTTCTTCATAAAGAAGAATCTTCATAAAGAGTACACCTCTGTTGCCAAAGAACCTGAACTCAGCCTATGACTGAATATATGACAAGCCTCAAGAGTATAAGAAACCTTCTTAAAGTGATCTTGTTCTAACTCTAGGGACCTGTATTCCTTGAGGAACCTGCAGTCTTTTTAGTGGATCTTTCCAATGTAGACTTTTACAGAATGAGTTCCTCAGGTGTTGACAGCTCAGGAAGCTCAAGGTACCCAGTCCCCTTCCTGCTTTACTCATTGCCCTAATTCCTTTTCTTTCTGTCAACCACAAGTATGTCATAACTCAAACAGTTTATAATGAGTATGGTTCATTAGAAGCAAGTCACAACCATTTGAGTAAGGAATTGTGTAGTTCAAACAGCTGTGTAACCCTCATTTTCACCCATGAAAAGTGTAAAATCATAGAGTTGAAAGGGACTTCAAACCATATAATCCTAATCCCTACTCAATGCAGGATCTGCTAAAGCATCCTGGACAGGCGGCTATTCAGCTTCTGTTTGAAGATCTCCAGTGAAGGCAAATATACTACCTCATGAGGCAACCTATTCCAATGGTTGACAGCTCTTATTACCTGAAAATTCCTTTAAGTACTTAATCTGAATCTCCTTCCCTGAAGTTTCAACCCACTGGTTCTGGTCCTACTCTTTAGCACAGCAGAAAACCAGTTCACTCCCTCCTCTATCTGACCCTATGAGGGACAGTTTAAAGACTGGGTACGTTTGGCCTGGAGAAGAGATGACTGAGAGAAGATGTGATAGTATCTTCAGATGTAGACATAACAAGGGTTGTCATATAGAGGGAGTGAACTGGTTTTCTGCTGTGCTAAAGAGTAGGACCAGAACCAGTGGGTTGAAACTTCAGGGAAGGAGATTCAGACTAAGTACTTAAAGGAAAGTTCAGGTAATAGGAGCTGCCATAGGATTCGTTTCCAGTCTCTTCACCACCTTGATAACCTTCTTCTGAATTCACTTCTGAAAAGGCAGCATCCTGACAACAGACTTGCATTTCACCCAAACAGGCTGTTATTAAAGGAGATGATCCCATTAAAAGCTTTCTTGAGAAGATCAGGTAGAAGCCATCTGACACTTACAGAAGCAACAGGGTCATTGCTTCTTGTTCCTACGATGCTGAACTTTTTCACATAGGTATTATTCTTCAGAGCTTCAGCGTAGGCTTTCAAAATAGGTACAGGAATATCCTTTAAAAGAAGAACACCAAACAAGGGTGATGTGAGCTGTTTTACTGGGACACAGCAACATATTCCAAGGAATCATGGAGCTCCTAAATCCAGATACCCTTTCAATCCTTTTCAAACCTGCCAGTTCTGTGCTGCCAGGCTGCCTTTCCCCTGCTGACCTCTGAACCTGAAAGTGAACCCATTTAGGATCATTTTCATTGGCTGGGGTGGGAGCAGAAAGCAGGGACCTCGACTTCATTTTAAAAACATGTAGAATAAAGCTGTGGCAAAATATACTGCAAAGAAAACCAAGCAACTGCACTTGGAAAGTAATACATCTGTTTGGTCCTTCTGCCATATTTTAGAGTCTTCCTTGATTTAGAATTATTGTCCAAAATGTGTCTGGAACAAAACATGTGCAAATAACATAGCAGTCACTTGGTTTTCTTTGCAGCATAAGCTTTGTTTCATATGTTAAATGTCACAGAGAAAGACAGGGAACGCATCTATCACATTAATGCCTATCATATTTTCTCTGAAATGATCAACCGCTTTTTGGTGGAATGAATAAGTATACTATTTTAGGACTACAGCCTCAGTTTAATTTCTACTTTATGATTAAACTGTAGTTCTGGTGTGAAAAAGATACCTTTGTTTCAAGTAGCTAACTTTCAGGAGTCTATTTATCTCTAAGTAATGGAGGGAAAAGTCATTTCTCTTACTCTCTGGAGCTTCCGGGGTCATGGGGTGGGGAATACAGGTGGCAGCATCTAGCCAACCTTGGCTGAGCTTGAAAAAAGGCATGCAGATCCAATTTGGTAAATACTTGAATAGGAGACCATTCAAGGTTAGCCTGGGACATCTTAAAAACCCTTGGAAGAAGTTAATAGCCACTTTGGTCTCATTGTGAAGAAACCTATTGACCTCTTGATTGCTTTCAATACCATTGACCACGATATCCTTTTGGGTTGGCTGAGGGAGTTGGGGGTGGGGGGCACAGTCTTGTGCTGGTTCACCTCCTTCCTCCAAGGCCAGTCCCAATCAGTGTTGATAGGGAGCAAGAGGTCCAGTCTGCAGCCCCTGCTTTGTAGGGTGCCATAGGGCGGCTCGGTGCTCTCTCTGCTCCTTTTTAACATCTGCATGAAGCCACTGGGGTGAATTAAGTGATGCTGTGGATGTTCTTTCATGGTACCTGGAGGCTGTGGGGGTCTGGATGGGGAACAACAGGCTTCAACTGAACCCTGGTGAGACAGAGCGGCAGTTCGGGGCTCTTCCGTATCTGAGGTTTTACCATCTTTGGTTCTGGATGGGGTTGCACTACCCCAGACAGACCCAGTGCACAATCTGGAGGTCCTCCTGGACTCACGACTCCTGCTCAAGGAGCAGGTGGCAGTCATGACTAGGATGGCCTTTGCTCAACTTTGTGTTGTGCGCCAGTTGCGCCCCTTCCTGGATTGGGAAGCCCTTCTTTCAGTCACTCATACCTTGGTCATTTCCCGCACAGACTATTGCAATGAACTCTACATGGGGCTACCCCTGAAAAGTATCTGGAAGCTGCAACTGGTACAGAATGTGGTGGTGTGGGCAGTTTTGGGTGCCCTTAGGGCTGCGCATGTAGCACCTCTGCTGCATGAGCTGCATTGGGTGCCAGTTTGCTTCTAGGTCCAATTCAAGGTGTTGGTTATGACCTTTAAAGCCCTTCATGGCATGGGCCCAGATTACCTGAGGAACCGCCTCATCCCAGTTACATTGGCCTGTCCCACCCAGTCCAACAGGAAGGGCATGTTGCGGACCCTGTCAACTAGAGAATTTTGACTGGTGGGGTCTAGGAGGAGAGCCTTTTCTGCTGTCGTCCCTGCCCCAAGGGGGAATATCTTGCCCTCCCGAGGTGAGATTGGTCCCCATTCTTCTGGCCTTCCGTAAGAGTGTTAAGACCTGGCTCTGCCGACTAGCTTGGGGTTCCAATGGGGGCTCCCAACACTGGGGGTGGCTGATGCCTTGAGGATGCTCTCTCCGTTTTTTAACTTTGTTTTTGTGATGGAATGGAATTATGAAGGCCACACTCAGGGAGGCAAACATTCTCTTTCGTCTCCTGAGGAGCGAGGAAGAGATAAGAGGATGAGGCTGGCACCTCCCTGAGGAATTCACTGTTTTCACAGCTACTGTGGGAACAGAGTTTCAGTCTGGGAAGATTCTTGATAGAGGTTGTAGCTAATAAACATTGCTGAACAGAATTTGCATGGTCTCCTGGAGTTCCTAGGGCTAGGCCTGACAGTTTTGTAGTTTTTAAATTGTTTTTATGCTTCTTATTTGTGAGCTGCCTAGAGTCAGTTATATAGTGAGATGGGCGGCATAAAAATTTGATTTATGAATAAATAAATAAAATAAATGATGTATTCCTGCAGTCACCAGGAGTTCAGCTCAAGTTGAGTTTTTTATCTTAAGGACTGAGGAAAATTTTCAAAGAAAAAGAATGGGCAGAATAAGCATTACAGACTCCGGTTTATAAACACCCTTCTATACATGCTTATCTCCCCCCTCCCAACTTCACTGTGATACTTGTAATATTGCAACCAGCATGATTTAATACAAATAATTTTCAGAAATAAAAAGTAGTTCTGCCCATAATTCCAACTGTTTTAAACAAAAGGCTCTTAGTGGTAATTATTCAGAATTACAGTTACACTTTCCCAAAAAGAGCAGAACAAAAATGTTGCCTCTGAATTATTAAGTATCCAAAGAGATCTACTCAACTAAAGAACTTTCAGGAATACAATAAAGCAAAACACAAAGACTAGCTATTAAATAAAAAATACATTAAAATCACCTGGCTTTGAACTTTCTCTCTGAATGGTAGGTATTATTTATGTAGGATAATTTATGTATGAAAGCATTAAAATATTATTCTTTAGCAACCAACTGAAATTATAGACAATATCTTGTTTTCCTAACTGCCTCAAACAAGTCTAAGCTATTGGCCAAATCTATAGGACTTTCTATGCAATCACATTTTGATTCTCTTATATAATCTCATTCTTTTCAAAATGGCTCCTTACATTGCAAGTAATTTAGTAGGCTATGCAACAAATTTGCCCCTTCTGCCTACTCAATGGAAACTCAGGTAGAGAGGAATCCATACCTTAATATTATTGAGATTGATTTCCTCAAGCTCTGGATCATTGTTTTTTACCCGTTCCAAAGTTTCTTCTACATTGGTTGAATTTGGTTCATCAGGAACTGGTTTATACTGGGTGGGCTTGATTATACCTACATGAAAAGGAGTGCAGGAATAGAAGAGATAAAGACCTAGGGTCCACTTGCTTCTGACCAGTCTTTAGTGGTACAATGAAGAAAGACGGGGTGCCTCACTTTTACTCCTCCTGCGAGTTCCAAACCTGCATCTCCTGAAATTCACAACATTTCTAGCTGCATTTGTTTTACTGGGGACATAAGTGGAACAATCTAATTCTCTGATATAGGGCCCTTATGCAAATAAATTAAAATAAGTTCAGCACCAACCACTGATGCAGTTTTAAATTTCTACGGATCAAATGGTGATGAAAATATCTTCATTGTTGTACAGAAACACATGGAACAGACTCAGCTTTGGTAGCTTAATAACTAAGCTGCGTTTTTATTCTATTTCCTAAAAAAATGCTTTCATGTGCCTCTGACAAATGCACAGAGCAGACAGATGCAAGCATCAGCCTTTTCAACCCATGCTGGAAAAAAACTGAATTTAAATAAATAAATATAGTAATAACGCTTTATGTCTCTTAGCAGTAACACTCAGAGGATAGTATGATTTATAGGTTTTGTATGGACTGTCTGTTTACGATTTAACTTTTTTTTTTCAGCTTAGAAATAAAAGAAGAGAAAAAAACCCACACATTTGAACATCCATGCTTGGAAATTGTCCTATCTTTTTTGTTGCATAAACTGCATGCCAGGAAGGAAAGCTTTTTTTCCGTAATTCATTATAACTCTGGCTTAAAAAAAAAGTTGAAATCTACAACGTCTTCAGTATAGATATTGACAATGTAATTGCTTCCTTAGTAAACAATAACAAATTGTATGTCATGAAAGAGACTCCCCACCGCCAGAAAATAAGAGAAAAAGTTTTCATATTATATAGGCATGTGTTTAGAAAATGTGTTTCTGTCTTTGATCAAATTCTGAAATGTGTATTTATTTTTCTGAAACTTCCATACAAATAAATTTAACATTTCTACAATATCCATAATTCCAACATTCTCAAGTGATCTGCTTTGTAGAGGGGAACATGTTCCTCCATAATCAAGCCTAGACAGAAATCACTAACCAGTAACGTTCCCTGGAGTTTATTTCAGAGAAACGACTTTTCCCAGGACACAGGACCCAAAAGAGGTAGATATTAATTCATTTATGGATGTACATTTATTACAGAAGTGCCACTAGCATATTTACCTAAAAATTGAAGATGATTCCCTGAAAGAAAAACTAAGGAGAAGAAAAATTATAAATCCAGCAAAAATCCTACCCATTGCCCAGCTTTCCCACCTTGTCAAACTAGGTTTGCTGACTCCAATTGAAACCAAATCTGGAGACTCTTACTGCCCTGGCAAGAAGAAACTCTCTCTTACCCACAAATGCAAACCATTCTCACAAACAGAAACACGTGCAAACACGTTCCCCTTCCTCCTTCCAACAGAAACAGAGGGAGGGAGGGAGGGAGGGAGGGAGGAACAACTAGAATGGAGCTGGGGCAAGAGGAAAGTTGTTTAGAGAAGGAAAAGGAAGATTATATAATTAAAAGTCCACCATAAGCTCTACCCTTTTTATGCCTATGTGGTGATGTCACACATGCATACAAAGGGGCAGAGTTTGCCTTGCAACAGCACAAGGCTGCTTTTGTCATTTTGATGAAAGCACTGGATTTTGGAGATGCCTAGGAAGAGGAGGCAGGAGAAAGGAAGAAAAAAGTGTATGGAAACAAGGCTGGGAGAAAATAAGTCCTACTTAGTATTACAAAAGGTTTAAATTCAACAGGTGAGAAGCCCTCCCAAACAGCAGCTAATTTTTAGACTAATCTTCAAAAGGACTCTGTGATATCTGGAGCCATTTGCAACTCATGCTTATTCCTTTGTTTTCACTATCTTCTTCTGCTCTTTATCAGCAAATGTAGGGACCCACACAATTATTTGGGGGGAAAAAAAACAAATTTACGGGCTGGGCAATTATCTGGATTTGAAGGGAAAAACGTGATTCTGAGTAGTGTGGAAACATAAATCACACCTGTTTGCATCTTCTGATATCAAATGTGTCTTCACTAAGTATGACAGGAGCACCTTCACATATTCTGAATCTGCTTTCCCCTCTTAAATCTGGGTTGCTCTACTGACTTATTAACTGTGATAATAACATTGCTGCTTTTGACTCACTTTGCTAACTACTGTAGTGTTGCAAATCTTACTTACTGTCCAATCCTTCTTTGTTGACTATAGTTGTAGTCCCCCGCGCTTCATAATATTGTTGGTTACTCATCAACGTATGCATGCCAAGAATAGCTACATGAGAGAAGAAAAAAAATCAAACAAAGAAAGTTAAATAAATGTATAGATTTCCCCTTCCTGGGAAAGTGATAATCTGGCCAAGACACAAAGCAGCCTAGAAAAAAATGTGAAATAACAGTGATAAATGATTTTATTTATTTCGAAAGGGACCATTGAGAAGATCCATTGAAGCTCAGCACAACTTGTATACTCTAACACAGTGTTGTCCAAACTTGGCCACTTTAAGATGAGTGGACTTCAACTCCCAGAATTCCCCAGCCAGCATGGCTGGCTGGGGAATTCTGGGAGTTGAAGTCTACTCATCTTAAAGTGGCCAAGTTTGGACAACACTGCTCTAACAGAATATGATTCCTTGTTCCTTCACAATTGTTTTGGCTAATTAGAGGGTTTTTTTTTTTAAAGTAAGCAGCAACTGACTACATTGTGGATCCCTAACTGACATGCCAATTACCTGTATGCCCTATTAAATGTGAGAGAATTTTACTGCATCCACCCAAATACCTATGGGAAGCAGGAGTGGAATGAATACAATTCTCTTCACCACTTGGCAAGATGCTATAGCTTACCAAGTCAGTTGCATGCACAAAGCAATATATTACCATTTAGCAAAGGCTCAATCGCATTTGTCTTCCAATTCCAGTATGAGTAGAATCTGAGCTACCGCCAACATTTGTAAGGGCATATTTGCCCTTTTGCTCTCAAAATAAATAAAAGCTGGACATTCTTATTTGATCTCAGAGTTAGTCCACACCTAGCATTTTATTCTGACATGCTTTCAATAGCACACAAAAACATTAATATCTTATAAAACTACATCCATTCCTAGATTAGGAAACATGCAACATTCTGGACAGTGGTACATATGATAGCAACTTTTTGTTAGGAATATAATAAGTTCTGCAGTACCAGAAGTGATAATTGTATGTTTTTTAGCCAGTTATTTGCACGTATATGTTGCAATGAACACCATCCTAGAACAGGCATTCTAAACTTGCATATGAGAGATATTTTATGAGTTTGCCAGAATCTCACTAAATTCTAGAGCCTGTATAAAATAAAAGCCCAACCACAAACTCATCCATGATATTCCACATAAGCAATATCAACATTATCTGTCACATAACAGGCTTTCCTCTTTCATTCATTGTTACTAGGTCTGGGCTGTGGAAAGCTGGACAACTGCTAGAGGGTTGCAGAGAGATACAGAAGACTCTTTGCAGCCCTGATCTGGTAGTCCAAAGAGAGCCACCTGAGATTATTTGGCAGGGTTTTATAAGCATAATTTCCTGTGCTTAATTTGTTTGGGAATCACGATGAAACAAAGATATAATTTGTTTTATAAACAGAGATTTCAGGAGGCCAAATCCATCTGGGCCTTGAGCTGCCTATCAAGGTGCCATCTAAGTAGAAACAGGATTATATAGAAGCTTCTACAAAACCTGGGGTAAATGAGAACCAGTCTTACCTTAGGCTACCTTCCCTAAAGGATGCAATAGTCATGAGGCTGTGCTAGGTGGGTCCTTGTCCCAGTGCCAGATTTCCCATGAACAATGAAGCCTCTGAATTTGTGGGTGGCCTGTGACAAAGCCTAGGTCTCATGTTAAAGCAGATGAAACCAGCAATGACATCTATTCCAGATCAAACTTTGCTGAACTACCAGGGAGGGAGAAGACAGCAGGATTCACTGTCACTTCTTTTCTGTGTTAGTACAATCCCATTTCAAACGCAATGTCTGCAAATCTGGCTCTCCTTGCTTAGAAAATCCTGTTTCTGCAGGAATGTCTATTGCTCTAGCAGTTAACTTGTACCACTACACACTAGCAAAATGAAACCGGATGATGGAATGAGCTGTATGATTCAGGTAAACATAGCACTTCTAAATTGTCCTCTCTATATAAAAAATATCTTTACGTATTTAATCTGTTGTATTGTAAGCACTAGCTTCAGCCGTGCTCCAGCAGTTCTTCAACAAGCAGCAAAAAGCTCAGAGCCAGATGTTCAGTTACAATGGATCCAACATTATATATGCTGAAATGTATCTTCTAAAAAACCTCTTCATATTATTTTTTTAAAAAACACAATCAAATTTGTCTTTAAAAACACCAAACAAAATAATTACAAAAATATTTTTCTTTTCTAACCTAGTGGCTTCCCAATTAAGGTTTCTTCAAGAAACATTACTAAGTTGAATTGGTCTCTTGTGATATCCCAGCACTTTCAGCAAGGGGCTAGAATGCAGTAGAGCACATCTTCAATGTATTTGATGCCTTATTTTCTCTTTGTGCGGGGTGCTAATGAGGGCTATGGAACTTTTCTACCAGCTGTCTTGCATGGGAATGTGTCCTAGAAGTGCTGTACTCTCCTATGGCTGGCTGTACAATGCAAGGAAAACTTGCTGGTGATAGACCAACTGTCTGGACATGTGTGTCTGTATGTGTCCATGTCCCCACACTACTGTCACCTTTTCAATCAGAAGCCCTAAAATGCTGCTGAGAATCCTAAAGTATATACCTGGAAAATCACTGACTTGGAAAAATGTGCCAGCAAGTAAGAATGAAAACAATCTACAAATGATTTACCAATTCAACCTGAGATTTTAAAGAATATCAAGCCATGTCTTGTAAACAGCAGCCATACATTTTCATTAACCAGCTTCTTTCATATTTCTGTCTGCTTCAGCCCAAGAATCAAGACTATCTTATATAAATGAGGCTTCTGTATGCTTTTAAAACAATTTGGAAGAAATGCCTGCCTCTCTGGTTTCCCTCTGGCTTGCTGGTGTCACCCGCCCCCACCCTCCTGTGCTGTGGGGAGATAAGGCCTATTTGATTGGCCTGCCCTAGGCAACTTATGGACCCAGAGAGGTTCCAGAGCGAGAGTCGGCAGTTTGGCAGAGGCCTTGGTCACACCTTGTAATGGTTGGATCGTGGACCATGTTGCCCTTTGCGTCCTCTCCTTGTGGACGGCACCTTAGCTTACCAAGGAGCTCCAAGAGATGAAACTCCCAAAGGGACAGCTGGAGCACCATTGGAGGAACTCAAACAGCGAAGTGATCAAACATAGGTAAGAGCCCCTATTTGGGATTATCTTGTGATGATAAGGACAGCAATATTTCTCTGACCTTATTGTGTCTACCAACTGGACTGTTGCAATGTGCTTTACATGGGGCTGCTCTTGAAGACCACTTAGAAGCTGCAGCTGGTCCAGAATGCAGCAGTGCAATGTAGGGTATGCCTTGTTATGCTCTGCAAGCTGCACTGGTGGCCAGTAGGCTTCTGGGTGGAATTCAAGGTGCTGGTTATGACTTCTAAACCTCTTCATGGCATAGGGCTATTTGAGGGACTGCCTATCTCCAATAATCTCTGCCACTCTAGTAAGAGCAGGTAGACATGGTGCCCTTTGGGTCTCCTTGATCAAACATTGCCATTTACTGGGACCCAGGAGGCCTGACTTCTCTGTTGTGGCACATGCCCTCTGGAATGATATCCTACCCAGAGATCTGTTTAGCTCCCATTCTGATGATGTTCTACAAATCTTTAAAACCTGGCTGTCCTCCCAGCCTAAGGGTAGGATGCTTGTGGAACCCTGGAAGGTTGGTTGTTGTGCAGTTTGTCCAGACATTTTTTTGTTTGTTTGCTTTCCTATTTTAAGCCGCCCAGAGTCACTCTGAAGTTGAGTGGTTTCTAAATCTAAATACAATTAAAACAAATACATCTTACATGTGCACAGCACTGGTTGGCTATTTATTAAAGCAGCCTATGCCTTTTCAGGCTTCCATATAAGCCCGGAAAAAGATGCATCCGCTTTAAGTTTCAACACATTCAAGCTAACATCTAATGTCTAATTGAAGTTAATGAACCATTAAACACAGAAGCCTGAAAAAAGATGGGTTTCTTTCTTACAGTAGAAGTGATTGCTAAGTTGATATACACACAGTGCCTGCATGAGTGTGGGGCTGGGGCAGCAGTCTCTTTTAAGCACTTTAGAAAAATGGGATGCTCTTCAGGATGGGTGAAGATGCAAAGAGAAGCCCTGTTGAGATCAGCAAAGAAAAGGTAGCACAGTGCCCCAAGTTCAACTGGGGCAAGGGAAAGGTATTTGAGGTCAAGACATGAATTTAGCAATTCATTTTCAATTCCACAAATGAAAATCTGGATCTGAAAATGATTGCACAAGTAACTGAAATAAATATTCATGGACAGCTACTGGGACTTAATGGCAGCAATTAGAGACCACAATTATGGAGATGGTCGGTGTAAAACATGTTCCCATTTAAATATTTCCTCCCACAACTACAATTTTGTCATAGGGATGCTGTGCTATATATTCATTGCATGTGTTTATTCAGCAATATTGTAATTAGAAGAAATACCATCACCACGGTGTGTCATGGATGAAGGAAGTGTCAGTGTAGGTCCTACGCAAATTATTTCAGCATACTGTAGTCTTCCATGTAAGATGTACTGTATATGTACTGTAGTCTATTCACTTGAAATACACAGGGTTTGCTATGAGATATTGTAATTTATCCCAAACAATTAATCGATGCAGCATTCTCTTTAGAATCAAACTGAAGACCTACTCACTCTTAATATCTGAAACAGTTTACTTTTAGAAGGTACTGTGTCTGAGAAGAGCTGGGCTGCACTGAGGATACTTAACTGCAGTCATGACAGTTCTTGCATTTATTTCATTACAACAAAGCAAGCTCAATGCAGTGACTCGTGCAGAGATATCACTAGTAGTTTGCTCTGAGGATATCTCATTCTGCTATCTCAGCACCAGAAGCAGCCACAGGAACAAATACATCCAATTCACAGAGGTAACAGAATTATCCAGTCCTAGCCAAAAATGACTGGAGAAGAGGGTAAGGCCAGGGTCATGCACTACATGCTGCAGATGTGCAATGCACCAAATTGCCAGCGCAAATATGGTATGTTGATTTATTTGCCTGTCTGTATAAGCATTTCTCTCGGAATTCCTGAGATCCTGCACATGTATTTGTTTTTGGAAAGGGCAGGGAAAATCTAAGAAGAATGAGTTATTGCTCTTTACAGATATGCAGAACTACTCATGAGTAAGTATCCCATCTTGGCATGTGAAGCATAAGATTGGGGTGCATTCATTGGCTGCCTACCCAGTTTGCCATTTTAGCACAGGTTGAAGTCCTGGCAGATGTTTACTCATGAGTGCATGGGCAGTGGGGATTCTCCAGCTTGCCAGTCTGCATGTGACGAAGGAAATGGAGAAGCCAATGAACAAGCCTTTGATGGAAATTCCAATTCACAATCGAGACAGCTTGTGCAAAGAGAAAATGATAAAGCAGCAAAATAGTTTTGGATAGCTGGAGAGAGCAGCAGGCCTAATGCAGTCTTGCATTCCTAAAGCAGGACTAAGGTCACCGGCATGGTTCTCTTACAGTCCCTCTGCAACTTCTGCTGAGATGGATGATGTCATGGAAATATGAGAGGAAGAGACAGCGGGCTGGAAAAAACAGACATAGTTAAAGCAGGAATGGGTTGCTTCAGTGAATATGAGCTGAACAAAGGGAAGGGGATTTTAGTCAAATCAGAGAGATGAGTGTTAATTCACACTTTTGGAGAATAAGCCAAGCTCAGATAAGATAGAATAGTGAAAAGGGTAGCTCTGAGCCTCAGAAGAAAAAGCAGGATATGAACCTAACAAAGAGATACACACTGGCTTCCTCTACTTTTTCTCCACACTAACCTGTGTTGTGACAACATAATGCTCCATGTTTGCCTCAATAAACTGCTGTTGAGGACAAAGAAGAGAAGCCATGACAGCCTCACACTGCAGGCAGTTTGCTCTAGGCATTATAGAGAGGAGGAGAAGAGCTGACTCCTTTATGCACCATGGGTTACAGAGGCACCAAAGTACAATAAATCCTAGATTGAATGGACCTTTCAGGGAGAGGAGATGTCCATTAGACCCAAATGCCCATTAAATCCAAATTTCCATCAATTGTTTTGATTTATGTCATATACATAGTTATATAATTGACATAATGGGTATCATTTGCAGTTATATCTTGAAACTTTCAATTTAATGGACAGAGCCAAGGTGAGGTCAGAAAAAACAACAACATTCGCTGTATACCAAGCCCACTAAAATAATCTATCTGCAGATGTCTCTCCTTTTCTCTTTACCCTTCGTAGAGAAAGCTCAATGATTTCCTGCTTTCCCAACTTTCTCCACAGCTTTTGAAGTCTTTGTCTTACTTTATCCTTTCCATGAAATTAACGTAGTATGCTGGCAAGATGGCAAGGCACTAAATGGATCTTATTCTTCTTCCCACCCCAGTATCAGCTTAAAATACCAACCAATCTTCAGAAACAATACTTACCTTGCACCCTTTTCAGCTCCTACCCAGCCAGGCTATCCGGACTGTAAATGGCTTATGCAGTTTTACAGCAGACAATTAATGAACGCTGGGTCTGAGGAGGCATAAGAAACCACTATATTTTCTTCACATTTCTCTTGTGAAGGAGGTTTGGCTACCCAACTACATGTACTATCCTCACTTGCTTTCCAAGCCTTTTTCAAACAACTTTCTTGGCAAGCCTGGCAAAATCTTGTGTGCAGAAAGATGGGGAAAAGTTGAAAGGGGAAGTGAGGAAATAAGCTGCTCATTTTGCCATTCTTCTGTTCTACTGCAGGGAAAAGCCTTAGCCAAATATTTGTATCCACAAATTTCCCAGTAAAGTAGCCTAGGATTGAGTCATTGAGACTTTAGTGTCTGTGTTCAAGCCTTTGAATGCTTACTCTGCTGTCCCTCTCAAGTTACAGCAAGGAGCATAAACCTGGTCAGTACAAGGAGGGGAAAACAATAATTTATAACACATACATAGAAGTCCTCTATTGGACTTTCTTTCTGATAAGAACTACTTATATCATATTATAGACTGGTTTTGCATATTGTGTTAGGCCAAAATGCAGTGTCCTTGATTTTGTTGGTGTGTTATGTGAACCAAGCCATTGTTCATGACTCAGCAAGTTGCATCAAGCAACCAACTGTGGCTTAGTCAACAAATCAGGGCAGAAAACTATACCAATCTAAAATTTGTTGTCCCCACTGCTGATCCCTATTATGGTATTTTGTTTTTTGGTGCCTTTGACTCAACCTTGACTTCTGGTGACTTCATGGACAAGTCCACATAGCTCTCTTGGCAACATTTTTGGAAGTCATCTAGCTGGCTTCTGTGCCTCAGACAGATCTAGAACTCAGATGTTGTGATTTAATGTGCTGAGCAGGTTAGACAAAGTGGTTGATTAAAGCCTCTGGCTTGGTAGCGGCGGCTGCTGCTGCTGCTGCTACTATTGGAGGTTTATTATTTCCAATTTCCCTAAATGATCTGCTGGTGCTCCTGCTTTGATGGCAACTTCTTTAGTTCAAAGTTTTTTGATGGACTGGAAGAGTGCCCAAATTTTGAACAGCTTGTCCAACTCTTTCTGCCAGAAGGGGGAAAAAAAGATGGTGGAGGAAAAGAGTTCCTTGGAATCCAAAGGGAGTGGAGGTGTTCACCCCAGCCTGCAATGGACAATAGATGCTAGGCCTTTCCATTTCTAGAGGTCACTTTTACCAACAGGATAGTCCACAGACTTTCGCTATCACCGATAGAATAGTCCACAGACTTTACACATCTTGGAACTGCTATGGCTTGTTGCTGACTGAAGGAACACATTAAGGAAGATTTAAGCCTCATTCATGGACTGAGGATAAAAAGAAGGTAACATCAAGGTGGAACAACAATATAAAACTGTTGCTAGGGCATGTTCATAATGTGATAAGATGGAAGAAGAGAAAGATCTGCTAATGCTGAAGAATTAAAATAAACATCCCTCATTTCTAAGTCTCCAAAATCAGCCCTGTGAATTTAAGGATGATTTTCTCATAAAGACATTCTTACATTAAAAAAAAAAAAAAACTTTCTCCGGCATGGAGAAGAGGAAGTTAATTCTGTCATATCATAGGAGAGAGTTAATTAGTGCTATTCCCTAGGTAGCAGCGTTTGTTGCAGAATGATTTCTCCACTCCCCTATGAAACCTGAATACAGTGCCAGAAAAGGAAAAGGTACAGACTGAGGTTCCTTAATATTTCAGAACAGTTATACCTGTTTTTTTCATTTAAACATAACCATAGTAAAGGAAGTAGGCTGTGAAAGCTCATACTCCCTTCTCCTTTCTGCTTCTCTTGTGCATGAATTCTCCTAAAGACTTTATTAATGCCAAGAACTCTACGTGTTTTAGAATAATGATAATTGCAACAATGACAAAACTAACACATTCAGTCTTGCATCTTACCAGCAATGTCACAGAGCTCAGCATCTGAAGCATTTGCCAGGGCTTCCTCCAGTTCTGGTTCCAGAGTTACACTTTCCAAAACAGGATCAATAGCTTTCTGCTTGGGCACCCAGATTTTTCCTATAAATACATGAAGTGGTAACAGCTTCAGCTCCATTCCAGCAGGCTGGCAATTGTATAGAGTTTACCATCCTAAGGGCCTACCTAGGTGGTTCTTTCATAGTTACCAACTTTCCAAGACTATAAACACTAAGAAAGGTAAAGAAGGTTTTCCACTGAGACCCTGTTGTATGAAAAGGGGAAGTTAAACTCTTCCCTTCCCAATTAAAATCATTCTCTCTGTCTAGCAATAACTCGTAGGAAAAAAAAAGGTCCTACTGGGTGTGGGATTTAGATCAGGATTCAGGACTCATGGTGTGGTTGCTAACCTCACAGTTAAAGTAGGGGTTGGGTTTTATGTAATTCCAATTCAGTTTATGTTAACACAAAATCATTTTTTACAGCATCCTGCTTCTAAGGTTGCCTAAATGTGGTTGGTGTTCATTTTAAAACAGCAACAGCATGGAGGCAGAGCATGCCTTTGGGGGCCTGGCGCCTACAGTGATATCCTAGACTCTTCTCCAAATTCTCATTCAGTGTGGGATGTGCTCATTCAGGCTTGGCCCTTTCAACAGCAAACCAAATTCCTTCCTTATATTTTCAATTCCCCACCCCCACCCCACAGCTTTCTTTTAAAAGTAAAGTTCTGTTTGTTTGGTTTAAGGTAAAGATAAAGGTCACTTTCCTGCTAGAGACTTACAGCACCTTTGATAACCATCCAACCACTGCAGTGGTGAATGGTTATCAAAGGTGATGAAGAGAGGCTTTACGTCACTTCAGTGATGACTGGATGAGGCTTTGAAGATGCTCTAAGTTACTGGTGTGGAAATGGCCAAAGTCTCCTTTGAGTAGTGCTTGACTGTTGATAAATACACGTCCATGTAGCTCTCTCAGCAACAGCATGAAAACGGTTTGCCATTGCCTTTTTCTGTCTCCCACCCCCCCCCCCCCACTTTCTAGTCTAGCCTTGGAATGCCACTGAGTATTAGGCAACCCAACCATGCCTAACTTTGGTGCCCAGAGATGGCCAATCAGGGGCTGCAGAAAACACACAGAAAGGGGAGGCAGCATCCTGCCACAATAGCTCAGTAAAATGAAAAACTAGCAAAGGCAGGGTGTGGAACTTGTTAATTAAAAAATAATAATTTCCCAGAACCGATGATCAAGAGGCAAAGCTCTATTGATAGAAAACTGGCTGTGTTCAAGTGAGCTTTTCTTTCTTTCTTTCTTTCTTTCTTTCTTTCTTTCTTTCTTTCTTTCTTTCTTTCTTTCTTTCTTTCTTTCTTTCTTTCTTTCTTTCTCCCTCTCCCTCTCCCTCTCCCTCTCCCTCTCCCTCTCCCTCTCCCTCTCCCTCTCTCCCTTAGTCTTTCACAGACCCCCACCAAAGTCTCATGTAACACTAGGGTTCCACAGGACACAGTTTAAAAATCTCTGATTTAGGGTCCTTTGTAGAGAATGGAAGGGTAGTAGAATAGCCTCCTGAAACTGATTCCCTCCCATAATTCCAAAGGTCATTTTACCTGGCAGTTCTGCATTATAGCCCAAAGCTGCAGAATGACAAACAAAAAACATGGCTATTATTTTCCTGTCATACATTCCACTATCTTTAAAAGATTTAAAACCTATCTGAAATGGGAAATAAACAAACCCCAATTAAGTCATCATTTTAAAAAATGAGATATACTTTAAAAAGGTTCCAATTTAATGGAAAAGAAAAAAAAAGAAGTTTGATAATGACTGTTTTCAATTCTTGGCCACAATTATGTATAGATGTTATCATTAGCAACATTCAGGACACATTCTTGATTATACTTTTCTTTCAACTGAAAATCTCACAGTATGTGAAGAATAAAATAACTGTTTAAGACTTTAGTGGCTGCCTCAACCTGAAGTTTATTTATTTATTTATTTAGTAGATTTCTCTCCCGCCCATCTCCCCTACAATATGCGGTGTTTGCCATGTCGTTATACTTCCAGCCCAACTTTTGAGAAAAATTAAATGAAAAGAAATAAAAATCCTGTACTTCCAATACATTTTAGCAAATTCTTCAAATTAAGCATACCAACACACAAAGGAAATGTGTGTATGCAGTGGCTAAAATGCCATCTTTACAAGAAAGGGAAAATGAAGAATATGAAGGGAGAAATTAGAATATTTTTGTATTTCTTTTGGCAATTATTTTCTTGTAAGAGAGAAAAAGTCTGTTTTTTCTTAACAGAAAGCAACAAAGCAAGACATAACGAACAAACATAAAGAAAAAGGTTCCTTTTTATAAAGCAGTACAGTTGAATGTCTGTAAAAGAGAGAGAGAGAGAGAAAGGGGGAAAAGTCCTGCTCCAGACATGGAATGTGACACTGGAGCTATTTTTGTTCCTGCTTCCTAAGAAATGGCACGAAACAGAGGACAAAGACCACGCAGTCCCAGCTTGTTGGTGGAACAAGGCTAAATTTAGGCTCACATTGAAGCAACTGCTCCTTTTCTCATGAGGGGAGAAGAACGAAGGGACAATATTGTAGAACAAGGGCTTGCTTTTACAGATCCTAGCAATATGATCACTACTCTATTCCTTGCACCTGATTTTATTTTACAATAAAAGGCAATCTGAATATATTATACAACTATTTAAACTGCTGTGGGAAAGAGTTCTGGAAATTTTTGTATCAGAACAGAAATGAAATAGGATATTTAGTTAAGAATGTCTTTTAAGTTTATCAGTTTGAGAAACACAGTATAAAACAGTATTCTGGATGGTACACAGCACTTGCAGAATCAGCTAAGGTATATTTAAAGTTATATTTTAGGTCATGAAAACGTTGATCAGCTAATGCAGTTTTACTTCATAACAAATGGGGATGCCTGATAAGGAGTGAGTATTGAAGGAAATAGTAAATACAATATCAGAAATATTAGGAGTAGCATTTTGAACGTTTCCATTGCTGATCTTCCTTAATTTGACAGAAGTCTTCCCAAATGTTACAAGATCAATTATTATGAGCTTATTAATTATGGCAAAGTAATGGAAAGATGTACATTCTCCATCAACAAGAGACTGGCTAGCGAAGTGTCTGGAAATTGGCAGAAATGCCTAATTTGATATAAAATTGGGCCAAAAGACATAACAAAAGAAGGATTATGGAGAAATTATTTTTATAGACTGTTGGAATGTGTATGCCAAGGTAATTATTTCTTTTGGTATGTGTATTTCTGTGGCTTCGCTGATTCTTAATTATCTGTCATTTTCTTAAACATGGTTCCCTTGGCAGGGAATAGGATGGGAAGGAAGGAAGGAAGGAAGGAAGGAAGGAAGGAAGGAAGGAAGGAGGGAGGGAGGGAGGGAGGGAGGGAGGGAGGGAGGGAAGGAAGGAAGGAAGGAAGGAAGGAAGGAAGTCCTTTCACTAAGGAATTTCAACAGGCATATTTGCATAACAAGTACACCTGCTGATATGCCATCTTCCATACAACTGCTACCCAGCTACGTAGAAGCACCTCACCAATCTGAGCCAGGCAAGGTTAGACCTGGTTCATTTCAGGCAATCCCATGACTGGAAGCTAGAGGAAGAAGTCAAAAGAGCATCCCAGAAAGCAATAGCAAACCACTGCTGTATCGTTGCCCAAAATACAATTTAGCCACATCCATGAAGTCATCAATACAGGAGCTCAACTTGAAGGAGACGTGACTTTTTTTAACACAATGGTTAAGGGCCCAGGAGCTCTGCCCTCTTGTGCACTGGACTGCACTACCACGCAGTGAGTTGTACACGGAAGAGGAAATTGCGGCTTATTTTAAAACATTTCTTTAGCATATGTTTTTTTGTCCACAGGCACTCTACTTATGAAAATAAAAGTATGAATCCTTATAATAATATTAGTAATGTAACCATCTTTTTAGATCATATCAAGGGCTAATCTATTTCATGAAGCATTTCAGGGGATTTAATGGATGATCTCTGAATGGGAATAAAAATGTTAGAACCCAAGCTCTACGTACTCTACCATCTTGTTACTGACAACAACCAAACTGATTCCCTTGGACTTCTGCACACAATCTCTGCTGGCATGGAAGTGGCCTCACTGCTTAACACTTATGGGAGTGTAAAAAAATTTTTTTTATTACATTCGTATGCTGCCTGGCTCTCAACAACTCTGGGCAGCTCTAGTGGACAGTGGATCCAATTCCTGTGGACTTATGTGGATATATTGACTCACCCAAGCCCTTGCTTCTTGTGTTGCCCTACAAGATGCGTGAGGAAATATTTTAAAAAAATATTATTCCATGTATTGAGCAGCTGTGGGTAGAGATAGAATACCAGCTACACAGTTGCTAGAAATGTGCCACAAAAGGGCAGGGAACTCTTAAACACACTCTTGAAAGGTGAGTGTTGCAGTTATGCAGCCTCTACATGTCTCACCTTAATGTCTAAATCTACCCCCTGTTCCATTACTATTTCTTTTACAGGAGCATGCATGGGATATTAGAACAAAAGGTTTAAGATGTAAGGTTTGTCCTAGTAGTGCATCTAACTGTACCTCAAACTTGAAGCATGAGGTAAGGTTAGTTAGTCTCTGCCTAAACACAGCCTGAATTTCCATATATGTGAATTTCCCCCACCCTCTACTCGCAATCCAACTGGAAGTTCTTCTGAGCAAACATCACTAAAATGAATAAGGTCCTGTTTCAATAAGACTTGTTCAGGAGAAATGTCTCAAAAGGCTAAAACATCTGCTTGTCACTTACATATTATAACTACAACCCCAGTTTGGATCTTGAATCCCCAGTCCTACGGAGCATGCAAGAAATGTAACAGATGTACCTTAGAATGAACATGCCTGTGGACACTCATTCAATCAGCTTAATCTAAATTCTAGAACACACATGTGCAGAAAAGAAACGCTCAAACAGCAGTGGTGCTTGTTAATCTCCTACCTCTTTTCTCTCCTGTGAAGGGAACCAGATCATCTCGGTCTTTAGTAGCATTTGCCTGCTGCTCCAAATGTGCCAGAAGAACATCTCTATTAAAAGGGCCTGTGGGTGTTTTCTTGGTCTGATCTTTCTGTCTCATTCCTGCAGGTAATATTGCATTCTATATTTTGGAGAAAGGAGAAAAAACATACAAACTCCATGATCATCACTCATCACCCTGTCTTTTTAAATGAAATCCCACTGGCTGTGCCTAGTTAGTGAACTGGAGTAGCACTCACAAAATCATAAAATATGTGTGGAAATGTTTGTTTGCTTGTTTGTTTGACCACTCAGTTAACGAAGTTTAAAATACCAACCGAGAACAAAAACAAAATAATAATTAAGGAAAATAAACCAAAAACAAAGAAGCATAAAAGGCAAGAGAGGAAGCCAATCAAACAATCCTCCATAGACTCAACTAACCTTCCATTCTCCATTCCTGGGAAAACAGCCAGGTCTTAAGGGCTTCCTGAAAGGCCAGCAGGATCAGGGCCAAACTAATCTCAAGTGTATGGTGTCCCAAAGGGCAGGTGTTATGACAGAAAAGGCTCATTTCCTGGATCCCACAAGAGAACGTTCTCTAATCAATGGGAAATGGAGCATGCCCCTTCTGCCAAATCTGATGGGCCAGGCAGAGCCCATTGGAGAGAGACGGCTCCTCAAATAACCGAGCGTACAGAGCCAGGGAGGTGGCCTTGAAGGAAATATCAGAAACAGTTAAAATATATACTTTTGTCCAAGGACAAAAACATACCTTGTCCTGGGAACAAAGATACTATTAAGAAGAAACTCAGGTTGGCCCCTCCCTGACTGGAGTATAGAAGGAGGAGAGAAAAAGCACAATCAGACTTGCAAGATTCTGCTATTATAGCCTATCTCAATAAAGTACAGTTCCAGAATTCTTGTGGTTGATTTTCTGATCTGGTCTTATAATGGTATGTGGGAATGACCTTCGGAGACAGGAGGAAGAGCCACAGCCTAGACGATGGTCTGACAAACGAAATTTGAGTCTGAAGGAGGAGAGGTGGTGAAAGCATCTCAGAAGGACCCTCCCTAGGTTTTGGGAGAGTAAAAGTAAGGAATGGGAGGGGTACTTTCAGCCTTGCAAGATTCTGTTAATGTAACCTTACAATAAAGATAGAGCTAGTACTCCTAGTTGTGCTTCTTGTCTGGAATACCTCACAAAACTAACAGGTCTATCTCATGAGGCTGACACCCAGACCCATGCTATGAAGGGCTTTATAGGTGACCACCAGCATCTTGAATTTATTTATTTGTTTGTTTGATTGATTGATTGATTTATATACCTGCCCATCTCACTTTTAAATGACTCTAGGTGACTTAGAGCAATAGAGCCAGTTTGGTGTAGTAGTTAAGGCATCAGGCTAGAAACAGGGAGACTGTGAGTTCTAGTCCCACCTTAGGTACAAAGCTGGATGGGTGGCCTTGGGTTAGTCACTCTCTCTCAGTCCTCGGAAGCAGAAGTGTTGCGGCATAATTGGCCTACAACACAAAGTTGTGCAAAGGCCCTCATGGCCTCTGTTGCCGCCTACTTCTCAAACTACAGCCATAAGTCCAGGAAGACTCCCCATATCACACACAGTTTCTGTCTGGGGAAGTGCAACCCCATCCAGAACTAAAGATGGGAAATCTCTAGGACCAGGAGACCCTAAAATCCAGAGCTGCTCAGTCTTATTAGGATTCAGCTGAAGCTTATTCTTCCCCACAGTCTCCAGACACCAAGACAGATCTTCCACAGGCCTGGAGATGTGTAACTGAGAATATTGACAATACTTCACTCTGTGCCATCGAATAACCTCAACAGTGGCTTCATATAGATGTTAAATAGAAGCAGGGGATTGGTGAGCCCTGAGGAACCCCACACAAAAGAAGACATGGGTGGACTTCTCCCCTACATCAACAGTGATTGGAACTAACCTTGGAGGAAGGGGGAGAACCAGCACAAAATTGTAGTCCTAACTCCTAACCCCTGGAACCAGTCCAGAAGGATACTATGATCAATGGTATTGAAAGCTGCTGAGAGATCAAGGAGAGTAAGGATAAGTGCATTACCCCCATCCTGCTCTCTTCAGAGGTCACCCCCAAGTGCATTCAATGCTGTTTCAGTCCCATACCTGGGCCTGAAACCTGACTAAAAGGGGTCCTGATAACCTGCTTCCTCCAGGGCTCTGTGAAGCTGCAGCACAACCACCTTCTCAGCAACCTTCCCTTGGAAACAGGATGCAAATTGTCCAGAACAGTTGGATATAGTGATGACTACTTCAGGGGGAAACAGGCCACCATCTCCTTAAACTCTCTCACTTCCAGGATCTAACCACACATCCTCTGGGAAGCCTTGGCTAACTGAGAGGAAAAAGGATCTAACACCGAGGTAGCCAATCTCACATCTCTGAGAACCCTGTCTATTTCCTCAGGACTAACAGGATCAAATTCAGCCCAGATAACCAAGCAAAAGAGAGCTTCAGTAAATTCCATGGACTTGCATCAAGGTTGGAGTCCAGCTTGGAATGAATCTGAGTGAGTGATTTTATCCATTAGATGCCTAGCATATTTCTTACGGTAGCCTTGTAAATGAGTCTCCAACTCCATTTCCTCAGAAAGGATAGGATCACTTGAAACAGGGCCACCAGGTGGCTATCTGCAAATACAATAAGGGCAGAAAAAGAATGATGCTTTGCCACCCTTACTGCCATGTGGTAGCCCTTAATACTGGCTCAAGCTCATGCTCAATTAGAGACACCCTTCTTCATTCCCCAGCAGTGCTCTAGGGGTGTCTTCCTCTGCTTCATGTCCCTAAGATCCTTTGTAAACCAAGGGAAGCCACAAGATCCATAGGGGGTGGGAAGTAAGAGAGGCGACATCGGCATAATTTGAATGAAGGCCCCAGCTACCCTCTCTTTCCAAGCGGCATCTAAACATTCAGGAACAACCTCAAGCTCCCTCTGGAACCCTGACATGTCTATCAGGCACCTGGGATTGTCTGATTGAATAAGTCCAGATTCCTTATAGCAGGAACTGTCCCAGATCATGCCAAGGTGATCTGGGGAGTAATAGTGATCTCCTCTAATCCCAGATGATACTGCCACTGCCAAACAGGAAGACCAGATCCAAAGTGTGACGATTATGGGTTGGGTCCTCAATGACTTGGGTCAGGTCCATGGCTGTCATAGTAGCCATGAACTCCTGAGTTACCTCAGAGAAGGCAAGTTGAAATTCCCCAAGACTATAAGCCTGGAGAACTCCACTGCAAATCTGACCATGGAGTCAAGGAATTCAGGCATAGATATTGCTATGCAGCAGGAAGGTTGGTACTATAGCAACAGTCTCACCAGATCCCTAGAGCCCAATTTAACAAGTAGGGTCTCACAACCAGTCAAATGATGATCAGATAAGTATCAGATGATCAGATAAGTAACTGAGTTTCATCCAGAAAAAAATCAATTTTGCCCTAGTCCTTGAGCAGAACCTCATAGAGGTAGGCTCTATAAGTAATCCTGGTATTTTGTTCAGTATTTATAGACAATCAAGTTTTCTCTATGTGTTCAAGGCACTGTTATATCCTGCCTTAATAAGAACCCTGAGTTGGGTCATGGAGGGATCTTCATCTATGAACTTATATCAAACTGCTGGCAGTATTATATGAGATGCTGGAATCGCCTTGCTTTGGTACTTATGCCAAGGCATTTAAAAGTAGGCACCACCACCCTCACTTTCTGCCCATAGTTTTGCTTCATACTTAACTCTAAAGCCGTAAAGTTTGGCTTACAAACCACAATGACTAGTTTCCTATATCACACTAAACCAAAACCAAACAAACCACATTATGACTTAGCACAATTTGAGAAATTTAGCCACTGTCTTTTTTACAATGTGCTGAAGGAGATACAAAAAGAGGTCTATCCAAGAGAAGGGGGAATGCTGTGGGTTCCTAGAAGCCCAAAGCATTCTATGCAAGAGAAAGGAAGGAGTCAAAATGGCAGCTGTTTGCTAGTTATCCGAAATAATACAGTGGTACCTCAAGATACGAACGCCCCATCTTACGAAAATTTCAAGATACGACCAGCTCCGGCCACAAAAATTTACCTCAACATGCGAACTCCGCCTCAAGCTACGAACCAGATCCGCAGCCATTTGCCCTGCTGCCACGTGGTCGCGGCTTCCAAGAGGAAGTGCTAATGAAATCTGAGCGGGAGGACAAAGCCCAAGGAAAGCAATGCAGAAAGAGGAACTGCTAATGAAATCTGAGCGCGTGGGGGGGGGGAAGCTCCCACTCCCGGCTGTGCGTGCGCACTGATATTGCTTTCACTGTGCTTTTGTCGCTATGGAGAAAGGAAAAAGGAAAAGGAAAAGCCATTTGCCCTGCTGCCACGTGGTCGCGGCTTCCTGTGGGCGAGATCGCGGTAGCAAGGAGGCGTTCGGTGAGGCTTGTGGTGTGTTTTGTGGCGTTTGGAAGGTTTTTGGTGTGCTTGTCAGCATGGCTCCAAAGAAAATGCAGAGCGGGCGTGGCAAGAATAAGGCTTTGCAGCTAAGAGGCAAAGAAGAGAGGAAACCCCTGAAGGAGATCTCCCGAAGTCCCTTTGGAGGGGGACTCTTCCTCCAAACAATAACTGCCTCCCCACCCCATTCTCCCTCTTCATACTGTGCTTTTTTTCATGTTTTTGTGGTTTAAAAATAAAATGCATATGTTTCAGAACTGTTTGTATTTACATTGAACCTTATGGGGAAATTTGCTCTTTCCTTTGGCCATAGCCCTTGGCCAGGTGATTGCTTTCACTGTGCTTTTGTCCCTATGGAGAAAGGAAAGAGCGCGGAGGAATGGGGGGGGGAAGCTCCCGCTCCTGGCTGTGCGTGCGCGCGACATAAGCCTTCCCCCCCAGCGCGCTGATTGCTTTCACTGTGCTTTTGTCGCTATGGAGAAAGGAAAGAGCGCGGAGGAATCAGTGGGGGGGGGTAAACTCCCGCTCCCGGCTGTGCGTGCGCGCGACATAAGCCTTCCCCCCCATTCCTTTCACTGTGCTTTTCTCGCGCGCGCCAAGGGCTATGCACAGAGGAAAGAGCGCGGAATTAAGAAGCAGCACGGGGGTGGGGAAGCTCCCGCTCCCGGCTGTGCGTGCGGGAGCCTTTCTCAGATTTCATTAGCACTTCCTTTTTCTGCGCTAGGGCTGACTAAAGCTCGCCTGGGGAATTTCTTAGCCGTGCAACGCTGGCTGACACATTGAACCTTATGGGGACATGTGCTTCAGGATGCGACCAAATTCGGAGGGCGGATTAGCTGTATTTACATTGAACCTTATGGGGAAATTTGCTTCAGGATGCGACCAAATTCAGAGGGTGGAACGGATTAACCGTATTTACATTGAACCCTATGGGAAAACGTGCTTCAGGATGCGACCAATTCGACTTGCGATCAGAGTCACAGAACGGATTAAATTCATATCTTGAGGTACCACTGTAATAAGAAAAATGTATAATTAAAAATGTTTTTAAAATTAATCCAGTAAAGGGGCAGATTTTGTAGATGCGGGGCAATGGGCTCTAGTGGGCACCCATAGGAGTGTGCAAGGATGCAGCAGCGGCTATGAGCACTGTATTGCCAACCTCAATATCAAAGCATAAATGGGAAACATGAGTGGTCAAATATATAGTTGTTACTCAACAGAGAATTCTAACTCATCCTCCTCTTTGCACATGCCCGTTGTGTATTGGAGACTATGAAGGACACATTATCATTATCTCCATATATGTAGTCAGGCACGGATGCACCGACAGCATCTCACAGTCAGTGAAGTTTACTTCTCAGATGTCAGCCATGATAAGATAATACCTTTTAGATCTAAAAGAAAACACCAGAAACCTTCGTGCCCTGGTTGCCCAAAAACATGTGTGGCCTCGAGAGTGTGCAACCACATGAAATTTTATCCCATTCAGGAGATTACCATTTATGTATCCAAAAGACATCTCAGAGCACAGACAAGAGCATACTTTTCCAGGTGCAATAAGGCATAGGATTCCAAAGGAAGCTACTATCAAATCCAACTCAAGTCATTTTGATCTAGGGAGTGAGGAAAAGAGGGCAAAACATGGGGCTGCCCAACCTCCACATTTTCAGACTACTCAATAATACATGTTCTGTTACAGCTGTTAAAAAGCTCCCTTCCTGAGCCGCGCTAGAGTTGGTTTGTTTGTTTAATGTATTTTCATATGACTGTCAATATAACTCCATCTCAAAGTAGTTTCAATCAAAATGAGCTAATCAAAACAATAATATACATGCAATATACTCAAAACAGTGTACATGTAATATAATAACATGCTCATTAAAAAGATGGAAAGAAAAAGTAAGTGAAGTTAAAAATTCGTCCAACATTCATGCAGGGAAGGTCTGGGTGAAAAAATAGGTCCTCAGAAGGATTTAGAAGATGTAATAGGCGCCTCATTACTGCAGTGGGAAAAGCAAATGTAATGGAAAACGGCACTCAGTTTCATCAGCATATTAATAGTATTAAGCCCCACGCTCCTCATGACTGCTCTCTAAGGGCTCATACAGATGACAGGGGTGCAGAGGAACCACCACCGATGCTACTGAGACTACCCATGCAAGTAGAGTGGAACTATAGTAACACGGTGCCTCCAAATACTAACTCATGGCAACTGTCCAGGAAAATGCTACTGTATAGCTGACAATATGAACATCCGTGACAGCCAGTCTGGTGTGGTGGTTCAGGCACCAGGCTAGAAACAGGGAGACCATGAGTTCTAGTCCCACCTGAGGCACGAAGCCAGCTGGGTGACCTTGGGCCAGTCTCTCTCTCTCAGCTGTAGAAAGCAGGCAAGGGCAAGCCACTTCTGAAAAGCCTTGCCAAGAAAACTGCAGGGACTTGTCCAGGCAGACTCCAGGAGTCAACAATGACTCGAAGGCGCGCGTGCACGTGCGCACACACACACACACACACACATAAAAATCAAGAAAGATCAAACAGGGCAATCATTTGAGGGGCTGCCTATCTTCTGCAGTTTCTGTTTGTCCCATATGGTCTGACACAGTTGGCCTGCTCTAGGTCCCATCGATTAAACGACGTCACCTGGTAGGGCCCAGGAAGTGGGCCTTCTCTGTCATGGTGTCTGCCCTCTGGAACACCATCCTGCCTGAAACTGTCATGTTTCCCAGCTTGGCTCTTAAAACCTGGGTCTATCCCCGAGCCCTGGGTTAGAATGGATGGTAGACTCCTTGTGGGATGTTTTGGTTGTTTAACTGATTGCTCTTTTTCTCTGGACTTTCTTTGTGAATTATATATATATTTTTGTGGGTTTACTGCTTTTTACTGTTGTATCTGGTAAGTCACCCAGAGTCATACAGATTGGGGCAGCCTATAAATTTCATAAATAAATTTGAAAAAAAAAATCTGGCTTTTGAAAATTCCTCCAGAGTGGACTTCCGGTTGAGAGCCATGGTGAGCTAAACACTCCTTTTGCAGTGGGATGGCATTATGACGGAGATCAGTGCAGAATGCAGGATCCTAGCCGCCAAAATGCTCTCTGGGTTAAGGAGAGATCTTTGAGGTAGCCCACGTGACTCTGCACAACCACTCCTGGTGAGTAAACCACAGGGATCATCGTTTTACAGTTTGCCTATGGGTTGAGTGGAGGGAGGAACCATCTTTGCTCACAGTCTTTAATGTAGCCTTTCAAAGGACAATAAGCTCGACCTAGCCTCACTTCTTAAGCACTTTGGATTTTTTTTTTCTGCTGCCTTAAAAGGATTAAGACCCTTCGGAACAGTAAATTATATTGTATTTGCTAGGTGAGTCACCTTCTCTTTAGAGAAATAACTTTTAAATACAATTTTTAAAACCTTTTGAAAAATATTACTTTTTGGATTAAACAACAAAAGGGTGCTCAGAATATGGACTTCAGAAAGTTTACCAACGGATTAAGGGCTCAGATGGACTTGGAATTATAATTTTAAATGCCCACAAAGAGCTTTGAATTGACTAGAAGAAATGTTCTCATGGGAAAAATGGTGATTGTTCTGAGTTTTTTCATGATATGGGAACTTTGAAGGTTGGTCACTAGAGGGAGTGAGAGGATAAAGAGGAGCAGTAATCTAAAACCTGGGAATATTTGTCTGCCAAGCTTCTTGACAAAATAGATAAATTTCTTGACAAGATTGACAGAGCATGTTGTAATGAAATTACAGAACAAGAACAGTTGCAACAGATGATTTTTAAATTACTTTGAAGGGGGACTTAAAGGTAACAAGTAATGAGAATGATATGGAGAAAGATATGGGCACACAAATGGAACCAATGGATGACTTATTCCCAAAAGGAATAATACAAATATTGAACCAATACAATACAATACAATACAATATAAATAAATAAAATATAAATACAAAATCAATACAAATATTGAACCAGGAAACTGACTTGGAGATAGATAGATAGGTAGGTAGGTAGGTAGGTAGGTAGGGAGATAGATAGATAGATAGATAGATAGATAGATAGATAGATAGATTTTACTGGATATACAAAAGAGCTCTGTTAAGGTTTTGAAGGACTTTACTAGAAGTGACAAACAAAAGGACAACTTTACTTATTGGATATACAAAAGAAATCTGCTAAAGTTCTGAAAGACTTTTGGCTTCAAACACAGATGAACAGAAAACTAGCTCTGGGACTCTTTTTGAAGGAGTCAAAAGATATTTTTAAAAACTTAGGGAAGGAATACAAGGTTGGCTTATTTGACCAAGGCTAAAGGAGAAAAATAGTTATATCTGCTGCTCTTACTGGACTTTTGCTGACAAAGAACGACTAATTAAGCATTTGGATTTTGTTTTGTTTTTTAATTCAATAGATAATATATGGGGTAAAGAGAGATAATGTTGTATTTAGAGATAGTGATAAGCTATTAAAATTGTCTTCACTTGCCCAGATGAAGGGGGAAGTTACTTCCTTCTTTGTCCTTTTCCTTTTTCACATTTTTTCTTTTCTTTTGTATTTTTCTGTTTGTATTTTTTGTAGCCTATATTGGCTTTTATTCTTTTCATTTATAATTCTTAATAAAATTGTTTGGAAAAAAAAGAAAATTCCTCGAGAGTATTCAAGAATTCACCAGATCTTAGGGGTGGGAGATCTTAATGCAGAAGAGGAACGCACAATAAAATCAAACTTCATTACATAATGAAGTTGGCTACTTCTTCAGATTCTGAGGTGAAACTGAAACCATTGCCTCATGCATTGGTCTAGTGATAGTTTCAGAAAGAACTATGGCTATGATGGAAGCCATGAAATCCTGGACTGGGTGTTTTAGGGCAGCTTCAGAATGAATGCTGAAGCTCCCAGGACTACTATTCTAGAGTTCTCCAATACCATATTTGAGTCCACCTAAGGCAGCTCAGTAAGGATGCCTCTTGCACAGTAAAACAAATGATACATCAGCAGTCCCTCTAGCTGTCTTGTTGACTCAACACCAGATAAAACTCCTCATAGCTTGCCCAGTTTGAAGAGTTACTTTGGGGAGTAATATGAGATTTCCATGGTCCTATGTCTTCCCCCACAACCTCCACTCTAGGTTGATCATGCTGCACTGAGAAACCAGCTGGACGGAAACCAGCTCCTCTGACCTTTAGATTACCTTCAAATCCTTGACTATCAATCCCTGAATTGGGGCTCCTTCACTCTCCTCCCTGCATCTCTACTCCAGAGGCTTACCCCCACTCTCTACACATAGAAACCTCTGGTATTCCTGCCTTCACTTTTCAGATCCAAGGTTCAGAGTTTGTAGTGCCTTGAATCCATCCAATTTCCTTTAGAAGACCACAATCATACAGGTAGTCCTTGCTTAACTATGGTAACTGGGACCAGAATTCACATTGTTAAGTGATGCAGTCATAAAGAGCAATGTCACATGACCGTATCACTTAGTGACAGCAATCCTAGCAGTCCCCACTGCCAACGCCAGCAAGCTTTACAGGTCATTAAGCGAGGACCTCATGGGACTGTGACTTGCGACTTGCTGCTGGCTTCCAAGCAAAGTCAATGGAAAGCCAGCAGGAAGTAGCAAGCCCCAGGCAGCTCGCAAGCAGGCCAGCGGGTGGGTGAGTGCTATGGAGTGTGATCAGGCGGGGAGTGGCAGCTGTGGAATGCAGGAGGGTGTGCAGGTGGCTGCCACAGCGCGGGCACACCCAGCCAGGTGTGGCTGCTGTGGAGTGTGGAAAGGCATGCCGGTGTGCTCTACGGAGTGTGGGGGGGGGGGAGTACTCCTGGTGGGCGTACATTATGGAGTATGAGATCCTTGGGATCTTATACTCCATAGTCAAGCTCCTTTGGAGAAAAACCAGTGGGATCAGGAGCGACTTACAGGAGTGACTTGTGACCTTCCCTGCCAGCTTCCCCATTGACTTTGCTTGCAGGAAGCCAGCAGGGAAGGTTGCAAATGATGATCATGTGATGATGGGACACTGCAACCATCATAAGTGTGAGCAGGTTTCCAAGCGCCCGGATTGTGATCATGTGACCATGGGGGTGGCTGGAATTCTGACAACTGGTCGTAAGTGAATGGTTGTAAGGGAATGATTGCTGAATGAGTGGTCGTTAACCAAGGACTACCCATAGTATAAAAATAACTACTATCTCTTTGCTTTATTCTTTGCTCCCACTATCTGGTAAACTGCTGCTTAAAACAGGAGGTTAAATTTAATCATTATCGAAAGTCACTAAAAAAAAAAACAATGCTACCTTTTAAAAAACTATTCTTTAAAGCACTTACATCTGGATCTAGGTCTACTAGCTCATCCTCTAGCATCTTAATTTCCTCTTCTGTTAGTGCTCCAAGGATCTGATCTTCATCCAGATCTCGGTATTTCTCTAGACCTTGTCTGTATGACATTTTGGAGAAAGTTGGCTTTTAAGTCTCTTCCTTTTCACAAAATATAGGACCTGGATGATTAAAAAATATAAGAGAAAAGTTAGGTTGTATGATGGTAGGATTATTATATATGGCATGCAGCATCATGCATACAACAACCACTAGATGGCAGCAAAGAGATACAGAAAACCAGAACCCAGCGCAAAGAACCTGTCAGGAATCAGCACTCCAAAAATATTGTTATTATTTATTTATTTATTTATTTATTTAATTTCTATAGCCACCCATCTCAACAAGTAACTCTGAGTGGTGTACAAAATGACCAGTCGTGATCAGGCACAAAGAACCAATCAGAGACCCCCCTCACCAACCTGTACCAATTGGACACTGGCTTGGCTAAAGATCAATCAGAAGTCAAGCCACCTGACAAGGACCCTATCAGTTCCTGCTCAACTG
The DNA here is from genome assembly GCA_030867105.1 of Liasis olivaceus. Classification (NCBI taxonomy): domain Eukaryota; kingdom Metazoa; phylum Chordata; class Lepidosauria; order Squamata; family Pythonidae; genus Liasis; species Liasis olivaceus. The sequence continues at coordinate 156,504,678 of CM061348.1, read as the reverse complement.
CCTGTGGTCTGCTTAGCAGACCATCTTGTGTCTGAAAATGCCAGCCACAGTTGCTGGCGAAATTTCAGGAAATCTATTGTCTAGGCCATGGTCACTAAATCCTGAAGCTCAACAGTGCCCAGCAAAACACTGCCCAGCTTATACCGGCCATGAAAGTCTACACCAGATACAGAAAACACTCATGCTTTGCTGCCATCTAGTGTTTTCTGTACAGGGAGTTCTCACCAACAGTAATTGGGACCGGGAACTCCGTCGCTAAGGCACAGCATCATGTGACTATGCCGACTTATGATGGCAGTTCTGGCAGTCCCAGTTGCCATCATTAGGTGAATCCCACGCAGTCACAGCATCCCACAATCACGTGATCACCATTTGCGACCTCCTGCCGGCTTCCTGACTGACTATGCTTGTCAGAAGCTGGCAGAGAAAGTCACGAATGGCAATCACGTGACCACAGGATGCTGCAATGGCCACAACTATGACGGCCCATCATAAGTACCCCTCATTCAGCGCCATTGTAGCTGATTGGTCACTGAACGAGTTAAGTTAAGCAAGGACTACCTGTATGTCTTTGCTGCCATCTAGTGGTTGTTCAGATATTTTCAGCCCAAGTAGCGTATCCCTAATGATAGTTCAGGGAGTCAGTTTGGTGTAACAGTTAAGGCATCAGGCTAGAAACTGGGAGATTTTGAGTTCTAGTCTTGCCTTAAGCATGAAGCCAGCTGGGTGACCTTGGGCCAGTCACTCTCTCTCAGCCCTAGGAAGGAGGCAATGGCAAACCACTTCTGAAATCATACCAAGAAAACTGCAGGACTAGTCCATGGAGTCACCAGGAGTCAAAAACTGGCTCAAAGGCACCAAAAAAAAAGTTCAGCTGTAGAATGTAGTTCTGCAAATATATCAATAAATAACAAATGTGATACACTGCCTAGAACAGTGCTTTCCAAACGTTTTCCTTCATTACCCAAAACTGTTTATCAGAAAATACCTTTTGCTTAAGTCAACTTAATTGCCCCTGTTGGGATGGGTAATGGGTCTGTGTGTCGTTACCCAAAGAAAAGCCACTTTTACCCAATTTGGGGTAATTTACCCAGGTTTGAGGAGTACTGATCTAGAAGTACTTTTTGCCTTGACAGTTATTTGACAATAGCAACCTTAATTTAATATCTTATTAAATATAAATCTTAGTTCTATTTTAGGAATTGCACTGCAGGTCTCATGTATTTTTCACCTGAAATTACAGGAGGTTCTGCACTGATTTTTGGCAATTATGACTGAAGATGGCTTGAAGGGTTGCCCAACAGAAGAAGAAGAAGAAGAAGAAGAAGAAGAAGAAGAAGAAGAAGAAGAAGAAGAAGAAGAAGAAGAGAGATTGAAGAGCTCAGGAGGGAACAACGAGGGGCAGAAACACAAAGCCAGCAAGCTCCTGCAGATACCCACGGAATTGCTCATACAGCCCTGGAGAACAAAACTGCCTGCCACCATCTAAATTCATGTCACTTAAATGGTAATTCAAATAATGGCCAAATATTCAAAGTAGAGTATATGAGAACTGTAATTAGGAAAACAGATTATAAAATCTTAAATTGTCTAATATTTATTAATAGTCAAATAGGAACAGGCTGACGTGCCCTTCTTTGCTGGAAGTATTTAGCATCAGGGGGCTATAACTGCACATTTCCTGCATGAAGAGGTAATTAGACTAAATCAGTGTTTCTCAATCTCAGCAACTTTAAGATTTCAACTCCCAGAATTCCCCAGCCAGCCATGGAGTTGGAGTCCACACATCTTAAAGTTGCTGAGACTGAGAAACACTGGACTAGATGCTCTCCAATGATGTAATTGTTGCAAATATTCCTCTTCCTCCTCTTCCCAGAGCAAACCTCCTTCACAGTGGTAGCTGAAATACAATCTGCATCATCCTAAATTCACAAAAGATTTTGAGCTCTCCTGTCTTTATTTTAAGGCCCAAGCTGCATCCTATGGATAAGTTATTGCCTTTTAAAGAAAATCATTCCTGTGCTGTTAACCTGATATATAGACATTCAATAGATGAGCATTTCCTAGCTCTTACTTACAGGCTAGGAAAAAAACAATATGCTTACTCATGTGTGCTAGACAACTGTTAGGATTTTTTTCTAATCCTGCACTTTTAGCAGCAACCTAATCTAGTGTAAAAAATGCTGCTTTCCACCAATCAAGGAATAAGAGCGAACCAAAGTTGCTGTAAATGCGCAAGGACAGATCTTGTAAAGCTGATTACCTAAGCTTGTCAGCAGGTTTCTTGGTGTAACATCCCACCCGCAAGTCACATTTTATGACTCAGTTTCTTGGATTGTCAGTTATTATGTAAAATAGAACAGGCAAAGAGAAAAGCTACCTTTAATTTTGCCAAAATGGGTTTGCCCTAGTTCTGGGTCAAGAATAAAAAGGAATGCCTATGATCAACAATTCCTTCCGCCACCCATTTACAACATGCATATACACAATCATTATTTTATTCTCACTGAAACCAAAGCTGACACAATTAGGAGAGTCAAGATAATACTTGGAGGCCCAAGAGGGGTCCCCCTAAAAATGACTCACAAGGTGGGTGTAATTCCTTAAGATTTTTAGCCCTGAGGTCAGTTGAAAGCAACTCATAAGAAACTATCACCAAATGTTTGTGTAAGTATGATCTGGGATGCTCCAGGACTTTCTGGGATCTGCAGAACTTCTGAGTTTGTTTTTCAAAGTATTCTGTATTTCAAAGTATTCATAATTGCTGTTATTTATTTCTTTACTCATTATCATTTATATTCTGCCTTTCCTCCAAAGAGCTCAAGATGGTGTCTTTCAAGTGTTTTTCAAGCTTGGCAACTTTAGGACATGTGGACTTCAACTCCCAGAATTCTCCAGTCAGCATACTGGCTGGGGAATTCTGGGAGCTGAAGTCCACACATCTTAAAGTTGCCAAGGCTGAAAAACACTGGTGTACAGGGTACTCATAACCTTCAATCCCCCCCCAACCATCACCTTATGAGATGCATAAGGTATGCTGAGATGCAGTGACTCACTAAGCAGTGTTTCTCAACCTTGTCAGCTTGAAGATGTGTGGACTTCAAGCTACCAAGGTTGAGAAACACTGCTCACTAGCCTAAAGTAATAAAGTGAGTGTCCATTTTATATGTGGACAGGATATTAAATAGCTAAATATATTGTTGGATGTGGATCATTTTTAAAAAACATTTTCTTTGTATGCTGTGCAATATTAGAGGAAGGAACCCAAAGTCTTGGCAACTTTCCTGTTGGTGCCTTGTCCTTTTACAGGGCAGATGCCTTGAGCTTTACAGCAGGCAAAGCCTTCTCTCCCCCTTCCCCCACAATTACTTATCTCCTGGGGCGGCGGGGCGGGCAGGACATTTCACCTGCTTTATTTCCGAGCTGCAGAGACTGTTCGCGGAGGCAACCACGTAGGGGCCACACTTTCAGGCTCACCCGTCTCCATCGGCGCACATCCTCCGTCAGGGCTACGGGGCAGGGAAGCAACTACTTCCATTTTGCCCCGGATCGACCCGAGAGAAGAAACTTCCAGCCAAGTCAAGGGGGACTAGAAACGCCCGAAGGCGCTCCTCCCTGCGGCGCCCCGTAGCCCTGTTCTTCCCAATTCCACCCCAGCAAAAAAACAGCGGGGAGCAGAAGCAGCAGCTATTTATAGGCGCCGCGCCTAGGCCGGTCTCCTTTGGTGGCAGCGGAATGCTTTGGCCAGATATGGCTCGAGCGGCTCCTGCCGGGGCTCCTGGACGGACTGAGAGGTGGGGTCCCGATTCGAGGGGCACCGAAGGCTTGCACACCCCCACCCTCCCCGCTCGACCGGTCCTATACCTGTTGCCGTCGCAGGCTGCGGGCTTGTGGACGGAGGACGCACGTCGCTTGTCGCGAGACGCGTGCCCCGGAGAGGAGCTCTGATGTTACGCAGAAAGGAGACGGGGGGACTCCCGCCCCCCTCCCACCGCTACTGTCACTCATGGGGCCGCGGACGGTGAACGGAAGGCCGCCCCCCACCCCCACCCCCACCCCTCGCTGGAGCCACCAGCAGCGGCCCCAGCAGCAGCAGCAGCAGCCGCCGCTCCCCCCCCCCCCCGCCGCATTGGCTGAGGGGGCTCTTCGTCGCCCGCGTCTCAGTGTCCGGGGCGGGCGCGCGGGGGAGCGGCGGCAGCGAAGGGCCGCTGTTATTAGAAGAAGCGATTCCACGGTAGGCGGCCAGGAGACGCCGCAGCAGGCAGCCCCCGCTGCCCCTTCTGCGTGGCCGTAAATAGATTCGGGTCCTAGCCTGGCCGACAGGGAAGGGAAGAAACCACTTCAGCGCGTTTCGTTGAGCGCCGCTCTTGACGCATTTAACGCGCTGTCCCCACCCGTATATTGTATGCATGTTCGGGATTGTGATCATATGCTCGCACGTTTATGATCTGTGCACGCAAGTGGCAAAAGAAGAGTGGGTACTGTTGGGAATGTGTGTGCGTAAAAAAAATTAAAGTGCCATTTTCCCCTCGCTGTTCATGTGCTTTTTTAAATAAAATGAATTCTTGGCACTTAAAGCCACATTATTTTAGCTTTCACACAGAACATCTTGCAGTCTTTTCTCCTCTTTTTCAACTTGGGGCCTTTCCCCACTTACACACAAACACCTGGAACATTTTTTTTCCTGCCACGTCCCCACGATGGCTTCATTTGGATCACATCAGCTTAAGTTGTCCATAGTTGTAACAGTGTTAAAGTATTTTCCCCTTAATTCTGAGACCATCCAAGGGCAACCTTGAGGTGTGTAAAATCTGTTAGGCTTTATCACCTGCTACTTTGGAACAGGTAATGGAACAGAAGACAGACACAGGGTTAGAAGTGGTTATGGAGGCAGCATATTTAATGCTACTATAATTTTCTACTTACTCAAGGAAAACTTCTACTTCAAGTCAGCAGTCAGGAAAGGCACTTGCAGTATGTTATGGTGCTACTCATCCATTTTAAAGACTGTCCAGGTGACAGTTGTATCAGCACAATGGTTGGATGATATAGAAGACACCATAATCATTAAGTGAGGAAATTGTGTAAGATTGCCTAAGAGTAAATCTTAATATATTTTCTACAGACCTCAGCTGAGTGTGTGCGTGCGCCTTTGAGTCAGTTTTTGACTTCTGGTGTCTGCCTGGACAAGTCCCTGCAGTTTTCTTGGCAAGATTTTGGAAGTGGTTTGCCATTGCCTCTTTCCTAGGGCTGAGAGAGAGAGGCTGGCCCAAGGTCACCCAGATGACTTCATGTCAAAGGTGGGACTAGAACTCACTGTCTCCCAGTTTCTAGCCTGATGCCATAACCACTACATCAAACTGGTTATACCTGCATTAATGCTCTGAAGCAAAATTCCATCATACATGTGTTGCCTGCTATGTCCTTCTCAGGACTCTAACCTCAGACAATCCTGCCAGGTAGGTGTGTCACCCAATGATTTTAACAGGAGAGGTCTCCTAAGGAAGAAAGTGTCTCCACATTACGCAGGATCCTTCCTCAAAATGATGCCTGAGCATTACTTGGAAGCTGATGTCTTTCCAGCCTTTAACACACTCCAAAACAGGATGAATTTCTCTCCTTAAAAAAGGGATCTCACAAGTTTGTGTGCTTTATAGTATAATAATCATGGAACATTATTTCAGATTTTTAAGTGATCTTGGAAATGCAGTGAAAGGATAGTACAGAAATACTGGCAATAAATATGCAGCTGCACCTAGAATGGGCTAGTACTGGCTAGCACGGAGGTTTCAGTGGTATACAAATCTGACAATAATAGCTGCAAGAACTTCATTTTATGTTTGATGGGTTGGAGTTAAAGGTGCAAATTGTTACAAGCAAAACATGTTAAAAAAGTTTATATATCCCACTGGTTCTCAAAGCAAGGGCTCATGTTCAACTTAGCAAATGAATTCTGTGCCTAGTCCTATTAAACTGGAAATATGATGCACTTCTGATACAGAATTTGGGGTTTTTTTTAGCATATGAGTACTAATAGATATTATACAGATCAGTGTGTCATACAGAAACCTGTGTGTATTGTATGTGAATATGTACATAATATGTCTGTGTGTATATATGTCTGTGTGAATGGTATATGCACAATACATAGTCATACTAATTTCCTCCTTTTCCAACTCCATACTGGGAAGACTGGGGAGAGGAGAAAAGAGATAAGCTTTGTGAAGTATAAGTTTTAGTAGAGCAGGAAGGAGGATACTGTATCATTATAATTAATTTCTCTCTCTCCCCCCTCCCAGTTTATAATGTTGTTGGAATTTGTTCATCCCTATTCCATAGCCATGTTAAAATGTCCATTTAAGAAAGATTGAGAAAGGTTTTATATGAACCAGAAGTAGTAATTTCCACTCAGTAACAATGGATCTAGACAGTGATTGATTACTGGGAATATGAGTGCCAGATACTAGTCTAATATCCAAGCTCTAGCTCTACATACGTCTGTATTGACAGATGACCGAGATCAGAAAGAAATTGGTAATCTGACTAGAGCCTAGACTATATGAAGCAGAAAACTATGCAGGGCCTGAGTTTTTGTTCAGTACGATAAGAATGGAGCTATCACATGCACCAATAATGGAAGTGCATAATACAGGCTGATATGCGCACACACATATACACACAAACACATTTTTTTGTCTGCATTTAAAGAATGTATAGTGCAAGAAAACACATGCAGCATTGACATGCTCATAACCAGATTAGTAGTCAAATACATTTGTGGCAGGCCTAAGTTTAGTGTCACATAATTCAAGATACATCTGTAGAAAAGTCTACAGACAGAAGGTACAATGGGTTATGATTAATAATCTGCTATTTAACCAATGCAATCCACCTTAACTGCATGAGCTAAATATAAGTTCAACTTATCTGGAGGTTGGGAAAGGTCTGTTTCTAACTAGCAGGCCAACTTCAGACAACTCTTAATTTTAAGCAAAAAGAAACTGTTCTAATACAAGAAGTTAACAGAAATATTTATTTATACAAATTTTTAGCACTGAACAGTTCAAAAACCAATCAGAAGTAAACTGATTTAGTTTAAGTCATTGTTATTGCTAAAGTTACTAGCATTTTAAATTTTTAAAATAATTTACATCGCCTTTGCAATCTCCATTACAACTGATTCATAATATCATGAATCCATATATCTTTGTCTGGTAGTGATGTGTCCACCAAATAGACAATTACTTTGCGATCCCATGGATTAGTCCCTTCAATAATTGTTTGCACCTGGGCCACTAGAGGTTTCTTCTCAACATGGTTTCGGAAGACTATTGAAGCTTCCTCTGACCACTGCTGCCATTCTATTCCTAGGGGAAAGCAGCAAAGAAGGAAATTAAACAGAGTCATAAAACATCACTAGAAGTTTTAGAAATATTTTAACCCATATGCTCAGTAAATGATTTTGGAGCCCATAATCTTAAGCATGTGAAGGAAGAGGCACACCTGCCAGAAAAACTGGCCTTTCCACATCAAACTATAGCTTTCATTCTCAACTGAGGCTCAACGACAGCAATTTAAAAGGTATTAAAGTTTCAGTGTTTAGAGAATTAAGCACTAAGAGTAGAGACATGCTGGAATGAATCAGCCAGGGAAACCACTGAACACTGTTATCATGCCCGGAATATACTTTTTGTATTAGGTTCTCCTTTTGAACTAAAGCCATTTTACCACGTGAAAGATAGAGCATCTTCACCTCCAATCTTCTGACAACCTAAATCTCTATTTTTAGATTGATCAAATTATCATATAATCTGCTGTTAAGCATAGGCCTATCAATAAATCATATGGTAAAACTTCCAGGATCATATAATTCCAAACTGCAACTTTCAAAAGGGGTGGTGTGATGATTGCACATCAGAATGTTTCCCTGAAAGAAATGCCTGCTAGTTACTCCAGGAAAAGGTCCAACCCTCCCCCACATACTTATAGTTTTAAATGGTACAACCTAGCCCATGACAAATCATTTGGAGACCATTCCTTCCAATTGCAAACAAAACAATGGTTGTATTAAGTACCTCTGACTAGTGTGCAATGATGGTTAATTAACTTGGTCAAGAAACTGGTGAAATAGTATTAATCAATAATGAAGTACTGTAAACATATATTTTAGATCAGTATTATGATACAATTTAAAAACGCCCACTGTTAACTTTAAGTACTTAAAAATAGCAATACATCCTGTGGGAGGGTGTGTGTGTGTGTCAGAATGATGCAAGTGGCTTTGCAACCGAAAGCCCAACCTTTTTGTATGTGAGTCATAATGTCACATGCACGTATGAAAGGGGCTGAGCTTCCAGGATGATACTGCAATGTTGCTTTTGTCATTTTGATGAAAGCAGTAAGATCTGGCAGACTCTGCTGCTTAAAATTAGTCTCCTTTAAACTGAGTGTGACTGTGGGTGAATTAGCTGATATATTCATGCCCTGCTACTGCCCTTTTCCAAGATTTCTTTTTTTAAGAGCCTCATCTAAAGTGGCCACTTGACAAGAACATGCTTTCTTCATTCTAAAACTAAATCAGCTTCCAATCAGTTTCTAACAACAAATTCAAAGTCCTGGTGTTAAACATTAAAAGCTTATGTTACCAAAGAGAAATTTTTCTTCCACTTAGCCTACGTACTAATGTTACTGGCCAACATCTTATTATCCTCGGGCATAGATCAGATATGGACAACCTGTCATCCTCTGTGTAATAATAAATTGCAATTCTCCAGCCAGCATAACCCACAGTAAGGGATCGTAACTGCAGTCCAAAATATCTGGAGGACAACACACTGCCCATTCCTGGCACAAACAAACTGAGAAAAAATATGGCTGGATAAACTACATGACTATAGTTCAGAATTAGTCAGAATGATTTGTCCTGGTGCTACACTACTATACTGGCACAAATTTCTAAATAAAAATTGGTTGGAATAACAGAAACAACAAACTAACATTCTAATGGTGTACTAAAACTCCTGCGCTTACTAAGTTTTTGATTTGTTTAGCACCTCTTGCAACAGGAGCCAACTGGGAGTGATTAGGCAGAATGCAGTAACCTGCCTATTTATTAATCCTAAGCTCAGATTCAGAAGCGTCTGGATGGAACATGTTGCACACATGCAGCAGGCGCCTCTACTGAACAATCATTTTCAGGGAAATGGGAAAAACAGCTTTAGAACATGATTTATAGGAACAGGACACAGTGATCAAGACGAGTTTTGTCCTAGCAGATGGTGAAGTCATGAAGTTAACTGATCCCAATGTGCTTTTCTATATCTCTATCTCTTTTCTCAAGTCTGAGTTCTGTGTTGTTATTTCTGCAGTCGTCATTTCCATACATCACAACCTGCAACACACCTGCAAGCTGGGCTGTTATGGCCTGAAATGGCAGCTTTCTGAACACATCCACAAGAGGTCTTACATTCTGGATGCCAATCAGCTCGTGTTTACCATAATCCAGTTCATATACTGACACCAGTCCATTTGCCAACACTCCTTTTATTAACACTCTGTGCCACCTAGGAAACGAAGAAACAAAGACAGGACTCTACTCACTCAGAGTGAATAGGTTCACAGAAAGGAAGGGGTGGACTTCATTCCCTGCCCAGTGTCCTGAGAACACCACCTTCAGGTATTAATGTACTAAATATTTCCTACGTGACTCCCCGACTCCAAGCTACTGCCCTGGACCATTTGGCAAACGAAGAAATGAAACCTTTGCTCCCCTTTTCCTATCTAGAGTGGAAGACAGAAGTCACTTAAAAAAAGAAAAAGAAAAAAAATCCCCCCACTGAGGAATGTCCATCCTTTATGGGTACCTCAAACTTTCTGCACAAGGGATACATAGCTCTTTGTATACAGCTGTTCACCCCACCCTCCCTTCCCAGAAAACTTATGGAACTTTTAAAATTCTGTATACGAAACAGCAAGTAGTGCCAAAAAACAAAAAAAGAAATCAGATGACCAAGACAAGCCAGAAATAAAGCACAAATACTTTACTTAGGAAGAAGAAAACCAATGTAAAGACATCAGAACATATGCTTAACCTTGAGAGTTAAACTGCATCTTCATATTTAAGAGAAGTATCCTCAATAGTACAATAAATGGTTGTAGTAAGCAGCAGGGGGGAGGCTTGTGTCCCATCTGGAAGCTGGCCAGAAAGTGCTGGAATAGATAATCTTTGACCTCATCCAGCAAAACTGCTCTTACAATTTTGAAGACACGAGAACTGAATCTAGACTACGTCAAATTTTAGTCCCACTGAAATCAATAGGCTAGAGACTAAATGAGTCTAGTTTCAAACCATAGTTAACAGAATACAATTTCCAAATACAGGACGGAGTACTTATAAAAGTTGCTTACTTGTTTTTTACTTTAGCTGCATAGATTTTGTTTTTTTCAACAGCAACAGCTCCATCTTCTGCTGTGCTATAATGCAGAAGCATCTCTTCCATTAGCACTTCTAAATTGTGCATCTCTTGCCAAGACTGGAGGATAAAGTAACCTGGGTGGCAGGCCAGTGAAACAAAAACATCCATCTGTTCCTGGGGTTGGACAAGTGGCAGTGCTGGTGGCACATTCAAGGTGGTTTCAACCTTGCTGGATTCCAGAACACGAGGAACTGCATCTGTGGAGCTCTGCTTGGGCCCTAAGCTTGGCGGCGCTGGTAAGTCAGCTTCCCTTCTTCCAGGGAAACTACTGGCAGTGACACTCAAAAAGACATCCTTCTGATGCTTCCACAAGTCAGCACTCGTGATCTGCCTATTTATACTGCGATCTGGGTCCGGAAAATTCTTTGGTGTAAACAGATAGATGTGTGCAATCTGGTCATCTAGTCTAACTACCTTATTGGGAGAGAGAATAGCGCAATGATCAAAAATAATTTCTTGATCAGGACAATAGCATAGAGAACTTTAATTCAGAAAACTTTTGCACCAGTATTAAAATGTTACCAGGACAAGTGATTAGTTTAAGTAATAGCAAGCAAACACATAAACCAAGTCACTAATTCAAGAAGAAATAGAGCTTAACAGTATTGTTACACCAAACTACAAAGCTAATTACACAAAGACAAATATAATGCCCACAAGACTTCCAGTGACTATGTTTGGTAGTACTGATGTAGCATACAATATACAAGAGGGTAGATCTGACTGCTAATGCTTATTGCCAGCCTCTGCAGAAGGTTTTACAGAGTGTAACTTACATCAGAAGTGATGTCAATATTCCAGGTCTTTAATAGGTAGGAGCCAAAACTACCCTGACATACTCCCCATACCACCTTGTAAACTGTGAAGCCCTGAAAGTCCATATATTAAATCCCTCACATTTGCTTCACTGAGAAGAAATGCACTGAATATTTTTAAAACCTGAGGACAAACAGAAACAACAGAAATGCAATTCCTCCCTCCTGAATGACTTCCAATATTAGTTGCTTTTACAGCACACAGTACTGAGAAAGACTGACAAATCAAATCCTTTGTTATAGTTGGTGACCAGATGTAGGTACAATTCAGCAACAATATTATGGGGGGAAAGGTGAACGGGATAAAGGTGAGCAATTTACACAAAAGAGAGGTGAAAGAGGAGGAAAAGTAAAAACAGCAGGTATGAACTGGAGTACCAGATCCTATTTAACTTATGTAAGGCAGCAGAAATTGTAAAAAATGCTTAACTGTTAAGTAAGTACAAAGCTATATTTCTGAATGAGAGTCTAGTAGAGTATTAAAGTACTATCATATTGAAACATTTAGATAATTAAAATCTGGTGATAAAATGCAGAAGTATACACCAAAACAATAAAATTCTACCTAGAATACTTTGAGTAACCACTTTTACTTTGATAAACAAGTAATAGTTCAATAACATCTTCCCTTGAATGTTAAGGAGCAGATGTAACTTTTTTTTTTTTACCTTCATGCTGCAGTGAGGACAGTTCAGTACAGTATCTCTCAGCCAAAGTACAGCATCTGGAGTCCACATGGTAATATTAAGAGGAAGGTCAGCCAAGCAGCATTTTATTGCCTAAATATATAATCACAACAACATTCAAGTTACACATGGCAGCAAGATTCATGTTTACTTTGTAAGCTGCTCGAAACTATCCTGAGAATGAGTAAACAGAGATCCTCATACCTGAGGTGGTATTGCAATGATTTCTCGCAGGAATATTGAGGGAATCTCTCTCAGTTCCAGCACTTTTACAGATGCTACTGTTCCAGTATCCATAAACTGAACATCGAGAGTCCGGCTACTGTGAACACTTGTTATCTGAGAGGCGGGGTAGGGGTAATATCAAAATGTTAGAATGTTTAACATATAGGAAGATAAGATGCATCCCAGGCTTGGTAAATCACTAATAATGATTATGGACAGAATTGTCACTTAAGCAGTCAGGCAGTAAAGGATTTGCTAACAATTTACTGCAGCAGGAAGAACCTTCCTTCCTTCCTTCCTCCCTCCCTCTCTCTTTCATAAATGTTAGTTCCTGAGACTCAAACAATTACCCTAGATTAGCCCTTTGAACCTAGTGTTCAACCCAGACGTGTTGAACAGCAACTCCCATAATCCCTGAATAACATGCCAAATTATGCTGGGCTTTTTGACTATGGATGGAGCTGCAGTTTAGCATTGTATGTTTGGCATATTGGTTTCCTATTCAAAAGGTAGGAATTTCCTTTTACTATTTAACTGGTGGGACTGGCTTTTACTCATTTGTTTCTACACTGGTACAAGAAGAGGAGCAATGTTGCATCTCACAATGATGTCAGCATTCTGTTCCACCAGAAATTGGCTCAGAAGAACTGAGCAGAAAGAACGGCTAAACTATAGGCAGGTGAGGAGACACAGTCTGTTCTTAATCCAATGTTCAGTTAAGCAACCCACCTAGAAGATACTAGAGGATAAAACCTCCAATTTTTAGAAAAAGTTTTTCTGATCGACTTGTCAATATTATACTTCTTACCTCTACTCGGGCCCATTTTCCTTTACAGTTAAGCAAGCAGATCATGCCACAAAACGGTAGTGATACAGGATACCCTGTTGCCTGTTGGAGTAGAGTTGAAGCCTGATTATGTAATTATAATGGTTACAATGAAATGTAGGATGAGTTCAGAATGCTTATATAAATTGCTTACACCCTTAGTGTTACTTGTAATTAATTAATTTCCTCCAATCCCAACAAGTAGCACACAAATGGTTATTTTCTTATTTCCATTCCAGAGCACCAAAAGATTAAAGCATTGCCAACAAGCCTGGAGCAATCACTGCTATTAACCATCCAAAATGAATGTTGAATATAATACCACCTTAATGCAAAAACATTCACCAGCCACAATCTCACAGCATTCAAAATAAGGCATACTATTTATTGTGCAACAGAGAGAGATCTAAAGAACAAAACCAGAGTTTTCTTCCCTCTGGTATAAGCCAAAGGTCAAGAATAAGAATGCGCAAAGATCAAAGATGGGCAGAGGATTTTTTTGGATGAAGCACTGTGTTAATATTGTGAAACCCCGGGGGGGCTACACAGTTGGATATGGCTGCCAATGACTAAGAACAGGACACATCCCACTTTCACAAATACAATGGCCTGGATATTTATGAACAGATTTAGTCTGCCTTTCTTCTTCCAGCTCAAACTTCCAGTCAAGACTGCAATTTCCTATTAATTACAAAGTCAAAGCATCCCTTAATATTTGCATTCTGCTTAGAGTCCAACAGTAAGAAAAAGTGTATGGAGTCCCACTAACTTCTCAATAATATTTTGAAATCCGTACACTGCACTACATTTTCCTCCCATGAAAGGATTTCTATGTTAAATAAATATATGGGCTTTCTTCAGCATGGGGCACTTATTTTTAGTATTGCAAACTTTGCATGGCTAGGTAACCAGTATATGTAAATTTTTAAAAAGTGATTAATATCTATTCTACACTAGTCATCAAGAATGAGTGTCCAATAGCTTTGAAATTCATCACTTGTTTATAATGGAATTGCTAGCAACTGCCCTGGAAATCTCTTAATCTTGTAACTTTTTAGGCAGAAGCCAATATTAAAAGTAGACTCACCTTGTGGTGGAAATAGTTTTCCAGTTTCCGCAAAGCTTCAGAGAGCTTGGTCAAGCCCTTTGATGGCACTTGACAATATAAAGTTCCATCTGAGCAAACATTGGTTACCCGGACTTCCGTATAGAGTGCATCTACCTACAAAGCAAAGTACGTGAGATGTTGAATGCCTCTACAACTTAAAAACTTATCTATTTTATTAAAGTAATACAGAGGGGTGAAGGCAGTACCTGAAGATGAAACTCAAGTGATTTATCACGCAGTGCCTTCAGGCAAGTGGCATTGATGTTGATGTCATCATCTCCTGACGTGTCATATAGGATAATAAGGGGAATGTCACTTTTCTCCAATATTTCAACAGCAAATATCTTGCCACAAGTTTGAGACTCTACTGTCTTTACCAAGACTGGATCATCACAGAAAGCCTCTAAACCTACGGTAAGGCAATCAAGCAAAAAAAGTAAGTTGATGAGCATTACAAATTGGAGCTTTTTGTTTCAATATGTCTCTTAGGACTGTCAATGCTTAGTATCAGGATTATATTACAATGGTGAAAGAATTCCACCTCTCTATTTTTACTCTGGCCACTTATTGTGCTTTTCTCTATTTTTTAAGGGAAGTACTACAAGCATTAAGGAAGCTTGGAGCTCCTAGTGCTGTAAAGGCATGATCAATGCCCGCTGAAATCTAAAAAGCTAGAAGGCTGAGTGAAATCACAGGCTTCAAAAACCTTTGAAATTTTTATTTCCTCCCAGAATGGCTAAAGCACCCTAAAACCTTCTGTCCAGAACTTAGACTACAACATAGAGGAAGAAAACAGATTTTCTTTACAGGGAATTCTACCATAGAATACAAAAATTTTTAAATATACTTATCAAACATCAGTGAGATTTCTGAAGAGTTGAACTGGCTTAAGTATCATACAATGAATTTTACTTCATTCTACGGTTGCAATTTAACATTACAATTGTCTAGCTGGCTTGCAAATATTATTCAACCATTTTTCTAATCAAAAGGGATCAGCAAATGGGCAGCCCCATTTACCAACTCAGGGCACTAAGCAACATTCATACCACTGAATGCCAGTGATATCATGAAAAGTATCAAGGTCAAATTCTAACTCAAATCAGCTATAGACTATGGCTCTATTTCTTTCTTATGTGCAAAATGAATGTGCTGACATTGTTGCCTACTAAGTTGATTTATGAAATTCTGGAAGGTTTTAAATGCAACGTCGAATAAAAACCTTTTTTAGCCTGGATGAAGTCTTTTAGTATACAAGGAGTTTTTCAAAAACTAATCACAAAAAGAGGACTGCCTTCTAGTTATCTCAAAGAAATCTAGTCATAAGGTCACCCCCACTCATTTTGTTAACTCTGAGAGCACAAGATGACCTTGCCAGGTACCATCTTCAACACCTGTTGGAATAATGCTATAAGAGTCTATAATCTCTTTCCCCCACTTGCTAATAGGTTGCTATACAAATAGTGTTTGTATCTATTGAAAAGAAAGAGGCAGATCTTACCAGCTAGTTTACATTTGGAAGCCTGGAATGGCAACGTATAGAAATGCTTGGCTAATTTGTACACTCTGGAATTTTCAATGATTTCATTAAAACCATAATCAACATAGCATACCTAGAAACAAAACGAAACAAGAGACATCCAGGAATCTTAACCAGTCACAATACATATGTCATTTAAAATTATTTCTTTGCACTTTCCCTGGGGGTTTGCCCTCCAACTGTGGGCTACGACTCCCATTATCTTCAGCCAGCACACCCACTGGCTGTACAAGCTGCAAGAGTTGTGCTAATAACAGCCCAGCTGCTTTACAACCATGAGAGGCTATAAGTGAAAGGCCTTGAGTTTTCAGGAGAGTTTTGTTTTTTCTTTTGTCCTCTTGCAGCTTCTTTAGCCATCATTTTATGGAGTGAAAAACTGGAATATTCAGGGATTTTTTTTTAACGTCCTAAGGCTACAATCCTTATATATGCTTTGACACCATGCTGAGATCAATCCGCGTCACTGGAAATATTAGGCCATAAAGTACATAGCATGTTGTTCATATAGAGCATATTTCTGTGTACAGAAAAAGCAAGTTACCCAAAGTAAGTTTTAAAAGATTCTCAGTTTATTAAACAGAGCTGCCCACTTTGTGGGCAAGAGAATCTAGGTATAATAGGGATTGAAGGCTGTGACTTGTTCCCCTCAGTTCTTTATTCCTGATCTCTTTCTCTCACGAGGATCAAGGAAAACTCAATTTACTTGTGCTTTCCTAAACGTTCCCCTCCCAAGGAGAAAGGGACTGATTAGTGTGGGCTGGCATCAACAGCTTAGATCAGGGTTAGGAAAATTGCTAAAGTGCATTTCTCAGTATCTCATGCCTCTGGTCAGGCTGGCTGGGGCCGCTGGGAACTGTAAAGAGAGCCAGTTTGATGTAGTGGTGAACATACTGGACTAGAACTGTAGATTTCAACCCCACCCATGGAAACTCAACCATGGCTCAATCACTCTCTCAGCCCAGCTTACCCCACAGAGTTGTTGTGGGGCAAAAAGAGAGGATGGAGCAACACATATGCCACCTTGAAGTCTTGAATGCAAGACAGCATATAACAAACAAACAAGCCACATCCCAAGATGTGGGATTACAATTTCCCCATAGGTGGGGTACTGGTACAACAAGTAGTAAAAGACAAAATCTCAGTACTATTTCAGCTATCTAACAGAGGCAGAGATTTTAGCAGGAAGGCAAGAATAAACAATTCTACTGCTATACCTATGGCTGTTGGCCTTAATAGAATTTTACCAAGCAAATTCCTTGATTGGAGTATTTTTAACCACACAGTTTGATTTTTAGAAATACTCATGGTGGCTAAAACAATAAAAGAATTGATTAGAATAAAATTGGACCAGCATCCAATTTTTATATCATTTTCACTACAGAACTTTTTGCACTTGCCTTTATTCTATTGCCCTCTGTTGAAACAATCTGTGCCCGCAGCCAAGTGTCTTCTTCTGCAAGCACAGCAACAACCTGTCCAACTCGAGGAGACTGGATTTGCAAAAGTGAGGAATTCCGACAGTACCAATCTTTCATCTCATCTTCCATTGACTCCTGGGCAGCAGAATAGTTTGTGCCCACATATCTATGGGATTTCAGTTTGACACAAGTTAGTAGAAATCAGTAACGAGGAAAAACTGGAGCAGCTAAAGTGTTAATATTCTCAAGTGAATGTAACTGAACTATGGAATGTATTTACTATGCTTTTTAGTATATGAGCGAGTTTTTAAATGCATCAATTTTTAAATTAAAAAAAGTTCTGATCCCAAAATATATTTCAAAACAAACAATACCTTCATTTTATTACGCAAACTCTTTTGGAATGAGAGAATTCCATACAGATGCATCAGTTGAAGTCTAATAAAAATACATATTAAACTTATATTTTAAATAAAGCACTTTTTGTACTTATTCCCTGTAATTCAAGTCCTTTGTTCAGAGAGAAAGTGACTTATGAAAGCTATGTAATGCAGTCTGCCACCAGAGATTGTAAGTAAAATGGCAGCAGATTTCAGCAGAGGTGCAACTAGCTTATTAAAAAAACTCTAGAGAAAAAGGTGGTTTGGTGAAGTTTAATACCACCTGCCAAAACAGAGTTACCTAAAGCATCCAACTGGAATTCATACTTAGATGTTATCTGAAGGAAAGACCTCTTATTATGCTGGTGCTTGCTATAATGATAAGGTAAATGAAAAAACCCTATCAAGGGAAAAAAAGATTTACAGAATCAGATGTACAGCTACTGGTGGATGAAGGCAGTTTATTACTAATGAGGAAGAAAGAACAGCTATTTTAATGATTTATACGCATTGCTTGGGTGTAACTCTCATTGCTCAGAATTACAAAAGGAGTAAATCATGAGTACATTTCCAAAGAGGAAAACAAAGCGAGTTTGACAGGATTAGGATGCTTCCTCCTTCGGCAGTAGAACTGCTGACAGATGAAGCCATAGAGGAAGCTTTCAATCTGTTGCACTTTGATTCTTTGCTGAAATTGTGGCAGCTTGGTGATATGAGCTTAGCTGATTTTTTATGCTTTCAGTTTTTAAAATGCAACAGCGTTTAAAACAATTGTGTTATTTATATAATCTATGGACCAATATATAATTATTATTTTCAGATTTGGGGACTTATGATGGCACGTACAGCCAAATGAAATAACATTTCAGTTTATGTATTGTATGGTAAAAACATATTACAGCTTTAAATGTATTAGTATGTTTCTCTTTATATTTTTTTATTAGCTGCTTTGAACAGCTTCTGATGGACAGTTGGAATAAGGTTACAGAAATATTAATAGTAAATTGTAACTTATACTTGCAGTAATCATAAAAATAACAATTCAGGATAATCACAGTTTAACCCTATAATCTTATGTACTTAGCCCTTAGTAGATTCCACAATTTGTTGATTTTGATGAGGGATATATCTCTGGTATGAGAGTGTCTTCATGATCTACCTCCCCTAATAACGACATACACGCAGCACTGCATAATCTGGAATGCTCATCAGTTACAATAAACTAGCATGTGTATAATATTCAAGAAAATATTTGCTTCGCTAATTTGGTTAGATTACCTAATACAACATTCAACTGGTTTCAACTTCATCCTACCAACAGCGAGTAGCTGTGGATATTAGGGGCCATCTAGATCTGGAGATTTTCCATCTCTAACCTTGAATGGGACAGCACTTGCCATTCAAGAGTAGTGCAAAAGCTAGGGGTCTTCTTGGACTCATAATTCAGTGGCAGTTGTGGCCAAAAATGCCTTTACATAGCTCCGTCTGGTGTGCCAGTTGCACCCCTTCCTAGATTGGTAGGCCTTTCAGACAGTCACCTCAGCTTGACTACTGCAATGTGCTCTATACAGGGCTGCCCTTGAAGACCACTTGGAAGCTTCATCTGGTCTAGAATGCAGCGGTGCGGGAGGTGGTGAGCAAGTCTCAGTACTCCTTTATTACACCTCTGCTTCACAAGCTGCACTGGTTACCATTATGCTTCTGGGTGCAATTCAAGATGCTGGTTACTACATAGCATAGGCCCAGATTATTTGAGGGACTGCCTATCTCCCATGGTTTCTGCCTGGCTGATACAGGCTGAGAGAGTTGATGCAAGCCAGATCTCTTAAACAGTGCCATCATTTGGGACCCAGAAAGCATGCCTTTTCTGTCATGGAACTTGCTCTCTGGAATAAGCCCCCCAAGATCCATGTGGCTCCCAACCTATGGTGTTCAAAAGGTTTTGAAGACTTGGCGGTTCTCCCAGGTGTTGGGGGTAGGGAAGATGGAGCTCCTTGTGGTATGTGTTGTGTAGGTGGTTTTTGTTGTGGTTGTTGTTGAGTGGCCAGATTTCCATCTTGTTTATTCATTTTGTATTGTTATTTAATTTTTATTCCGTTTTGCTATACTGTGAGCTGCCCAGAGTTGCTAGCAGTTGGGCAGTGCCTAAATAAAAATAACAACAACAATAGGCAGTAAATAAAGCAGGAAACTGTAATATATATAGTTAGCCAGGAAATGTACATATTCATCAGTTTATTAAAAATAGTTTGATTTCAAATTAGAGCCTTTATGTAATGTTTATGCAGTCTATATGCCTTTTGTACTATGTGCCTATTTATGACATGAACATTAAAGTAAGGATATTTTGAAACAAAACAAAACTTCTGAATAAAGATGGGTAAGATTGCATTTTAACAAGGATCTATAATTTTCCTGGAAGCAAAACAGGATGGATGCTGGACAATTTTTCCTTCAATTAAACTGCCCTTTTTATTTAGTTGGTTCAAATATAGGTCAAATTATATTAATATGGCATTAATATATTCACATATTAGTAGTATGCTGATTATTAGCAATAAACTAGGAGAATATTAATATAGGATATCATCATACTAAGATATATTATATTAATAATATATATATAATGTAATAAACTATATAGTTTGAAACTATATTAGTACAGTAAAAGTTTGAAACTATACCAATATAGTATATACTATACGAATATAGTAGTATAATAATTGGAGATCAAAAAAACATAATCATCATGATTTACAGAATAAGTCTCCTAAATTGTATATCTATTTCTGACTTGTCGAGTCATTCTCAGAATATTGTTCTCTCCCTCTTTCTTTCACACAGAAATGCAACTTTTAATTTCGCACTTATAGTTGATCCTAGTTTTAAAACATGGGCTTTAACATCAATGGGCTTTAACATACTTAATACAAATAAATTCAGGTCCAATTTTACACCTATTTCAGACTTACTGTACTGTTGAATCAATTTACAAAGGACTATCTTGTCAGAATTTTAACATGATTATTCTGAAAAAAAATTATAATTAAAACTTTACAGATTGTGTCCAGTAGGGCTGAGTACGTTTCAAAAACCTTCTGGCCTCACAACAGTAATAAAGGTTTGATATGTTTCAAAAATAATACAGGAATGTTTTAGATTTCATGTCTTTTTTCAGATATCCATCTGAACTTGAAAAAAAGATGCTGCTGCTTTAATGAACTGCACTTCTTTAATGCTAGTCTTAAAACAGCTTGTGTGACAAGACAGGCTGCTTTAACTAACAGAAAAGGAATTCTGTGTTCATGTAAGGTCTGAAGTGCTTCTTCCAAAACTTTTTTGAAGCATGTCCAGTCCTAGTATGCAGCTGAATCTCTTTGAAGTCTTAAGTGAATGGAAATTCCCTGATACTGCAAATTTTCCAAATTATTATTAGATTTTTATCCCACCTTTTTTATATATAACTCAAGGCGGCGGACATACCTAATATTCCTGAGTCCTATTTTCCCCACAACAAGCCTGGGAGGTGGGTTGGGCTGAGAGCACGCAACCGGCCCAACGTAACCCAGCTGGCTTTCATGCCTAAGGGAGGTCTAGAATTCAGTTTCCTGCTTTCTAGGCCAGCACCTTCACCACTGCACCAAACTGGTTCCCATTCATGGAAATGCTACATTCACTTGCATTCTTTTTCACTATTCCAAAGGATCTCCAATGCACTGGAATAAATTTAGAAAGGGGATGGGGGAAGTGCAGAGAATTCCAGGGTGTTGTGAAAATCCCTTCTATGATCCAAGGAAGAATCTGCTGAAGTAAAGAACCTTCTATAAACAGAGGGAAAACACAACAAGATATACCCCTGGAATTGTTCAAATTGAGATTTTTCCAATTCTTACCTATGATTTTTAGCAACTCCATGCACTAGAGAAATGTCAAAGAGAGGTTTATAAACTTACCTAACAACAACTTCATTTGTAGAATTTAGCTCCACTACCAACACAGATGGTGATGTTTCTGCTGGGATAATTAAAGGAGGTACAGGAATACTTTCCAAATCATCCTCTTGGGATTCCTGCTTTGCCTTAATAGACTGTTGCTCAGCTGGTCTCTGTAAGACTTCACGTGTGGAGTTCTCAGCAA
Source organism: Liasis olivaceus (assembly GCA_030867105.1). Taxonomy (NCBI): domain Eukaryota; kingdom Metazoa; phylum Chordata; class Lepidosauria; order Squamata; family Pythonidae; genus Liasis; species Liasis olivaceus. The sequence goes on along the minus strand of CM061348.1, from coordinate 156,483,068 downwards.
TAATATTCAGGTTCTTCTGTGTGTGCTGTTTTGGCTTTGCATACAGAATTGCCTTCTTTGGATTTTCAGAAATGTAATTGACCGTACATATATCTGAAAGTAAGTCAAGGTTGTCCAGAAGATTCTGGGGCAATGCTGCTTTGTATGTATCTTCATATACTTTGGGGAGTGCATTAGCCCAAAGACCACTAGAATATTTTATCAAGATAGCTGCAATATTTTGCTTGAAGTCTCCATGGAGCGTAGCAGCTTTAGTTCCTGGACTCTGTTTTATTAATGGAGGCTGAGGCTTTCTTTCTTGGCCTGAAATATCCTTTCCTGGGTGATGCATTTTCCCAGAAGGATAGAGAAGGATATCTCTTTGGCCACCAGAACACACCTTCTCTGCCTTTGAAAGAAGAGGAGTTATAAAAAAAGACACAATGACTAAAATGCTTAAGTTCAATGCTACTGTTCAAGCTCATTGATCAGAAGTTGAACAAGCCTTCTGTCCCAAACACTGCTGTTACTCATCTTTCTTCAAACACTTTTTTTCTTACCACCTCCAATTAAACTTGCCATTTCACCTTATATAAAACATATTTGAAGTGAGCAGCCAAACAGAGGATAAATGTACACTTCCCTAGCATATTTTCAATCATTTGCTTAGTTTAATAAAAGATTTTAAATTTCTAGGTAAGTGAAGCAGGCATGTTTCAAGACCTACACATCTACAGGACCATCTTCTCCCAAGAGTCTCTGCCAGCCTTTCAGATCTGGAAGAAAAATCCGCCCCGGGGCCCCAACCCATCTAGAAGGTTGGGCCTTCTCAGCTGCTGCCCCCTTCTCTGGAACAGCATTCCCCTAGATATCCAATAGGCCCTGATCTTTGTCTTAAAGCAATTACAAAATTATTGTAATTTTGGTTATTTCAGCAACATTTTGGGGTACATGGGGGTGTATTTGTTCCCTCCTATACGGTAAAACTTTGTATCCATCATGGCTGTTCCCCAATGTCTAAAGAAGTTCGTTGTTGTTGTTGTATACTGCTTTTCAACCTATTCCTGTTCAGAGATCTAACATGCTCAGTCTTGGAGCTGCATGTAAGCCTAATATATAAACTTGTGAGAAAAGGCTGCCTAAAATCACTTACCTCTTTTGATTATATTCAGGTAAATCTTTCCAATCCAAACCACTTATTTTGATTGACTGAACCTCCTACTTTTCATGCAACTATGGCAGTCTATTACAACCATGGTCCCTATAAGTATTGGACAGCAACTCTCGTAATTACGAGTGGATGTGCCCAAATGCCATTCTGGCTAGGAATTTTGGGAACCAAAAGACAACACATCTGGAGAGCACCAGGCTACAGAAACCTGACCTACGGGTATCACTGACTTTTTAATAGATATTTTAAAAATGGTTAACACTGTGTACAAACATTTGGAAATACGTTTAGAATTAGAATAAGTTGAAAAAAAGCCCCAAAAGACTGTCCATGCAAGAATGCAATCTTCAAGTTACAGTACATTCCAGTAGACTGTTAACACAGAAAAAATGTTTAAAATATTATTTAAAAACAATTGTTTTTCAAACAATTTCCCAATTTATTTCTGGCCATACTTAGTATATTACTTTACAACTGAAGCCCTATTGGAGCAGATAATTCTCAGTGTTAGCCCTAACTACAGGCAGGAATCTGATAATGCAAGGCCGTACATCCCAAGGCAAATAGCTTTTCCAAACACAGAAGTTCCCATCTACAAATGCTCATCCTCTACGGTGCTGGATATGGCCACTTTTAACCCGAGCCTAATTAGGGGCTTAAATAAAGCCTAGTAGCACAACCTATAAAATCTTTTGTTCTTCAGTCTATATTGCCGTTTGATCTGCAAAGTTAGAGCTGCCTAGGGATACAAATTTTCTACTGTCCCTTTGATCACATGCACAGATATTAAATAACTATATTTAGGGTGGCAATCCTCTCTACACCCATTTCCAAGAATTTCCACTGAACCATGTGTGGTTTACCCGTGAGTGAACATGCACAAAAAGATTCTGCCTGAGTAGTCATGCTGTTTGGCAGAATAAAAAAATCTTCATAATTTGAGAATTAAGAACACTGTTGAGCTCAGATGGGAGGCGTATATAAGAACACATCAGATATAGGGGCTCAATGGCTGATTTTGCTGAGATATAGTGATACTTCCAGGATTCTAAAACATGAGATCACTTACTATATTCTGAGTTCAGCAGGAAGCCCTCAGGAACAATTTTATCCTATTAAGAGTGGAATTCTATATAGTCCTATTCATAGATAAGCTTCAGCACTTTGATAATCCTAATTTAGCTGAGGCTGTCTAGGCTTTTACATGCTGATTTTAAATTCTGATTTCCAAGTAAACCAGCTTGTAGATTTTTACTTGAAAATTTAAAACATACATTCAAATCAGACAATTAGTCTACAAATCATTTTATCTGCTCTGATAAAATTAGCACCTACCATGCAAACATGAGGCCAGTATTCAAACTGTGCCAGCAAAGTTGTATTAAAGTCCTCATCATATGCCTCTCTGTACAAGTGTGGTATCTTCGATAACCATATTCCATTGCTGAATCGGTTTATGATGTCTTTTACTCTTTTCTGAATCTCAATTATATCAGTATTTGAGTTACGAGGGGGGACTGGTTGCATTAATTGTCTTGGTTCTTTTACATTTTCTGCAAAAGCAAACACATATTCTTGAATATACTTATTTTGAAAGGAACAATGATTAAAACTATTAATAATCTAAAAATGAGCCACAGTGTGTTTCATTTAATAAACCACAATTAAACCAAGGCTTAATTTATTATAGAAATTGTAATAATTATATTTTCTTTGGGGGGGAATGATAAAGAAATCTTTAAAACCAATAATTGCAATTTAAAAAAAAAATTAAAAAGCTTATATAAATATTCAATTAATAGAAATAGTGAATTTTTTTCACCTGTTAAGATACTCCTACAAAGCACCACTATGTTGCAGACTTTAAAGTAAAGTTGGCTATTGGTGTTTACATATAGACCCATTAATATATATGCAACTGTCATCATAATAACTGCTTCTTCCCTGCTATAGCAAAAGCTCTTTCTTTAGGTGCTAACAGGAAGGAATGTGTTCGTGCTGCTTAGTCTAGGTTTGCTTCACCTACACTGTTTTGAAGGTAAGCTCATCACTGTAAAAGTGTAAAGGTAACAGAAAGTAGGAGAATGTTTAAATACTGTTAATCAAAACAAACACAAATTCCAAATTAATCATAAGGAGATGATGGAAGATTGAAGGGGGAATGCTTAACTGAATGCAACCTCTCTATTTTTGCCTGCAAGCCTTTTAGATCACAGCTTAGATTGTGAAAATACATTTCATTTGGTATGTTATCAAACTCTCACCGAAATGGTGAAAAAAATCATATATTTAAAAACAAACAAGGAAAGCAGCCTTACAGAGCTATGTTGGAACTTCTAATTCTTCGCTGAGGTTCCAACCAACAGTTTAGAAGTGCTGAATTCAGCAAGCAAAGATTTCACAGTGTTAATTCTTTTAACCACTGCTGAAGAAATGCAAAAACTTCACAATAACTGACTGAAGAATCTTTGGGAAAGAAAGGCTTCATTTGTTTTACAGGTTGAGCTTATTCTTGTTTACTCAAAACCCAACCTCATCCAATTCAGCTGAAGTTAGAAGCTTTTGAAGTTTAAAACACCATACATTTTCTCTTCTTTTTGAACAGAGACCTACTTTTTAAATCTACGACGATGATCTGTATGAAATATTTCTCATTTCCTTACAAAGTTACAGATTTAATCATTAATCATTACAAACAAATGTAACTGCTTTCATTAATTCTATGCAAGATCTTAAAACGTTAACACAGGTTTCATGACACTTAGAGCCATAGGACTGAAATAAGTCACTCAAGCCATGGTGCTCAATCTTCTGCTCAGTGCAGGAATCCATATTAAGCATCCCCATAGAATCAAAGTTGGAAAGGAAAAAACAAATACTCATAAAATAGCCTTTTCAAATCCCATGTACTAGGAAGCTAGTATAACCAACAGGAACTAAATCAGGTAGCATGAAGTTCTTGGCTTCTAAAATACCCAACATCTTGCCATCTATCTGGCAACCTGACTGCCCAAACCTTTTTTTTTTTTTTTTTTGGTGGGTAGAGGGAATAAATCTGGTATGACCTAAATTGCTTTCAGTTATATACTTGCACAGGAAATTGAACTGTCTTAAACTTCCAGGAAGAATGGTAAAAAGCCAAGGAACAGAACCATAAGCAATTTGCCCTTGTTTTGGTTCAGAATATAATAGTTGTAGCTATCCATAATGGGGTTTTATTTTATTATTTATATAATAAACTCATTAGGTGATAAGCCAGAATTCCTTTGGCTTAATGTATTGTATGGATCTAGCAATTGTGATAAGCCATGGCTTACAATAACGTACAAACTTTTATTTGCCCATCTAACTTCGAATCGTAGTCTCAGGCAGAGAACTTGCACATCAACTGATACGTTATCCTTTTATATATTAACTTACCTAGATAAAGCATGAATTAGAACTATACTTTTACTATTTGGTAGACAGGTGCAGTACACATTAGCAATAGCTTCCCAACTATCAGAAAGTGAGAATTAGCTTCACAGCCAACCATTAAAATGTGGACCTCTAATAACATACCGTTAATATCCAAAGGCACATTTCTTGTCAGATGAACTTGAATCTCTTTTTGAAACCTTGGTGGAACCATAAGTCTTCTCTCAGGCCTAAAAACCCAAAGCAAAGACTCAGATTTTCATTTTCTAAAGACTCCAGCTAAACAATCCATATACCACATAGACTCTCTACCTGCATTCTTGTTTTCAAATGTAGTGGTTGTTACCCTATTACATAAAATGGAACTATTTTATTCCGTACAAGTTATGCTGGGCAACTGAAAGTAAACTCTTTTCTGTAGGAAATCCACATAAATTTGTGGTTAAATAAACATAAAAACAAATGCATATACATAAACAAACTGGGCAAAACAAAAAAAATTAAATGAAAAATTAGGTACACTGGAACAGGCTCATCTACACGTAGCCTAAATAAAGAATCTAGCATAAATCAATGAAGGCTGATTATTTTCTGTGCCTAGCTTCTATTTTCTTTTGCAGGTTTTGTTTCCTTGCAACACCTTCACAGCCACATCATGCATTCATAGCTACCGAATCTCAATGCAACTGAAACTTCTCGTGAGGAAAGTTAAACTTGTGCCCATCTGTTTTCAGAAAGTCCTTTTTTGCAAGTCCAACAACCACAGAATCCTCTATCTGTGCAGACCTCACTAGCTTCTAACATTAGAGGACATAATAGCCCTTTGGGCTTTCAGGAAAAGGCTGTTTCATGAATGGCCTTGTCCACTGCATGGTTCAATGACTGAACAGCCCACTCAGAAAAGAAGCCAAAAAGACCCTACAGTTGCTTGTCTTTGCAGAAACAGGGCTATCAAAACACCCAGCAGCTGCAGTAACAACTCCAACAGCTGTAAATTAGGAAAAGACTGGGAAGTGGGGATCATGGCCATTATAATGAAATTATAATGGCCACATTATAATGAAATTCCTGGGCTGCTGCTAATTGCTAGAACTACCAGACCCATAGCATAAGCAATAGCTATTACTTGCCAGTTTCATCTCTGAAGCTTCTTCCAGCACACATTATGTCTCACAATGAAACCACCAATAATTCTGACAAATTCATTCATTTATTCATTCCTGACAAATATTTTCCTATTTGCGAATTTATATATTGCTGGGATTTCCAGGGAAGAAATGGCGGACTGGCTTCATGAAAAGCGGAGCCGACAAACATGGTGGAATGAAGAGCCTGGAAATAGACCAGCTCTTCCATACTTCCTCTCTGGACAAAGAGAGGACTTGAGATTGCCTACATGTGCTCCAGGCAGCTGCTCCTCATGAGGAGACTGCAAGACAGCAGTCTCCAGCAGGTTTTCAGCACTGGGAGATGAGGGAATAGCCACCTTGCTCAAACCACGGTCAGCACCTTTGAAAGGACACTGAGTTCACATATTTCCTTTTCTAATAACTTTCAGAAATTGCTTGTTAACTGCTTTTCAGCTATTAGGAACCTTTGGATTGACAGCTTTTACAACACTGGCTGAGTTTCCTTCAATCCTTAGAAAAAGAAGTTTTAAATACAAGTTTAAGAACTTAAAAAAAAATTTTTTTTTTGGAATAGGCAGCAAAAGAGTGATTAAAACTTTGATTTTAGAAAGTTACAAACAGACTAAGGGTCCAGATAAATTTGAAATAAGATTTTGGAATTAATTATACAGAATCTTTCCCATGGGAAAATGCTTTTGTTCTGAATTCTTAAAAAAAAACATAATAAGACTTTAAAAATTGGACACTAGAGGAAACTAGAAGGAACTAAAGATTACCATTAAAGAAGAACACTCAAACTCAACTTACAAATACAGAATGAAGCAAAATATGTTAACGTTGAACATACTGAAGGATATTTTTGAACAATGGACCCAGAAATTAATTTCAAGAGTGTCTGCCTCTATAGATAGACTGTATTTCAAAGAAGTTATGGAAGAGGAACAAGTTTTGCCTGACAAGATTGAGACTGATTTGAAAGTGACAGGCTACAAGAATCACAAGGAAAAAGATGTTACACTGGATATACAAAAAAAACCAGCTGATGTCTTAATAATGAAAAGGGATATACAAATAACAAACCTAGACAGTGACCTGGATAATTTTCCTATATTGGATTTACAAAAGAGGCTTGTTAAAACTTTGAAGAATTTTGTGAAAAGGGACAAGAAAAAATGAAAAGAAATGAAGTTCTAGGACATTATTTGAAGGTTCTAAAGATCAAGATTGTTAAACGTAAAAGGAAGGAATATAAAGTTGGTTTATGTGATCAAGGTTAAAATAGATATGTTGTTATTTCTGATAACCCTTAATGAACTTTTGCTGACATCAGGACTGAAATGACAAGGTTTTAAGGATTTGTTTATAGATAAGAGATGGGATATGAGAAGAATAGATAATTTGTTCTATTTTAAGAGAAGGTGATAAGTTATTAAAATTGTTTATACTTGTGATGAAGGGGGAAGTCATTTCTTTATACATTTTTTTTACTATATTCTTATTTTTTTTCTTTTCTATTTTTTCTTTCTTTTTCTTCTTTTCTGCACCTTCTATTTTTTCTTTTTATTCTTTTTTCAGTTTGTATTAGTTTGTATTAGTTTGTATTTTTAATAAAATTATTTTAAATTACTATATTAAAAAAAATTATGTATTACTGGTAAACAGTAGCCAAAATATTAAGTCTACCATGGATGGGCAGTGTTTGAGGGGTCATGAGCCACTATTCAATCTCCCAATCTTCTGGAGGACTACAGAAGGCAATTAACATTGGGTGATCTCCTATTTTGAAAATATAAGGGCTAGCAGTTTTAAAAATGTACTGTATAACACAAATCTCATTCAGACAACCACAGCATTTCATATTTTCACAGATGGGGTAACTAGTCATTACTACTACTTCCATTGCCCCTGCAGTTCTTGGTGTAACGTAGAATTTACACAGCACTTAGCAGAAAATATTCCAATTCAATCCAAATCTATAGCTGAGCAATATCTATTGGGACCAATCAAAACACAAAAAATTTTGTGTTTAATTTCAGTTGGTCCTAATAATCCCAGAATTGGGAGGGTGGGTTCTTGCAGTAGATTTAAGAAGATTTTTTCTAATCTACTGTTTTCTTTTGCACACCATCCTAAAACTGTGACCATATTCAGACTTTGGGCATCAGCTCGCTCTTCTACTGAATCCCCACTTTCCTGTTTTGCTTAATATAGAGCTTGAAGAGTTCTGGAGAACTAGAAGTTCAGAATGTTTTCATGAACCAACAATGCATCTTGTCTCTTCAGGTTTGTTGTATAGCGAAGAATTTCATTATAGGCTACTTTCCGAGGCTAGATACACTGCCTTCCCCTACTAGTGGCCGATCCCCCAAAGTCATTTCAGGCAAGATGGGGAAAAGAACAAGCTAGATTTACAATTGCTAACTATCCACAGCTATCTTTCTGTTTATATGGGAAAAACGGGCAACGATGGACTCCCTAGTTTGGAAAGCTGAGAATACAAATTATTTTGTGTTTAAACATGGTGTTCCATGATTATCACATAATCTCCCTTCTTCCGTATTATTTCTATTCATGTCTAAACCACAATGACTATGGGAGATACACTCTCCACCTAAAATAGCTTCTCTGCAAAGGAATTAAGACCTGACCTTGGGAAGTTATGACAGAGGCTTTAAAGGGGGAAGGAATGTGCTGTTAACTTGAATAAGAGATTACACAGTCCAGAGGTAGAAGGAAGCATAAGGAAAAAACCCAAATTACCCTGCCTTGATTTTGTTTAATATATGATGAGACAGAAACAGACTTGGGCAGGCAAGATTCTGCTAATGTACCCTACAACAATAAAGTAGCATTCATGAATCACTGCGGTGTTTGTTTCTTAAGCTGGCCTACCTCAAAGGTCTGACACTTTCAACTAAAAAGGACTCACAAACAATAATACTAATATATTAGTTTGAAAGCACCATTTTCCTAAAAGCACAATAGGAGGATTAACAAGGCAATATGAACTAGTCTGAAAAATCCAGTCACAACAACAGTCTTTGCTGGTCTATCTGTATCATCATTTGATGATCCAGAACAGCAGCAAACAATACATGGAGAAGTGATGGCACAGCAGCTGAGCTTGTCAATTTTGATTCTGTAGACTGTGAAAGGGGGAAGGGGAGAATACTACTAGATCACTAAACATTTGGCATAAAGCTCATCTCCTTTTTCCTTAAATTGTGTGTGCACAGTTACAAAAAAACATGCCAATTCAGTTTTGTCTAACTTTAAAAATGGACTACTGCCAATTTTGAAATTATAGTACTCCCCACTTTAGATGTAAGGGGATTTTTTTCCCTCTTCAATCTAGATTATTCAAGTAGTATAACTGCTGCAGAAAAGCTAAGGATGCCTAAATTTAACATATTAATTTTCTCCTGGTATTGCAGAAAGAATTCCCACATGTTAATTTTTGTTCCTGGTTTAGAGATGTACAGTTTAAACTTTATGACTTAGAAAGGTACAGTTTATATAAATAAAAGTCTATCAAAACAGCTCTCTCCACTTACAGTCAAAAATAGAAATTTAAAAGCAAATGCATAAATATTGTGACAAACCTCCATTTACTTTAAAAATATAAATACATTGTATGTAGTAAGTTAGAACTCTTTATTATCACTGCCTTCGCTTTATTCAAGAACAAGTATGTTCAATGTTTTAGTCTCTGAATCAGAAAAACAGAACAAAGAGAAAAGCAAGTTCATATCATTGCTATTAAAAAGCTAATAAATTATTCAGACTTAGACTGTATGCATTTAATGTTATACAAAATAAATGTATGTTGTTTTTGGAGAAACATCTCTGGAAATAGTAATATGGTAATTTATCTAGTCAGCAGCATTAAATTTGAAATTAACATTCATGATAAGGCTAGTCTGTATTAAAGTAATTGGGATAAGTAACACTTGCTTATGAATAAACATGAAGAAATATTGGCTGCAGGTATCGCTTGATATGTAGAGAAAATCAGTTATCTATTTTGCTAGCATAACTCAACCGTACTTCTCTCATGGGCCTTTCAGATCATTTATTTCTGTGTGTGCATGCACGTGTGCGCTTTCAAGTCAGTCTTGACTCTTGGCCACTGCCTGGACAAGTCCCTGCAGTTTTCTTGGCAAGATCTTCAGAAATGGTTTGCCATTTTCTTCCTAAGACTAAGAAAGAATGACTGGCCCAAAATCACCTGGCGGGCTTCACATGCCTCAGGCAGGACTAGAACTCATGATCTCCCAGTTTCTAGCCAGCTGCCTTAACCGTTACACCAAACTGGCTCTCCTTTCAGATCATAGCAAATTCTAATTCTAAACAAGACCACTGAAAACTAAAGGCCTGTGTAAATTAGGAAGTTTCTCTGCTTTTCCACATTTATTTCTTGACTATGGGTGTCTAATTTTGACATCTGTCAATTTATTTTCTCTGATAGATATATGAAGTGAAACGTGATGCAATTCACGTGTTACACTAAAACATTACCATCAGAAAGAATATGCTTGATTACTTGGGACCAAGAACATTACCTGCTTAGACAACTTGTTTTAAACTATAGCTCTATTTATGCCATGGTATAAACTGTAACAAGTTTAAAAGAGAACGCTAAAAAATATTTTCTCATCACTATCAAAGAAAATATTGTGAAGTAATCCTCCACATGACACTATCTCAAACAAAAAATTAGAAAAAGTCTGATCGTACAATTTCTCTTTTCCCTACGTTTTTCCATTATACCGACTTTCCTTTTCCTCCTCTGGCTGGCATTTTTTCTTATCTTTTCCCATTATTTCCTGCTATGAACTTCCCCATCTCTAGTGGAAAACAAGGAAACCCACTGGTCTGTAATTCCTGTACTATTTTCACTTATCATTGAAGTTTATACTTGGAACACCTGTTTATACCATTAAAAAGCAATTTCATCCTAAGGAAACACCGAGTTCTAAAATATCATTACAACAACCATTGACAAGTTTTCTAACCTATTCATCATGGTCACATGTCCTTGTATTTCATTAGGTACAGCCATCCCAAATTCAGGGGATAAAGTATATGGTGCAGGGTTCATACTAGGCTTAACAACAGCATAGCTTCCTTTGCCTCTCAGCAGTGGGACCGGACCCCTCTTAACCTCTTCTGAAAAACTCATGAATCCAGGTTTTCTCAGAGTGTCCTTTGGCTTGCCTAAAATACAACAAAATAGACACAACATCCTAAGTCTCATTTTCTATTTACCTATGACTAGGAAGCATTTCAGTGGATTAATTTACCAAAAAGCTGAGAATCTGATAAGCAAAGACATTTTAGATAAGCAATTGGTATCTTAATGCATAATCAATTTTAACGTTACTTGCTTATATCAGGATTCTATAATCTCTTCCAGTTTGGGTGATCTGATAGACAGACACACAGACACACAGAGTTCCACAGGCGACAAGGGCCAAGTCCGAGCAACACAGTGATGTCACTGAGTAAGCAAAGTTGAAACATTCTGACCTTTGTGTGCATGTCCCATAGAAACAGACATCCAATATAATCTTTGTTTTTTTTAAAAAAAGCTAAAGTTTGCTCTGTTGAAAAATGCCGATTTGCCACTGAATTTTAGCAGGGAGAAAAATCCCTGGAGAATAGACAGGACAGAGGAGTGTATGCAGTCCATGGGCTTACATGATAGTCATTTTGGAAGAAATATACCCAATTATTTAAGAACTCTACATTTCAGAACATAATTAAATACTGAAGAATGTAACTTAACAGACTACGAAATTGTAGACATAATGGAATATGAAATTAGAGGCTGAACTATGAAATAGATTATGACATTATAGGCACACATCTTCCTTTTCTTTCCAACATTAGGGACTTTACCATGCAGCTGTGAGGGGCGTGTGATTCGTCCAAGTTTATGCACAGTTAACTGCAGTCAGCAGAAATACCACATCAGAAAAGCTCTGCCAGTGATCAGCAAGTAGCTGATTCGTTCAGTGTGCTCTGGCATGGTGTTTTGCAACTGACAAGCTTACCTACTGAGGCGAGAGTTGTTGTTTTTTTCAGCCTCATCTGGCAATTCACTTGCCGCTTTGATTTTCTTTTGGAGGTTCTCTGGCAGGCTACAAGCTGAGCGATTCTTGCAGTCTCCTGGCAAACAACAGCGTGGCAAATCACCTGCGCGATGTGGAAAGAAACATAGATGGTTATGTATTAATGGCTTTATACATTCCTAGCTATGGGAGGCATTCATTCATTATAAGCCATTCCACGCCTTCTTTGCATTGGCTTGCAATATGCTAAAGCAAGCTTAGCATACATCTGCACATCTGTCACAGCTGTACAGATTACGGCAATGTTAATGCCTGGAGCAGAAAATATGGGGTGCCCTTAGGTACTGCGTTTTATGCTCTTCAGTGCCATTTAGAAACATGGTCTTCAACCCATGGATCATACAAGCTAGCAGTACTTATTTTTTAAGATGGTGATTGGATGGGTTGTGTGCTGAGGAGGGGTTGGCGTGGATGCTATCTTTGTTTTTGTATGGTTTTTTGGGGGGGGTCGATTTGGCTGGCGCACACCACCACTGAGCTAGTGGGGGAACCCAGTACAGTATTTACTAGCTCTCTAGCCCATCACAAAGCCCTGGAGACATACGAGGCCTCTGAGGCTGCAAAGGCGGCTGGAGGCTGCAAAGAGAGAGGGAACTGGAGATGCAGCTGAGGAGCTGATGCAAGACCTGGTGGCTGTGGAAGATGCAGAGGGTTGAGGAGGTGATGAGAGTCTGGCAGCTCTTGGACCCTGGATGGTGGCAGTGGTGGAGTCCAGAGATGGTGCATCTGGACTGCTGAAGATGCACCAGTTGTGAGTTTGGGGCCACAACCCAGGCCTGGCTGCTGGGCCCAAGAGGAATCCCAGTAAGGTCTATATAGGCCCAGTGAGGGCCTTGAAACTGGCATCTCAGTAAAGGACAGCTGGTGTGGTAAACTTTGCTGCCTGTGCAGCCTTGGTGGCCCTAGCCTTTTGCCCCCCCCCCGCCCTCCAAAGTTGGCCTTGGGAATCTGGCTGCCCTGGGCCCTGGGCCACTATCTGTGTCATCATTAGGGCATCTACCCTGTTGGGGGGAGTGTGTGTGGAACTTTTGTGTGTTGGGGTTCCTCCCCCCTTCTTTCTGTCCCTGTTGGGTAGGAAAGGTCCTTCCAAACATCTATTGGGCTACTGTGAGGATTATTCAGGCTATCTGGTGGATCAGGTCGCTCAGATTTGCTCCAATTTGGACTCTGACTGGGCAGAGCAGGCTGAGATGCCTGGCGCATGGTCTACAGGTATGATCTGAGAGGCTTTTGGAGCCAGCAACTCCCGAGGAAGTGGACAGCCACCAGTTTACTGGATCCGAGCCCCTCCGAGAGCATAAAAGCAGCCAAGGTGGTGACCCACAGTTGGATCCAGTCCGTTGTGTCAGCCTCTCTGAGGAAAGGGGTGGTACCTCTTGCCTCAAAAGAGGCCATCCCTGGACCCAATGGTTTTTGACAACTACCGACAGGTCTCCAACCTTCCCTTTTTGCCAAAGGTTGTTGAGAAGATGGTCAGTCTGCAGCTGAGGAGACTCTCAGAGGAAATGGATTATCTAGACCCATTTCAGTCAGGTTTCAGGCTGGGATTTAGTACCTAGACAGCCTTGGTCATGCTTGTTGATGACCTGTGGCAGAGCCAGGATGGTGGTGGTGCATCCATCCTTGTGCTCACTGACCTCTCAGCAGCTTTTGATACCATCAACTACAATATTCTACTGAGCCGGCTCCATGGGTTGGGGATTGGAAGCACTATTTTACAGTTATTCTCTTTTCTCCAGGGCTGGTTCCAGTCGGTGTTGGTTGGGGGGAGAGATCGCTCCCTAGGTCCTTCTTATGTGGGGTGCTGCAGGGCTCTACTCTTTCTCCCCACCTTTTCCATATCTACATGAAACTTCTGGGCGAGGTCATCCATTGGCTTGGGGCTCAGTGTCATCAGTATGCTGATAATACCTAATTATATCTTTCGACCCAGGGCCAGCCAAGAGTCTTGGTAAGGTCCTGTCCCAATGCTTGGAGGTTGTGTTTGGGCCACCCAGGTCTGGGGATATTCCATCTGTGACCTTGGATGGGGTAGCACTTCCCCTTAAAAGTTGGTACACAATCTGGGGGTCCTCCTGGACTCACAGTTCCTGCTAGAAGAGCAGGTGTCAGCTGTGGCCAGAAAAGCCTTTGCACAACTCCATCTGTTACACCCTTTCCTAGATCATGGCGCCCTTCAGTCACTCATGCCCTAGTCACCTCATAGCTTGACTACTGAAATGTGCTTCCCTTGAAGACCAAAAGAAGTTTTAACTAGTCCAGAATGTGGTGGTGCGAACAGTAATGGGCATGCTTCAGTACGTCCATGTAACACCTCTGTTTCGCGATCTGCATTGGTTACCAGTTTGCTTCTGAGTGGGATTCAAGGTGTTGGTTGTTACCTATAAAGCCCTCCCCTGCATAGAGCATGGTTACTTGAGGGACTGCTTGTCTCCCATAACTGCCCAGCCAATTTGATTCTGCAGGGTTGGCATGCTCCGGGTTCCTTTGATTAAACAATGTCATCTACAGGACCATGGAAGCATGCCTTCTCTGTAGCAGCATCTGCCCTCTACAACTAGGTTCCCCCCAAGATCCGGATGGCCCCCACTCTGTTGTTGTTTAGAAGAGCCACGAAGACATGGTTCTTCACCAGGCCTTTGGCAAGGGAGAGTGAGACCCCTTGCTTTATTGCACTTGCCATCTTTTTGTGTTTTATTGATTTTATTGTAATTTCTTTGATTGCTGTGAGCCACCCAGAGTTGCTGAGAGTCAAGCGGCATGCAAGTTTAATATATTATTACTATTATTACCTTTAAGACATACACACTCTCAGGTTTTGGAGGCAGTGCTCAAAAGGCTCAGATGAATCTTTGTATATGTATTACAAACAAGCAAAATAAAGACTACAATACAGTCACCCCACCACGTAAACTACTCAAGAACAATAACTGAAATGGTAAGCACCTCCAAGTGACTATGCGCAAAGGCCTAGATATAGGCTTTGCTTTGTGTTAAAATAATCAAAATTCAACACTAAGTTTTAGTTAGTGGGATGTTTACAACCATTGCACATTTACATATAGTTTAATTATAAAGCAAGGATATCTCACCTCACCACTTTTGCCAATTTCAGTCCTAACAACTCCAGGAATACTCTTCACATATCCCTCTAATGTAGCATGTCCCAACTGCTTAAAAGGAATCCAATCTCCAGTTAAAGATTTATATTCCCCTTGCAAACGGGAAAAGGGTACTCCAGTTTTATGAGACTGGAGAACAGCTCGAAGCATTTTTGCTACTAGATCTGCTTCCTGCATTTTTACCTGCAATAGAAAAGTAATTATACTTGAATTTTAGATGGAAGTCAGCAAGCATTGTGGATCTGGAGCATTAATATGCAAGAAATTCAATGTTAGTGTATCCAAAATTTAAAACTAAATACCCAATCACACTAGGAAAATGTGTTAGCTATTTCATAATGACTAAGCATCTGAACACAAAAATATTGTACAGGACTGTTGAAAAGGATAACTTGCATAAATCAGCCTTTGAAGGAAAATCAACAGAAATTAACCAGTGAAACCAATAATAGTTTTCCTAAAACACAGATAAAATATCAGCATCTGTGCCACACACTTATTTTGAATTTCAACTGATGCTACATCCTTGAGAACCATATTCTGCAGCCAATCTCCCTATGTATCATTATAGCAACACTATTGTGCATGTGTCGCGAGAGACAAGCAGTTTTCTTTACTGCTCTTAACTTTTTAAATATAGAATATCTTCAAAAGCAACTTCCCCATGTGCACATGTAGAAGAGTTCAGCACATATAGATCTTGTGAAAATACACAGAACAAGAATGCAGATATCTTTCATTGTTCCCTTGGCACATTCAGTTCATTTACGTATCAAATGCTGAATCATGCCTAAATCCAGGATTGTAGTTAACCTCAAATTTTAGGGGGAAACTCCAATTTTCTAAGTATCTTAATTCATTAATCCAAGGTTAAGACTAAACAATCTGCTTTAAAACAGAAGCAAACGCTTTTTGTTAATTTGCCTCCATGCTGCAAAGAGAAGGAAAGCCCATGATCCAGAGGCTCTTTCTACCCAGTGCTAGTTTGGGATTACAAGACATTTCTACATCTCACATAAGAGTGAGTCTTCAAAGGACTGTTCATACTGGCATGTATATAAAATGTAGTAATTCTAAATGGATTTGCAAGATGAACCAAAACTAAAAGCTACACCACTAGAAATTGGAGAAAAAATCCATCTGCAAGACTAGCAGTATTGACAAATATAATCATTCATCACATTTCAGTGCAGCATATGGTCTTGCTTATCAGACAAGCTGACAATAAATGCTGACGTTCACAAGACAACTTTAACATCAAAGACAAAATAAAATTATCCAGGGATTGTCAACATTTATCAGACAGTAACCATTCCTGCAAGCACACCCATTAGCATTTTCTTACACTGATTTTGTTTCATATTTATATTACACATCTTGTGCTTTAACAATAATGCAAGGTATAAGCGTCAAAGTAAGCTTATTTATTAATTCCCCCCTTGGAAATATGAATAAAAATAAGCCACAGGCATCATTCTTTCGCCAAAAATCAAAGCAATGAAGCTGGAAGAACAAGAGGCAGGCTGGAATATAAAAAACATGGCATGAAGGGAGTGAGAAAGAAAGGGAGGAAAAATAAATGTTAAAAGTCATCTCTGGCAGCAGCAAAAATGAAAATGCTCATCTCTCCTTCCCAGCTTTCCCCACAAGTACCACCAATGATTGCTAGAAGGAAAACAGGGTAGAGATGAGAAACGGAGAATAGAACTTTAAAGAGTATTTATGTTAATAATTATTTTGAACACGGATATATAAGGTATAACCCAAAACCTCGAGGCAGTATTTTAGGTTCGAGGGATCCCTGATGCAGAGTTGCGCAGGGATGTCCTTCTGCCCCCACGGAATCGAAGGGGCGTAGTTTTTTTTCACTCCCAGCCTGGGTTAGGCTAGTTGAGCCCGACAGGCACTAGACGCCGTCGCGGCGATTTTTCATTACAAAAGCTGTACTTCGGCCGGCTCCAGGCAGATCCCGCAGCCCTTCTGCACAGGACGGCCGCGCCCGGGGCCAAGGCAAGGAGGTGCGGCTCCGCTCACCAGTTCCCAGGGCCACCCCGCAGGGTCCCAAGTCGGCGCGGAGAGGGCGGCTCCCCTTGCAATCTCCTTCCCTCGGCGCTCCGACCTCCCGTGGCCCGCCGGCCCGGACGCAGGTCGGACCACGGGCGCCGCTCCCCCGGTCCTCAGCGGCGCTCCCGGGTCGGCGACCCTCCCCCTCCTCCCCCCCAACTTCTCCTTCTGCTCCTCCGCTGCAAAGCGGCGGCACTTTCCAGCTCCGCCGCGGAGCCGAAGGCTGAGAACGGCGAGTCAACGTAATGAAACGTCCGCACCTGCGCACTAGCCCCGGCTCCGGCAACCGACCACGCCCTCGACCTCCAACACGTGAAGGCCACCAATAGGATTAGGGTCTTTTTAATAGGCAGCTTGTAGCTGATTAGCTGTAACTATGCTTGCCTCCCCCAATCAGGCGCATTCCTGGAGCCTGCTTACCCTGGGGATTTGGGAGGGCTTTTCTCTGTCCATGTTTACTTCATTTGAACCCCAAGTTGATTTCTGGCCACTAATAAAGCGCGTGAGATATAATTTGTGCGGGTCTCGATCGGGTGTGAGATGCTTTTTTCCCAAGTGTTAAGAAGAAGACTCTAACTCCCTATATGACTACTGGCTCCGTTCACACAACATGCCAAGCGGTGTTTTTCCACATTAGCTGGGTTTGCACACTACATTAAACCAAAAGCTATCACACTGATTTAGTTAGTGCAGGACACTGATCCAACAAATAGTCAACACCTTTTTAACGACGCCTTGTTTATTTTTTAAAAAGCTGTTATTGAAAAAAAGCAAACTTTACTGGAACTTGAATACCTTCACACAACACTCAGTTTTTAAAATAGCACATGAGCTTCTGCTTTCTCCAGTGCTCTTCTCCAGGAAGCATCATAAATCGAGCTCAATAAGGGAGGGGAGGATAAACTTAATTGTGCTGCTATGAAGTAATCTTGCTTCTTTAACAAACATGATAAAGTTCTTGGCTCAGTTCTAGTGAGTTTGCCCCCTACTCTTATGTGTAAAGTTATAAAGTAAAGAGCTGATGCTACCACATGGCATATTATCAGCAATACTAAGGGCCCTCCTAGAACTTGGGGGGCAGTTTGAATCAGTTTTATCTGTAATTTTATCTCCCTCTCCTTGATGCACTATTGCTTATTTACCTGAACAAATCCTATGCTTGGACCATAATTTGAGCCTCTAGATGTTCCGGGAGGGAAGATTCCTATATAAACAACCAATTTGGGCTTTCAGATTTGCTTGATGGGAGTTCAAGACGGAAGGAGGAAGGTATGACCCCGAGACCCTAACTCCAGCCTTGCTGTCATAGGAAGTCCATGTGTTTTTGATAATGCAATATCCAAAGTGAACGGGAACCCTACTTGTTTCTGAAGCAACGAAAGCGGCACTGAGCATAGTCTGAATGGAGGGAGGATCAGACCGATGGGCTGGAGCCCACCTCAGAACTCACTGTGTTCTGGATGTCATCAGGATAGGGAAAAGTCCCATCTCCTCCCTTGGGAATCATTGAAGATCTAGGGAGAAGCTGTTTCAGGAACCTGGGTTCTGGTTTCACTTGCCAGGCTCTTTTCTCATTTGGGGGAGAGGCAAGAGATGGGCAAAGCGTTATGGATTCCCCAATGAAGAGGAACAATTGAGAGATCTGCAGGACATCTGTACTGCAGCCAAAAAAAAAGAAAGAAAAATCCTATCAGTACTGATCTTTTATAAAGAGGGCCAAAAGCCCAATAATGAAACTGTTTTAGCTAGATTTATGAGTTGAATTTGGTGTGTGCCTTTGAATCAGTCTTGCAGGCCCTGCAGTTTTCTTGACAGTGTTTTCAGAAATGATTTGCCACTGCCTGCTTCCTAGGACTACGAGAGAAAGTGACTGGCTCAAAGTCACCCAGCCAGTTGTCGTTCCAAAGACAGGACTAGAACTCACGGGCTCCTGGTTTCTAGCCTGGTACCTTTGACCACTACAGCAAACTGGCTCTCATGAGAATTATGTGCTCATTTATTCTTAATTTTTATACCAACCTTTACCAAAGTCTCAAAGCAGTTTACAATAAAAACATTAAACCAGAATGTATTAAAATAACAATAAAACCCTTTTTTAAACATTTATTTTTTTATTTTTTTATTAAAAGTGGTTAAGGCAGCAGGCTAGAAACCGGGAGACCATGTGTTCTAGTCCCGCCTTAGGCATGAAAACTGGATGGGTGACTTTGGGCCAGGCACTCTCTCTCAGCCCAGTTCATCTCACAGGGTTGTTGTTGTGGGAAAAATAGGAGGAAGGAATATTAGGTATGTTCACCATCTTGAGTTATTTATATAAAATAATAAAGGTGGGATAAAAAAACCTAAAAAAAACCCCGTTCAAAATAATGCCTCTTCAAAGCAGTTCTCACATAGTGTATGTGACCCTCAACTAGTGAATCAATCATAATAAATTATCCTGCCATTGGCCATAGTGCAATTAAATGGATGTCCCTTGTTAAAAGTATTAGTTAGCACACATATATCCAGACTGTGTAGCATTGCTAGATTGATAGCAATCATTCATCTACAATAATTTTGCTAGAATTTGCTAAAATGTATAAACTTTTGTTGAGACTTGAAACAGAAGATGAACAAGTTAAACACTGTATGATAAAATGGGCTAAAATTTTTGGATATAATGTACAAATGGAACAATGGGAAAATTTGTGGATGAAAGGGTTGAAATTTACATTATGTTATAATCTTAAAGAGAATTTTTATAAAATGATTTATCGATGGTATCTGTCACTGAAAAGATTGTCAAAAAGATACAAAGGGACGTCAATTATACGTTGGAAATGTGAACAAGAAGGGACTTTTTATCATCTTTGGTGGTCATGTAAAAAAGCTAAAAAATTTTGGACTCAAATCCAAATCTTAAAGAGAATTTTTATAAAATTTCGGACTCAAATCTTAAAGAGAATTTTTATAAAATTTCGGACTCAAATCTTAAAGAGAATTTTTATAAAATTTTGGACTCAAATCCAAATCTTAAAGAGAATTTTTATAAAATGATTTATCGATGGTATCTGTCACTGAAAAGATTGTCAAAAAGATACAAAGGGACGTCAATTATACGTTGGAAATGTGAACAAGAAGGGACTTTTTATCATCTTTGGTGGTCATGTAAAAAAGCTAAAAAATTTTGGACTCAAATATATATATTAATTAAGAAGATTTTGAAGATTAATATACAATCAAAACCAAAGACATTTCTTTTGGGGCTGATGGATAACAATTGGAAAAAATCTCATGGATCTTTGTTTTTATACACAGCGAGACTTTTATATGCTCAAAGGGGGAAAGACTCGATATTACCTACAATGGAAGAATGGATTGTGAAGAAGATGGAGTTAGCTGAGATGGCAAAATTGACAGCTTTGATTAGAGAAAAGACATTGACTAATTTTAATGCTAATTGGAAGCAAAAAAAAGTCTGGACTTTTTGTGGAAAACAGAAAAAAAATGAAATTATGACATATGGATTTGATGATTAGTAAAATTAACAGATGACAGAAAAAATGCACGTTACGTTGTAATACTAGAGCAAATGTAAGTTTTACTTATATCTGCTGTAAAAGAAGTTGGAAGTCATTCTTTTTCTGTATTTGTTTCTTTTTTTCTTTATCTTTCTGCACTTCTGTTCTCATTTCTCTTTTTTTTTTCTTTTCTTCCACTCTTTTTCTTATTAGTTCTTGTTAGTTTTTCTTTGTTTTAAAATTTAATAAAGTTATTATAAAAAATAATTTTGCTAGAATTCACAGAGCCACAGAATATTCAATTTCTACACTTTCAGACAAAACAGTCTCAAAGTGTTATTTGAAAAATCTTAACCAGGTTGACCTTTTCCAGCTATTCCAGACATTTAGAATATGTCCCACCCATTCCAGACATTTCAGAATTGTCCCACCCACATCCTAAATATCTTACCTTGGAGAATCACCTCTCTTCCTTCCTGGCTATGCTGGGGAAATTGTAATGTTTCTTAAAATAGTTGGTAAATGCAGTGGCAGCACAGAAAATTCAACTCTTCAGGGAACAGAAAGTACAGTACAGTTAAATTAAGGGAATTGAAAGTGAAAGAGGGAAATAAAAAAATACAGAGGAGGACCCTCCCGAAATATTGTGATCTCTTACTGTGGAAGTTGCATAATGATTTATTGAATCATTATGTTCTATTTGTATACTGTAAATCCTTCTATTTATGGTGATCAGATGTAGATGCTGTTGCTTACTGCAAGAAAAAAAAATCCTACAGAGTAGGGGATATCAGAAACATACTGAGCATTAAGTGTGTTAATGGGCCACTCAAGGTTGTGAGGCTGTGTCCAGACACAAACCATTTTTCAATGTTGCTTTCTTCCCATTCCTGCTTTCTCTTGGCCATCATTTGCAGATGAAAAATCAATTAAATCTTCATCCATAGTTTAGGCAGAGCAT
Organism: Liasis olivaceus; assembly: GCA_030867105.1. Lineage (NCBI taxonomy): Eukaryota > Metazoa > Chordata > Lepidosauria > Squamata > Pythonidae > Liasis > Liasis olivaceus. The sequence goes on along the minus strand of CM061348.1, from coordinate 156,461,590 downwards.
GATATTTATCCTTCTAATTTTTGTCCTGCTAACTACAATGTACTGTCCCTCTCCCCAGTTTGCTGAACTAATGAGCAAGCTTACAATTCCTGCAATCACAGTTTGTTTGCTTTCTTTTATAATTGAGGTTAGAGAATTCTGGAACTCAAGAGAAACATATCATCTGTTTGCATGGCTTTTTTTTCTGGCATCAGTTTGAGTAGTGCATGAATCAGCAGTAATGCTCACATGGAACTCTGTATGCACAACCTTTGCCAGAACTTAGACTTTGGAAAGGCCCACATTAGTTTTTCTACCATTTCATCTCATGCAGTTTTAATTTAACACGTTGCTCCAAAAATACCCAAATATTCTGGAATTCCAGAACACGAAACAACAGCAACAAAAAACACAGCTCAGCACAGCTCAATTTGCTGGACTGTTGGGTAAAACACTGTGGAATGGACTGAACAAAGCAGAAGAATATCAGTTGCTCCTAATATAGCAATCACCCCACCAAAACAAGATGAATTTGTCCACATTGACATTGACAACAGTCAATGTCCACCTCAAGAGAATGTACATGGATAATGTACATCCAAAAGACAGTAGAAGAAAGATAAACATGAGCTGTTCACTAAATAAATAATGAGTCATCTGGAGGTCCATAAAACTTGTGCAACTATTTGTACTACTTGTTATGGGCAACTAACAATTTGCATTGCACTCCTTTGTATCTGAACACAAACTGGGGACAATTCCACCTAGTACTGTTAGTGAAAACAGTACTAGGTGGAATTGTCCCCAGTTTGTGTTCAGATACAAAGGAGTGCAATGCAAATTGTTAGTTGCCCATAACAAGTAGTTTCCATTCCCCCCATCCCATACTACACCAATTTGAAGCTGACCTTTGACCATCTTCATTTCTGCTGCTTCAAACTGCTGAAAACAGGCAGGGAACATTATGAGCCAATCTGTTCTCCCTCTAGCTGAGAAAAAGGAGCATTTAAAAAAATGGAACTGAAAGGGGTAATCTTCTGAGCTGCCACTGGAAAAAACAAAATCCTATTAGCCCCATTCCACAGAAAAGAAAATGAGCAGTGCCTTGCTAGATCAGACCCTCGGCCTGTCTATTCAGCAGTCTGTTCTCACAGTGGCCAACTAACTGCACAGGAAGCCCACTAGCCTGCCAGCAGATGGCCTTCAGAGGCAGTCACTGCCATCAAGGCTGGCCGCCATCAATCCCCATGACTTCCATGAATTGGACCAACCCTTTTTTGAAGTCAGCCAAACTGGTAGCCAGCACCACATCTCATGATAGTGAATTCCAAAACTGAATTATGTGTTGTGTAAAAAAAAATCCTTTTGTCTGTCCTGATTCTTCCAAGATTCAATTTCATTTGGGTGACCTCTGGTCTGAGAAGGGGAAAATAACTTCTTGTCCCTTTATCTCACCATGCATGATTTGTACGTGTCCCCTCTCATTTGCTTCCTTTCAAGACTAAAAAGCCCCCAATGTTGCAATCTTTTCTCATAGGAAAGCTGCTCCAGTCCCTTGATCATCTTAGTTTCCCTCCTCTGAACCTTCTCTAGCTCCACTGTATCGTTTTTGATATAATGGTGACCAGTTACCTTCCTTCCATGTATTTCATTTATAGTGTGTGCATCTTATTTTTTGTGTTGCATGTGCTATACAAGAGGTGGGGCTTCAAGAGCACAGTTGTGGCCACTATTTTTAACCCTTTCTCAGCCAATCCTGCTTCAAACCTTTCAGAATTAGAAGTGATCGGTTGATTCAAAATACTATGTAAGATGCCTATTAAAATTTAATCTTCTATCACTCTTGCATTCTCCCAGAGCTATACTGTGTAACCAACTAATAAAAAACATTCCCATCTTTTGGCAAGTGCTGATCAGTAGTATTAGCTTGCTTTTTAAGTTGAATCTTCAGCAAGTAACATCTACTCCACTTTGCAAACATTTATAATTTATTTCATAAATATATTTACAGACCACTTCTCATTGCATATCCACAAAGGAAAAAAAAAAAGCAAAACCAAAGTGGTTTAGAACATTTCAGAATTAAAACAATTTTAAGTAAAATAAGATGAGATTATAGTTAGGTAGACCAATATAAAATAAGTGATTTTTAAAAAGATGCTTAAAACACATCAGAGGAACAGTTATTCCATAAGACAGGTAACATCAGAGGAGAGGCCTAATTCTGTGTCACCCCTAAGAGATGATTTGCAGACCACAGGACAGAGAGATGAACCTGCCCCATATGTACCTGAGAGTTGATACAATCAAATACAGTGGAACGCCCCTCCTTACGAATTTTTCGGGATATGACCAGCTTCGGCCCCAAAAATTTACCTCAGCATGCGAACTCCACCTCGAGCTACGAACTGGATCCGCGGCCATTTGCCCTGCTGCCACGCGGTCGCAGCTTCCTGTGGGCGAGATCGCGGTAGCAAGGAGATGTTCAGTGAGGCTTGTGGTGTGTTTTGTGGCGTTTGGAATGTTTTTGGTGTGCTTGTCAGCATGGCTCCAAAGAAAATGCAGAGCAGGCTTGGCAAGAATAAGTTTACATTGAACCTTATGGGGAAATTTGCCTCGTGGTGTGACCAAATTTGGAGGGCAGATTAGCCGTATTTACATTGAACCTTATGGGGAAATTTGCCTCGTGGTGCCACCAAATTCGGAGGGCGGAACGGATTAACCGTATTTACATTGAACCTTATGGGAAAATTTACCTCGAGTTGCGACCAACTCGAGTTGCGATCAGAGTCACGGAACGGATTAAGTTCGTAACGCGAGGTACCACTATACATTCTTTAAGTTTACCTCATGGTGAATTGTATACCTGTGTAAGAAAGGTATAAATCCTACTCACTGCTTCTTCAGATAATACTCTGCTACCTAATATGACTGTGAAAATCTTTGAAGTGGTGCTCTGTTTTATGAAAGTTTGAGCAAAGTGTAAAACACAGTTGTTTTATAAGGCAACATTACCCCCAAGAGTGTCAGGTTCAGCCGGCACGGCGCTCCTGTAAAAGCCTGCCGCTGGGTTGAGCCAATTCCGCTGCCTGCTTGCAAGCCGGGGAAAAAGGGGAAGTGAGAACCGCACGGCTGATTAATGGCCACCTGCGCCTAGCCAGCGGGGAAACCGCAGAGTGGAAACAATTAATCTACACTGATAAGCGGCGCGAGCGAACAATGAGCAGAGCCACGAGTCGTGAAGCTAAGATCACCGCACATCCAGAAACCCCGGTTCTGCACGCAAGAAAAAGGACCCCAAGGGAACCAGCCCACGCCGGAAGGGTAGTCGATCAAGGGACAATTCGGGCTGAACCTGCCATCTGGACAATCAAGGGGGATTATTGGGGCGCTGATAATCCGCAGCCTGTAACGCGATCGCGGGGCGAAACCGCGGGAAGGGGGGAGGTATAAAGGAACCAATGTATTGTACCAAGCCAGTCCTGGCTTTGCCTGTAACTGTTGCATTACGCTTGAGTAAACCTCTTTTGTGAACCACACGTGTCACAGGAGTGTTCTCTTGACGAACGGGACAAGATCTTACAGAGAACACATTGCTTCATTCTGCTCTGCTTTGCAGACCCTCGGGCATTGTCCTCTGTCATTTGGAAAAGCCACGATGGGCTTCTGCATCCATACAGTACTTTTGCAGAAGTCACTGGAGAAGGCTGGAAGTTAAGTTGCCTTCACTGAGAAGCTCTTTGTAGAAGCAAATCTAAGTCACATTTCACCAATCTTTTTTTATTCTTTTAAGCACTTGTTCCACCATTGGAGGGTCCACTTGTTTGTTGTGCACTTGTCTAGTTCATCGATGTGATGAGGACTACGTTCTTCAGTCGGTTTGTCACAGAGCCTGATGCTGTTTGGGGGCAGAGAGAGAGTATAACTGGCCCTACGCCACCCAACTGACTTCCATGCCTAAGGAAGGACTAGAACTTGGGTCTCCCCACTCCTAATCTAGCATTGAGAATACCATGGACAGCCAAGAAAATAAACCAATGGATCATCAAACAACTCAACCCAGAGTTCTCACTTGAGACACAAATGGCCAGGCTCAAATTATCCTACTTAGGACAAATTATGCAAAGACCTAGCTCCTTAGAGAAGGCCCTTATGCTGAGAAAGGTGGAAGGAAAGAGAAGAAGAGGACAACCAGCAGCAAGGCAGATGGACTCAGTGATGGTTGCAATGAGTACACCATTGAGAGACTTGAAAGAACAGGTTAGGGATAGATTGTCATGGAGAAGATCTATGTACGTGGTCGCTAGGAGTCGAAAGTGACTTGATGGCACATCATCATCATCATCATCATCATCCAGCACTTTAACCATCACACCATAATAGCTCTCTTCAGAAGCCTATTATATTCTGTAACATCTGTCATCCATATCCATATGTCACTTTCTCCACTGGTGTGCTTGGTAGTTTAGAAAGAATGGACTTCAGATCTAAAACTGATACTATGGCAGGATGGGAAAGAAACAGAACAAAAATGAATGGAGAAAGAATAGATACAATTTAAATTGTTTTAGTTATTGTATTGGGACTACAGGTTTCTTCCAAAAGCTTCATGGAAGTAATGCAACAGTGTTCCACTCTATCCTTAAAGCTTCTGCCTTAATGTTTATTAAGATCATTTAATATGAAGGTACACTGTTTTCTGTTTGTCTTTGCAGTGTGTTTGTGTTTTTATTTTTAGTTCAATCCATGTTGGACATTATTGGTAGATGCCATGTCATGTTACTGTAGGGAAGAAATAAAAGCAAACAACTCTTTTTCATGCAGAGTTCAGTAGATTGCATTAGGACTAGCAGTGTATATGCTCTGTCTTGTTTTACTGACATTGCCTTTATGACTTCAAAGGCAATCTGAGACATAGAAGCAAAATGGGTAGGACGACAGGTTTGGTAGGAGTGTTTGCATAGCCAAAGCAGGATGAACTCTCTGCAAAGAGCTCAGCTGTAAAAACAAATCATTTAAAAACATGAGTGCGTTAAAAAGTTAGAGTGAATTAAATAGATGAGGTAGGTACTGATTTATTCAGTGAGCAGAATCTGGATTTAAACCTTTTCCTTTTACTGACATTCCAGGTGGAAGTGGCAGGTTGCATGTCTGTCTATTCATTTATCTGTCCATGTATAATTTGTCATATTCATGAGGACAAAGAAAAGAGGGTGGAGTTGTGTGTGTGTTTTTTTAATTATTAACATTTTAAAATAAAGATAAAAACTAACAAGAACTAATAATTAAGAGAAAAAGTCGAAAAGAGAAAAAGGTAAAGAATGAAAAAGAGGACAAGGTCAAAAGTGCAGGAAGAAAAAGAAATACAAAAGAAAAACAACTTCCAACTTTCTTTTACTACAGATAAACATATAAAATTTAAGCTCTTACTATAAGTTTACAACATAACTTTCATTTTTTCTATTGTCTACTATTATTTCTAATTATCAAATTATGATTTCACTTTTTTCTATTTCATGCAAAAAAGTCCAAAAGGGGTTTCCAGTCAGCATTAAAATTTATCAATGTCTTTTCTCTAATCAAAGCAGTCCATTTCACCATCTTGCCAGCTCCATGAAAAGAAGGTGGAGTTGTTGAAAAATATCAGGAATTGAGACTAGCAGAAGGCTCTGCAATGCATAAGACCAATAGGCTTCCCTTATTAGTGAGCAAATTATCAAATTTACTAAATTAACTCAGCTACCTTCAGAAATGACATCTTGTCTCTGTTCTTTCCTTTCCACGCACATGAGTGTGTATGCACATGGGAATAAAACTTTTATGCCTATCTTTTTTCTCTTCGCTTTTTTCCTTTTTAAAACTAGTACTTGTACCTGTTCTTCCCTTTGTGATTTTCCGTTTGGATGTTACCCAGACAAATAAACCAGGAAGTTACTCAAATATCACTTCAATTATCAAAGTCTTTTGAATGTGACTCAACAGCCTTTCAGGAAACATAACTCCCAGCTTCAGAGAGTACATAAAGTAAAAAATACTGTTGACAAAGTATGATTTTTGATGTTTTCTAATGTCATTGAAACCAAGTAGATCTGAGCAATTGGCAAGACAGCTTCCCCAACTTCCATGGAGCAATATTCCTTTCTGAAAAGCTAGGATGTAAGGTAGCAAGTGACAAATCTGAATTCTCTACTACAAATCTGCTTTGTCATTTTAAAAAAAGGTTTAGAAGTCTGAGTATATTGCTTTCTAGAAGACATTGAGCATTGAGTCAAATAAGAATTAGCGGAAGTGGTGGGAAAGAAGCACCCAGATTTGTTGGGAGTTGGGTGGCATACTAGGGGTTCACCAACCGCTCTAGCCCAAGACTAGGGGATGAGTCAGATTTTAAGGGCTCATTTAAATTGGATCAGGGCGGGGGCCATATGAATTTCATTGTTCCAGAGGGCAGAGAATGCCTGCTTTCTGGGTCTATTCAGATGACAGTCTTATTGATAGAACCTGAAACATGCTAACTCTGCCCAGGTGGTCTTTTAAATAACCGAGCTCTATGCCATGATGGGTTTTATAGATGATAACCAACACCCAGAACTGCAGCTCATGAAGCAATGGTATTATGTGGGAATACAGTGGTATGCCCATAACTGCCCATGCTGGACCAGCTGCAGCTTCATGAGGGCAGCCCCATGTAGAACACATTGCAATAGTCCAAATATGAGGTGACCACAACATGAGTAACTGTGCTACGGACCTCTAGCTATAGTTACAAGTGCAATTGGCACACTAGGTAAATTTGTGCAAAGGCCTTCCTGGCCACAGTTGCTACCTGCTCCTCTACAGGAGCTGTGCTCAACAAGGCCCTGAAATTGCACAGCAGTCCTGAAGGGGGTACTGCAATCCCATTCAGTACTAAAGGTAGAATATTTCCAGACCTGGGTGGTTCAAATACCTACAGCCACTTAGTCTTGTCAGGGTTGAGCTTGAACCTGTTTCTCCCCATCTGTACCCACATAGCATCCAGACACTGGGGCAAGAGCTTGACAGCATCACCTGGTCAACCCAGGATTAGGAAGGTACAAGTGGGTATTATCAGCATACCGATGGTACCTGACCCCAAACTGACAAATTCACCCAACAGCCTCATGCAGATGTTAAATGGGTGTGTGTGTGAGAGAGGGTATTAAGTCCTGAGGCACTGCACCCTCAGGGATCTCTGGTTCAAGCTCTCCCACTGCCAGCACCTCCTGAACCCAACCACAGAGAAAAGAGAACTATCACAGCACATCTTGTACTAATCCCCATAAGAGATCCAGAAGAATACAGTGATTAATAGTATTGAAAGCCACTGAGAGATCAAGAACCAGAATGGTTGTACTACCTCTGTCCTGATTCCACCAGAGGTTATCAACAAGTGTGACAAATGCTGTCTCAGTGCTCTATTCCAGTCTGAAACTTCACTGTAAAGGGAAGGATCCTCTGAAGCAGTAACCTGACCACCTTTTCAACAACCTTTTCTAAAAGGGAATGTTTGGAGGATGGATGAAAGTTGTGCAGAACTGTTGGTCCAGCAGGAGGTAAGGTTGACTCCAGTGAATCTTTATAAAGATTGACTCCAGATTGTATGACTCCAGTAAACCTTTGTAAAAAAACAAATTAAACTATTTTTGGGGCAGTTGGGTTTTTGATGGTCCTGCATACATATAGAGAAACTGATTCTTTAAAAGGCTTCTTCTGAAGTTGCATGGAAGAATGGATCAAACAGCACATTGTGCATCCCTTAAGGCTGAAATGGAATTTGTTGACAAATTGCAATCTCCAGGAATTGAATGGACTCACAAAATGGTCAACATTTGTAAAACCATTAATATTTGGTGGAGAAAAAAAAAGGCCATCCAAAATTGTTCCAGGGAATCATAAGGCAACCAATCTGCCGTTACTAAGACCAGCTGCCAAAAAATCAAAATAAACAAACATATGCCAGTTGGATTCACACATCACATTAACCCATATACTTTAGTTACTAAATTATAATAGCTAGCTTCACCTATCATATTTAAGCCAAAATCAACCTAACCATATTAAGGCTTAGCATGATCTGAGAACTCAATAGTTGGAAAGCCAATTCCTGTCCTATAATGATGGCCTCAAATGGTTAGGGACCAGATCAAACACTAGAACCAGCTAGTTCAAGCTTCCACTTATGACATGCTACAGTGACCACCACTGCTTTTTAATTGCAATTTTATTTGTATAAATACAATGTGCAAATGCCTCTCATATATTAAACCCTTAAATATCTATAGGCATTAGAAATCTTACAACTATATATTAAAAGAATCATACATATTATGGAAGTGGTTAATAATTACTTTAAACAGGTCCACCCATTTGTTAATTTCTCTTATTCTCTAAAAGCACTACCACCTAAGTCTTGTCCAAGGAATCTCCAAAAATTGCCAAGTCTCCTCAGTATTCATTTCTGATAGTAAAGAATTAACATTCTTTATGGATTTTCCTGTACCATGGATTCTCCTGCTGAAGATTCAATAGGAGAAAAGGGTCCAACTACCCACGACAGAGGAATGCTCTTTGTTACATATACCATGACTTCATGCACAGCCTCCTGGGCCTTGTTAACCTTCTCTGAGCTTTCTTTCAGGAAGCCACTGGGAAGCTCCTGGAAGGACGTGGCACTACAGACAACAGCTTGTAGCTCTTTCAAATCACACTGAGCCTGTTGGATTTTTTGTTGAAGATGTTCAGGAAGGCCCTGCATGTAAACCAAGAGTTTCTGGCAGAGCTCCTGCATCTGCTGTGCAACGTTGTGGGATGTGGCTAGAGCATGGGATTCCATCTGTTATGAAAAAAGGATTTGTTAACTGTGACGCTTGTTATATATGAGATTATCTGAAGGGAGACAGAGATACTCAGGGCAATTGAGTACTCTAGCTTATACATGGAGGCATCGTTGCTTATTGTTGCTCCCCTGATTTCAGCCATCCGGAGGTGACAGAATTCAAATGTTCCCTCCTTTCTTCCTCATATAATTTTTTTTGTGTTCTGGAAGGGACCTTTAAGCCAGCTCTTTATCTGGGTTTTTTCATACATCCTGAGAAACACACCAAATCTTTTCTTTTAGTGACAGGGTTTAAATTTTGCATAAAGACATGATTTGTTTAATAATGGTTTACTGAATAAACCATAATTGGCTAGGTTTAACCAGTATGCCAAGTCACAAACCATTGTCAAGGCATAACGGCTGAATTACTAACACACTAAACCACACTAGACAAATAATTCATATGTGTGTTTTGCAACCTGAACAATTTATTTATTTATTTATTTAATAAATGTATATAGTTGCCCATCTCACAGAATGTGACTCTGGGCAGCATACATTATAGCTGATAGACCATAGTTTATGAGTGACACATCCTGGATTGTTGAATAATGGTTAGAATCATGGCTTAGCATGATACATATATCAAATAATGATGGCTCTTTCCAGGAAGTTCATGTGGGCTCCTGTCCATGACCAAATCCTCATTTGCATCTAACATCAGAGATACTTTTTTTCTGCTATAACTTCTCAGCCATGCCTGCATCCGATCCCCAGCCCATTACTGAGGTAGCCTTAAGCTGATCCCGTGTTAAAATAGTGTTTTCCCTCTTATCTCAACACATTTTTGCCAAGAATATAATGTGACATACTTCACTGACCATTCTCTTGAGGTCATAGTCAAATAGTCATGGGATCAGCCCAGCTCCTATTGGCCAGCACAAGATAGTGTATGCAGGCACCTGCCCCTCCCCCCTCTGGGCATTGTCCTCAAAGGCCACTCTGATTTGGAAAGAGGATTTTCAAACTGGTCTCTCAGCCTCTATACCCACCAGGTCTCTAGGCCAATCCCCAGCTTGAAGACTTGTCTTTGAAACAGCCCAACTAACAGATAACAAGTTTGGGACGGGCTGTGTAGTGCACTGGGAGAGACACTCTTATGGCACTGCGCAACTTTTCCCCTGGCATCGGTTGGCTCTTTGAGCCAATTCTCCCCTTCTCCTCCATCTCCCTCAACCCAGGGATCAGTGCCAGGGCTGGGAGAGGGTGGCGTGGCTAATCAAGAGAGGTGGTGACTCTTCCAAAGCCCCCAGATCTCCAGTCTTACAGAGCTATAGGATCAGACTGCACAGCTAAAGAGCCTCTTCTAGCCAGTCTCCTGTCTCCTCCCCTAGCTTGGGCAGGTGATTCCCCAGCTGGGAGAGTTGGCAGGTAAAGAGGGGAAGTGGGCCCAGCCATCTATCAAAATTATGTCATTATCCGTCGGTGGCAAGCTAGAACAGAGGCAATGGGGACTGGCAATGGATACAGCAAAATCTACACTTTTCTGCTGGTTCACAGATGGGTGGAGGGCACTTTAATAGGGCTGTGGCAAAGAGCCCTAAGGACTGCTTAGAAATGCAATATAGGAAATTGTTTAATAGAGGGACATGATATTGGCTTATCTTGCTTAGTATTTGTTTATGTGATTAGCAACAGGTCTCCAGGGTTCACTTGGAGATACCAAGGATGGGTTGTGGAACATCAGGCACAAAATAATATTTGTGTCTTCACTGAGCGATGGCCCTTCCCTATTTTCTTGTACCTTCAGAAGATGAAGCATTGTCATGCTGATATACCTACCTCTGCCTGACTTGCTCCACTGCTCTGACCCTGCTCGGGTTGACTTTTGTACCATTCCTTCCACATTTGGGACACTTTTTCTTGGCCTCTGTGAACTTTCTGATCCAACATCTCCTTGGTATATTTCAGCTACAACAAAGCAAAACAACAAAAAAAAGGTCATGCACTGCAGGTCTAGTGTTGTGTTTGGCACCGTATCCACAACTTTGTCTCACTGGCCAGAGCTATTCATTCCCTGTTGTATTCAGATCACCTTCAAACAGTTATCCAGCATTTTGTCACATTCAGCACAGCAAAAATGTCTTAAGGAACTTTCTTCAAGTTCATTCAGGAAGCACTACGCTACCTTTGTACATGATCTGTACGAAGTGCACCATCAGCTGTGCATTTTTGTTCACTACAGAATTGCTGAAGCCTGTGACATTGGCATTAATAGCAGGGGCCCTGGGATCCTCAGAGGGCATTGCCAGTGGTGCTCTAACATGAACAGAATAGGTGTGGCCAATATTTGGGGGGCTTTTTTACAATTGAGAAGAGGACTAAAGGAAGAGATTGGAACCTCAAGCATTGCAGAGGTTTAAAGCATCCACCTCACCCTTTAAAATTCCTCCAGTGAGGGAAGGTACTTACGTCTCTTCCAGCTTAGATGTTCATTTCACCCCTTAAGCCCCATAAATCACCCCAAAGAAAAGAAAAGTATGAAATGTCCAGACTCATCCAGGGCCACATGGATTGCAAATGTAATTTAGGGGACTGCCATCTATTCTGGGGTCAGAGATTTCCTTCCACTGACCTTATGTCTCTTAAAATTGAATAATACCTACCTTTCTTTACAGTAATAGAATGCACAAAAACAGCCTCAACTTGGTATCTTACAAGTATGCTACACCACATCCCTCATCATCTCCCAGATATGGTCAGATTGGAAAGGGTGGAAAATGTATTCAGCAATGTTTGGAGGAGCCCTTCAAAAGTCTCTAACAATACTCCCAGTCTACTCCTATAAGCCAAATGGGACACAGCACAGAACTCAGAACATCAGGATGTACTAAAGTTGTATGAAGAGTTCCAAGCAGCCAGTTATGCTGGAGTTAGATTAACAAACAAGACTGAACACATTTTCAGCGCTGCTTTCTTAATCAAAAAGCCACCTGCCTGGATTTGCCATTAATCCTTGCTGGTGAGTACTCTGCTGACCTCACTTAGAAATAGAATATACTTTAAGTCACTGCACTAAATAGTGTTGAATGGCTTCTTGTTCAAAAGAAGGACACTTTCTGCAATCAAAGTGCAATTCCATAATCATAAAGATGTACTTTCTTGCTTCATATCCAAAATAACCATGCCAGCCAAATGGAGATGATGCTCTAGAATTGCAATCCAGCACATCTGGAAACCACCAAATTGGGGAAGGCTGATGCAGATGATCCTATATACTAATGAAAAGCTTGAACCCATAGGAAGTCAAGAAGGAAGTATCCATGCACAAAAGATTAGCAGGTTTGCTAGAATACAAAAAATATTCCTGTTTTTCCCTTAAGAATAAAATATAGATACAACCTAATGCATTCTGAACCTGGTCAATGGTTGATGTAGGTCAGTGCTTCCCAACCTTGGCAACTTTGAGATGTGTGAACTTTAACTTCTAGAATTCCTAGCAATGGCCATGCTGGCTGGGAGATGAAGTCCACACATCTTCAAAGTTGCCAAGGTTATGAAACACTGCTGTAGGTAGATTGTTGAGCAAAGTAGGAAGTGTGTGTGAGAGAGACAATGCAAAATTCTGAAAAGGGGCACAGCTGGCAGGCTACCTGGTTATCTTTAACATAGTACATATTGTGCAAAACCCTCTTTTTTCAGAGCAAACCCAAATCCACTCAATAACTGAACTCAGCAATTGTATTCAAACCCAAATCTACTCAATAGAATTCAGCAGGATATTAGCCTTTTACTGGACACTGAAGGTAGAACAGGACCCAAGCATCTGAACACAGACATGTTCCTACCAATGAGAAGTTACTACAGAGTTAGGTAACTAACCATTGCTTATCATCAGCCCAATATATTTTAAGAGTTTTGCTATGTACATTACATGTCAGTTTCTTTGCTAACGGACCTGTGAACCTGTAAGTTACTCCATAGAAAGCTTTCTGTCTCCAGTCCTTGGCTGAATCAATCTCCCTGGGCTCAGCTACTTGGGCTGTTTGCTAAAAGGACCATTCATCGTCTTACATGCTTCAGCAAGGTTGTTGTCTCTCTCCCAAAGGTCCAGCTATTCACCCTTTCTGTCATTTCCCAAACACAACATGGAATGCTCAGTTTCTTACCAAGTAAATGATCTGTTCAAGCTGGAACAATGCCTGCTGTGCACTTTGTTTGATCATTCGCACCTTTGCCAGGGAATGGTGATAGGCTCGGCTACGGAGCTTGGTTGACAAGGAACCCAGACGCACGTAGTAGCTTTGCTCTTCTTTCTGCTTTTCAAGAGGGGCTACTCCAGAGCCTTCAAGGCCGGCTGAGGCTGCAATGGCAGCTAAAGAAAACAACTAGATCAAAAGGGATCACCTCTCGCAGCATCTGAACTGATGTCAGTAGTAGCCACTTTATTCCTTAAATAAGGATTAAGCTTCTTGATTAATCTTGATTAAGCTTCTGGGAAATCTTGGCTGCACTTATAACTAAAATAGACTTCAACCTCTCTTCCCCACTGTTACAATATTTAACAATTGGGGGAGAGAGAAGTTATTTTAGGGCACATAATACAATTTTCAGGTACTTCTCACTGCAAGCAATTATGGTCAGGAGCCACAAAAAGGGGTCACCTTTGGCCCAGGAGGCTCCTTTTCCCTGCCTCTGCACTAAGCCATATTAGGTTTCTAGTGCAGCATGTTGCGCGAACCCAAACTCTGTGGCATGTAAAAACGAGGTCCATGTGAAACTCCTCAATAAGGATTTGTGAAACAAACCCTGGCAGAGTGCAACATGTACATTTCATTAATCTGCACCAGGCTCCACATCAGTCATTTGCAACATTTTAGGGCAGCATTTCTCAACATCGGCAACTTTAAGATGTGTGGACTCCAACTCCCAGACTTCCCCAGCCACCATGGGGAAGGTTGCCAAGGTTGAGAAACACTGCTTTAGAGTGGTCTCTCTAGAGACAGAGTGGAGCAAAGTATTTCACTTTTGGTAACCTTACACCGACCTGTCCTGGCCTCGTACCCTTCAGATTTGCTGAACTTGCAGCTCCCAGCATTCGAGACTGCAAGGGCAGGACCCTCTGCGCTTGCTTATTAGCCAAAGGAGAAAGACCACCACTTTCTCCTGCCCAAGAACATCAGCAGGAGGAAACCAGCTGGGCCTGACCTACATGAGGACTGCTATTTTATTTTGGCTTTGAAGAACTGCTCTCTCCCCCTTTCTCTTCCACTCTCCTTCCCTAGCCACTATTTTTTGTTTGTTTGTTTAAAGGGGCAGAACTGCCCATGTCTTTCATATACATGTTGCATTAGGAGACCTAATGGTCTGAAAAGTTGAATACAGGTATGTTAAATAAATCCTGTACTCCCACAGTCACAGCAAGATAGAAGTTACAGATATCCTTTTCATCTAGCCTTCAATTTTATCTTTGCACATGACTCAGAAATAAAATCAGCTACGGCAAGGAGGGTCAGTTGGAAAGAGGAGCAAGTGAAGAGGAGGAAATAGAGGGATTTAGAAGAAAAATTATAAGCATGGTAGGCCTGTAATTGGTTTGCTAGAATGTAACTTAATTTTTTAAAAAAGTCTTAAAATGAAATTTGTACCGTTCAGGGGCATATGAAAGGATGGTATGCCTGGAACTGATTCTTAGAATACTTACTTAGTTCTTCTATTCTGCAGTGAAGTGAATTTTTCCATGCCTCTAAGCTTTCCGGTTGGTCTTTACACAACTGACTGAGGGCACCCAGTTTCCGTTACAACTTTGGATCTTCTCCCCGTACGTTCTTTCTACTTCCTGTCAATCTCTAATACTCATGTGTTTTGGGGCAAAGACCTATCTTCTGCTGGAGATGGAATATAATTCAGCAGCTTTATCCTAAATGAGATCATTCAGTTCCTCCATACTGACTAGAATCACACACATTAGGCTTGGGTTAAGCCATGGATGATCAATTGTGGTTTGTTGGATAAGCCACAATTGCTGGCTTCACATATCATCCTAAATCAAAACCAAGCAGACCTCTTTATGGTTTAGCATACTCACTGACCAGCAGGGACTCTCCAGGCAAGGGTTTTTCCCTACCAAAATTAAAAGTTTCCAATTTTAAGAAAAATGAGGTAGAAAATATTATATTCTACCTATGATTTTTAAAAATAAGTAGTCTGTTTAGCATATCTCCCAATGCTTACTTCTGACATATTTTCAATATTTTATAGCTTCATTAGGCCAGATATAGATAGCATATTCTTGGTCTACACTTTTCCTAGCCCAGTGCCCTTCAGATGTTTTAGCCTGTATCTTAGGAATTAGGTATTTAAAGGTCAAACTTATTAGAACATGGATAAATAAGAGAGGGAACTGTGTATTCTTACCCAATTCTTCATCTGTGATTGGGAGAAAGTGCTCTAGTAAGTCGTCTGATTTTTCTATCACCTTGTCAACACCACTGGCCATCTGCCCCACACTGACTTCCGTCATAATGCTCACAGCACTCTTCACTGTACATATAGCCACTCCCATGTTTTCCATGGCAGCTTCGGTGGCTACATCTATCATGCTCGATACAATATTCTTTGTTTCAATGACTTTGGCATAAGCAGAATTCTTGACACTAATAACAAGGTCTTTGGCATTTGAGACTACCTGCGGGAAAAAAATCCAAGAACAGAAGATATCACAGCTGAAGAACGGTGAAATCAACAGAACTAAGGACCAGCACATATACTCTCCTAGATAAATTTGGGTTATTTCTAGTTCTTGAATCTAATTTGGATATTTGCTAAATTTATTTTTACTGCAGCAATATTTTTTTTAAATAAACACCAAACACACACAAAAGGAATTTGATTAGCATGTTCTAGGAATATGGAGAAATGGCTTTGGGTAAGAAAAACAAAAATACCAAAGAACAAACTTTCATATATATGCAATATACCCCCAAATCCTGTCAAATGGTTTATAAATCTAGAACACAATTATCCTGCTAACAGGCTAGTACTACAACAGAACCTGCCAAACTTGAAGGGCTGTTTTGCATTTTTAGAACGCACCAAGAGCATTATAAATTGCTTGCTGGAGGAGCTCTGCTAGTCACAAAATTTGGAAGACCAAGGATTTAAAGAGGAGAAAAGATTTTTCTCCACATTTATGCTCTTCTCCCC
This sequence comes from Liasis olivaceus, assembly GCA_030867105.1. Taxonomy (NCBI): domain Eukaryota; kingdom Metazoa; phylum Chordata; class Lepidosauria; order Squamata; family Pythonidae; genus Liasis; species Liasis olivaceus. Next base: position 156,445,569 of record CM061348.1, on the reverse strand, counting down.
ACTGGAAGAAAAGGCTGGTTGGCATTTCAGCATGGCCTGGCAAGTACAGCATCTGATGATAGCAACCGTGTCTGAAATCCATGCTAATCACTTACCTTTTGTACTATCTACAGCAGAAGTAGGCAATTTGTGGTCCTCCAGGTTTTGCTGAATTACAGTGCCCAGCATCCTTCACATTACATGCTCTAGGGAGTTGGGAGTTGCAGTTCAGTGAAATCTAGAATACCACACGTTGCTTACATGAGTCGACACAGACTGACAGGAAGATAAGGTCAAGCTATTACCTTTTCCACTGTCTGATGCATAACAGGAAATGTCTCTTGTAGCTTGTCAAGACCCCTACAGGCATAGTTATTTGCTACAGCAACTGTAAACAGTAAAAATTAAAGAACAGTTTGATTACTTATAAGATGTCCAGTTACAGTCAACAACTGGATGTTGTGTTTAGGTTATCTGTATTTGGGTTTTATTACTGCTTAGCAATACAAAAAGCAAATATTGTTTTGTGCCACACTGATATGATGGCAAAGGAAAATGATCACATGAAGGTGAAACGACATTGCTATGTATTCATTTAGGTGGCAGAAAATTTTATGCTCATATGGATAGACACAAATAGCATATCAAAAGGGAAGGTGGGGTTGTTGGCATATCTTCCTCCATGCATACCATTTGAGTTTGCTTACTGTGAAGCCATTTTCATTCTACATAGGATAAAGTACAGTAAAAAACATAAATACAAGATTATGATAACATTTCTAACACCCTTGTTAAATCAGAAAGCAACCTGTAGCCTCAAATTCTTTCCCAAAGGAGATATTCACACACCAGAAACACAACCTCAGTGAAAGATCTTAAACCTAGTTCATATGCTGGGCAGTTCAAGAGAACTTTAATTCCAGATAGTTGAAAGTAGAGAACTCCATGTAGGAAAAGCTCTGGTTTCTCTTAGATTTCTAGCTAAATTGCAAGATATATGCATAGACTGAATGCTGATTCAGCTCAGCTATTTCACTGTTCAGGTATTTGTTGAAGTGGGAGAGGAAGACTCTTGGAAGATGACGTGGAGAAAAAGTTGTTAAGTGGCTAGCTCCATACGTCATGCCAAGGCATGGCTTACATAACCGTGCTTTACTGAATAAATTACTAGCTGATTCATACTGATTCATATTGAACCATGAACAAGCAAACTACGTCTTGAATTAGTGTCATATGCCAAGTAGTCAGTGCATTTGTAGCTAGCTGCTTAAAGCCTGATGGTCACACTCCCCACACTTGCCTAGAATTGAATCCTAAAGCGGAAATATTTGGATGCGGACAAATCTACTGGTTTAGATAAGATGGTGTCTTAAGTTTGAAAAAAAAACTTTAAGAACTCAGGTTCACTTCTTAGGCTTGCCCTAAAGAACCTTTGGCATTTAAGCCAGCCTTTTCTTACCAATTGAATCCCCAGTTGCTGTTGGACTATAAGTCCCATGTTCCCTACTCGATAGCTTATAGCATCTCAAGAGCCACACATTAGGAAACCAAGCCAAAAGGACAAACCTGGCACAAAGGAAAATAGGGCTCTGACTACTTTGGCCTACCAGCTATGACTAATTACTTACTCTGAGGTTCAATTATATTCAGAAGAGGCTCTGCACTGCTTGCTGCTGAAGTAGCAATATTCTTCATGCCCATCTCTGCCATCTCAAGGACTGCTTGGATAGTTGGATGGGATTTCTTGGCAGAAGTATAGGTAGACGAAACCATTTCATAGGTAGAGCTTACTAATGGCAGATCAGCAATCCTTTTGATGACACACTAAGAAATAAGATACCACAGAGTCACCATCTTACTGGATACCAGAATTTGTTCTAGATTGCCTTTCATGAATATGATCTGATTGGATTTCAGCAGAGTTGTCAGTGAAGCTATGATTCATGCTGGTATGTAAAACCACATCGACAATAGTCTGATACTGAACTCTAGTTTGTTACTGTATCTTTCTCAGAACATTTCTTTTATGAACTTAAAAACAGCTTACAATACAACAATGTTGTCAACACATTTGTCTTCTTTAAGAGCCACAAAAGCTTTCCTCTGCATTTCCTTTAGATAGCTTTACTGTGACTAAAATGGGAGCCAGTGTGCCTGTAGCTCCTTAAAATAAATAAAAAAAGGATATAGATCAGAAGACTCATGTTGGGGTCTACATGAGAGACTACATGTATAATTTGGCCCTTAGATGCTATCATTACTTCTTTCAGTCTGAAACAGTAACAGAGCAACATTGTCCACCTACCTGGTCTTCATGTTCTGTGTTTCCAGGACTTACAGACGTTACCTCTTCTCCAGGAGAAGACATGATGATGATGAGAAAGAGAAGCCACCACTACAGAGAGTCAAGATCCAATTCAGCCATCTCATTAACACATCCAGATACATTTTTTTTTTTTTTGTCTGCGTTCAGTCATTACTGACCCTGCAGTGACTGCCTGGACGAGTCCTTGCATTTTTCATGCTTGGACGAATCCTTGCAGTTTTCAAGGCAATTGTTTTTCGGAAGTGGTTTGCCAGAGCCTCCTTCCTAGAGCAGAGCCCAGCTGGCGAGCGCAGGAGGCGGGATTTCCATTGCTTCGTGCCCTTTTTGGGCGAGCGCGGTTTCGCGCTTACCAGCAACTGGTCCCGTCTCTCTGTGCAAGGCGCTGCCAGCATTTTTCCTCCCACCGGAGTGAGAGTACCCATTTATCTACTCATGTGAGTTTTCGACCTGTTGGGTTGACAGGAGCTGGGGGGGGGGGGAACAGGAGCTCACCCTGTTAACGCAAAAGGCTGGACTCGAAGTGTCAGCCATTTCTGGCCAGCAACTTTCAGCATCATTAAGCCACTGCGCCACCGCGTCCCCTCCAGATACATTACACACAATTTAATCAGCTATTGTAGCAGAAGGCTAGCTAAATAAATGAACCCTACCCTATATTTAAGGAACGTTTATTCCAAGCTTGATCTGTTAACACTATAAGGACATTGGAGATCTCAGAGCATGGCTTTAGAGGTGAGGGCAAAAAGGTTCCTTCCATTATAGTACAGCTGAATTCATATAACACACTTAGCTGTACTGTAATTTGCTTGGTTTTGGCTTATAAGCTACAGTTTATTATTGCACATTTTGTCAACTAGCTGTGGTTTGTATAAATGTTCAAGTAGCTTTACATGATCATGAACCCGTGATTTACAAGTTAACAGTTCAGGCTTCAGACAAGAGCCCTCTATCATCTCTGGAGAGGAAGAAAGAAAAAGCAGTGACCTTACACACTTTTGGGAAAACCCACTTCCAAGAAATCCACCCTCAAAAGAACATCAATATCTCATCCCCGATTCTATAGTTAGTTATCAGCTTAGTATAGCACAACTCCTTTTCACACAGTAATCAGAAATAGGTGGTATTTCTGTACATCATTTACAAGTGTGTGCATTTCATTGCAGTTTTAAATTTAAATTGGGAAATACCTTTATTAGGGTCAGTTAACTCTGGCACAGGTAGAGTTTCTCTCCAGCAGAGTGTGGGTGACCCAAAGATCGTTCTCTTGCCACTGTAATCCCAGCAAAGAATCACAGAGCATTCTAAAACTTGCATATACTGGGGTGATAATTGGGTTGACCTAAACTGGCATTCCCACTTTGTCTTAGGGCAGTGTTGTCCAAACTTGGCCACTTTAAGATGAGTGGACTTCAACTCCCAGAATTCCCCAGCAGCTGGCTGGGGAATTCTGGGAGTTGAAATCCACTCATCTTAAAGTGGCCAAGTTTGGACAACACTGCCTTAGGGGCATTTTCTATACAGATTAACCAGATTGTTCAGGACCAAACCAAAACAGCTCTGCTCTTCCAACGTTGTAGACCAATGATTTCTTCCTTTCCACAAAGGGAAATGGAAGCTCTTCTATTCTAAGGAATAGAGATTTGTCATGCTGCAGTCCTTTAGATTCATGGACTTGCAACTCCCCAGTTATGTTAGCCTAATCAGGAAAGGCCAATAAAGTTGGGTGTGGCTGTGCTAGTTTCTCAGAGCAAAACCAACAAAAAAAAAACCTCACAGTATTTCATTCACAGTTCTTTAAGGTAGAGCCAAAGATTTCTGCAGAACAAGCCAAAGGCAAAAACATTGGGGCATAAAGAAATATGGTCCCCTTTAAGAAACTCAGTTAAACTAAGTTTCTGGGAAATACTCTTGTCTCAAAGTATAGCCGAGCTACATCGTGCAGGATCTTTTTAGTTGCATTACAGCACAATGTAACATTATCCAAACTACATGAGGCCAGGATTCTACATGACAAAAGTCAATAAAATATTTTAGCGAAACCTAAAAGCAGGGCATAAGAACAGTAAACCTCTTCCAGAAATCCTCAGCATTGGTATTCAAAAGTATCCAGTGGCATTCACTGCCTCTGAATTAGGAATTTCCATTCAGCTATCAAGGCTGTCAAACCAACAATTTGCAAAAATACATTAGTTTTGCTTTTCAGAGTCATTTAAAAAGAAAACAGAAAGACCTTATACAACTTTAAACCACATTTCAGACAAAACATGACTGCTCAAATCACCCACACCTACACTTGTACATACCTCAAAACCAACCATAAAACCACTTCTGACTTCTGTGGTCTTATATACCACAAACGATTAATTGCAGAGGCGGGCTATCATTGACAGACTGTTCCAAAAAGCAATCAGAAGCTTTCTGCTGAATGGGAGATAGGGTAATTGTGTTAGGTATTCTTCTATGAAAGGTAATTGCTGCAATCTGTATCCCCTTAACAACCGTGAGCAGGCTGGCTAAGAATTATGGGAACTGGAGTACAAAACAGCAAGAAGACCTGATGTCAGAAACAGTAGCTGTAAATTTACAGTGACCATACATCCCTTATTATGAAGGACAGCCCTTCATTTCAGAAACCTGTCCTTTAGATTTAATTTAATTATTTTCTGGGATTTGCTCTTGAATTTTCTTTTGTAAAGTAAAGTCATAAACAGAAACAGTTCAATTTTTGTATCCTTACGAACCTCTTTCAGATTTGCCCCTTTATTTTTTCCAAGAAATTTGGGTACTGTATGTAAATTAGAAAAATGTAGCTAGTAATTTTTTCTTTTTACCTCTGTACATCCCCTTTTCCTACCACCTGTCTTAAAACTTATCTGGAGCCACTTACCATATCTACAAAGTACATCTTGTGTGTAATAGTGAATGTATACGCACATTTCAATAGTAGCCATGATATCTGTTTAGTTCCTGATTCATTTGCAGCTCTCGGGCTCTAAAAATCAATTGTAATTCTATGTAGTTGCTTTCATACAGCTCCAGTCGTTCACAGACTGTTACGTGCCTCTCGTGAGAGAAAACCGGCAAGGACAGAGAGAAAGTTCATATGAGGTAATTCTCCTCTGCAGTTCAAAATGTTAGCAAATGTCTGTCATGCTTTGCAGTGTTGTATCCTATAATGCTATAAATTATTGAGGTGTCTGAGGTCCCTACTAAATAATCGGTTATTGAGGGTCTGAGGTCCCTAAGAAATAATCGGTTATTGAAAAACTGGTGTGACAAATGTGTTGCTTGAGGTGCGAACTGACTTAGCTAAAGCAGGACTGGCCCATCCTGTTGCTTATTCTCTAATATGGCTTGCTTGCTTGCCAAACATTCAACAGGGGAAGCTTGCCTCATCCCTGTAGGTTGTGCATTTGCCTGCCACTTAACTGTTAATTGTTCAGCATTTCTAATTGAAAAAAGGTGACATTTCTGAATTAGCGTGAATTTAGAAAGACCACCTTTTTTCAATTAGGAAACATTTTTCAACTATGAAAGGAATAAGCAGTGCTGTGCTCTACATTGCCTATTTTAAGGCTTAGCTAAATGTTGTGATGTGGGGTGCTGCTGTAGCAAGCGTCAAAGAAAAATAAATGGGTGATAGCATTCTCAATGCATTTTAGCCATTTTAATTTATTTCCAGTTACAATTCACAGTATTGCTTTGTCTTAGCAAGTAAAGAATATCTGCAGAACTGCTTTCTTCCCCCTAACTTGCAAATTTGTTGAGATCATCAGTTGAAACTTTTGTTCAAAGTTTTGGATGGCACCCAACCAGAAAAAGTCCTATTCAGCCATACTTACCTGGGGCCATTTTGCTATCTTTTAAATATTAAGTAAAATGTATTCCTTTTCCCAAATATACAATGGGATTTAATAAATGATGTTCAATCCATACTTAAGGTCTTTCCTCACTGTTGAGTTGAAGTACCCTTTACCCATCCTTGAACTGGCAGAAAATTACCACTCTGTCTTGAAATTTCTTGCATACGTTCCTGATTCCTATCAAACCTCTGTTTTGACTTGCTGCAGAATGATGCTGTCCTCATTCTGCATACACAGTGCAGAATGAACAAAGCAACTGGTTGATTTCTACAACTTTGCTGTTTGCTGTTTTGTATACCAGTGAGAAAAAAGACTGTCAATCACAGCAGCACAGCAGGAATGGGGAGGGTCTGGCTACAAGATTGTTTTCTGTGGAGTCCTTGGTGCTCTCTGAGCTTGGTTGTTTGCTTGCAGACATTTCATTACCCAATTAGGTAATATCATCAGTACAAGTGAGTGTGGGGTTTGCTCCCTATTTATATGCAGTAGCTTGCCCTGCAGGTTTGGGTGAAGGCGTGGTTTTCTCCTTGGTAGTTCCTTGATTAGGGTATTGTGTTCTGCTTGATTGTTTGCCTGGTGTTAATCCCTGCTTATCTGGGTGTAGGCTGCTGGACAGGATGTGTTCTGGTCTTTTTGTTTCCTTCTTAGCTTTCTTATTGTCTCTTTTGAATGGTGTGAAAATATGGTTTATTTCTATGTCTATATTGATGGCTGATTTGACTGAATGCCAAGCTTCCAGGAATTCTCTAGCAATTTTGGATTTAGCTTGGTCTAGGATGCTCACAGTTTTTCAGTGGAAACTATGGTTGAGTCTGTCCATGTGTTGTGAGATTAAGGAGTTTTTATTGTGTCTTCTGATTGCTAGTTAGTGTTCATGGATGTGCTCTGCTAGTCTTCTGCCTGTCTGTCCTACATAGTGGCTGTTATAGTCCTTACACTGTATTTTGTAAATGACTCCTGCTTTTTCCTCTTGGGGTACTGGGTCTTTTGGTTTACTTGAAATGTTTTGGAGGGCTTTAGTTGGTTTGTGTGCTACAGTCGTGTGGTTGTAATAGTCTGTTGTTTGTTTCTGAGATGTTTTTGATGTATGGTAGTGTTATCCTTTTCATAGCTTGTGTTGGTTGGACTGTAGTGGTTTGAGTGGTCAGGTACTTTTTGATAAAGTTGCGTGGATACCCATTTTGTTGGAAGATGTTGTATAGGCAGTCTGTTTCCTTTTTCTGGTGTTCTGAATTGCTGCAGTGCATTTGTACTCTGAATAATGTTCTTACACAGCTCCTCTTGGGTTCTGAGTTGTTACTTTGGTAATGGAGCATTTGGTTAGTGTGGGTTGTTTTTTGATAGACTTGCATTTCTAATTTGCCATTGTTTCCTCTGCTGTTGAGGATATCCATGAAGAGTAGTGTGTTGTTGTTTTCTTCTTCCCTTGTGAATTTTATTCCTTTGAAGATGTTGATAGTTTCATGTGTCTTCTCTAGTTGTTCCTTTTTTATTATGAAGAAGGTGTCGTCTACATACCGGATCCATCTTTTGGTTCTATGTATGGGAGTGCTATAGTTTCTAGATGCTGCATTATGGTCTCTGCTATGAGTCCTGAGATCCCATGGGTATTCCTCTGATTTGTTGGTACAAATAAAGGAACAACTAGAGAAGATACATGAAACAATCAATAACTTCTTTAAAGGAAGAAGCTGAGTCACAAGCAACATTTCCAGGACACATTTGTGCTCTGGTTAGATCCAAGTGGGGAAAGACCCGCAACGTGGGAATGTTGTCTTTACCTACAATTACAGTGGGTATGAGCTGATGAATTAATGGATCACTGCACAGTGGAAGACACTGATAACTCTCAGGTAATGTTTATATTATCCCTTTCTAGAGGATTGCTCTCCATTTTAACAGAATAAGAATGAATATCCTGTTATAGTTGGTGCATATTATTGTGCTGTTGTTTTTCTTGATCTTTAAATAGTAGAAGCCACTCCAGGGACAGTAATGGATTTAGCAGTTGTAACAATGAGGTTGATAGCAGGAACATTTGATAGTTTTGTTGTTTGGCTAATTAAACACATGTGGCTTTTATCCACATTCCATTGTACTCCCTCCTTAGATCTTAGCATTATCATCTATGTATTAACTTCCTTTATTAAAGAAACATGAACAATGAAAAAGACACATTGGGGAGATGAAAATAAGAACAGTCCCATAATTTTTATTTCACCTGTACAGAAACATGTGAGAATGGTACAGCATATTAAACTCAAATTAGATTCATTATACAAAAGGACATCTTAATAAGTGAAAAGCAACAGATGGGGAAAGCTACTTTAAGTCCTAAAACAATTTTAGAACAAGAACACATATACTCACCAGGACCCCCACAACTAAATGCTGGATCAGGATGAGCAATAGGGAGAAAAAACCTATTGCAATTATTGCAATAATATGTATACTTGGCCTTGCCTGATCAATTCAGTAGATGATGAGGCTCACTTTTAAAATAATTGCAACAGGTTTTTTCTCTCTATTGCTCATCCTGATCCAGCATTTGGTTGTGGGGGTCCTGGTGAGTATATGTGTTCTTGTTCTAAAATTGTTTTAGGACTTAAAGTAGCTTTCCCCATCTGTTGCTTTTCAGATGCATTACGAATGTAACTCAGTTTGCCAGCATGACCAAAACCTATGTTTTTTATAGGAAATCTGAAAGTTGTATTCCCACATACTTAAAAGAAGCCAGGATGGGGAAGGCTGCATTAGGAAGGTCTCTAAGATCTCTGTTACAGATGGGAATCATACAGGATTATGCATTTCAGTTGAGTGTAGATAGGATACACCATGGCCATGTCTCCAGCATTTTACTGTTTCTCTCTCTGCTAGCTGGTTTTTAATTTTTGTGAGCTGCCCAGCGTCACTTATGCGAGATGGGTGGCTATATAAATTGAATAAATAAATAAGTAAAATCTCATTAGATTCCTCACTGCCCTGTTGCAAGCACAGATGTTTGATACCTATGTTGTCTTTTTGTTTGAAATAAACACTCTAGGGAACTTAGAGCTGAAATTCAGTACCTATAAAGTGCAATTAAAATAGGTTGAGCCACTGATTGTTTCAGCTCCCACTTTCCATCTCTTTGGACAAATAACCTCAGTTAATCCAGCACCACACCCAAGAAATGTTCTTGGTGGGATTTTTTTTTGCCTGTCCTTTTTCTCTTTTTTGTTTATACACCTTTTGTACAAGATGTGCTGTGTTTTTGTTCTTATCTGGGGCAAAGGAATTTATTCTGCTGATTCCAGACTGCATGGTAACAAGGGTTCAGTGGAGTCTAATCCAGTATGAAGTTTGCCAGCATTCATAACCTTTCTGGCCTTAAAATTGCTTTTCTCCACTGATTCTGCTGTGGGTAAGTAGAAATAAGATATTTAGGAAAACACTTGATGCAAACATTGAATATTTTGCAAAGGAACATGTACTATGAATGCCCTCAGGTGCTGGGATCAGGTTGTTAGTAGAGCCTAGTATGTGTGTGTTGTTTTTATTTTTATTTATTATGCCTTTGAGTCAGTGTTGACTCCTGGCAATTCCCTGGACCACTCCCTACAGTTCTTCACAAGGTTTTTGGAGGTGGTTTGCCCTTGCCTACTTCCTAGGGCTGAGAGAGAGTGGCTGGCCCAAGGTTACCCAACTGGCTTTGTGCCTAAGGCAAGAGTAGAACTCATGGTCTCCCAGTTTCCAGCCTGATGCCTTAACCACTACCCAAGATTGGTTCTTGTTGTTTTTATGCTGTTATATAAATTGGAAGGGTGCCTTGACTATGTTTTTAATCTTTTTTTTTCTCTCCCTCTTACTATATTCCTTGAGCTTATTTATATCCTTGTGAACTGCCCAGAGTTATTTGGTTAACATGGGTGGCCATATAAACCTGATTAACTAAAGTGGATTTCAAACATTTCCTCTATCCCTCCTTCCTTCCTATATGCAAAAAGTCTCCTGCATAGGTGAGACTAAATCCCTTAGTTAGAACTTGCTCGACAATCTCTCTCCTCTACATAGATATTATGGGTGCAGGAGTCCTGACTTCTTTTGCATTTGTTGCTGTCTCTCAAGGAGTATCATTTCTTTCTATGATTCCTGATGAAATCACTTTTGGGCTCCCTCCTTTGTGCTAGGCATGAGTATCTTGGATCTTTTTGCAAGGATATGGTTTGAGATCTATTTTCTGTAGCCCATGGGGAAAGCATGAAGTTGAAAGGATTCAGCTTGAATTCAGGGAAAAGGATAGTGATGCTTGAGTTGATGAAAAGTCAGAAAGCATTCTTGGGGTGTAGTTGCACATTTGGGAACCCCAGTATGGGGTAATTACTGAACTGTCTTCCAAAGGCATGTATCTGCCTCCACTATTTTCTACGTATTTATTGTTAAATGGGCTCATCCTCTTTACTAAGTTAACATGCTGTCCACCCATCCTTGAGCCTTCAGAATTCTACTATACTGGCTTAAAATAATGGTCATTGAAACGTATCAGACTATCTCAGAAATCTTCCTCTTGGGACTGATGGACAAACAGTTGGAAAAGAATCATGGAACTTTGTTTTTGTATATTATTTATTTATAATTTTATTAGAGTTTACACATACAAAGATAAGACTTATACAAACTAAAGAAAATATAAAAAGTAAAGAAAAAGAAGTGCAAAGAGACAGAAAACAGAAAAGAAAAAGAATATATAAAAGGTGACTCCTCCCTCCCTCTGGACAAGTATAAACAGTTCAGTAACTTAACACCTTCTCTAGTATTTCAATAAAAAGAAAGAAAAAACATCTCGTCTTCCCATAACTCATCCCTTATCAATAATCAAAGTATAAAAACTCATCATTCAGTCCTAATCAGCAAAATTCTATTAAGAGCTACCAAGAATAAAAACATATGCATTTTTCTCTTAATCAAAAAAATCTATTTTAAAATCCAATTTATCACTTTCTCTAAGAAGTAAAGCAAAAGAAATCTCTCCCCACTAATAAACAGATCCTTAAACTGTCAGGATTTTCTCATGGGAAGAGAGTCATCCCGTTCCCTGTACAACAAATGTTTCGTCTAAAGTTAATGTAAACAAAGTATCTTGTGATTCTGTTATGCTTTTTACTGCCACCTACTGTAATGTGTATGTTAGTTATTCAGTGGGGGGTGACATGCTGGCAATATAACGGGAGGGCTAAATGCCCAGTTGTTCAGTGTGTTTGTCTTGTAAAAAGTAACCATGTAGGTTTTTATAGGTTATGTAGTCTTAACTAGTAACCAAGTAGTGTACCTCTTCTCTGAGAGTGTTTTTTTAGCTAGAGACTTTGTTGTGGTTAAGTCTTGGAAGCTAAGATGAGAAGAAGTCTTTGTTATATCCTATATTTTGTATCCCCTTCATGGATCACTGCCTTGTCGTGGCGAAGGGGCTTGTGTAACTCAGTGAAGCCATGAGCTATACCATGCAGGGCCACCCAAGACGGACAGGTCATGACAGAGAGTTCTGACAAAATGTGGTCCACTGGAGAAGAAAATGGCAACCCACTCCAGTATCCTTGCCAAGAAAACCCCATGGACAATGTTAAAAGGCTAAAAGATATGACGCCGGAAGATGAGCCCCTCAGGTCGGAAGGTGTCCAATATGCTACTGGGGAAGAGCGGAGGGCAATTCCAAGTAGCTCCAGAAAGAGTGAAGCGGCTGGGCCAAAGCCGAAAGGACGTTCAGCTGTGGATGTATCTGGAAGCGAAAAGAAGGTCCTATGCTGTAAAGAACAATATTGTATAGGTACGTGGAATGTAAGATCCATGAATCAAGGCAAGCTGGATGTGGTCAAACATGAGATGACAAGATTGAACGTCGACATCTTGGGAATCAGCGAATTGAAATGGACGGGAATGGGTGAATTTAATTCAGGTGACCACTATATCTACTACTGTGGGCAAGAAACCCTTAGAAGAAATGGAGTTGCACTCATAGTCAATAAGAGAGTGGGAAAGGCAGTAATGGGGTACAACCTCAAAAACGACAGAATGATCTCAGTGCGTATCCAAGGAAAACCATTCAACATCATGGTAATCCAAGTCTATGCCCCAACCACTGATGCCGAAGAAGCTGAAGTTGACCGGTTCTATGAAGATCTACAACACCTTCTAGAACTAGCACCAAAAAAAGATGTCCTTTTCATCATAGGGGATTGGAATGCTAAAGTAGGAAGTCAAGGAGTAATCGGAATAACAGGCAAGTTTGGCCTCGGAGTACAAAATGAAGCAGGGCAAAGGCTAATAGAGTTCTGTCAAGAGAACAAGCTAGTCATAGCAAACACTCTTTTCCAACAACACAAGAGACGACTCTACACATGGACATCACCAGATGGTCAATACCGAAACCAGATTGATTACATACTTTGCAGCCAAAGATGGAGAAGCTCTATACAGACGGCAAAAACAAGACCAGGAGCTGACTGTGGCTCAGATCATGAGCTTCTTACTGCAAAATTTAGGCTTAAATTGAAGAATGTAGGGAAAACCACTAGACCACTCAGGTATGACTTAGATCATATTCCATGTGAGTACACAGTGAAGGTGATGAATAGATTTAGAGGATTAGATTTGGTAGACAGAGTGCCTGAAGAACTATGGATGGAGGTCTGTAACATTGTACAAGAGGCAGCAACTAAAACCATCCCAAAGAAAAAGAAATGCAAGAAAGCAAAATGGCTGTCTGATGAGGCTTTACAAATAGCTGTGGAAAGAAGGAATGCGAAAAGCAAGGGTGAAAGGGAAAGATATAAGCAACTGAATGCAGATTTCCAGAGAATAGCAAGGAGAGATAAGAAGGCCTTCTTAAATGAACAATGCAAAGAAATTGAAGAAAACAATAGAATGGGGAAGACTAGAGATCTCTTCAAGAAAATTGGAGATATCAAAGGAACGTTTAGTGCAAAGATGGGCATGATAAAGGACAAAAAAGGCAGGGACCTAACAGAAGCAGAAGAGATTAAGAAGAGGTGGCAAGAATACACAGAAGAACTATACAAGAAAGATCTTAATGTCCCTGATGTCCATGCTGGTGTGGTCACTGACCCTGAGCCAGACATCCTAGAGAGTGAAGTCAAGTGGGCCTTAGGAAGCCTTGCTAACAACAAAGCTAGTGGAGATGACAGTATTCCAGCTGAGTTATTTAAAATACTAAAAGACGATGCTGTTACAGTGCTGCACTCAATATGCCAGCAAGTTTGGAAAACGCAGCAGTGGCCACGGGATTGGAAAAGGTCAGTTTACGTTCCAATTCCAAAGAAGGGCAATGCCAAAGAATGCTCAAACTATCGCACAATTGCACTCATTTCACATCCTAGCAAGGTTATGCTCAAAATCCTACAAGCTAGGCTTCAGCAGTACGTGAACCGAGAACTACCGGATGTACAAGCTGGGTTTCGAAGAGGCAGAGGAACTAGAGATCAAATTGCCAACATTCGCTGGATCATGGAGAAAGCACGAGAGTTCCAGAAAAGCATCTACTTCTGCTTCATTGACTATGCAAAAGCCTTTGATTGTGTGGATCACAACAAACTGTGGCAAATTCTTAAAGAGATGGGGATACCAGACCACCTTACCTGTCTCCTGAGAAATCTGTATGCGGGCCAAGAAGCAACAGTTAGAACCGGTCATGGAACAACCGATTGGTTCAAAATAGGGAAAGGAGTACGACAAGGCTGTATACTGTCACCCTGCTTATTTAACCTATATGCAGAGTACATCATGAGAAATGCCAGGCTGGAAGAATCACAAGCCGGAATTAAGATTGCAGGGAGAAACATCAATAACCTCAGATATGCAGACGATACCACCCTAATGGCAGAAAGTGAAGAAGAACTAAAGAGCCTCTTGATGAGGGTGAAAGAGGAGAGTGCGAAAGCTGGCTTGAACCTCAACATTAAAAAAACTAAGATCATGGCATCTGGACCCATCAATCCCTGGCAAATAGAAGGGGTAGAAATGGAAGCAGTAACAGCCTTCATTTATTTGGGCTCCAAGATCACCGCAGACGGAGACTGCAGCCATGAAATTAAAAGACGCTTGCTCCTTGGGAGGAAAGCTATGACAAACCTAGATAGCATATTAAAAAGCAGAGACGTCACCTTGCCGACAAAGATCCGCATAGTCAAAGCTATGGTTTTTCCAGTAGTAATGTATGGCTGTGAGAGCTGGACATAAAGAAGGCTGAACGCCGAAGAATTGATGCCTTTGAACTGTGGTGCTGGAGAAGACTCTTAAGAGTCCCCTGGACTGCTAGGAGGTCAAACCAGTCAATCTTAAAGGAAATCAACTCTGATTGCTCATTGGAAGGATTGATAATGAAGCTCAAGCTTAGATACTTTGGTCACCTAATGCGAAGAGAGGACTCTTTGGAAAAGACCCTGATGCTGGGAAAGATGGAAGGCAAAAGGAGAAGAGGACGGCAGAGGATGAGATGGCTAGATAGCATCACTGAAGCAATGAGCATGAAATTGAGCAAACTCAGGGAGGCAGTGAAAGATAGGAAGGCCTGGCGCAATATGGTTCATGGGGTCACGAAGAGTCGGACACGACTTAATGACTGAACAACAACAACAACATATTTTGTATGCAACTTGTATTTTATAAAGTTTTGCATTTTTATCAATAAAGACCAGTTAGTTTATATTTTCTGACTGGATTTTCTTTGGAGAACAAAATATGGACATTGTTACTTGCAAGCTCTCATGCTGATGTGTAAGTTACCTGAGAGCAGGATTTTTTGGGACCTTTTTTGCTGCACTCTGCGCAACATAAACCTCATCATTCAGCCCTGGTCAAAAAGAAATCCCATTGATAACTATCAGAAACCACAACTTATATTTGAGTTCACTTTTTAAACCTTCTGTTTACTTTTAAAAAGCTGGATCTTTAATCCTGTCCAATAGTGTCCCATAAGTGGGATTTTTATCATTTTCTCTTTGTCTCCTTTCAGGAACAACTTTAGTTGTTTCTCCTCTCAAAAACAGCTTCATTGGTTTAACACATTCCTTTTCTAAATCCAAAATAAGAAGGCTTTCCAAGTCATTCTTCTGATGTATTATTTGTATGTCCCCTTTAATTATTGTAACATCAGCTGGTTTCATTTGTAAATCCATTTTGGCATCTTTTTTCATATCACTTTTATACTCTTGCATTTTTAAATCCATTTTCACACCCACAGCATCTTTTTCCATGTCACTTTTATAATCCAGCATTTTTTAAAACTTCAAATCCACTTTCAAATCAGTCTCAATCTCTGTTTTGTCCAATAAGATCTGTTGTTCTTCTATATCCTCTGTTATAGTATCAGACAATCTTGTAAGTAATTTCTGAATACATTGTTCCCAAACAGCCTTAGATGCTAGAACATGTTTGTCCTCCAGTTAGAGGCAAGTAATAGAACTCTAGGCTTCTAGCTCTCTCAAAGGAAACGCAACAAAAAGAAATGCTTTTCTTGCAATAAGCAACCAATATGTCATGCGCACAGCTTTAGAAATGATCATAGTATAATGATCCAGCTTCAGGACAGACTGGGAAAAAATTAAATGTTCTATTCTTGTCATGCAGGTGAAGATTTTCAAAGGTGGGTTCATACATGATGCCAAGTCATCATTTGGCTTTATATATCATGTGAATCCAACCATCCCCATGAGATGGAGTGGTGACTCTTCCTTATGCTTCTTTAAAGGTAGCACCACATAGAGCAACTGCTGCAAAAAGAACTGAACATTCACCCACTGTTTCCACAGCGAACACATAGCTTATATGCACTTGCATCTTGGAGCATCAGTATACATGCAAAGGGGAGCAGCTTCCACATAATCTCAGCAAAATGGAGTGAATTTAGGTTTAGAAGCCTTTTGACTCTAGTAATATTCCATCTTTGATCCTGGATGAGATTTCTCTTCCTCGTGCAGAACTCATCAGTAATCTGGGGGTCCTCCTTGATTTACAACTCAAAGAGCAGGTGGAAACTTTAGTTAGAAGGGCCTTTACATAATTGTATCTTATGCACTAGTTATGGCTTTTCTTGTATCAAGATGTCCTGCTTATAGTCACTTATTCCTTGGTCAACTCTTGTTTTGACTATTGCAATACTGTGGAGTCCTTGGGGTTCTCTGAGCTTGGTTCTTTTCTTGCAAACGTTTCATTACCCGGCTAGGTAACATCTTCAGTGCTGGCAAAGCAGGCCACAGCAGATAAAGAGAGAGCAAACCTCATCCCATTTTAGCACTGAAGATGTTACCTAGCCGGGTAATGAAACGTTTGCAAGAAAAGAACCAAGCTCAGAGAACCCCAAGGACTCCACAGTTCAACCCTGAGCTACACATATTCGCCTCCATTGCTATTGCAATACCCTCTACATGGGGTTGCCCTTGAACATTCAGAAACTACAACTGGTCCAAAATTCAGTGACTCAGGTAGTTATGGGTACTAGTTCATTTACCTATGTGGCACCTCTATTTTGAGAACTGCATTGGTTATCTGTTGTTCCCAGTGGATTTCAAGGTATTATCTTTAAAGCCCTTTATGGCTCAGGATCTTGGTATCTTCAGGATTGCCTTCTCCTAATGGCCTCTGCCCATCCAGTAACATCCAAGAAGCTGGGTTCTCTCAAAGTCCCTACCCTTATGGGATGTCATCTACAGGAACCTCAGGGGCTTCTAAGTTGCTACCCTCTTTCTCTGGAATAATATCTCCGCAGAGATCAGACAGGCCCCTGCATTTCTGGTGTTCTGCAAAGCCATTAAGATTTGGCTCTTAGCCTGTGGAATCTGAAAGATGAGATGGTTCCCCCATAGGAGAATGTTTGCTGCTTTTTCAATCCTAGCTTTTCTTTATTTCTTTTAGTTGAATTATTACTGCAGTTGTTGTTGCTTTGTGTGTCTTTTTGGCCTGACTACTGAAAGAGGTATGTGAGCTGCTCAGAATCATTTGTCAATTGGAAAGGTTGCAATCATCATCATCATCATCATCATCATCATCATCATCATCATCATCATCGTTTGTTGCAAAAAAATATAGTACATTTCCACAACACATGGGAAATTAGAACAGTAACTGGGTGCATGTACATCTTTCAATATTAGTTTTGGTTTTATGTTTGTCTGGGAAACCTGGTTCAGTCAAGATTCCCTTGACATGCATACTGGTGTTTAAAGATGAGGCTACTCCATGTAGACTCTGCCCTTGCTAGATTATCTGTGAGAAATATTAGAACCATAGTGATGTTCTCTTGAGCAAAGTGAGCAAAACTTTTTTTGGCTGTGTTACTCTGCCCTGCACTGGGAAGAAATAGCAAAAAAATTGTGGAACCTTAATATCACATGTGCTGCAGCGAAATCAGAAACATGTGCAACACCCCTCCCCAATAATGTGGAAAAGGTATCTTGCTGTCAAGATGGTTAAAATTCCTGCTTAGAGCCCAGCCCTCCTCCTTCCAACAGAAACACATTTCTGACTTGGTTTTGTTGTTGTCATTTTGCAACTATTATTTTAGCATGCTTGAATGAGACTGTATGTTTTGATTTTAGACCCACTAAATAAAAATGACCATCTTCCAGACAGACCGTCCACAACGATTTATACATGGCTGGGGACGATGGGTGTTGTCGCCGGACACAGCTGTAGGCCCCATGCTGAGAACGGCTTATCTGCAGGATAATAAAGGTGGTGCGGCGTCTCTGTGCACGTGGAGAACCAACCAGACGCTTCCCCGATCTCCCTCGAGGACAAACTCGCGTCGTAATCACAGCGGGCGGAGGGAAGAGGAAAGCGCTTTCGCTAAAAGATGCCAGTGTCCGCCCTCCTGACTTCCTTCTGCTGCCTGGCGCGCTGCCCGAGACCGACGATTCGAGCGCGGCGGACACAGGAGCTGAAGGAGGCTGGGTGGAGGGCGCACTAGCTTTGGCGGCGAGGGTGCGCCAAGTAACCCAAGTTTAGAAAAGCGGTCCGCTTCTCCGCTTATAGCTTACCATCTTCTCGTCCAGCCTCCGCTGCCAAAGCAGGACCATGGCAGACGATGAATACTCGTAAGTTGAGAATTGCTACTGATGCGGTTTTGCACGGCGTAAGGTCTGGCTAAAAACAGGGAAAGTTGGATCAGCTTTCCATTAGTGGAAAAGGCGGGGGCGAAAGACCGCGCTAGGAGTTGCTACCGGCCCTCCCTGGTTCCCTTCTTTCTATTGGGTTGAGTTCGCGCGGCGCGGAGAGCCAGGGCTGGGAGCTCTGCCGTCGGGGCTGGGGAGCAGCGCTTGATGGCCCCTTTGGGCAGCAGGAGCAGGAAACGCCTCATCCCAGGCCCTCCCCGCCCAGTCAGAGGGGGGAAGAAAAGCGGGGAGGGGGGAAATAGAGCCGGTACCCAAACCTCTACGAAAGCGAGCCATTAGGAAATGGAAGCGGATGGGGGGGGGGGGGACAGGGCCGTCGGGGACCATCTCCTGTTGCTTTTCTCTCTCTGTCTCGACTTGATAGTCGTGCAGCAGGTGTGCATGCTGTCTAGCCAAAGCAATTTAGGAGAGGGAAGAGTGTTTTAACTCTTTCCTAGGTTCCTCCCTAATGGAGGAAACAGGCTTTTAGGAAAGATGGAGGAAGAGCCATATGGGAGAAGGACCCTTCCCCCCCCCCCCACATGGCATGTCAGAAGAGACTTGGGGATTTTGCCCACTGTCAAGATGCAGAGCTCTCTGGTGTGAAATGTGAAGCCCTTGTGATGGAACCTGCTCCTGTCTGTGTTGGAAGTCAGGAGAGGCCTTTGACTACCTTCCAGGGAAACCCCTAGTGCAGTGATTCCCAAACCTTGGGTAAATTACCCAAAATTGGGTAAAAGTGGTTTTTCTTTGGGTAACGGCACATGAATCCATTACCCAATCACAACAGGGACATTTAAATTGACTTAAAGTGTTTTACCTACATTGGGTAAAAAGGACTTTCTGATAAGTGGTTTTGGGTAATGAAGGAAAGTTTGGGAAGCACTGCCCTAGTGCTTGGGTCTTTAGCCACTTGCACCAACCAAGGCACGAACATGCTCTGGTGCACCTTTTTTTTCTGCTGTGCCCCTCAACTGCCTTAATTTCATTCCTAGCCCATGAAGAGGCAGACTTAAATTGTCCTTAGCTATACCAGTATTAAAATAGTGTTTCCCTTCTTAATCTGGCTCCAGACACCATCCAAGGGCACCCTCAAGTTGTTTAAAAATCTAAAACACAGATTTACAAAAGACTGCTTTTTAGAAGAAAGAACTTGAAAAACTCATATTGAAAACCAGGAAAATTATGTTGTGAAATATGTATGATTTTCTGATTTCTGAAATCCAAGAATCACACTAACATTGAAGGCCCAGAATCGGTAAATTAACTTTTCTGGAAAAGCCTTTGTCAGCAGGCCTTCTGCCTTGTTGAAATGCAACTAATCTGTAATGTGATGCTATGTGTTTGATTTTGGCTTAGCGATGTCATGGGGACCCAATAATTGAAATTTATAAATTGTTTATGGTTTAGTATGTTATGTAATCCCAGCCAGTTGCAGTGTAACCTGAGACACCTAGCTTTGTCTTTCTAAAACTAATGAGGTGATCTTGCAGAAAAATGGTAACTGACTTTCTTTTAATTGTTGGCTTTTAAATTGCACCATATTTTAAAAATGGTGCTGTACTTTTCAAAGAACAATTAAGCCCTAAAGAGACAGGATGACTCTGGACAGTCTATAGAACACATATTTATAAATTATTCTGCAACATTGCCTCATAGTCGTGAGCTGGTTCATACATCACACTAAGCCATGTTTTCATGAAGAAAATACAATTTTCTGAGTTTACACAGCTGCTGACCCATGGTGGCTAGTTTCACTTGAACAACGGAATTTAGAATCTCAGCTCACTGCAACAGGAAATAAGGAGATGACCCAATTTTTTTTTTTTTAGGAGAAGTTAATGTTGCCCCAGTGTGCGTTTCTCCAAAACAAAGCCTAGAAAATTTGATTAAATACAGTGGTATCTCGGGTCACGAACTTAATTTGTTCTGTGGCTCTAGTTGCGACCTGAATTGGTCGCGACTCGAATCAAATTTTCCCATAAGGTTCAATGTAAATACGGTTAATCTGTTCTGACCCCTACAAATTTGGTCGCCAACCGATTTTGGTCGCGACCTGAATCAAATTTCCCTATAAGGTTCAATGTAAATACGGTTAATCCATTCTGAACCATATGTTTTTTTTTTTTAAACCACAAAAATATGACACAAAGTACAGGACAGTACAGTACGAAGAGAGGGAACACTGACCTTGCTCGAGGCGACTTCTGGTGTGGAGGACAGGAAGGCGGGTGGGGAGGTGGTTATTGTTCGAAGGGAGAGTCCCCCTCCCTACAGGAAGCCAGGACCACGTGTCACAGCAGGGAAAATGGCCGCGGATCCTGTTCATCACCCGATGCGGAGTTTGCGAACAGAAGCAACATTTTGCGAACAGTGCTGTTCGTGACCCGAATTGGTCGTGAACAGAAGCATTCGTGACCCGAGTTACCACTGTAATGAGGGCAATTTAAGTAAGCCACTGGTTGGTTCCTTATTATTCAACAGGTATATAGACAGAAATTAAGGATAAGACATTTCTGACCCCAACATTTGAAGGGGACCTCTACTACCTATTTTTGTCACCAGGTTGTTGGTATAAGATGTCCCCAAATTATTTATTTATCTAAAATACGGTTTCTACACAAGGAACATATATAGATTATATCCTTTTGCCAACGTACTGGCCAGATTTATACTAGCTAAGCTATTTATTGTTTTAACCATCCTTTGTTGAACAAGCTCTAGTGTCCTGAAGAGCGGATCAAACAGCACGTTGTGCATGCCGTGAGGCTGAAATGGAATTTGTTAACAGGTTGCAATCTCTAAGGACTGAATACAAGGTTATATATAGTAACTATATTAAGTAACTATACAATGGAGACTTCAACACTAAGTAATCAAGACCAAAACCTTTATTGTACAACAAATATTTTGATGCAAACTGCAGCGGTTTCTTTTTTTTAACGTTATACTCAACTTTGGATGAAAAAGTCAAATAATTTTATGTTTGTAATACTGACTTCCTAATTAATATTGATAGAATATTTATTTATTTCCAATACTCTAAGTTATGTAAACAACAGAATGTCAATAATTTTAATACTGTATAAATATCATTGTATTGAAAACATATAATGTATCAAGAATTACAACAATATAATAAAAAAGGGGGGAAAAATCTAATGGAACCAAGTACACAGAGTTAGAACATGTACACTAACGCTCAACAGACCACCCAAACATTGTAGTAGTATTTTTTGTGTTTACATTAACTGGGTGAACTTAAGGACAGTAGTCCATGTAGATATACAAATACACACCTTTGATTTTACTTCCAGCATTCCCCCTGGTTTTATTTTGAAGGCTATATATATTAACCCACCCACAGTAAGTACAGCTTACCTTCCAAACAATCAGGCAATGGTATGTTGAGTGGGGAGTAATCCTTTTTCTCCTGTTAGGTTTATTGCTAGCTGGAACATCCTTCCATGTTATATGTATATGTGCAGTGAGTGCTTTGACCTCGGAGTCAGTGCACTCCAGCAGCATCAAAACTGGCTATATATGAAAGTAGGTGGGCCGAGCAATGGGGTTGAAGGAGGTTGGGAAGCCATGAGAGGGGTGGTGGATGATTTCTACTGCATCTCAGGGGAGGTTCATCTCACAGAAGAGATTGATTACACCTGAACATTGAATTAGTAGAGCAATGAGGTATTACTGTGTTATCCACCTTAGGGAAGAATCTCATGTTCTTGGTTGGTAGTCAAGGATGAACTGCTGGGCACCCATTGCCATGTCTGTTCAGGGCTTGGCATTTGTTCCCCAAAAGTGGAGTGGGCCCATCCCCTCACTTTCCTTTGGCTCATTCAGATAGCTCAGAAAAAGCATTCTGCACTGCTGTCTGAGCCTATAGACAACATGCCTCTTCTCCCTGGCAATGCACCAAGTATGTTGCCTCAAGTTAGGGCTTTTGTGCTTGGGCTTGCCAAGGAGAATCTCATGCCAGAACTGTGTCCCTGTTTGCTCTTGCTACTGTGGGAGGAGTGTTCACTGTCTCCTGAAGTTAACACAAGGAGTTCTTAAAGAAAAGAAGTACAGACATCGGCTCAGCATAACTGTCTCCCCACTTCTTTTCTTGCAAAAAAGAACAGCTCAAGTTTAGGAATTGTCTCAGCCAGGAGTCTTCACTCCCAGGGAGATACACAGTAAAGTGCCTTATTGCGCACAGCAAATTGCTGTCTAAGCAGCTATTGGTAGGTGACGTTCCACTGAGAGGGGACATCCTGAAGTTGGGGTAAGTGGGGTTATTAGTGGTGGTAGGGTAAGTGGAGCTCAACCTGGCACTGGTTTAGTGTCTGCCTCCCCTTTACACTTCAGTGAAGATAGCCAGTGATCATAGAACATTTGCCTGTAAAAGCACTGAGGGTAACTTGGTATCATATGATTCTGCTGCTGGGCCCCTCCAGGCAAGACCCTCTTGAATAATCTCATGCAGCTTATAAGCAGTGTTGCTGATGTTGAGAAACTAGACCTGATGGGCTGTCTTTACACTCTCTGTCCCCATGAAGCCATGGTTGAAATGTGGCTGCCGAAACAGCTCTCAACTATGCAACTCATCGCCATGCCTCTTTTATCTGCTGTCTGAAACCTGTCCAGTACCTTGCATGAAGCAGCATCCACCTGGGCCATGGTTTG
This sequence comes from Liasis olivaceus, assembly GCA_030867105.1. Taxonomy (NCBI): domain Eukaryota; kingdom Metazoa; phylum Chordata; class Lepidosauria; order Squamata; family Pythonidae; genus Liasis; species Liasis olivaceus. The sequence goes on along the minus strand of CM061348.1, from coordinate 156,422,587 downwards.
CATCATGAAAAGCTCTGGGGCCTGTAGTGGCAGACATCCACTCATTCTCAACCAACCACACAACTGTGTGGTAAGGGAGAAGTAAGAAGTGCACCCTACATCTTCATTAGATGAAATGTTGGAGGTGAAGTGGATGTAAGTGTCTTCCCTTCCTCCTTGCAGTAGACCTAACATTTCTTCCTTGCACTGGTGATACAAGAAGAGCATCACTTGCCTGTAGTTGCCCACCTTTTAATGTATTTTGATATTTTGTGAGTGTACTCACCACAGCATTCCAAAAATCTAGATAGGATCTAGACAGTACTGACCTGAAAATAAAGGAATACATCCAAAAAATATGCAGAACAAAGATAATTGGTGTTTGCTTCATAAACAGTGTCTGGGTTTATAGACACATTATGAAATGTGATGAAATGTGAACCCAACCATAGTGTTTGGAAATCATGGTTTATGGCTTAGTGTTACATGTGGCTTTTCAACAAATCATAGTAAAATAAATCTAAGACTTGCCACAATATGAGAAACCAACTATTTTTCCTTTTTTTTTTTTTTTTAGCTCTTTCCAATGGCATTACCACATTTTGGTTTTCCATCACGTGAAAATTATAGTAGAACCCATTTCCTTTTTTGCATTTTGCTAGGGAGGGTTTAGGAACTAAGCTGGTGCTTTAAGCTGTTAGGATACTTCAGGGGCCCATTTAATCTCTTCAAATCCCTTGAGTAGGTCCTGGCTCTGCTTTTATGGGAATTTGACCCTTGACATGTCACATTAAACCGATTTCAGCTCTTGAGTTAATGGAAGTTGCATGCCCTTTTGTCCTTTAATGTTATTGTTACTATATATCTACTTCATGTAAATAAATTACAAATTAAAATAAAATGTAAATTAAAACCTGGGATCTTTCATGGATGAATGGCAGTTTGTAGTTTTAAAAATAAAATATACACATAAAAATCTTGTATTTCTCATCATGTTTCTTTAACAGGGACAATTTCTTCAGGAATATGACTTGTGAAAGTTCAGTTGAAGCAGAATCTTTTCTTCATTTTTCGCTTGTTCCATCAGTAAGTAGACCAATAATCTGACAACCACTGACTACTTGGAACCTCCTCATTAATGAGTGCAGCCTTGGACTCATTGGAGGAAGCCCATTTAATGGCATTTCCAAAGCTGACAGACTCTGGATGCATAACCCAGAGGCAACTCCCATTATTTCCAGCAAAAAAGGTCTAGCTGCAGATGGTGGGAGCTGTTGTTTTAATATATATGTAAGTATTGGGTTGGGGATGGCTGCCATTTGGGACAGGGCGAAAGTTGCACTTAGCTACGTGCTTCACTGGCCCAAGAACAAAATCACAAAGATGCGCGTAGGTGGTTGTGTTTACAAATGTGAAAAGCAGGGTTCTCCCACCCTACCTAGATGCAAGGGAGAAATGATTATCGACTCATCAAAGCACTTAATTCTCTATCCATCTGAGGAACTGAGCAAGATAAAACTTATTCCGCTGGGCAAATCTAGGAGGAAATTTGAAAGATGAGTACTTGCTTAGAATTCTGACCTAGTTTTGAAACATCTATCCAGCTCTGAATTGTTGGGTACCCTAATACCTTCTGCATTGTTTTCTGGAGATTTGTTTTTGCCTTCATTATCATCATGGTTCTTGTTTTGTTCTTGCAGGTTATCATCATTTTGCTGTTGTCTTGTCTTGAAAAGAGAACAAAAAGATGCTGTTTTGATGAAACATGTCCCAGATATGCAGGATATTGTGGGATACTGCTGTGAGTTGGACAATACTTTGCTTGCTGGCCAGTCCTGAGTAGCAATCTGTGACATACGCATTTAGGGACTTGTAGCATTTTGGAAGCACAAGTTGCAATTTCCTAAGAGGTCCTTTGGGCCTTTGACATAAGAAATAAAATGATTAAATCAAATAGCTCCTGCAAATTTATATTTTGTGATGAAAAACAATTGTAATAATTCCAAAGCAGGTAAAGGGAAAACACTTTCTAAGGCAATTGTGGCCTCTAGTTGTGGACGTCTGACTCGTGTCAGCCCTCGCCAGATGGGAAGCCGTGACTGGAACTGTATCTACCACACCTGAAGGGCCACAGTGTACACATCGCTTGCACCCACCTACAGTTCAGATAAGCCACAGAGACAGTTTTTTTCTACAATGTCCCTGTGATGTTGCCTTCACTCACTCCAGTTCACGAGTAAGATAGGCTACACTTTTTTTATTGCCGTACCAGTGTTTAAGTACACTTTTGTTCCTTATTCTGACACCATTCAAGGAGAGCCTCAAGTTGCATAGAAGCTGTTAAACGTTGTCTTCCTTTAACTTGGAGGGAAAGCAATAACTGGGGACAGAAACAATGGAGCTAAGATAAAGGATTGGCAATTTCATGCCAGTATAATTTTCTGCTAATTCAAGGTTGGCTGGAGAACATTATGGCTTTGTAGTATGGAAAGACCTTCAGAGTCTTAAAAATTCTTTCATTATTTTACAGCCCGATTGATTCTGGCGGCTTATTCAGCAACCGATGGTCATTGGGATTTGCGTTTGGAGTTACTGCTGATAAAGTCATGTTTCTGTTTCAGAAAAACTACATTCCAGAGGGACTTCCTAGCTGGGCTAATGGTAAAACTCATGATTAAGAAGTGATAAGAGAACAGTAGAGGAGCTCTGTATCTCTGTATTCTCCAATTTTTCTCTCTGGCCATTTTAATCTAGGGTTAGCTGGATTCCAGGCAGTTAGTGTACTCAGGAGTGCAGTGAGAGCTAGACTTTAGAGCCAAACATGATTTTCAAGAGAACAGGTTATGAAGGCAGTGGCAGATAGGAGCAGCATCAACACTAGAGATAGTAAAGGTAGGTAAGGCCTTCCCAGTATAAGTACAGAGCCATTTAAAGCCCCCCTCCTTGTAACATGAAATTAGGTATTTGTTTCTGGGAGTATGCATTCTTCCTTGGGACTGAAGATAAGGTCCTGACATCTTTATCATGTCAACCCATAGCTATAAGTAAATGACTTATAATGTATTGTCGAAGGCTTTCACGGCCGGCATACGAAGGCTGGTGTGGGTCTTCTGGGCTGTGTGGCCGTGTTCTGGAAGTTTTGTTTCCTAATGTTTCGCCAGCATCTGTGACCAGCATCTTCAGAGTGCAGGAGCACAGACAGGAGCAGCTGGGCACAGAGAGAACTGCTCCTGTCTGTGCTCCTGCACTCTGAAGATGCCGGTCACAGATGCTGGCGAAACATTAGGAAACAAAACTTCCAGAACACGGCCACACAGCCTGGAAGACCCACACCAAATGACTTATAATTGGGGTGGGTTAGAGGGTTCAGGATAAAGAAGTATCAACAGATAGTGGGAAGAGTCCTTAACTTCTCTTCCTTAACTTTCCTCCTGAAAATTCCTCCTTCTGAAACAATGTTTAATCTCAGCTGACTTTCAGTTTTAGAGCCTAATAGGAGATATTGATAGTAAAAAAGTAGAAAAGACTCCCTTGAATTAAATATGATCCATGGCGACTATCTGGTCATGTCCATATAGATAAACAGATTGATAGATTATGTGCCATCAAGTTGTTTTTGACTCCTAGTGGCCACATAGGTACATTTTCCCCATGACAGTCTGTCCCTAACTTAGTTTTTCAGGTCTTTCAACTGTGCACTCATCACCACTGTAACTGAGTTCATCCATCTTGCTGCTGGTTGTCCTTATCCTCTCTTTCCTTCCACCTTTCCCAGCATTAAGGCCTTCTCTAAGGAGCTAGGTCTTTGCATAATGTGTCTGAAGTAGGATAATTTGAGCCTGGTCATTTGTGCCTCAAGTGAGATTAATTTGTTCACTGATCCATTTGTTTGTTTTCTCAGGAGTCTTCTCCAACAGTCCACATATATTAGGACCCTTTAAAAATGATCAGGGACATTTACAGGAGGTAAGAGAGGGAAGGTGTACTTCTCTACAGAAGATGCCTCTGCCCATGTATTAGCACTTTCAAGTACACATGGGGCTGAGAACTGCACTCACACACAATGTTAAGACAATGTTTTTAACCATGGTTTCCTGAAGAAGCCTATTGAACCAGTTCATGTACAATGTTAAACTGTGGCTTGTAGGTATCATGGCTGGATTTATGCATCATGTCAAGCCATAGCTAAACCATATTATGGTTTGGTGTATTGTATGAATCTAGGTACTACTTGTCCATTGTATATGCTTATGAGTACCGACCCATCGTGCAATATATTATCCACTCATGTTACCAGATCACCATCAACAAAGCTTACATGATCACTCCATAGGTGGCTGGTAAGTTTATGAGGACCATCCAAAATATCACAAAACAGTGCGCAAATTTTCAAGTACTCCAGAGTGCTACATGGGGCAAGGGGTTATTAAAAAAAAGGAGAAAGGAAAAGTTGAGAAATATCCAAAAATTCAAGAGGTTATTAAAAAGAAAAAAAAGACACACAAAGTAAGAAATATTCAATTATTTAGAGCTCTCTAGACAATTTCTTCCATTTTTTAAATGTTCTCAAAATGTGAAACATGTCAGCTAGATGGCCATGTAATAGAACAAGTTAAAACTTCTAGATATTTAAGAGTATTTTTTCAAACAACAGGGAGATGGCGTGCTCATCTGGATTATGTAACTCAGAATACCTTAAGATCAGTCGTAACTACCTTAGCTCAGCCTTAAAATCCTTTCATTTCATGAGAGGTGCATGGTTTATACCTGCAACACTAAAATTATTTGCAGCTAAAGCTCATGTCCAGTTGGGACCATAAAACTAACATGACCATTTTAGATAGCATGTAATCCAGATTTAAATGTAATATTTTCCAAGTTGTTGGTTGTGTGCCAAATATGGCACTCCTTCAGAAAGCTAGCATTACTAAGGTGGAGAACAATCTCTGGTGAAACATGTTTCCTTATTGCTTAAGATTATCCTTTTGCAACATGTTTACTTATTGGTTAAGGTAAATCTGGTCTCCTTGATATTAATTGTCAACTTCAGTTCAAATTGGAAAAGGTCACTCTATCAGAAATGGCACAGCTCTGGCTTCTCTAGTGATGTGCTCTTGAGGTTGAGATTGGAGGATGCCAAGTAAGAGATGATGGATATTAGCAAAGAAAGGCAAATGTAACAGGCCTCCCTGCCTAGAGATGTTTATGCAAATCATCGATCTATATACCTAAGACCAGCCCAATATTTATATCAATTTACCTTTCCAAAATTCACAAGAGCCTTATCCCTATCTTGCTTTAATACTCCCCTCATAGTGCTCAAGGGGAAGAAATTTAGGAACATTCCTTAAGTGGCTAGAATTTATCCTTGAGGTACTGGAGCCATTGAAACCATAGCCTGTGGTTTTTATGTTCTCAATTTTACCAAGATGTCCACTTTTACCTCATAACACTATTATTAACAAAGTTATCAAAGTGCACTGAGATTTTTTTTATTTGAATTATTTATTTTCAGACAAAGATCAGTTTCCCTGAATGTTGCAAAAATTGTTTTGTAGTCTGTAAAATTCAGCAAAGGTTAAACAGCTAATGTCAGAGTATGCGTTGTCTTATTACTGTACTCTATTGTCTACTCCATGTGCTTTGCTATTCCATATTGGTTACTCAATGGCTGTCATAAAGAATTTCCCACTCATTCACTGCTGGACAACAGAATAAAAATATATTTATGTGCTTTCTTCTGCAGTATTTTGGATCCTCCTCATGGCTCTTGAAGTGGGCATCTCCTCATACCCTTTCTTTGTCTGCCTTTCAACAAAACATGAAATTGTAGGAGCAATCTTAGGATTTTTTTACACAGCATCTTGGTAAGCAGAATATTAGTAAGAGATTCTGGCCTAAGTGAGACACATAGCAGAGGTGGGAGTCAATTCATGAAATAACATAAGGAGAAATTACAATAAAGTGATTTCATACTAAAAATATTAACTAGAAATCTCTCTGACTTCTCAGGAGGGTAGAACTGTGGATATTCTTCCAGATCATAATTTTCAGAAATAAGACCATAATAAATGGTGAAGCAGAGATATTAAAACAAAGGCTAGTTTAAAAAAATCCAATATCTTGATTTCCAAAATTTACAAATCGGGAGGAAGAAAACCTTGAAGTAAACAATTATGAGTCTCAGGATTTGATTTGAGTTTAAGAGTTGTTCTGAGTTCAGAGTTATTACACACCCAAAGGTCCACTCCAGAATACACATAAGCTTTTTTATCTTGGCAGAATAACTTGGAATAGACAGAAGAGCTGTTCTGATGTTCCTGATGGCTATCAAACTAAAATCCTTGATAATTTATTTTTGGTACTGTCAGTACCAATCTACATTTTGCCTTCCCTGCCCTGAAACCTGAGAATCAGACCGCCCTGTTCTGGAGGCTCAGAAAAGGGCAAAAAGCATTCAGCTTATGAACTAAACGTTCATGGCCAGGGATTGTGTGAGATAACTGCTTAGGAGATCTAAGGTTCCTGGTAGTCCAACTTACCCTTTGCTTTCTCTTTGCTCTTGAAGATGAGGAATCATCACATATTAAATCAACCTTAAATTTGAGGGCAAAACCAACACAATTTATTCTGATAGTAACAATATATACTTACAATAAGACAAGAAAAGGAGAGCCAGTTTGATGTAGTGGATAAAGGCACTGGGCTAGAAACTGGGAAACTCTGAGTTCTAGTCCTACTTAGGCATGAAGCCAGTGGGTGACTTTGGGCAAGTCACTCTAGCTCAGAAAGGAAAAGGGAGGGAGGGAGGGAGGGAGGGAGAAAGGGAGAAAGAAAAAAGAAAAGAAAAGATATGGCCAAGTAAGCAACTTGCTGCTACTTAAAAACAGCTAGAAGCTCCTGCTGTTAAACAGAATGAAGGCAATGGGACATTGTTGAGGCAAAACCAATAGTTGAGTGGCATCTTAAAGACTGATACATTTATTGTGGCACAAATATGGTGGACTAGTATCTTATATTTCTAATGCATAAAATACATGGGACGAGTCCTATCTTGATGTTAGGTCCTCCTTGGGCCGTCAAATCCATTTTCTTCTGGCTTGGCTATGGTGTAGTTCAAATGGTGTGAGCTCTTTTCCTATTCATGGAAACTCTTGTCTTACCCCATCTCCTGCAGTCTGAATTTAGAACTCTCTAATCAGTTTCCCAGTCCTTCTTAACTGCCTTGCTTGAGTTTTCTTGCTCATATATTGTAAGCACCTTCCAATCTCTGGGCTCAAGCAAGCCTTTATTGATACTCTGTCTCTGAGAGCAAACACATAGTCACACTTTCTATGCCTACAACCATGGTTGCAGCTTTTGGGAGAAGAGCTAGCTGCAGAATTATGCTGTTATGTCACTATCACAACTTTCAGTGTGAACTTATATGCAGGAAGAATGACATCTTGGTAATCAAGGCACTTTCCCTTTGTCCTAGTAGCTTATTTGTTTTGAAAATTGGTCAGAGAAGTGCACACTGCGTGTATTGAAGTGTGTGTGTGGGGGGGGGTGAGGTGATTTCACATACTGTCAAGAGTTGTTAAGGCACAGGGGGCATACACTGATGATTTGCATTCTCCTGTTGCTTAGCTGGAGGGTATCCTTGGTGTTGTGAGGTTCAGAGGACTGAAAATTGGGGTGGGTAGTGAATATGGTGCTGTGTGGAAGTGCCCCAAGTCTAATATCTGCATGGTGTGAATTTGTACGTGCTCCTGTGTGTGGAACATGGGTAAAGGAAATGAAGTCGGAGGGAAATGAAATTCATAGTGAACAGATACTGACAATAATCAAGATAATTGTAATGATCATTAACAAAACATATTAATTATAACACAAATATCCTGATATCAGTAAAAAGATTAGCATATAGAGTGGGATGTATTAAGAAAAACGCGTTCTGAGAACACGGGGGAAATCAAAGCAGTGAACTATGGTAGCTATTTCAACATCTCCCTGTTTTGTACATTGCTGAAAAGGTAGATCTAATAGCGGGGGGGATTAAAAGATGAAAGTCACATTGGAAAGCAACCACTGAAGAATGGGTATGGATTGCCTTTAATTTTAGAACTTTACCATTGCCAATGGAGATCTGCTTTCATGCAAGAATATCCTTTTCCAAACAGAACTTTCCAAATGTATTAATTGTTAGTTCCCAAAATCTTCCAGTCAGTACTGCCAATAATATAGAAATTAAGGAGACAGTGTAACATATAGGTGGGATAGATACTGATGTTGGATCTAGTTTGAGGATGGTATACCAGAAGTTTGGCTTAACTGAAATATGAATATATCTATTCTATAGCCTCTACTACTGATTTAGGAAACTAGTAACTCCGTGTATTTTACAGGTCAGTTGTCATGATCTTTGACATTATAGAATGCCCTGAGGGAGATGTAAGTATTTATTTATGACAATTATTATTGTTTAAATATGGCTGTTGTGGGCTCACTTAAGGTACACGGTGCATCAAGTGGACCATTGATTCCCATGAATTAGAGCAGGTCAAATGTTTTAAATACCTGGGCATATTATTTCAGGCCACTAAACAGCCCAGGTAAATTATGCCACTTCCACTGCGCAAAAGAGCACACAAGCAATAACCAAATTTTATAGGCCACAGGATGCAGATTACATTCCAGCAGCAATCAAGCTGTTTATGGCTTGCCCAACTATTATATGGGATACAACTTGGCCCATATACAAACTTAAGGGCTTATGAAGCAATTCAACTGAATTTTCTTAGGACTCTGTTCAGTATCCCAAAATGCAACCCTAATGTAGTCTTGAGGCTTGAAGCTAATGTGCCAAACATTAAGGCCCAGGCCTGGACCAGGATTCTAATCTCAGGTCTCAGAATCATGTTTGACGCTACTGGCCTGATGCCAGACAGCTACCAATCTCATTGGCACCATACTTGTATAGAAGAACTTTGCAGCCTTGACCTCTCTCCAGAAGATTTAGGCCAATTAATCCTGGAAAAGGCCAAATCAATAGCAAAAGAAAGAATTAGGGACACTGATCACCAAAATGATATCACCAGTGCTCCTGAACGCTACTGCCAATTGTTATATAGCTGCAAGCCTTCCACTGCAGGGTATCTATACAATCTAACCCTAAGCAAATATAGATGGGCCTTTTCCAGAGCCCGCTTTGATGCCCTCCCTTCAGCACTGCTGGCAGGAAGATTTCATGGGACTCCTTATTTACAGAGAATTTGCCCTTGTGGATCCAGGGAGCTAGAAACTCTTGCTCATGTCCTTTCATGGTGTCCTTTTTATGATGCCCCAAGACATGCTTTGATCCCTCTATTCATCTCTAAATTTGAGGGCCATACTGATAAATTTTATGTTTATTACTTTTTAAGGGATGCTGACTCGACACTCATGTACCAGATGGCCAAATATCTTTATTCTGTTATACAATTGTGTAAAACTTTTAATTAGTTATGTTGTTTTACTATTTTATTGTTTTCCTCCTCCCCAATAACAAATTGTTGTGTTGTTTATTCTTACAAAGGCTGGTCAAAGACTGTAATAAAGATATTTGAATTTGAAAAAAGGTACACAGTGCATCAATCTTACTAAAGTGTAACAGGTCTGGTTAGTTGCTGGAGGAGAATCCCCTATGAGTTTTGAGCACCATGCAGAAAAGATGTGATGTAAGTTTAAGGTTGAGGCCTATGCAAAATCTATTGTGTTTTGTATGTATGAGGAGCAAGTGCTCAGACAAAAAGTACATGGATTCAATGTACTTAGAAAGGCAATAAAGTCGAAGAAATAATAGAAAGTCTACTGAAATCTTAAAGAAATCTAGCATTGCAGGTGAGTTTTTGGCAGGACAGAGAATGAAAGGGTTCACAAATGCTGGCTCACTTCCTGATACCAAACAACCATTGGCCATGTCCCTCAGTGGCCAGTAGTGTAGTATTAGTGGCCACTACATACAGCTGAAATGTGTACAGCTATGCACATGCCTATACTTGCCTTCCCCAACCTTGAACCTATATATGAGTTGGACTACAACTTCCAGCATCCACCAGTAGCATAGTTACTCTTATGCTGGCTGAAAGAGATGGGAGTTTTAATCTAACAGATCTTGAGGACAAAACTGACCTGTACCTTTCCAGCATATGACTTTGTTCTCCATTGCTGATTTTATGTAAAGACAGATCATTGGTCTGCTAGCTTGATATTATCTATGCTGATTGGCAGGATCTTTCCCCCTGATAAGAACAAACTAGATCTTTGCCACTGAACTGTGTCCCTCCCCTAAAGACCCAAGATTTCTGGGAAGAGCCTCATGACAAGCCTCAGCGTTTACTGCAATTAATTTACTGCATAAATTAAGTGGAATTTGCACAGGGAAGTAAGAAGAGTGGGTCAGGTGCAACTTTGTTGGTAATTCTGTTTTCCATGCATAGATTGTGGGAGAATACAGTAACACAATCCTGATGTGGCCGTCCTTGCTGTGCCATTTTTTTCTGCTAGGACGATTTCTTTTTATGTTTGTGAAAGCAGTGAGAACTGAATCCAGATACAACGTAACCGTGAGTATTTGTATCATCACTGAAGTCTTCTCTTTTAACAACTTGATTCAGGTTATTTGATGCTGTACTCCAATGACATGAATGAAATTGAATATCAATGACAAACCTAGAAAAAGAATAGTGAAATAAGCTGAACATTAATCAGACTCACTGATTTAAGAAACATAAACATGTCTGGCAGTCATATCCCTTTCTTGCCTATTATTTTGGCCATTTAAAAGCAGTCAAAAGTGGTTGTTCCAACAAGACTTTGGAGATTACGGCTTGTGCTTCACTTGCCATGTCTTTGTTATCTTCATTGTTTTTAAGAATGTTATTATATGGTTTTCTGGCTTTATTGTGTTATGATTTAGGCTCATTAACTGCCTGGAGAAGTACGATTGTGGTGGCATATAATCTGTGGGAAAATTGCAATAACTAAAAAATCCCTCTGCTTAAAATCAGGATTTTAAGGATGAAAATGGTAACATTCCAAAATTGGTAAAAAAGTTCCACATGTTTGGAAGACTTAATAACTGACTTCCAGAGTCAGGTATCATCACATCTTCCAAGACTTAACCATACTGCCCAATTCTTGTCAGTTTCCCCAGCCCTATAGATAATATAATCCACCCTAAGGAAAATTGGGGGCCCCATCATGATTACATCTCCCAGGTGGCTTTAAGATCTGCAAAGCCATCAAGCCATTCTTTACTAAAGGAGGTGAAGTAGAAAAAATTGACCCTGAGATTAATAAACTCTTGTCTGTATCAATAAGCTCTTTTCAATATTATAAGCTTCATATTATAAGTTATTGATTAGTAATCATGTAGCAGTTAAGGATCAACATCAATCATAATGGAACAGTTTTAAAGCAAACTATTAAGTGTTGTGGTTAAGTTTCAAGAGGATATGGTTTCAGTAGCAAGCAGGTAGAAAGTTTTGCCATTGTACAGCTAAAGTATAAAACACGTCTCAGTCTTATAATAAATTATGCGTTAATGATCTCTAACCAATATGCTTTTGTATGCCGTGCTTACGTAGCAAACATCATTGTAGGTATGCAAACCATAGGAATAAGGAAATATCTAGAAAAATACCAATTAAAGGAATAATGCTTGTGTTAATCTAATAGGTGTATTCTGTAACAAGCATGTGCAAGGAAATTCTATAATAGCCTTGTGGTTAACTGGATCCATGTACATTTCTCTCTTGAGAGTGTCGCTTGCTCAGCTGATCATAATAATCTGTTTTTCTGAAACTGATCCCTCTCCTTTTGGGAAATCCCTCACCTAATTCCTCAGGTAGCAGAGATGAACTAATTTTAGCTACTTTGAAATTGTTCTAAGCCATAACACTTGGTTGTGTTGTATGGTGCCCAGGTGGGGCTCTATGCCAAGAGAAACAATCTTGAGGTAGACCAAACTAAATTATTGAGGACTCTACTTGCTGCACTCAGAAGGATTGCCAATACCCTCCTTAGGTTGGAAACCGGGATGCCCAAAATTGAAATTAGGCCATTGAGATAAATACTAAATTACTGGTTAAAACTCCAGTTCTTCCCCTTGGGCCTACTCCCATTAATAATGGCTGATGACTTCCTCCTAAGCTGGAACAATCTCATCAAACAAACACTGAAGACAAAGGGGTTATTGGCAGAGTACATTAGATTCTTGGGGTACGAGCATGCCAAACATAACTTCTGCAGAGACTACAGGTAGTCCTCACTTAACAATGGTAATTGGGACTGAAAATTTGCCATTTGCAACCTCCTGCCAGCTTCTCCATTGACTTTACTGTCGGAAGCTGGCAGTGAAGGTCACAAATGGTGATTGCGTAACCCAGCAATGTCGTAATTGAGAGCCGGTCACCAAGCACCTGAATCATGATCGTGTGACTGTGGGGATGCTGCAATGGCTGCAACTATGAGGACCATTCATAAGTTCCATTTGTTCAGCGCTGCCATAACCTCGAATATATTTATTTATCTCCATCTGAATTTTGATATCATTTACAAGTAGTCCTTGCTTAACAACTACTCATTCAACAACTGAATGAGTAGTTGAATGGAGACCTGGTTAACGAAAGGTTCCTGTGGAATGACCAATTATGTCTCAACGTTTCCCAAACTAAGGAAAGCTTTATTCTGGGCTAGGTATAATAACTTCCCTTTGGCATTACTACAAGGAACCATTGGAGAAATGTCTCTGCTTTTATGCAACAGGAGATATTGAAACAGGCCAATACATGTTATTACACTGTGGTGTTTACAGGGATATCCAAAACATCCAGATTCTGCTTTCTTTCAACCATACCCTGGCAGACAGACAAGTTTTATATGACTTTATTCTTTTTGGACGTTGAACCTTCCATAACGCAGATGGTGGCAAAACATTGTGCAGCAGCAGAAAAGATGGGACATCAATTATTGCAAGGCCTCCCACAATTATAATCTGGCCTAAGTATTATCCATTCTAATGTTTTTACTAGAGATATAATCACACCCACAAAGCTTTGGGTTATTAAAAAGATCTTCACTTACAGGCATACCTCAGAGATATTACAGGTTCAGTTCCAGACCACTGCAGTAAAGTGAACATCGCAATAAAGCGAATCACACAAATTTTTTGATTTTCCAGTGTAGATAAAAGTTATGTTTACGCTATACTGTAGTCTATTAAGTGTGCAAGAGCATTATGTCTAAAAAATGTACATACAGTACTTTAATTTAAAAAATATTAAAATAAGACAACAATGAAGTTTGCTGCATCGATTGACTCTTTCACGAAAGATTTCTTTGTAGTATGCGATGCTGTTTGATAAATGCAACATCTGTGAAGCACAATAAAGCAAAGTGCAATAAAACAAGGTATGCCTGTATTGTGTTTTTGATTTCCACTGCTGCCATCTTGGCTTCTGTTACTTTAAAGTCTTCTTCCATGACACTTTCCCGAGGTCTCAAGACTGAGAATGTGTTAAGACACTTGATGTGCTCTGAATAAGAATTCAGCCAGGCACATTGCATTATTTGCAATGGTCTAACCATGCTCCCTGTCAGTTATATGCAGTAGTAGAAATAAACCTGGGTTATGTGTTCATAAATCCCTAGAAATAAACACACACACACACACACACACACACACACACACACACTGTGTTTGTAATTTCTGGGATCATGTGCAACTGTGCTTTCTTTGCAATGCAGGAGAAAGATTCTTTTCTGGAAGAACATCAGTCACAGTATGTCCAGTATCTGCTGAGAAAGCCTCTGCTTGGGTGAGGATCATTTTGTCCTTGGACGCATTTTTTCTTTAACATATTCTGATAATTCTTTTTCTTTTTCCCAATGTCAGGTACAAGGCTAATACTAAGGTGAGTGAGCTCCTTCTGTCAACAAGAGAATGGCTAGGCTCATATTCCATATAACAATAAGATTAGCTGAAAAGAACCTGGAGTCTTGTGGCTCCCCAAGGGTTTATTCTGGTTTAAGGTTTGATTGAGTACAACAATCAGATGCATTTGAGGATATGGACTGTACTGCTGAAAAGCGTATCCTAGAATAAACATGTTAACCTTTGAACCTTTCACCCCTAGGGATCCTCAGCAAAACCCAGTCCTTATTGTATTAGCATAATATCTTGCAGGCACAGTGACATGTTGTCCTGATGCTTTGATTCTTGGTGACATTCTGGTGAAGACAGAAATATTTTGAGAATGCTGTTTACAGGTAGTCCTCAGTTAACTATGGTAATTGGGACCGGAATTTCCATCACTAAGTGATGTGGTTGTAAAGTGCAGTATCACATGACTGCATCACTTAGCGACAGCAATCCCAACTCTCCCATTGCCATCATTAATCATGGCAATCATGGATCATGGGTCATTAAGCGAGTCTCAGGCACATCACAAGCAGGTTGGTAGGCACATAAGGTGTGGCATGAGCGCAGTGGGACTGGGGTGGCTGTTGCCAGGTGGGGGAGTGTATGCAAGTGGCCCATGAGGTGTGGCACAGCACAAGTGTGGCAGGGCCAGGAGTTGCTGCTGCAGGATACAAGTGACTTACCAGAGTGACTTGCAACCTTCCCTGCCGGCTTCCCCATTGATTTTGCTTGTGGGAAGCCAGCAGGGAAGGTTGCAAATGGCAATCATGTGACCATGGGACACTGTAAACTCTCATAAGTGCAAGCTACTTGCTAAGCACCCAGATCACAATCATGTGACTGGGGGGGTGCTGGGACGGCTAGAACTTTGAGGACCAGTTGTAAGTATCACTGATTCAACACCATTGTAACTTCGTACAGTTGCTGAACAAATGGTTGGTAAGTGAGGACTACCTGTAGTAAGGCATAGCCAACGGCATGCATTTTTTCCTCTTCTCCTCTAAGCTATAGGCACTTCTCCCCATTTAATGTGTGAGTTTAAATACCATAACTCTGAAGCAATTTAAAAGGAGAAAGATTAAGTCTTTTGCAGAATGCAAAGTAGTGGAATAAGACCACTGCAGTCATGAGACGGTGTCATGGGAGCAGAGGTAAAATTAGGTTGCCATACCATACAGATGCTGCTGAAGATTATGAGGAAAGACTGTTTAAGGGTTCTTGTTTTTGCTGCAGCAAAGGGCAAGTCCTTTGGAAAAAATGGATGAAATTACCACTGCTTGTGGATGGTGAGCCAATGTTGTTCTGAAGATACTGTGCAAAAGTAGGTCGGGAAAAGATAGCGCACGTTGGTCAGATATATCATGTTCATTGTTTTTGTTCTTGGTTTTGCCATTCATAAATTCTCATCACCTTTAATTCAGCCATATAGAGGGAGAAAGGCCCTCACAATAAGCGTTCCATTCATAGAAGAAGGCAAAACAGGGAGGAGAGTTTGAAATTCTGAGAAAGAAGGGAGATGGCCTTCTTTTGTCACACTCAAAGCAGCTTTGGAGAATTTCCTGATTGTTTTCCTTTTGTTACTTAACTCACCTATATTTTTATCTACCAACAGGCAGCCCCAGAAAAACTGGATTCAGAGAATGTTATACCAATGGGATCCTTACTTTAAATTCCCCAGCAGAATAATCAGCACAGTTATCATTGTTATCATGTGTCTTTACATGGTAAGCCAAGCTCACGCATGATGCTTCCAACAAGGAAACCACAGCCGCTTCTGGTGTGATCAAATCACCTTTGAACCGAAAGCATTCTGGGGACCAGCTTTATTTGTAGTCCAAAGAACAGGTGTTGATTATTGAAGCTAAGGTGTAGTGCATGCTGTGTTTTGCATGCTGAGCTCAGTTCTAATATTTAATTTATCCCAAGTTGCATACCAGATATAGGCATACCAGAATACCATTTCTGCAATTGTCCCTCCTCTTGTTCTTCTCAAGTGAAGCTATATGTTGTTACTCATATTACTTATATCTATATTGACTCAAGGGCTTAACTGATTCTGGGCAAGTGCAGTGGGCGCTGCGTATCAGCATCAGATGGGGCCAGAGCCTCAACACCTTCATGTGCTCTTTGCAAAATATTCTGCATGTATAGAGGCTATTTTGTATTTGAGCCACATTGGCTTGCAATTTCATCCCCACTCACCAAGTAGGCTTTAAAATAGCCTCTATACATGCAGAATATTTTTGAAGGCAGGAGGATTAACTCCTAAAAATGGAACAGCATTATTTCTTAAAGGAAATATCAGTTAGAAATCAATCTCTGACCAAATTCTCATATAGCATTAACCTAGGATTGTGGTAATTGAACAGTACTCCTTTGTCTCAGACTAAGTTCACCCATCATGCCAAGTAATGTTTGTTTTAAACGTGCTTTGCTGAATAACCATAGTTCTTGTATTCGATAATTATAATTGGCTGGCTTTATATAACAGTTAAGACACAAATAAGAGAAATAGATTGTGGATTAATAAGATATGTGAACACAGCCAAGCCAAGTTATTTTACTGTACTTTAAGTAGCATAGAAACAATAAAAAGGTTCTGTCTGCCCACACAACCAGGACAGTCTGGGGTGATGCAACAAATTGTCCTCAATTACTCTGTGTTGCCACATCTTTTCCTCTCCTCAGTCAGGGATATAGGAACAAGGCCAAAGCAAAGAAAATGCCTTCCCCTTTCTCCTAATAGTGGACCAAAGGGCATATAGGGCCTGTATCTAGTAGTCTATCTCAGTGCTTCTCAACCTTGGCGACTTTAAGATGCATGGACTTCAGCTCCCAGAATTCCCCAGCCAGCATGCTGGCTGGGAAATTCTGGGAGCTGAAGTCCACACATGTTAAAGCTGCCAAGGTTAAGAAACACTGGTCTATCTGGAGAGGCCTAGGTCTCATGAGATGTATCACATAAATTGGCACCAAAAATATCTTTATAAACTAGTGTTTAGAATTTGTTAACAGCAAATAAAAATGAACATTAAAGTTGAAGAAAATGATTAGGCCCCAAGAAGGGAAGTGTGAATAAAGGAGCACTAGAAAAGTCCATCCAAGATCCACTCAGAGAAGAAGCTAGGTTTGCATGCTTTGCCTTGAGCACACACAAAATAAAATCAAGACTAATTACATTCTGTCAAGTTACTCATTATATTTAGAAGTCTGAGTGGGCTAGATCCCTTCCGGTAGTCTGGGAAATTTGGGTTGGAGGGGAGCTTAGATCTACTTCCTTCCTTGCCCATAGCCAGCCTGGGCTGCTGGGAAAAATCAAAAGAACAAAAAGTCTCCAGCAAATTCCTCCCTTGCTATTTAACCTCAAGGGAAGGGAGTTGTTGCTGCTGAGGGATTTAGCCAACCAATCTCCCCTGCCTTAAATTACTACAGGTGTGAGGGTCTAAGGTCAATTGCGGATGTGTTCTGACCTAATGGGAATCTCTAGAAGTTTGTATTCCTAGAGGTGTCTTTTACAATCTTATATTATCCTGTAATTTTCCCTTCAGACATTTTATCCATCATTATCTTTCATTTCTCCTCCAGTTTATTGTGACTGAATTTCTCATGACCAAGATCCTAATTTTAAAACCACTCAGAGAGTTGCAGACCATCTTCAGACCTTCAGTTTCAGAAGCTACAGATTCATGGATCCAAAACATTGAAGAGTTTATTAATGTTGTAGAAGGTAGAGGCAAAATATTCTGTGTATATAGCATTACTTTTCTGTGAGTTGCATAGTGTACCTTTGTATTGGAAAAGAGAGGGATAAACCTCCAGTAATGTAGTCTCTAAACAAAAATCTGACAGTGATTGAAGAAAATAGCACCCAATGGCTCTTGTACACCCATTCTTTCTTTCCTCAGTGGGAGGAGGAGCAGCTAGGCTGGAAAAGGTCCTTTCTGCAGGGCTAGGAACCTGAAGTCTCTAAACTTGAACCTGAGGAAAAGAAACTTCTCCTTTGTGCAGAATCATCTTCCTTATTGAAACCCAGCTTGGTTGTGCTAAGACTGCCTCCTCAAAGCCACAGAACAAGATAAAAGGAGAAGGCTACCATTCCTTCAGTAGAGTAGAAAGGTGACTGTCACCCAGCTTTTTGTTCCCTTGACTTCTCAGGAGGAGATATTATATTCTCCCTTCTCCCACCTCTCCATAAGCTTCAGTTGATGGCCATCTAGACTACTTTACACTATCATTGCTCCTAAGTCAAAAAAGGTAGTGGGTTCTCCTATAGCAGCTGCCGTGAGGGCTCTTTGAATAGAAAAGTAGGAATGTGAAACAAACAAAATAGATATGTTCATAGCCCTGTGCTCTGGTCTGAGATTGACAACCCCCCAAAATATAAGGTAAATTTCTTTCCTAAAGTTTTCCCATCCAGATTTCCTACTGCACGAGCTTTTTCCAGCTGGAAGGTAACAAGAGGATGTATTCCTTTCTCAGTCTTCATGGTAGCAGGGAATAATTAAAATCTTTTTTTTTTTTAAGATAAAGGGCAATTATATTAAAACTGGTTGTGAGATGAAAGCAGGAAGATATAGTATAGACGACTACTTACATGAGGTAGGTACTTACTAGCACCAGAGGCAGAGAATTTTGCTGTTTAGGTACAACCATTAGGCAGGTCTACTTTAGTCCTTACAAGATGTCTAGCAAAATATCTCAGTGTTCAACAGAATTGTTTTCATCAGATTTCCTTGGTATTTGAGGTAATAAACTCTCTTATACTTTTCTCTTTTGGTAGCTCTATGTGGATGCAGTTCTGGTAGCAAAATATAATTTCCTTTCCAACCTTATGGGCACAACATAGAGCTGAAAATGAGCTGTAGCCTCTATTTGATCAGGAGTTTTTCTCCCTCAACAGGTTTCATTCCCTACACTCCCTAAAAGACTGAGGTGGTTGCCTGGCTTTTCCAGCATGAGTAAGATGTTTTGAAGTGATTGCATCAGCTGAAAAAGAAAGGCAACAAAAATGATTAAGGAGTTTGAATAGTTCCCTGTGAGGGCTTTTTAGCTCTGAGTGAAGGCAGGTAAGGGAAGACATGATTTTTGATGGCTTTGATTATCATGTACCTGTCCATGCTTGCTTCTAGAATGTGTTGATTAAACTCTGTGGGATACAGAATGTGGACTGATAGCCATGGAACTGATCTAGGACATATTTTCTTCTGACTGTTCAGGCCATTCTTTATTTCAGAGATTGATCAGAGAGTTTCAGGTTTAGAAAGTCACATTTACATTGTAGTCTAGACAAATGAGAGGACATATAAAAACATATACAACAGCACTTACATTATTTATATTTGTTAAATGAATATTCTACCATTTTTTAAAGTGTATTTAGTGTTCTTTCCTTCAGTCTTATTCCCCACAGTGCAATCATGTGAGATAGGTTGGACAGAGAGATGACAATTGGTCCACAGACACAGTGAGTTTCTACAGTTGAATGTGGACTTGGACTTGAATCTCCCCAGACCTACTCCAATAGCTGACAAATTACATCATGCTGGCGAGAATTGTTTAGAAGGTTGGCTATCTAGATCTATCCTGAACATTAGCATTGATGAATAAAGTCCATATTTATAACTGAATAATGAAAAACAAAACGTCGTTGCATTTTAGAATAACAAAAAGATGCAGGCATTTAAAAAATTAATGAGTTTAACCATGCCCAAATGTAAGAAAAGAGAAATGGAGAGAAAAGAGACTGAAAAATATTTCTGGGCTATTTGGTAATTTTGTATTTTATCAAGACTACCACATTAGGCCATGGTAAGGAGTATTTTGAGAAGGTGTGAGGGAATCATCTTTGAATTATGATTATGTTGCTTGCTTCATAGGAGTTTGGATTGTTACTACTGTTATTACTGCTGGCACGTGCCTCGGATATGTATTTCACTTCTTAGCCTGCTACAGGTACAGATATGTTCTGGATTGTAGAAACATTGATGTTATGATCAGGTGACTGAAAATGTCTATGGTCTCATTGCCCTGGACGCTGTAGTGCAGTTTTGTAGAAAGCTATGGATAGTATCATTTTCACACTGGTTTTTTCCACTACTGTACTTACAACAAGCTAATATATATCAGCATGGGTAATAGTGGATATTGATGGGTATGGGGAAGAACATTATGAAAACAGGAGGTTGTTCTAGTTTCATCCAACAACCAACCTTCACCTCCATATTCTATGCAAAATGTTCCATAATTCAAGCCTATTTGCTTTATTATACACTTTCTCTTAATCAGCAAATGCAAAATACATTTTCTTTCTCATATTAATATATTTTTCAATGAAGAGCGAAAAAAGGATCCTCTGCCTGGCACAAAACCACATAGACTTCCAAAATTTTGCTCCTTGTTTCCTTTTGGACAGAATTCTGCCAGTACTACCAAATAACAGTCTATTTCACATTCAGGACTTCTCATTACCCTTATATACTTCATTAATCCTCCAATCTTTCAACATAGATCATTTATATTTTTGATTCATTCCTTTTCCATAGATATAAATATGTTTTACTGAATTGTTTGTATATGTATGTTTGTGCATGTGTATATATACACCCATACATATTTATATTTATATTTCTTTTCCTCCTAGAAAACATATTAAACTGTTGAGGACAGGCAGAAAGCACTTACTTCTGTCAGAATCTATGAAAGTGTCATCTTCTCAAAGTGTGGTGAGTTTTAAGTCCTGGGTATCAAAAACATTTTCTACTACTAACTTGGGCTACGAGGGTAAATACAGCATAAATAATTATAATGACCTTTTATTTAGATTAAACTATGGGAAATATGTCAAGCCTGTATAACTGCCCTGAAAGCACCGATGCATGGAAGAAAGCAGAAGTAGTTCTTAATGTTAGCCATATATGTGGCAGGACCTGCAAAATACGGGTGTTTTTAATGGATGCAACCAGTTTTGTAAGAAGCTTGAACCTAAACAGTATCAACCTTCATACATATAATGAGCAGTGTGCAATGAGTTCAAAGAGTAGCTCATAATCAGTGCAGCTATTTTGACATGGAGGTGATATGGTATTGCTGGAAAGCTCTGTTTACCATCTGCTCTGCCAGAGTTTTGACCAACTGCAATTTCTAGACCATCTTTATAACTTCGAAGTTACCAGTCCATCAGTCACTGATGCCAGATAGTTTTTCTCCAAAAGGGGGCAAATCAGGTATACAACTCTGGTTTCTCGTCAGATCGTACCAATATTGCATGATTATCTAGGCTTGGTTCCAGATCTGGGAGGATCTCTAAGTTGTGAATCTGATCCTTAAGAGGAAACGTGCCTCCATACATTTCTGTCATATCTCTGAAATCCTGAAGTCCAGTCCCCAGAATCACAACAATTCCATCTTGAGAGGTGGCATTGTTTAACTGATGGAGCATGCCAACCCTGCCAGATTGAACTGGTTGGGCAGATAGTATGGGAGATAGACAGTCTCTCAAGTAACCAGGTATTATGCCATGTAAGGCTTTATAAGTAGCAACCCGCACCTTGAATCGCACCTGAAAGCAAACTGGCAATCAGTGCAACTTGCAAAGCAGCAGTGTTACGTGGGCATACTGAAACATGCCTATCACTGCCCATGCCGCTGCATTCTGGACCAGCTGAAGTTTCCAGGGGGTCTTCAAGGGCAGCCCCATGTAGAGCATGTTGCAGTAGACAAGCCATGAGGTGACCAGGGCATGAGTGACTGGACCCCCAATCTAGGAAAGGGCACAACTGACGCACCAGGTGAAGCTGGGCAAAAGTCTTCCTGACCACAGCTGCCACCTGCTCATTGAGCAAGAACTGTGAGTCTAGGAAGACCCCCTAATCATGCACCATCCTTGAATGGGGAAGTGCAACCCCATCTAAGGTGAAAGTTGGAATATCCCCAGATCTGGGCAGCCCGAACACCCACAGCCATTTGGTCCTGGTAGGGTTGAGTTGGAGATGGTTCCTCCCCATTCAAACCTGCACAGTTTCCAGGCACTGGGACAGAACCTCAACAGCCTTATTTGGCCGGCCCAGAGTTGAAAGCTATAATTAGGTATAATCAGCATACTGATGTTCCTGAATACCAAACTGACGAATGACTTCACCCAGCAGTTTCATGTAGTTGTTGAAAAGGATGGGACAGAGAATAGAACCCTGCAGCACTCCCCAAGTGAGGGGCCTAGGGGACAATCTTCCTGCCAACCAACACTGACTGGAACTGGCCTGGAAAAAGGAAGACCCACCATAAAATGGTGCCCCCAATCCCCAACCCACAGAGCCAGCTCAGAAGGATACTGTGATCAACAGTATTGAAAGTCGCTAAGAGATCAAGGAGCACAAGAATGGATGCACCACCACCATCCTGGCTCCACCACAGGTCAACAAACATGACTAAAGCTGTCTCAGTACTAAATCCGGGCTTTAAACTTGACTGAAACAGGTCTAGACAATCTGTTTCCTCCAGGATTCTCATCAGCTGCAGACTGACCCACTTTCTCAAATAACCTTCCGCAAAAAGGGAAAGTTGGAGACTCATCGATAGTTATCAAAGACTGTTGGGTCCAAGGACAGCCTCTTGAGGAGGGGGTGTAACACCACCTGTTTCAAGGTTGGAGGCATCACCCCCTCCGTCAAAGAGGCTGACACTACTGCATGGACCCAACTGCGGATCACCTGCTCAGCCACTTTCACAACCCAGGAGAGACCCAGATCCATAAGAAGGTGGCTGAGCTGACAGCACAGAGAGCCCTGTTCACTTCCTCAGGAGTCACTGGCTCAAACTCATCCCAAATCACACCACCAGACCATACCCCAGGCACATCAGCCTGCTCTGCCCAGTTAGAGCCCAAGACAGAGCAACTTTATCCACCAAATAGCCTGAATAATACTCACAACGGGCCAGCACAATGGTCCTCCAGGCCTCTCTTCTGGCACTACATCTCCCGGAGCTGCTTAGTAAACCAAGGTGCACCCTGGGATCAGCACACAGGGAGAGGCCAGATAGGAGTGATACAATCTAAGGCCCCAGCTATCCGGCCATTCCAGGCAGTGATTAGGGCCTCACCCAAACTGCCC
Organism: Liasis olivaceus; assembly: GCA_030867105.1. Taxonomy (NCBI): domain Eukaryota; kingdom Metazoa; phylum Chordata; class Lepidosauria; order Squamata; family Pythonidae; genus Liasis; species Liasis olivaceus. The sequence goes on along the minus strand of CM061348.1, from coordinate 156,399,556 downwards.
ACCAGATCCTCAGGGAAAACCCCAAGCTCTCCCTGGAACTCCACTGAGGTGGGCTGATTGAATAGGCCCTGTGTCCCTACAGGAGAGATATAAACAATAGACAGATTAAAACAACCATGCACCACTGTTCTGATGTACTGCTGTTCACCTAACTGGTGGTGGTGTTACCAAAGACCCTACGTAAGAACTATTTTTACTACCTTCTTTAATATTAACAAGTTGGGGGCCATCCAGAACTTTGGAAGGCTCTTCCAGAGTGAGGGACTCAAGGAGTTGAGCAGAAGTCTCCCAATATACTTTTGGTAGTGCCTAAAGAATTAAGAACAAAACAGAACCTCCAGGCCCCAGCTACCTCAACTACTTCAAAATGGTCAATGGTAACAAAAGCCACCAAGAGATTTAGGACCATCAATATGATTGGTGACCTATCACCTGCCATTTTTCCATTACAGGCCATCCATCAAGGTGACCAAATTGGAAAGTACTCTCTGGGTGTGCAGGGCAAATGGTCTAGGCTAGCTTTTCTTAACCTTGTTCTTTGTGTTGGTTGTGACTATAATTCTCAGAATGTTCAGCCTTTCCCAATACTTTTATAATGGAGAAATAGAAAAAACAAGATAGTTCAAGAAAATAAAAGAAATGGCAGGCTTTAAGTCTGAAAATGCTAGGAAAGAATTGATGAGTGCTTTTAGTGACTACTGTAGGTTAGTCTTGATGTAAAACTCTACAAATATGCTAGGAATCTAAGAAAAGGCTGAAGCATAAAAAATAGTTGCTGGGCTGAAGGCAATTATGCAAGATAGAGCAAAGTGAACAAAGACTTCATGGATTTGAGGCTATGATATGAAGATGTATCAATAGTTTCATCATGAAAAAAGATCTTACGGAAGTTTTGACTGAGCAAAGTTTGCTTGACAAAAACTGTGTTGTAAGAGATTCTCAGATGCTAATATGCAGCTCAAAGATACCGCAAGATGTACATATGAAGTCAACCAGAATTGAAAGCCCCTCCTCCCAAATGGGAAGATGGAGAGAGAAAACTAGTCCAGCTCCATTATTGTTTCTTCAGAAAGTATAAGACACTTGTCCATTTTTAAAGTTATTTGCTGAGGGAAAGCCATATCTTTCTTTTGACAAACTCTTGGAAGTGGGAATATTTCAGAGATAGCATGTTTTCCAGTTTTCCACTAGATTGTACCATTTCTTCTACTGTAAAATTGTCCATTTTACAGGTTTCTTTGGAGATTAATTCACTGGGTAGCTGTCAGTCAACTAATCATTTTAAATTTATTTGCCCTCCTCCGACACCAAGCCCCTTTCATCTAATCAATGTAATAAATCCATAAACAGATGGGCTGTAGCCTCTCTGCACTTAACGCAAAACACATTCTTGAGCCAAGGTGTCAGGATAATGTCAAGAACAAATATAAGACAGAGCTATAGAAGAACGAAAACTAGCTTTCCTCTGGGATGTCATTCACCCAAATCTCTCTGGTCATTTTTCTTCTTTTGGAATTTCTTCTGATTTGGAATCTAACTTGGGTGAGAATGTTTGGGCAGAAAGAAGTTTCATTTAAGGGTTCAGCACCGTAGTTTCTACCACTCAGTCTGATCTAATTCTTTTAAGGCATTATACTGACAGAATTTGTTTCTGCACTTGTGTTAAATATACTCCTTAGGTTTCCTGGAAATAAATTTTGTTTGCATGTTTGTGAATTCCTAACTGAGCTCTCCTATTCTTTGGCTTTTTACACCAACAGGTAGCACTATCAAAGTTCACCTCTTGCCAGATTGCGTACATACTGTGGGGTATGTGAACACCTGCCTTATGGGATTGGGGGCTTCCAGGTCTCCCCTTGTGTTGACCAGTTGTACTTTTTTTTTTCTAGGATACCTGATCATGCATTTGGTGCAGTGGATATTTGGAATGGTTCTTATGTATGTTTTGATTTTGCCCATGAAGCATGGCCAGTGGATGCAACTTTTTAACAAATGGGGAACTGTGATGTAAGTGCCTGCAGTCACAATAACAGTTTGCTCTCCCTGCCTTTCAGAATCTACCAAGCTGAAAATGTGAGCATTGTCCACATAATAAGCCCATGCTGAGCAAACAATTATCAAAGTGTAGAAGACAATTTGGCTGGATGGGGCTGGGAGGCATCGGGCAGTTATTCCATCCTCCACCTCATTGGCTGGGTTACAAAGAAGGAATGTGCACATCCTAGAAAAACCATGTACAGTTGATTCCTTGTTCTGCTGCTTGGATTGCAGAAACATTCATAGTCAGACATGAGATGTTTGAAGTGCAGTTTGTCTGTTTGATAGGAAGAAATGCAGTAGTACAACAGATACAGAAGCCTCTGCCTGCATATTTAGTTCTATACTATGTTCATAGGATTTCATCTTTAATCTTTTTTTAATTCTTTTGAATTTGCAAATTGGATAGAATTGGTTACCATGGAACATGTAATGATGAACATAAGACTCTTGGATCCCAGAGTAAGAGTTTGGTCGCTAAACACAATCCTTCCAATATTCTTTACGTATCTTTGGATATGTCTAGCTTGGTTATAAAATGCAGTGATTTTTCTTTGTTTTCTGTCTCCCAGCCTGACATTTGTCATCATCCTACTGATCAAGAAGATGCAGGTGATTGTAGCTGGCAGGTTTTTTCTTCAGCCAAAACTGTCACCAAGTGACAGTCAAAAGCCTTTGGCACTTGATAACAGGTCAGTGCTAGGGAGTGATATTCCCACTCCTTTTCCTTGAATATAGTTTTTTTTCCATTGTATTTGATAGGCCTGAATGCTTCCAGATGACCATCTCTTAGCAGTATCTTTTGGAAGGTACTGTGTAGTTCTGCAGGTTTTCTTTCCTCATTTTTTAAATGAATGTTCGGAAAAAGATACAAAAAAAGAAGGAATGTGAAAATGTGAGATGGGATTAAGTTTGATATTTATGCAAATAAAAGCCTTGTTTCTAAATAAGCTCTCAGGGAAGCTAATTTAATCCAGCCTCTGCTGAATTAAAAGAGTAGAAGAGAATCTTTCCATTTGTTAGTCACTGGGAGAACATCTGGGCTGGAAAAGATTAAAAGATCAATGGAAAAAAATTAAGTAAAAATACAGTTTCAGAAAAACAATGTGGGCCAATCCTTTGTGTTTTATGCTATTTTAAGATATAGGGAAAACAGGTTCAAATGCTTTTTCATGTTGAATATCACATTAAGAAAACTAGGAATGATTTAACTATATAATTACCCATTCTCCTTTCCTCCCTTCTTCTTTTCATTCTACTCTGTCTGTTGATCTGTTTTTCTTATCTTATTCATCTCAAAAATGTTTTAATATTGCACCAACGGTGCCATTTCCAGGCTAATTTAGATTTCCTGAAATTTGTTATATGCACTCGCATAACATCTTGATACACCAGTCTGTATCTAATGAATTAAGATTTGTGGGACTTATAAATAAACCTTACTCATCTTCTCGAAGGCTTGATACAGTATTATAATTTGCAGTCTTCGTTGTACCTCCTCAACTGAGTGCTGGTAAGAATTACTATGTGTTCCCAAATATTTTGGTAAAGCCTCATTGGGGATGTATCTGCCTCCAAATCCTCACGTAGCACCTCTCAGCACAACTGAGTTCAAAAGCACATTTGTCTGTTTCTGCCTCCACAGTTGGACAGTGAGCGTGAGACTTCTCAGTGGTAGCCTCTTGTTTTGCAGGAGAGTCTTCATAAACTTCAGTTATTTTTTATTCTTCCATTCGGTGGTCGTGGGTTTAACTTCCTGCCTAATGAGACTGTTCCGCAGCGTCATTCTAGGAGCCTGGCTGGTTGGACGGATAGACAGGACAGTAATGCCAAAAGATTATGAACACTGTGATTCAGGTAAGAGTTTGGGAGGACTTTACAAAGGAGAGCCTCATATATTTTTACATAACAAACTGAATTTTGCACCCATCGGCAACAAGGGATCTTTGGTTTCAAGCTTTGGGTGGGATGGGTGGGATGCGAGAACAAGAAACTGCATTTAACGTACCAAAAGGGAATAAACATGATTTTACTGCAGGATTCTCAGTTTGGATTGGAATGCTTTTTCTGGATCATTATCACACAAACCCCATCCTTATGTGCTTCTGCCACATCCTTTGCAAAAGACTCAGAGGAAAAGACCTGGCTACTCCTCCATACAGCTCTACGTCTAAGCCCTTGGAAACAGGTAAACTTGAATCACAGGCCAGAAGGCCTGTTGGGATGTTAGGCAATATATAAGACGGAGGGCAGGCTAAGATAGGATCTCCACTTCTGGAGAAGGAGCTCTGCTCACTGCAGATTGTCTTTATTCAAAGGAGAACTCTTGAAGGTGGGTCCCATAACTAAACATTTCCACTTCATCAACAGTTTGGCCTTAAGCACTAACCTCCATTATAAAGTTAAACTTATGTCCTATACTTTATTAGAAGTTTCAGATATTTCTAGTGCAGGTAATCCTTGAATTATGACCATTTTGCTCACATGCACCTCACCCTCCTTCCCCCCTTCAGTTGCACACACCCTGTGCCCTCTTTCTACAGTCTCCCTGCAATTGCGCGCACACACACGCATGTGCCCTCTTTCCTTGGCCTCCCTGCGATTGCACACACACATGCATGCACCCCCATGCCCTCTTTCCACGGCCCCCGTGTGATTGCACGCACCCTGTGCTCTCTTTCCTTGGCGTCCCTGCACTCGCACACATGCACCCTGCACCCTCTTTTCCTGGCCTCCCTGTGATTGCATGCACCCTGCACCCCCATTCCCTGGCCTTTCTGAGCTCACATTGTAGCAAGTACCCCCTCCCCTAACTTGTGTGCGGCTGCATATCTTGGGTTATAACAACAACCAGAACTGTAGTCATGTGATGTCATGCTGTACGACCGCATCACTTAGCAATGGCAATCCGAGTCCCAGTTGCAGTCATAATTCGAGGACTAACTGTACAGTAGTTGGAATAAAAGATTGCAGGTTACTAGATATATACCAGAAGTTGGTAAAGATAGGGTGGTTGGTTGGCAAGAGATAAATTTCCAACTCTGAGGAGAAACAGTCTTTCCAAATTGCTGAGCTGGAGTGCTTCCCCCCCCCCCCCCCAACCCTTGAGCCAATAGAAAAGTATACTGGCATGAAATTTGCTGTCCATGCTGTTGATTGTACCCTCTCATCAGTCACTGCTGACTTCCCTCCAAAATAATGGCCAATGAAGCCTAATACATTTTATGTACCTTGAGTCTACCCTTAGATATTATTGGAATAAGTGTTTGTGTGAACTTTAACACCAGTTCAGCTAAGGATGATGCATGTTTGTCTCACTCAGGGGCTGGGGACAAGATGAAGCAACATCATAGGGATGTGGCAGAAGATAGATATTGCCAAGGCATGTTTGTGCCATGGTTTGGTACAAAAGGGGGAAAGGTCAACAGTTTGGGAAGAATATCTAGACTCTTAGACAGGAAACTGATGTCAGTAGCAGAGAAAAGGCTAGTTTGTTGACACCTCCAAGTGGAGGAGAAGACTGAGCTGGCATTTTTTCTTCTTTCTTCCAGCCTGGCTCTCTGCTTCTGTTACAAAGCTATAATAGGCTTTTAGCAGAAACCTGAAAGGCTAGCCTGGAACTTTTATTTAGAATTTTCTTCATCAGTGTATAGTGCCCTAGAACAGCTTAGTTCACTACTTTCTCATTGGGTCTCTTAGCTCTCTCTGCCAGCACGCACACTGGATTTCAGGAATGGCTTTCCAAAGGCTATCTGTTCAGGCAGTTCTGTGCGCAACAGTGAACCCCTGCCCTCCAAACTCATATTGTAACATCAGCTGAAAGAGTGACATTTGCAACTTTCTGCACAGTCACTCCAAAATGTTGTTTACCTGAGGGTATAACATCTCTTAGCAGGGTGGAGCTGCTCAGACAGGGAGTAATAACATTTGTGCAAGGCTTTAGAGATGTTTTATTGATCTATCACCTTTCTCCCCCAAACTTTACACTATTTAAAAAAAAAAAACGGACACCTTAACCCGCAATCCCTGAAAAAAAGAATCTCCAAAATGCACCAAGATGAATTCTTTGACAGCAAGGGATAAGCTGAAATACAGTGCATATGATAGAGAGTCTCAGCACCTCGCATACTCACTTGAGTATGTTGGTTGGTAATAAGAGAATGATCTGAGGAATATGGATGCTGAATGTGGGAAAAATTAAATACTGGTTTCTTATTTTAGTTGCCAAAGTGTCTCACAAAGCCAGGACAAGATGGCTGCTGCTCTATACACTTTTGAATAACCCCAGTCTCCAGAAAATCCGGAAGCTAAGACCTGCGTCTTATTTGGTAGACTCACCAAATCATTCTTTTTGGCAACCTATGGAGCGGAAATAGAAAATATAGTAAGAGCCCTGAGCATACAATTGCCTCTAAGGTCAGCAGTGACTTAATATTTGATCCGAGCTCTGAGCTAGAGGGATTTGCTAATATATTCATGGAGTCCTTGGGGTTCCCTGAGCTTGGTTGTTTTTTTGCAAACGTTTTGTTACCCGGCTAGGTAACATCTTCAGTGCTAGAATGGAGTGGGATTTGCTCTCTGTTTATATACAGTGGCATTGTTATAATAAAAAAGGAACAACCAGAGAAGACACGTGAAACTATCAACAACACCTTCAAAGGAATAAAATTCACCAGAGAGCAAGAAAACAACAACACGCTACCCTTCCTGGATGTCCTCATCAGCAGAGGAAACAATAGCAAATTAGAAACCCAAGTCTATCGGAAGACAACCCACACTAATCAAGTACTCCATTACCAAAGTAACAACCCAACCTCCCACAAGAGGAGCTGTGTAAGAACATTATTCAAATGAGCACAAATGCACTGCAGCAACCCAGAACAGCAGAAAAAGGAAACAGACCACCTATACAACATCTTCCAACAAAATGGATATCCACGCAACTTTATCAAAAAGTGCCTGACCGTTCAACCTGTTATAGCACAACCAACATAAGCTATGAAAAGGATAACACTGCCATACATCAGAAATGTCTCAGAAACTACCAACAGACTACTACAACCACATGGCACCTCCGTAGCACACAAACCAACTAAAGCCCTCCAAAACATCTTAAGCAAACCAAAAGACCCAGTAGGCCAAGAAGAAAAAACAGGAGTCATCTACAACATACAATGTAAGGACTGTAACAACCACTGTGTAGGACAGACAAGCAGAAGGCTGGCAGAGCGCATCCATGAACACCAGCTAGCAGTCAGAAGACATGATGAAAACTCCTTAATCTCACAACACGTGGACAGACTTAACCATAGTTTCAACTGGGAAACTGTCAGCAGCTTAGACCAAGCGAAATCCAAAAATGTGAGGGAATTCCTGGAAGCTTGGTATTCAGACAAGGCAGCCATCAACAGGCACATAGAGATAAGCAACATCTACACACACTACACATTAAACAACATCTACACACTATTCAGAAGAGACAATAAAAAGGAAAACAAAAGACCAGAACATCTCCTCACCAACAATCATCACCCAGATAAGCAGAGATTAACACCAAGATTATCACCAGACATACAATCAGCAGTAAACAATACCCTAATCAAGGAACTACCAGAGGGTAGTTCCTTGATTAGGGTAGTTCCTAAAACAAAACAAAACCCACACTCCCACCAACACTGGCAGGGCATGCCACTGTATATAAACAGAGAGCAAATCCCATTCCATTCTAGCACTGAAGATGTTACCCAGCCAGGTAATGAAACGTTTGCAAGAAAACAACCAAGCTCAGAGAACCCCAAGGACTCCATAGTTCAACCCTGAGCTGCACATATTCTCTTCTATTGATATATTAATGTTGTTTCCTAAATGGGCACTTGCTGCATGTCTAGCATTTATTATGTCATTAGATCCCAACATCACTACCACCATTCTTGAGAAATGTTGGCTTGTCTGGTTGCTAGAATGCTAACAAATTTTGGAATTCTCTTATGTTCATATGAGAATACACTCTCTTTACTCCTGTTGATGAACATTTTCTGTTGCTCTAGTGACTTGTGTATATCTGAGATGGAAACCAAGCTGGGATTCTCTTTCTGGAGAATAGCAGTAGGAATTCTGGTTCCCCAAACCTGCTTTTAGTGAGTGTCACAGGGGCTGCTTTCTGTTTAGTGTAGAATAAAAATTATTATTCTGAACATCAGTTGAGAGAATGTTTGGTGGTGATGGGAAGCCAAGGTGTGCATGCCATCATCTCACTCTTATATAACTCTCTGATGAAGGCACACAGCAGGATCAATTCAATATGCCATTCAGATGCCGCTGAATTTCAATCTCAGTCAGTTCAGTTGGCATGTCTAGTGGTCAGGGATAATGGAAGGTCTCCTCCAGGAACTTCTTTAGAGTGCAGGAATTTCCTGAATAGAGGTCATTTCCCTATAGCATCTAATTTCACCAGGTCATCACTGAGGTGGTATAAAAGGGCTTTCCCACTTACAGTGATGTGGATGGTTGACAAGAAATAAATATAGAACTATACACTGAAATAGACTCTTTCTCCACTACTGAGCTGGAGTGTTCTGCACCCATCCTTGAATTGAGAGAAAACTATTCAGGCATGAAGTTTGCTGTCTGTATCGTAAATTCCTTTCCTACCTCAGCTGCCTTTGTTTCAAGTCACTGTAATCACCTAAAGGTCATGGGTGAAAAAACCGAACGTTGTCAAAAAACCTTGTCAAAAAACCCTTGATGTTGTCATTGGATAGTATAAGAGAGAAAATGCTATTTAACATCAGTACAGGTAAAAATGACTTACTCCTGTCTTATTCATGTCTTGGGGATGAAATGAAGATGTGATAGAGATACAGCAAAAAAATGCTGCTGCCAGGACATATCTGTGTCAAAGTTAGATACAAGTGAAGAAAGCCCTAAAACCTGTCCTCATATTGGGATCTTGCCCTCAGTAATCTTTGCTTGTCACAACTAGAAAGAAAGGTTTTAAGAGGTTTATTTTCAATAAAGCATGTTCCAAAATAATCTACTGTGTATGTGGAAACTTTCCACCTAATAGTTCCTAAGAAACATAAGATGTATATTTCTGTTGACTCACATGCCTACAATAGGCAAATGGACATTTTTGAATGATTTTGTAAATTTAAAAGATGGTGTTCCTAAGAGGGACGTGATTTGAAGATCAGGGGGCATCTGTAATTCTGAATTCCAAATCTGTAATATTTTACCATTATTTTGTATGACGCTGAAAGTTGCTGGCCAGAAAGGGCTGACACTTCGGCGGTTCGAGTCCAGCCTTCGCATTAACAGGGTGAGCTCCTGTTTCCCCCCCGCCAGCTCCTGTCAACCCAACAGGTCGAAAACTCACGTGAGTAGATAAATGGGTACTCTCACTCCGGTGGGAGGAAAAATGCTGGCAGCGCCTTGCACAGAGAGACGGGACCAGTTGCCTGCCGGCAAGAACGAAACTGTGCTTGCCCGAAAAGGGTGCGAAGCAGCAGAAACCCCGCCTCCTGCGCTCACCAGCTGGGCTCTGCTCTAGGAAGGAGGCTCTGGCAAACCACTTCCGAAAAAACAATTGCCTTGAAAACTGCAAGGATTCGTCCAGGCAGTCACTGCAGGGTCAGTAATGACTGAGTGCAGAGAAGAAAAAAAAAGCTAAAGAAGTCAAGCTTGCTTTCTATTTCCTTTGAATACCCTTTGTACAAGCAGAAAAAATTACAAGATAATGGAGGTCATAACGCAATCCTGCCAGATGCTCAAGGATGTCATATCCAAGCTGAAAACCTGATTGAGATGGATCTACCAGATGCATTTGGAATTGCTTGGCCACCATCTGTAGATGCATCTGGATGATATGCAGTATCTGGACTGTTTCAGTTGGTCTGACAAGATATGTTACTAAGAGTGTTTTGATCACTTGGCTGGGATGACATATGCTCTCTGGAATGCTAAGTGCTAATTTTTTACATTGTAGTCAGTGATGTAAGACTATATTGATATAATAACAATACCTGGAAATTCCATACATCTGGATCTTCTACAAGATTGGCAGGACTTGCTACTGCTAAACCTGAGTTGAATATTGTCATGGTCTGTTTTCTTGCTCTCTTCTTTCAGAGAGAGGGGATAATCAATCAAAAGTCTTGCCATTTGCAAAATTTCAGTCATGTCTAGGAAATAATTTTTTTTACAGCCAAAATGTCATGCCATAAACCAAGTGAACTTGCTGTTCCTCATTTCTTGTCCCAACCTACCAGCCCAGGTGTCCATAGCTAAGTTGGAGGAGATGGTTTGAAGAGGGAACTTGCTTGACAGATGTAAAGAATTTACACTTAGGCTGTCTGATGCATATATGCATATATATGTGTTCATCTCTTCAGACTGGGATCATCCCCTACTCTTCAAAGCCCTTGATGGTGCTGTAAACATATCAGGGTGGAAGACAGGTGAAAGAAGAGGAAAGCCGTGCATCATTTTGTATATTTTAGGGAATAAGTGCAATCCCCATCTGCCCCGAGATCTCTTGGCCCTTGCATCTTTGGAGGGTCATAACTAAGGAAAATGCCCTCCCTCTTTGGGGAATTGGATCAAAAGCACAATTTATAATTGAAAAAATATTTTATTTTAGGGAAAAATGTTAAATTCCTTTTTAATTTGAGGCAAAAAAAGGGGGGGAATTAAATAAAAACATTGAGTACTGTTAAAATTACAAACAGCATTTTATAAAAAAATCTCCCCCAGAGAAATTCAAAAAAAGATATAAGATGCTGGGCAGATCACAAGGAAAAGATGAGCCAACATATTGGAGACAATAGCTATCAGAGACCACAACAGATTTAAAACACACAGCAAATAAAAAGAATAGCTTTAGTGCAATCGACTTATTACTAGTAAGATAATTACTGCCTGAAACAGATGCCCAGCAATCTGAATTATTCCTGGATCCCTTCCTTCTCTAGAGATGCAAGATGCTCTTCCTTCTGTTTCCTCTGGAGTTCTACTCCCTGGTGCTTTCTGATGCTTGGATTTAAACACCACCCCAACTTTTGCTCCCCTGAATTGGTTGGGAGGAATCTCCCCGCCTATGTGGTGCCAGCTGTGTCTTTCTCTACATGCTAAAGGCCACTTCTAAGAGACACTGAGATGTATAATTCCTGCAGGGGTCAGCTCTCATTCTGTGAGTGCTGAGTGGCATCACAGCAGTGTTTATTGTATGTTTTGGGAGGATGGATACTGGTTTTTAAAACCATCTGAAGTGTGTGAAGCATTTCGGAAGGCTTATGCATCATTGTCCTTTCCCTTGTCTTTAAAAATGACTGGAAAATATTTCTCTTCAATTTGATGATTTGCTTCTGAATGTCTATGGTTCAGTCAGTGGAGTTTCTGGGGGCTGAAAAAAAAAGGGGTTGGGAGTCACATATCACCTGGGGTGTTTCCTACCCATGATGTAAAGTACTTCAAATTTATGTTAGAAATGTGGAAAACATGTAGGGTCTTTTTATTACGCCTGGTGGACTTGCAAAAAAGCCAGAAAATTTTGGGTTCAAATACATACAGTGATACAAAGAATTTTAAAGATTAATATTCAGTTGAAACCAGAACTTTTCTTGTTGGGACTAATGGACAGACAATTAGAAAAGAGTTAGGGAAGATTGTTTTTTATATATAACTGATGCAAGATTATTATATTCACAAAAACGGAAAGACTCTGAAATACCCACAATGGAGGAATGGCTGGTGAAGATGACAGAATTAGCAGAGATGGCAAAATTAACTTATTTGATTAGAGAAAGGGCAATAACTGCATTTATTAGTGACTGGAAACCCGTTAGGGATTTTTTGCTGGAAAAAAAATGAACTTTGATTTATGAGTTTGATGGTTAGAAAGAGTAGATTATAGAAAGAGGGAAATTATGTTGTAACTGTAGAGAGAGAGGATAAAATATAAATGTGCTTGTAATTGCTGTTAGGAAGATCAGAAGCTGCTTGTTTATAGCATTTTTTCTTTTCTCTCTTTGCACTTTTTTCACATTACTTTTTCTTTTCTCTTTCAAAATGTGTATTGTTTTTATTCTTTTTAAAATATAATTGTATTAAAGATTTTTTAAAAGAAAATAAAAAACTAATACAAACTAATATACAGTAGGAAAAAAGAAAGAGAAAGGGATTGAAAGGAAACTGAAAGTGCAAGAAAGGAAAAAAGAAATAGAAAAATAGAAAAGAAAGAAAAAAGAGACGAAGTAGCTTCCAATTTTCTTTGCAACAGTTCTAAGTACAATTATAAGTTTACCTCTTACTCTATGGTTACAACATACCTCTCTTCTTTCTATAATCCATTCTATCTAATCATCAAAACCATAAATCATAAATTCATTTTTTTCCGTTTCACGCAAAAAGTCTATAAGGGGTTTCCAGGCAGCAATAAATGTAGATATTGTCTTTTCTCTAATCAAAGCAGTCAATTTGGCCATCTCAGCAAGTTCCATCATTTTCACCAACCATTCCTCCATTGTGGGTAGTGCCAAATCTTTCCATCTTTGTGCATATAATAAACTCACGGCCATTAGCATGTACAAAAACAAAATTCCATGACTTTTTTTCAGCTGTTTGTCCATCAGTCCCAAAAGAAAAAAAACTCTGTTCTCAATTGTATATTAATCTTTAAGATCCTCTGAATCAGTGTATGTATTTGAATCCAAAATTTTCTAGTTTTTTTACATATCCACCAAGCATGATAAAATGTCCCTTCTTGTTGTTCACATTTTCAACACAAATTTGAAGTTCCTTTATACATTCGAGACAATTTTTCTGGTGATGTATCCAATGGTACATCATGTTATAAAACTTCTCTTTAAGATTATAACATAAATTTCAGTCCTTTCAACCACATATTTTCCCATTGTTCCATCTGTATATTATAACCAAAAAATTTAGCTCACTTTATCATACATTCTTTCACTTGTTCTTCCATTTCAAATTTCAATAAAAGTTTATACATTTTAGCAATTACATGTTCATCATGTGTACACAATGATTTCAAAGTCAGTCTTGGAATGTTCAAAACTATAAATTCTTTTGTCTACTTTAAATCTTTCTAACAGTTGTAAATAAGGGAACCACTGACAACTATATCCCTCTGCCACCAATTCTTCTCTTGATTTTATTTTACATTCCCACAGACAAAATTCTAGTATCTCACAAGCCATTTGTTGTCATTGTTGGGGAGACTTTCTGTGATAAAAATGAATGTTTTACCTAGAATGATGTTTTTGTTTTAGACAATATCTGTTTTGACAACTGATGCACCATTTGAACAATGGCAGAAGGTTGTATCCAAATTTGTGTGGCAAAGGAAAAAACCAAGAGTTAAATATACAAGATGCAAAGGAAAGAGGAGGACTGGGTCTGCCTGATTTGAAATTGTACTTTGCAGCTTGCTGTTTGGTTCGGATGAAAGAGCGGGTGCTGCTGAGAAAGTGAAGGCTTTTGGAGTTAGAAGGACATGACCTGAGATTGGGTGGCACGGATATTTGTGATACAACAAAGTCAAGGTTAATGTGGATTTTAAAAATCACTCTGTTAGACATGCCATGTTGAGAATATGGGACAAATACAAATCCAGGTTGTGCCCGAAAACACTTTTGTGGGTCTCAGCACAAGAAGCATTTTATAGATGAGAAATGATAAGCAAACACAAATGATATTGTTTTTATTATTTTAAAAATTTATTTAATAAAAATTATATACAAAACAAAACACCTGATTCCACTAAGGCTGAGGGCACTGTAAATTAGCCTTAGTATGAAAAGCCTTTCAGTAAATGACCCACTAGATATTGTTGTCATCAACTCAGCCTGTGCTGTTCAAGTCATATTGTTTTGCATCTTGCACGCTCTCTTGAATTTCTGATCTGAACTTCATACTCCTGCATTTTTCTGTGCAATGTCACTGATTGGAAGGCTTTTTTTACTTATAGTTTTTTTACTTATAGTTGCTAACTCTGGTGTCTGCAGGTAACTGGAAGACACTCCCAGTTGGTTAGTTCCTACACAATTTCCTTGTTGTGCTCTCATGACAGGCAAATATTTAACCAAATGTTTGCTTTATGAGTGGCCAGTTCTGTTGGAATTACCTTTGCAATCTCAGATTGTCAGAAGGATTAAGAAAAGAACATGAAACAAAGAAGACACATACATCATATCATTTCCTGGGGTTGCTTATAGAATTGCATCCATCTAACTGACAGCTTTTCTCAGCATGGCCACGATGCCCTCTCTAGCGGCATGGTAAGTTTTGAGCAGGGGAGATACAACCATGAGACTGGCTGAACTCACAATGCTAATGGGTGGGAAAGGAGAGTATTTGCAGGGATTATCAGATTATCAGGAATTTAGAGGGGGTGCTTAATCCTTCCCTCAACCACTTATTTCCTTCTGCAGCTTTCTGTCCCCCGAAAGAAGCCTAGGGCAACCTTGGTAGATGCATCTGGCCAATTGCAGAGGAACTATTTGACTTGAACTCCAGGCTCAAAAGGGGTTAGATAAGCAAGGGAAAGATTAAGTACCAATTTCTTTGATTTAGGATGCACTCATTTGATGGTGGTACATGGTGTAGGGTGCTTGCCAGGGATGGTAGGAACTGTCTGTATCCTAGAATGCTTGACATATTATTTGAAGGATATTGTAGCTTTTGCATGATACTCTTTTTTATTTTCAATCAATGCAAAGCTTAGCACATTTGAAGAATAATTGAAAAGGCCTTCCTAGCCCTCCTCTCTAATTTCTGACCTCTTACTTCCTACTCCAGATTCCATCAATCTTTGCCCTGCACACCATCCCTGTTTGAGCTCTTGGACTGCAATTTATCTCTCTCGTCCAATTTTGGCATGGCATCCCAAGTAGAGTGCAAGTGCAGTCCTACAGAAGAAACCTGTTCCCACCCTGTTCCATCTGCTGCACTTCATTAGTGAAGTCATGATGTTAGGAGCTTCAGTAATGAATGAGAGGATGAGTCAGTTTGAGCATCTGGGACAACTCTGGTCAGAGTGAGATGGCTGCCTCAGGACAAATGCTTGGGGTGGGGAAATGAGTGGTAGTGGTGAATACATTTCTAGCAACCTTTCTTGGGGTTTCCTAATCCTCTTGGAGGACAGGGCCTGAGCTGAACCCACTATGCTAGTGCAGTGTCCTTAAATATGATGGTAGATGATGTCTTATCAATGTTGAAGGAAGATTCAGTTATAGATTTGGTTGATTTCCTTATGGGAAATGGGAGGGAGCCCTCATCTTACCTTCTGCCTCAGACAAAAAAATGGTTTCAAAAGTCCTGCTTCTTTTATCTCTGATTTTGCTGAGCCTGCTTTCCTAAACTCCATCCCTGCTGCCTTCCATTGCCTCCTACTTGCCTCACCCAAATATCCTTATTAACTCAGACAGGAAATACAATGGTCCTCATCTCCAGTAGGTTAAAGAATCACTCTGTCTTCTTAGGATCAATCTAACTAAGCACCTATGCATGGTCTTGTTCTTGACCAAGTACCTGCTGACAGCTTATTATTTATTAATCCTCTGAAAGCTCTTCTGTTGGTGTAGAAACTGTGAAGGTGAAGGTGGCTTACAGAATGGTGAATCAAGTCCACATGCCCATTTCCTCTGAGCATGGTCAATAAGATTAGTTCATAGACTTAGTTCGTGGAAGCACTGGTGCTAATGAGAGAATGTTGGACCAGGTCTGCAGATTCCTGGGTTCAACCCCCTGCTTAGCCATAAGGTCTCCAGATGAAATGGAGTGGCCCATCTGTATCTAATCTTTTTATCCTGAAAAACAGTTGTCAAACACCTCAAGTTTCTCCTCTTCCTAAGAAGATCCAGAGGTACATCTGGAATATCTCAATTATTGTTTCTCCAACTTTTAAATAGTTTTCACTTCTTTTTAGTTCCAGTATTGCCTCTTTTATCTTAAAGTAGGTGAATTGAACAAGCATGTCCTATGGTTTTTTTCTCCTTTGTGCTGTCCAACAATTTATTCTATAGATTTCCTCAATTTCCAGACTTTCATCTATGTCCAGCCCAAGATAAGTCTTAAGTAAATTTTCCATTTCTCTTTCTAGATCTTCTTTGCCAAAATCCTGAAACATACCTCTGAACGAGTTGTTTTTACATAACTCTGTTTCTACTAGTTCTAACTTAGCTTCCAACTTCATACCCAAATTTTCAACAAGAGATGTCCCTATAAAAATATCTGGTTAACACAATTAAAATCATTAAAAGAAATAAGTAGATAGACAGTAAACAATACAGTAAGAGAATACTGTTGATAATATGTACCCTATATGCCTGATTAAAATATAAACTCTACAGCCTAAACTTGGGAGGGTGGCATATATAGAACTGTAATCCAGAAATGGTTTCCAAATAAGATGAAATTGTACATCTGATGCACTTTTCAGATATGAATTCTAGAGATTGAGTGAATGATTTAACCAGAATTTCTTGGCACGTCTTGCTGCAGAAATAACATTGAGTCCTTGAGTGAGGTGAATTTTGCTTCCATACTTTGTGACTGTTGAATTAAGTTGAGAAAGAGTCTCTTCCTTTTGGTGCAGTTTGCCTGTCAGAAATTCTTTTCAGTTCAGGAAAAGAAGCAGAGTGTCAGCCCTCCAGGGTAGGCCAAATCAGGAAGCGGATTCCGCAAGAATTAGTGGGAGCCTCCTTTACGGAGATACGCTAGAGTAACAGAATCCTGAAAGCCTGACAGCATTTTCCCTTCCCTTCCTCTGCCAGAACCAGTTTGAGTTTCTTTCTAATATTCTTTTCTTCTCCGAGGCTTAAATCATATTTTGCTGCCCATCCCATTCTTTTTCCAAGGTCACCTCTGTGATTCTCTACAGTACACAGAGGGGTCAGGCTGAGCTTCGTCCAGTTTGGATTCTTTTCTGTGTGATTTCTCCTACTCATTTACTGGGGAACAGGTAATCTTATACCGAGAATTTCTATTCATTAAACTGCTAAATTCAACCAAAGCAAACTATAACGTTAAGAGTAGAAGATCAGAAAAAAGAATAATATTTAATACCATGGCATATAAATGACCAAATACAATTTGAGAAAAAAAGGACCAAAGAATGTCCTTAAGCATAGTAAGCTAAACAGGCATTAAACAATCAATTCATATCTTATGAACTGAGTTTCATCACCATTCATAACAATTCCTATCATTCCAATTAAACATTTAATTCCAAATAAATATTCCTTATGTTGGAGCTCCCTCTTGTGATTCAAAGAAAACATGAAGGGAGTTTTAAAAATAAAATGAAGGAATTCCAAACTAGCCCAAACAAGTTGAATAGCATATATCTGGTTGTTTCAGGAAAGTAATAACATCCAGAAGATCCAAATCAATAAAATTCTTAGCTCTACAGTTGTGTTAAAAAATCAGTTTTATGTTGAAGCAGTGTTCCTTGTGTTTCCCGATGAAAGAAGATGACAAAAAGAACCCTTGCTGTGTCTTTTTCAGTAGCTGCCCTTTTAAATAAATTTTGGAATTCTAAGTTTAATTGAAATGAAAACCATGAGCCATCAGAAAGGAATATGAAAGACGATCCAGAAGATTAATTAGATCAACGAGCTGTTCCCCCAAACGTAGAAAAAAGAATCATAAATGCAAGCCAGAAAAGTTTCAAGGGAGTTTCGGAAAGAAATAGTTCCGACATTCAGAAAAGATGAATACATTGCAATCAGAAGAGGACGGTGGATCTGCAGAAGATTTATAATCCTCTGGGTTTGCCCCTGGGAACAGCCCCCAGAGGAAAAATCCTCCTCTGCCAAATCCTTGCAAGGAGAACAATAAGAAGATCTCTACAATACATATTCTAAATCTATATTGATTTGGAAGTGATCAGGCCATTATATCATGAAAAGAGCGAGAGATCCTCAAGGACTACAGAGACTGCAGAGCAACTGATTCTTTGCCTTGGCCTTTTCTGCGAGAATGCAGGGTTTGCCTCTGAACTGGGCAAACTGCTCCAGATCCCGCAGGGCATCCCAGAAGACCTACTGACAGTTCCCCAAAACAGCTGGTCCAAGGATTCCTGGGGATTCCCCCAAGATCTTCCCGGGGGTCTGCAAAATCGGAACGATTTGCCAGATATTAAAGAGATTTGCCAATATGGAAAGCAATGGCACTCTTCTCATTCTTATTTTTATTTGTTAAAAAATAGGGCTTTTTCATTAACAATATTTCATTTATGTGAACATGCCATTGGTTTCATATTGTTATTTTTACGTGATTCAGTAAATACCTATTCTAGAAATGTGTCAGTTTCAATGTTTAGTAGGGTAAATATTGATAAATATAATCCATGCAACCAACAGCTCTTTTGGGGTTCTCCATAATTTGTAAGAATGGGAAAGGTTCTGAGAGCAAAAAGTTTAAGAAACACCTAGGCATTTTCCTGGGCTTCTGTGATAGCCTACGAAATGCATGTTTGAGTGCAGGAAGCGCTAAAAGGACAGCAATGTGTAGGGTTGGTACCGTCTGAACTCAAAGGAATTCTTATTTTTTAATACTGTTCAATCAGTATGCATTGTGACTTTTTCAGTCAAGAACACGTTAAGGTTCTTTTTCCTGATTGATTGATTGGTTGCGTGACTGATTGATTGATTGATTGATTTACTGGGATTTCTATGCCACTCCATTCTCCTTGGCTCTTGCTGTTGGCTGGGATTGAGTCCGCAAGCACATGTAATGCTGGGTGTATCTCTCAGGGAGCTAACGCTGTAGTAGCTCCTGTGATGTGGGTGGCGTGGATTATAGAAGGTTTTTTTAAATATGTGGCTCCGTGTACTCCTGACTAACTCCCAGACTGCAGACTGCGTTTCCGCAAGAGAACGGGATCATCTTCTTCATCGTAGCTATCAGTCTCTTCCCTTTGGAGAGAAGCAACGTTACCTTTTTATTCTTCAGGCTTCTCACTTGTCTCTAGTGACCGCATAAATTCCATCCCACCTTGACTTTCTTGTTTCCCCCTTCCTCTCAATCCATTCCCTCTTCATCTCTTTGGTTTGCAGTTCTCTCATCCATTCCCTCGACATGATTAAATGACTTCAACGTAATTGGCGACCACTCACTTTTGTATTCAGTCCCTGTTCATTCTGCACTCTTTCATTCAGCACACAGCCTCTCCTTGTGATGCCACACACACGTCTAAAGTTCCCCATTCTCATTGCACTCAGGTGACTTATGTGTTTCTCCTGACATACCCAAACCTCACTCCCATGTAATGAAGCAGGCAAAAAGTCCCAAAGACAGCCACTTTTCCTTATGTCAGTATTCACTGCTTGATACACACTACTGTACATCTCCCAGTGTTTGCACGTCTTAATATTTTTCATTCATTTTTCCACCTGCAGTGGTTCCGTACCACGATACCCAAATCCATCCATTTGCTCGTTTTTTGTCATTTAGGTATAATTTCTCATGGTTCAGTCTCTTTTCCCTGTCAGAGACAACCATCATGGTCATGATGCATTCATTTCAGATTCATACTCCTTGTTGCAGCAACTAATCTATCTTAACATTACCTGAAAATAATTCCACTTTCTTCTTCTCCCTCCCTCCCTCCCTCCTCCCCTCCCCTCCCCTCCCCTCCCCTCCCCTCCCCTTTCTTCACTTTTATTCTTAATTCTGTGCACTCTTTGGACGGTCCTTGTGTAGCATTTTTCAACCTCTTCCAAAGCCATTTTTTGATTTCCTTTGAAATTGCTCTGCATTTTCTCTCATTCTTTTAGCATGACTTGCTGTTTTTGAAAAAAGATTTAAAGGAGAAATCTTCCCATTTTCTATATTTATATTCAGTGAAATCTTATCTTTAGAATTTGGCTTTATACCAAGCCAGAAATGTCCCTAAAATATGGCAGGAGATGACCTCATCCGGAAGTCTTAGTTCCAGAAAACTGCTGGATAAGGACCAGAAGAATTCGACCCACGTGACACAGAAGAAAAGCAGTGCTGATAATATAAATCCAATATTTCCTTCTCAGGAAAATCTATAGGAGAGCAGAACTTCTGCTCCACGAAAGAATGAATCTCAAAAGGGTGCAGGAACTCACACGTGTGTCTACCACATGGATCAAAGCCAATTCCGCCAAACGAAAATACTTCTTTAAAAATAATACGTCCAATAAGGGGGAACAAAACGATCTAAGGTGACAGAGAGGGAGAAAAGGCTCTGTGTGAGAAGACCTGAACACAATGATCCCTGGCTCTTCTGATATGAACCTGCCTGATATGGTCCACCCTCTCCACTGGGAAGGGGGAACAGGACTTTCTGTCCTAAGGCGGGGGGATTTGCTCTTCGGCTCCAGACATGCCCCCCGATGGGCTGACACAGAGAGCAGCACTGATCTCTCTTCCTTCCCCACTCTTAGCAGAATTTCAACACCAATGTTCTTGCTGATTTTTACATTTTTACTCTTTCATCTGAGGCAGACGGATGAAGAAACAGAATGGAGCAAAGAAAGTTAAAAGTACCATTCCACTATTTATTGAACAATTTTAACAGGTAAACAGCCAACCTAGGGTGAATGTTGCTACGGGGAAGGCAAAAACCCCACGGGCCGAGCGTAACAGCACATTATGGGTAAAATTCCTTCCCAGCCCCGTCAACCGGCGACTGGCTTTTGTCCGTAGCATGGGGATGGTAGGGCACCCTAGGGGTCTTTCTCTGTGGGGCCGCAAGATGTTCTCTGCTGAGGGAGGAAGAGTTGGAATTCCTGCAAAGACACAGAGATATCAGGCAATCAGTGTCTCTGCTCGCAAGCCTTGTCTCAACCTGAACTGGGAGGAAGCCCATCAGTGGACATTCCTCCCTTCCTGGGAAGGCCCTCTGCTCTTGGCCCCCACCCTAACAAGGTTGACTCAGGCCACGGCAAGTCCCCTCCCGCCAGAGGAAAACCCGGGTCCCCTACCCCTGCTTTCCCTCCATTCGCCTCCAGTTCTTGCCCAGCTTCCCTCACCGGTCCATCAGGTGGAAAGGCCTTCATACTGCGGGGGGTACCGTGGCCGCCTACAGCCTGCTGCCAAGCGCCGGAGGGCAGCCACCAGTCCGCCTGGAGCATGGATGGAGAAGGCTTTGTCCACCAAACCTTTCGTATCATAGGCGACTCGCCTGACTGCAGGGTCCTGGTCCCCAAGCAACCTATCCACATCTGCAAAGATAAACATTAGACCAGAGCTTCAAAATGCATCCTGCACCCTTCCTTCCTTCCTTCCTTCCTTCCTTCCTTCCTTCCTTCCTTCCTTCCTTCCTTCCTTCTCTACACTTCTAACCCAAAGCTGTTCCTCTTTTCACTTTGCACAGGCATTGCTTACAAGCAAGGTAGATGGGGACCGTCCCTCCAGTGAGGAGGCTGCCATTCTGATGAAGTAGGTGACCTGTAGAGGAAAGGAGGGAGAAAAACACACCACTGACCCTTTCAAAGCCGACTTCCCAACTGAATGCAGCCGTAACCCCAGAATTCCCTCCCCCTTTGATCCCGGGGGAAACAAGAAGCTCCGTTACCAATGAACATAGCAGCCGTTCTCCTCACTGAAGCCTGCTTGCTCTTGAAGTAGGAAAGGCAGGTGAACACTTCCAGCTCCAGCTGCCCCTCTGACATGCGGAACCGGATCTAGGAAAAAAGGCAGAAAGACAGAGGTGGGAGATCCCCAAGTGGTCCATACCCCACCCCTGCATCTCACCCCTAGAGGGCAATGGAAGGCGGAGAAGGGCTCCTACCAGGCGCTTGGCGATCTGATGGAGTAGCTCCTGCAGGCTGTAAGTCCCCCTCGCCAGGAGGGTGTCCCCAAGGTGCCACCGGAGAGCTGTCGCCAGGTGCCGCAGCGTATCCTTTGCTGCCTGCAAAAGAAGAAAAGAGAAAAAAGCTGATTCCATTCTTCTCCTGTTTTCCTTGGGTGAGTCAGGTAGCCAAGGTGCAACCGTCTTTGCCCAAGCGAGCTGTGCCCTCACCTCCGCCACCTTCTCCTCAACGTCGTCCACGTGCATCAGCACTGCAACGAGGGTGTGGATGGTGGTTGTCCCCTCGCGATCTTTCCAGTGCTGCTGAAGAGGCCAGATCTGTTTCAGGGCTGCCCATCGGATAATTGCCGCCTCCTACAAAGGAAGAGGAAAAGGCCTGGCAGTTAAGGTTTCCGTTGACTTTCTCCTCCCCTCCCAAGGAAGGAGAAGCTGAGGACTCACGTGGTGGAAGAGCGAGCGGTACTGGGCAGCCAAGGAGGCATTCAGAGGAGTCCAGACATCTTCCTGTGTCTGGAGGCCGAGCTGGTCCGCCAAGCCCAAGAACTCCAAGGTGACGGCGGGGCTGGAACTGCCGAGCCCACTGAGGACTGCCTGGCAGAGCTCCTCGGGGCTCATAATCTGCAGAGGAAATGGGAGATCTGAAAAACTTTCTCCCAGTGAAAGACAAATGATAACCCTGCCCTTTTCTGATCACCACTGGGTATCTTAGCTAGCAATCTCTTCTTAACTGAGCAAGACCAAAATGAAGATGAAAAGTGACAGCAGCAAGCCATCACCATCCCCAGACTGAGTAAAAGGAAGATACGTCACCTCCCCACCTGCTTGGGCAGCACCCAATGAACTGAAGAAGATTGGGGGAAAGATGACACTTTCAGCACCAGGACCTCATGGGACGTGTCTCCTCCTCAAATTGAGAGTGGTGTAAGGAGGAGGAGCACAACAGTTGCTCGTGGCAGTCCCCACCCTGTCCCAAAAATGCCAGAACTGAGGGCTATTTTCCTTATGATCTGTCTTTCAATCTATCTCACGAACTCATTTCCCCGAGAACTGCATGACACGGAGGGAAAAAAGTCTCGGACTGGGTCTTGCCTACAGTAGAGGGGTTAGATCCCCTCCTGGGGTAGAGAAACTCCGCATTTGTCTATGCCCTGTGGGCAAGGGCCACTTACCACCTTGTAGTTCTCGCACAGATGGAGAAGACCCTTCCTGCTCAGCTGGCGAACGGTCAGGCTGGGGTGTTCCAGCCAAGCCGTTAGGAGCTTCCAGGCCTTCTCCACGGGGGCTTGGCTCTTGTAGTTAGTCAGCAGCTGAAAGAGAGCAGAGAAGTAGAAGGCCCGTCAGTGGCTGGACGAGGAAAGAGAAGGAGTGAGCTTCACTGGGGAGAAGGTGCCCAAAAGTACGCCGGGAAAAATGCTTCCCCCTGGCTCTTTGGAGAAGCAGGAACATGCCTCTAGGCTCTCCTTTAGCTGCGGGGAAAGCAAGAGAGATCGCTTTTGGAGCTTAATCCTTCTCAGTGGGACCTAAAGGTGGCCGGGGTCGACTCTGGCTTTCTCCTCCGCATCACCCTTGTCAGCCAACTCCCATTGCCCCCTTGGCTCAGAATCCTACAGAATAAGGTGGGGATTTTCCTACCTCAACAAAGAAGGCCACCGCTGCAGCTGAATGCTCCTTTGCCTCTTCCTTCTCCAAGACAGAAGCCAGATGTCTCTGGAGGCTGCACGTGGCAGAGGAGGAGGTCTCGATGAGGTCCCTGCAACACACCAAGGCACTTTTGAGAAAAAGCCATCGGACGGACAGGCCAAGCTGGGCTTGAAAAGCAGAAGAAAGGTTCTCTTTGGGGAGAAAAGCGGCCCTTTGCCCTCTGACTTACGTCACCAAGATGGCCACGCCCTGGAGGCAGCAGCTGGGGTGGCACAACATCTTCCTGCTGGTCTCATCCAGGAACAGGTGTGCCACCTTGGCCAGCAGCACCTGGATGATGTCAACTGTCTCCCTGCAGACAAGAGAAGGCCAGAGTCACCAAGGCACGAGCCCATCGTCTAAGGGGCAAAGGAAATGCTTTGTGCTACGCCCACGGGGAAACTTCCATCCAGAGGTTCTCTCCCTCCTTTCCCTGGAATGCCACAAGAAGAGCAAATAGGGGAAGGGGCTGTAGAGGGACCTTTCTTCTTCCTTACAGCCGTTCAGCACCAAATGGGATTTGCTGCATCTGGGTGAGTTTGTCCCGCCACCCCACCCCAATGGAATTTGGAATCGTCTCCAAGGCCACATATTTCGTTCTGTTTCCGTAATGCATGGGGACAGACCTCATGACATAAGCAAGGCGCCTAAGCTAGGAGCTCTGCGTGCTTGACAGCCTTTTTCCCGGGGGCCTATGCAATACCTGGCCTCTCAGAGGAGAGGTCTTTGGGGCCAGAGAGGCACTGCCATACCAGGAATGCTGTTTGGACATGCAAAGGGATAAGGAGGAGGAACTCAGAAGCCCAAGAAAGAGAAGGAGGTTTCTCCTTCCCAATGCCGCTGCTTACTCTAGAGGCCAATGGTCCCCTCCGTGGGTCGACGTATTCTGCTGCCTGGCACCCTTGATGATGATATCCATCAGGCAGAGCAGAACTTCAGGGAACCAAGCCTCCAGCACCACGGGGTACTCCCCGGACCGGACGATCCTCCCAATGAGCCTTATTGCGCTGGCCTGAGGAGAAAAGGAGAGTCTGCCTCACCAATAGAGCTGCAAAGGAAAGTTGGCTGGAGGGAGTGGTTGAAGTCTGTGTGTTCAAGAGGACCACCTCCTTCCGAGCTGGACCCTTACCGTAGCTGCAGGAAAAGGATGGCTGGACTGTTCCTCTCCTCCTGGAGGCGGCCAAGGGACCTTCTTCACCTTGGCCAGGAGCAGGGACAGGACCGCATCTCCACTGCAGCACGGCGAGGTGACAACGGCCCAGAGCAGCTCGCCACAGGCGCTGGAAAGAAAATCAGAAATTGGACCCTTCTGCCCATCCCAGTTCCACAGGGAGAAATACAGAAGGGTCAGCCTGATGTCGGAAGGGTCGGCCTAGAACTCGAGGGAGGAAGTACCCACACCCCTGCCTACCTCCACGGGAGCTCTAAGAGGCCATACGTGACCCGCTTGATGTTCTTCCGGGTCACGACATGTAGGGAGGACAGGACCTGTCTCATTTCGAGAGAGGTATTTGATGTCAGGGTGCAGCCCTTATCCAGCACCTCCTGCATATGCAAGAGAGAAAGAAAGAGGAAATGGAATGGGATGGTGAAAGGCCAATTCTTCCAGGTGAGGGCTGAATTGGAGGTTGCAGCAATAGGTCCTTCTCTGGGGAAGTCTTCGTTTTAACCCTGGGTGTCAAGCCTTACCTGACATTCCCGCAAAGAAGTTGTCTTATTGCGGGGCCAGGTCCAGGGCCTGGTTTCAGCAGAACCTTTTCCGCTGGACCTGCTGTTGAGCGGAGAGATAGAGTATGATTAGACCTAGATTAGGGGTCAGTTTGAGGAAAGGGAGTTATCTGAAATTACGGTTCTGGAGGAGGTCAGAGAAGTAGAGCTAGGACAGAACCGTGCAGGATCCAACCAAGGGCCCCTCTGTTCCCTGGACAGGTCTCTCTGCCGTCAACTGGTCAGGTGACATTTTGTCTCACACCCACAGCACACCAGCTTCCCCAGAGGTCCTTCACTCTACTGTCAGAAGAGAGAAGAGACGTGTTTCTATCCACAGTAGCCACCACCTTGCAAGGTTTCTACCAGGCGCTGTTTTAAATAAATGAGCGGAAAAGACCTAATGCCTTTCTGCCGTGAGTCCTGGGCAAGGGGTGACAGTTCCTCAATGATTGTACAGCCAAAAGTAGGCACCTCTCCGAAATGAGACTCGGGTCCCAGGCCTCCTCCTCCAGGGTGCTGAGGTCGCCGGTGTGGTCTCTGCCGCCTTTGGTGGAATCCTGTGAATGACAATGACTCCTCTGTGGCCACAAAGGGAAAGGAGACTCTGAATTGCTATGTCCATGGAACCCGGGGACTCTGGAAAAAAGGACTATCGAAGGCAGGCGCCGGACCGGAACAGGGCTTCTGTTGCTTGATGCATCCCCTGAGTTAAAGGAACCCCCACCCCTACCCCACCCATACCCGAGAAAAGTAGGCTTCCCGCTCTTTGCCTCTTAATGCCCTGCCTGGAAGCAGCAGGGCGGCGGAGAGGATGAAGCAGAAAAAGGAAAGGCGTGGGTAAGGGGTCACATCCCTTTAGGCCGCCAGTCAGCGGCAAAGGGCCCTCCCCAGCTGCTCACCACTTACCGAAGGAATGGAGACCTCCTCTATCGTGTGGAGCCCCTGCCTCTGCACCTCCGTTTCCTGAGAACTGGGGAGAGATTAAAAGGCCCCAAAGTCAAAACTAGGCATGGGTCCTCTTACAAGAGTGGCCACACACATGCTCTAGGAAGCGTGTCAGCTGGCCGGCCAAGGGTCTTGACCTGCGTTTTCTCCCTTTTATCAGAAGCAGGGTGGAGAAGGAAAGGAGGTGAATCTCCCTAAGAAGATGACTCACAGGCTTAGGACTCTCCACAATCAGCCAAGCAGTAGCCCTTGCGACTGGCTGGGCTGGAGGATTGGATGAAGGGATTTTGTTTTCCTTTTCCCACCTCTCCCTTTTCCTTTTGTGCTGTGTCATTTTACGTTATCAGAAGCTCCCTTACTTTACTGTGCTTTAAGCATGCGCGCCATGCTCGGGGGCCTTCCTCATCTGGTCCCCCTTTGGCCCCAAATGGCCCCCCAATCCCATGGATTAAGGAGAAAAGCTTCCTGTCCAGGGGGCTGAGCGTGCATCCAACAGAAATCTATCTGTGCAGACATTACTCATGCCCTTTTTAATCCGAGAGGGTACTACTGCCGTCTTCTTGGGGGCTGCAGATTCCCTCCGATGCGAGCAGATACCTTGCCCAATCGGGAACGATCTCCACATCTTCCAGGCTGTGGGTCCTGGAGGTTCCCTGGGCTTCCATTGAATCCTGCAAATGACATGCATTCATATTAAGGCATCAATCCAAAGCTCTCTGCATCCCAGTAGGATGGCTAAGGCCTAGGGCACAAGGTTCTGCCCCCTAGCAAGAGCGCCTTCAGAAGCCTTAACGTTACGGGGACATTGCTTCCAGAATAAGCAGCAGCCGTTCTCAAAACAGGCTATGCCCAAGGTCAGGCGTTTGGCAACCTTTTCCCAAAGACTCTTCAGGCATTTGGAAGACGCATCCCTCTCTCCTTTTGCCTGGGACGGGGTCAGGAAAAGAGGGACGCTTAGGCACTCAGCCCCTTCCTCGATCACCCTTTCGTCACTGGATGTCCCTCCACCAGCTGTGACCTGACTTCTGGCAGCTAGTTAACAAACCATCCATCTGGACACTTGCACTGGGGGCAGGGGAGCAGCCAGGCACGGAGGTCAGGGAAGAAGCAGATGGCTCCGCTGCCAATCCCCCGCCCCAGCTGGGATGCCCTTTGCAGATGGCTGGCCAGGGGGATGGGATGTCTAAAGGACCCAGGGACCACCCCGCGGACTTGAGGCATGACCTCCCACCAGCCACGTGGCCAAACCTTTCTTACCCCTGAGCTCGAAGAGCCGTCCCCATCATGAGGGCTCTCCTGCTCCTCAAGGTCTCTCTGTGCCTCCTGGGTCCTGACCGGAGGAAGAAGGTGAGATGTGGAAGAACATCCAGCTAGTTCAGCCTCCCCTTTCCAACACCAGCCAGTCCGCCTGGCGTCTTTTTTCCCCTGCAAGCCCCTTGCGGACAGGAAGCGGTCCGGGGGGGCAGGGGCTCCTGCAGACCCTTGCGGCCTGTCAATGGCGCCCCACCATGCCCAGGGTTTGGGAGAGGCCTTGGTACCTGGCAGGCGGCACAGGAATGTCTCCCAGCCTGGCGCTGAGAAAGGCAGGCACTTCGTGGCCGGTCTTGAGACCACGTTCCCTCAGCGACCGGGCAAAGGTCCCAAACGACCTCCTTCGGAACCTAAACAAGGATGGTGGCTCTCTCAGGGCCAGCAGTGGCCACCCTTGGTAGCCTTTGGCCTCTGCCAAAGGGAAACTGTGGGAAACTGTCTGATTGTGAGCAACACAAAAGCACAATCACGCGGCAGAAAGCACAGAGGGGGCCAGAGGTGCCGACTTGCTTCTCTCCTGGGCCTCTTGGCCACTTTGACCCTCCTTTCCCCTTCGGGCCACCTCCACCTGGTATCTCCTCCACCGGGTCACCAATTAGCAGGCCCAAGTCCTGTCCCCTCAGAGGAGAATTTCCCTTCTTTCTGCCAGCCTGGGGCCCACGGGTCCAAAAGTGGCATCAGAGTTGGGGGGAGGGGCGTACAAGAGGGGTGGGGCAGCCTCTCCAGTGTCTTTCAAAGCCACCTCCCCTCTGGCCTCCATGTGAGGACTGTGGCAAACTGGGGCGTCTCCGAGGGAGCAGAGATGGGGCTACAGTGCAGACCGGTTGCCTGGCAACAAGTCTGGGCCAGAGGGGCTTCTCTGGAGAAGGAGGGACCACACAATGGAGCAGAGCCTTTAAGGACACTGGGTTCGACTAAAACCTCTTTCAAAGCACATTTGGATATGATAATTTTAAAGAGAGGTTTTGGACACGCAGGAGGAAAAAAAGCCACTCGGTGAGTCACGCTTTATTCCAGACTCATCTGCCTCTGCAGGCCCCAAAGCCTTTGAACCCTTCCTCTTGGGCAGCTGCCACAACATCTTCAGTCTTCGAGGTGCCTCCTACCTTGCCGGATCGGGACTCTTTTCCCACTTCACGTCCCTCAGGCGGCTGGTCTTGTCTGAGGACGTTACGTCTGAGGTATCCTAAAATTACAACCCAAACAAGGTCAGGGGCATCTGGCAACCGGACTGGAAAGAAGATTGCACCAACTGGCAGATGCAACCATCCTCGCTTTACCCACGTGGAGCTTTCGGTGGAAAAAGGAGCAGGGAGGACACTTTGCTCTTTCTTTGCTGACCCCTTTCCCAAATCCACCTGTGAGCTAAATGCCAGACTTGCAGAGGCCCCCGTCTATCTCAGCTAGCTGAAACCACTGGGCATCTGGCAGCACTGGGCACTGGAAAGCAGCGGAGGGAGGATGAAGGAGAAAAACAGAGAGCAGGAGCACACTTCCGACAGGTAGCCTGTCCGTTCCAGAGTGTGTCCATAAATGTCACCCCAGCCTCCACCACCGCGCCATCCACCTCCTGGCATATTTCAAGCCCACAGAGACGGGGCTTCCGCCGCTGCAGGGGTGAGCAGCTGGTCACGGCTTACCGACACGATGGAGACCTCCTCTATCACGTAGAGCCCCTGCCTCTTCATCTCTGGTTCCTCAACACTGGGGAGAGATTGAAGGGCCCAAAGATCAATACTAGCCATGGGTCCTCTTTCAAAAGTGGCTACACAATGCTCCAAGAAGACTGTCATCTAGCCTTTTTATTCCAGGACGGTACTGCAGCTGTCTTCTCAGGGATGTCAGAATCCTTCAGCTGAGATTTGCCCAATCGGCTCACCTTGTCCTATTGGGAATGATCTCCACATCTTCCAGGCTGTGGGTCCTGGAGGTTCCCTGGACTTCCACTGAATCCTGTAAATGACATGTATTCGTCTTAAGGCATCAATCCAAAGCTCTCTGCATCCCAGTAGGATGGCTAAGGCCTAGGGCACAAGGTTCAGCCCCCAGCAAGAGCGCCTTCAGAACCCTTAACGTTAAGGGGACATTGCTTCCAGAATAAGCAGCAGCCGTTCTCAAAACAGGCTATGCCCAAGGTCAGGCGTTTGGCAACCTTTTCCCAAAGACTCTTCAGGCATTTGGAAGACGCATCCCTCTCTCCTTTTGCCTGGGACGGGGTCAGGAAAAGAGGGACGCTTAGGCACTCAGCCCCTTCCTCGATCACCCTTTTGTCACTGGATGTCCCTCCACCAGCTGTGACCTGACTTCTGGCAGCTAGTTAACAAACCACCTATCTGGAACCTTGCACTGGGGGCAGGGGAGCAGCCAGGCACGGAGGTCAGGGAAGAAGCAGATGGCTCCGCTGCCATTCCCCCGCCCCAGCTCGGATGCCCTTTGCAGGTGGCTGGCCAGGGGGATGGGATGTCTAAAGGACCCAGGGACCACCCCCGCGGACTTGAGGCATGACCTCCCACCAGCCACGTTGCCAAACCTTTCTTACCCCTGAGGTAGAAGAGGCGTCCCCATCATGAGAGCATTCCTGCTCCTCAAGGTCTCTCTGTGCCTCCTGGGTCCTGACCGGGGGAAGAAGGTGAGATGTGGAAGAACATCCAGCTACTTCAGCCTCCCCTTTCCAACCCCAGCCAGTCCGCCTGGCGTCTTTTTTCCCCTGCAAGCCCCTTGCGGACAGGAAGCAGCCTGGAGGGGGGTGTCCTACAGACTGTTGCCACCTTTCAATGGCACCCCACCACGTTCAGGGGTTGGGAGAAGACCTTGGTACCTGGCAGGTGGCACAGGAGGCTCTTCCACCATGCTGCCCACCAAACAGGAACATGGGCAGCTTTTCAAGATGTTCTGTGAGGAGAGGGAAGCAGAGAAAGAGACCTGAGTCAGGGAGAGAGAATTGAGAATCGGGGCCCGTGACTTTCTTTTCCCCAGCCCCGGTTGCCTGGAGGCTGAGAACACTGCACTTACTCTGAACATTGTTCGTACCGCCATAGCAGAGCTCGATCGCCCTGCAGAAAAGCTACAAAAGAGCTTGACGGCACGAAGACAGCCCACCAGCAGGAGACGCCCAGAGGAGCATCTGCCAGCCAGCAGGCAAGTCCAGAAAGACAGTGAGCAGCCTGGGCACACTGTCTTTATAGGTGGGCAAACAATCGTGGTCCCTCAGCAACTGGGGAAACATTCACAATGGCCCTTTTTTGAACCTACCCCTACATGGCAGCTGTACAGGCAGGCTCAGGACCTCCCCTTGGCAACGGGAGAAACATCCCCAAAAGCCACTGTTTGAACCTCGACAAGGATGGCGGCTCTCTCAGGGCCAGGCGCGGCCAATTCTGGGTGGCCTTTGGCCCCTGCCTTTGATGTGGGAAGCTGTCTGTTTGTGAGCAACGCAAAAGCGCAATCACACGTGGCACAAAGCACAGAGAGGGGCCAGAGATGCCCACTTGCTTCTCTCCTGGGCCTCTTGGGCAATTTGATCTTCCTTTCCCCTTCAGGCCAGCCCAGTCTGGAATCTCCTGCCCACCTTTGAGCGGGTCCAAGTCCTGTCTGCTCAGCGGACAGTCTCCCTTTTTTTTGCCCGGGGTACAAAAGTGGCCACAGAGTTTTTGGAGATCACAGAAGAGCGGTGGGGCGGCCTCTCCGACGTCATTCCCACAGGGGTGGTAAAAGCAATCCTGGGAGTGATGAGGGGATCGTTCATCTGCTAGTAAGTGCGCTTGGTGGATTCCTATGCTGCACCATGTAAATTGGCAAGTTCCCAGGGCCATGTCTTTGGGAACGCCCCCTTTGGCTCCCACCAACCCCATAGCACACCTTCAGAGGGTGAAAGCTTGCTCAGTCTCTGGATGAACTGTAGCATCAACAGCCCAGGGTCGCTGACCAGGCGAACAGCCCTAGGAATATGCGTTATCAATAAACAAAGACATCACAATCTAGACTACATCTGTATTGACACTCCACCTTTTATTACAGGGAATAGACAGAACTTTCTAAGGTAGTTAGGTATTAGAAACTGGAAATGAGCCAAGGCCCTGAGCTCAGAACAGTTCATAAAGAGACGATGCAGCTGTTTTGACCTGGAACCAGAGTATTTCAAGCTCGGAGCACTTGTAATTTGCGTCTTGTACAACTGTTGCTTTCCAGTGACTGGACTTTGGAGAAGCCCTTCACCTGCCTCCAATGGAGTTGTACTATGACCCAGAATGCCCATCGCAAAGCATTGGTTCATTCTAAAGGGCTAGGATAAATTATATCGTAGAAGAAATCATAACCAAACGGCAACAAGAAAGTTCATGGACCATCCCCAAATTTTACTTTTACTTTTAGTATATTTAGGAACTACAGTATTCTCAAATCACTATATGTGCTTAAATGTCTTCTGAGCAAACGTCACCAGCAGTAACAAAAAACAACAAAGTCTCTCCCTCTCTTCGTATGTAAACTCGCAGCTCTCTTGTCAGAGGACATATTCAAAATTTTCACTGAGTAGCTAATAAGCAATGAAGAGGAGGGAGTTAAGTACTATTACTGCCAATTTGCAAAGACTCATTTTAACCCAAACTTCCATGTGCTACAAAGGGGGCAAGGATTTTTCGCCAAGAGAGGAGCGACTGACTATGCAAACTCTATCTCCTTGTGTAAATGCTGTATCCCAGCAGCAGAACTCCGGGTGACCACAGAAGATAAGAAAGAGCGCCATCCCGTAGTTGCATGGCTGTTGCAACCCGGGCATGACGGCCTATTGGACTGTTGAACTGCACAAATTCAATCGGGGATGTCAGTCCCGACCTCTAGTAACCACAGATCCATGGGCATCTGGGGAAGGGGTCAAGCCCACGTCACAATGTCACAATGGAAATTCCCCTTCTCCTGGAAGTGTGTCAGTCATTGAGATGCCAGTACCTAACGGCAGGATGGACTTCGAGATCTCACTGTTCACTGGCCCTCATTTCTCATTATTGTTGCTTGCCGCCGATGCCACTGACCAAATCCTGACATTGGCTTACTATGATATCAGAGGGCAGGTTTTTATCTGCACGAGTAGCAGAGCATGCATGTTTGTACGAGAACGTGTGCTTTGTCTGCATGACCCTAAATGCAAATGAGTGAAACCAGGTCACTGAAACCTAGCCTAAGTAACAAATGCATAAGCATGTGAAGTTGTTCCTGGCCAGCATCATCAGTGGAATTACATACTTTCCTGCTGCTCAGCAAAACTTTCCTGCATGGAGACATCTGGCAGAACATGCCAGACTACATCATGACTTCGCACTGGAGGGTTTTTTACTTCAACAAACTGCATATAATTCATGATTTCAAGGCACAGAAGCCCCCAAAACATGAGGGAGATCCATTATGCGCCCTCCAAAAGTTGAGACAGAATTGCAATGTTTCCCCCTTGACAAGGCCTGATGTACTTTCTGGAATGGGATCCCTTGAATGCTAAAGTTAAGTGCAGCTCTTGGCTTGAAGAAATACTATGGCCCAGAAGGAGAGCAGCCCACAATGCATCAGAAGAACAAGGCGATGAACTCCTTGAAAAGAAGAGGAGAGCTGGCTACAAAAGCAGAATATTCAATGCTCAGGAGAGCATAGACAAGGTGGTGATGTGGGGCCATACGTGGTAGCCATCATCTCACATTTCCTGATTCAGCAGCTTCCCCCATCAGATGCCATTCAGGGCCATAATTCCACCGCTCTGCTGTCTTTGCCTGGGGAGGCGCTGGCAGAGACGTCTAGCCGTCCGTAACACCTCACCCAGAAGCCTCACCTCTCTCCATGGTAATGGTGGCAAAGCCTGTCTCCCCTAGGTCTACTTGCTTACTTATGAAGAACCATGGACAATCCATTTTGGGGCCTCACCAGTCTTATGTGCAGAGAGGAAAGACCTAAATGGGAAAGAACGGAAGTACCAGAAGATCCATTTCGGTAGGTATGAGCCACGTATCAAGGGGACCTTGAGTATCTGTGCAAGACCTGTCATCTCAAGCATCCGTCTCTGGCTTAAGACCAGTTGCATTCAGCATTCAGAAAAGGAAGTCTACCTTTCATTCTAAAACGTCAATGTTTCCACCAGGACCATTGGAGAAAACGAAGTGACGTGGGTCCCAGTAGACACTAAGTCTGGTTTGGACGAGGATCTTGGGCTCCAGCCATAGGCTCACCCAGGAGCGGAAGGTCTCTTTCAGCTTCTTCCTGGAATTCCTGGAATTATGAACTGGGGGAAAAGCCCCCTGCATTAGCATTTTCAGATGGGTTAATAAACAGCCCTCTCCCTCAGGAGCTGTCATTCCTTCTTTACTCCTTTTGTTCTTTCAAAGTGGGAACAAAATCCCTCAAATACAGAGACACATATTATTTGTAATAGTTACACAGTTTAGAAAAGGAGCACCACTGATTTATGAGTGATTTAGGGGAAAATTAGATAATTAAAGGAGGAAGTGTAACTAAAAACTAATAGAATTGAAAAATAACAATGGTGGGGAAATGGGAAGAATGGAATAGGGGGAAAGGGAGGAAGAGACGTTTATGTCGCAGGAAAAGATCAAAGATGTGCATTCTTCGCCAAACTGGACGGGATGACACAGAACCACTTACATTAGACTGAGCAAGAATAAGGCATGACTGTAAGCAGAAGTGGACGTACCTCTTTCTGGGCGTGGGTATCCCGCTTCCTCCACCCTCCCCATCCCCAGTCACGACTGTGCTGCTCAAAAGGCCCGAGTGGGGCAGAGCTCCCGGCAATGGATCCGATGGTCCCTCTTTCTTCCCTTCCCACCCGGCTGCTTTCTACAAGCAGGTTCCAAACGTTTGGTCGGCCATCCCCCTTTTGCTGCGATTGTCCTCCTGCTATCCCCGGCAGCCTCGCAGAGCTCCTCAGCTCCGCACCGAAAGAGATTCAGAGAGGGTTTGGGAGCAGGAGAGGCCGGCTCAGATGCTTCCTCCGGTCCATTCTGCAGGAGAGTCCAGCTTTGCCCGGGATTGACGCACGGTCCCAGCAAATACCCAGCTTGCTTCCTCGTCTCCTCCGCTCCTTCGTGCTCCCCTGATGGGAGACTTCTTCCCCGGCGTCTGGGATTTTTGGATGGTTTCACATTTTTAATTCGGACGGGACGTCTTCACTGCATTTGTGAATCGGGCTGTATTCAACACCAAAGGCAGAGTTATTACGCTTCCCTCTGGCAGGGCGAGAAATCAATCAAGATCTAGAGACGACTAACATTTCTGTACTTCAGTATGTGATTTGTAACGACAAAGGTATCTGTCTAATCGGCAGAGGAATATAATTGCAACGTCTGGCATAAGTGGTGTAAAGAACGGACTTTTGAAAGACGGATGCAGTCACAGTGTTGTTTCGAAGTGGAATAGAGCAGACCCTTTGAACACTTTTAAAATATGGGACGTGGCTGACTGTATCGTTGAGCTGAACAAAACCTCCATTGCAGACTAGGAGGTTTCCTGAAATTTGGAATCAGCGACCGAGGTAAGAGCCTCATCCAAGGAAAAACCTTCATGCCTCAAAGACCCAAATCTCTTTAACAGTCCTTGCTATGTTTCCGAAACGTTGTTCACTCTTTTTTATTGCACAAGACCCAACTTTGGAAAACCTTCTTCATTACTTGATTAGTTTTGGGTTCAGGAAGCACGTCTCAGAACAGGGTTTCTCGGACTTGGCAACTTTAAGATGGGTGGACTGCAACTCCCAGAATTCCCCAGCCAGCCATGCCATGCCATGCCATGCCATGCTAAAGTCTTGAATTAAGCTCAGGGCAGCATTATTTCTGTTAAATCTTAACCAGCAGCTCCTCAGCAAATGCAGAAAGACCTTTCACACGTCAGGGGTGACAGGGTTAGCACCCCTCGAAAATGCCAGATTGAAATGGGCAGTGCAGCTTTTAAACTAATTCCTAGCAGAGAGTTGACAGGAGCTGGGCAGCAGAAGGACCTCCATATTTCAGGAAATGCACAGGACACGGAAGCCGTGTTTGAAGCGGGTGCATGATGACCATGTCGGTCACGAAATGGGACCAAAGGGCTGAGGAAAATCTCAGGGCAGCAGAACTTGAAAAAGAATCTTCCTTCCTTCCTTCCTTCCTTCCTTCCTTCCTTCCTTCCTTCCTTCCTTCCTTCCTTCCTTCCTTCCTTCCTTCCTTCCTTCTTTCTTTCTTTCTTTCTTCTTCTTTTTTCTTTCTTCTTTCTTTCTGCATTTTCAGGAAAATATACAATCATTAAAAAAGGACAGGGGATAAAAAGGTAAAATACAAACGTGCTTTAAAATGCATTACTGTCTCTCCACTCAGGGAAATCTTAGCGCGTTCCTCTTCATAAAAATAAACATTTGGTAGTGAGGCGAGAAAGGAAAAATCTGGTTCTCGCCCCCCCCCCCCATATTTATCCGAGACATTACAATCGTTCAAATTCTTTTTTTTTTCTCAGTAATCTACACTCAGTACCCCATAATGACAAAGTGAAAACAGAATTTTAGAAATGTCTGTAAATGTATTAAAAAAAACCCTGAAATATCATATGGACTGAAGTATTCAGATATTCTTGCAGATAGTCCAATGCACCATGGTTGCCGCTTTGTCGTGCCGTTGTGTGTGGTCAGCCTGTGCGATCTTTTTGCAGCAGCTAACTAGGCGGCCCACGGTTTCTTCAGTTTCTTTGCAGAGGCGGCATTTGCTGTCTGTCGCTCTCTTCTCACTTCTGGCTTGGAGGCCTTTGTTCTTCAGGATTGGTCTGGTGCAGCCAGGATTAGCCCCCCGTCTCTTTCTTCAGCTTTCCCGCTCTTGGGCAATGCCAGGTCTGCTTGTTACGAGCCTCAGTGCATCTTCTTCACTGTCCTTCAGAGATTCTCCCAATGCCCTTTCTTCTTCTTCAAGTGTCTGGGCTTAATACTACTAGCAATAATTTCAAGAAAAAGAAGGAATGAAATTGATACAAATGAACACATACAGGAATATAGAAAATATAATTAGGAAATTTAAAAAATACAAGCAATCGATTAAGGGTAGATAGCCAACAAATCGCAATTAACCAGCAGATAGAAAATATCATATGGCTAACATATTCTAGGACATTGTTTACAACTTAGAGGACTAGAAGGAATTTCATATCCCATTTCTCAGCAAACGATGTCTCTATAAAAATATCTGGTAAACACAATTAAAATCATTGAAAGAAACAAGTAGATAAATCGTAAAGAATACAGGAAGAGAAAACTGTCAGTCATATGTACCCTATATCCCTGATTAAAATTTAAACTCTACAACCTAAATTTGGGGGGTGGCACGTATCGAATTGTGATCCAGAAATGGTTTCCAAATAAGATAACACTGTACATCTGATGTACTTTTCAGATATCAAGTTTAGAGATTGAGTTAACGATTTAACCAGAATTTCGTGGAATGTCTGGTTGCCAAACTACCATCGAGTCCTTGAGTGAGTTGAATTTTCCTTCCATATTTTGTGATTGTTGAATTAGGTGAGAGAGAGTCTCTTCCTTTTGGTGCAGTTGGCCTGCCGGAAATCCTCTCCAGTTCAGGAAAGGAAGCAGAGCGTCAGCCCTCCAGGGTAGGCCAAATCAGGAAGCGGATTCCACAAGAAATACTGGGGGCCTCCTTTACAGAGATAGGCTTGAGTAAAAGAGTCCTGATAGCCTGGCAGCATTTTCCCTTCCCTCCCTCTGCCAGACCCAGCTAGGTTTCTTTCGAATATTCTCTTCTTCTCCCGCCTTAAATCTTATTTTGCTGACCATCCCATTCCTTTCCCAAGCTCACCTCTGAGATTCAGTTTGGATCCTTTTCTGTGTGATTCTTCCTACTGATTTGTGGGGGGGCGGGGGGGCGGGGGGAGTAATCTTATTCCTAGAATTTCTAGTCAATAAACTGTTAATCTGAACCGAAGCAAAATATAAAGTTAAGAGTGGGAGATCAGAAAAAAGAATAATATTTGAATGCATTTTGGGAAAAACAGGACAAAAATGGCCTTACGGATTTTCAGCTAAAACAGGTACTGAACAATCAATTTATTTCTTAAGAAGTGAATTTCGTTACCATTCATTACAATTCCTATCATTCCAAGGAAACATTTAATTCCAAATAAATATTCCTTATGTTGGAGCTCCCTCTTGTGATTCAAAGAAACAGTTAAGCAAGTTTTCAAAATAAAAGGAAGGAATTCAATTCAAACTAGTCCAAACAAGTTGAATAGCATATATCTGGTTGTTTCAGCAAAGTAATAATATCGAGAAGACCCAAATCAATAAAATTCTTAGCTCTATAGTTGCATTAGACAGTCAGTTTTTTGTCAAAGCAGTGTTCCTCGCGTTTCCCGATGAAAGAAGATGACAAAAAGAATGCTTGCTGTGTGTTTTTCAATAGCTGCCCTTGTAAATTAATTTTGGAATTCTAAGTTTAATTGAAATGAAAACCATGAGCCATCAGAAAGGAATATGAAAGACGATCCAGAAGATTAATTAGATCAACGAGCTGTTCCCCCAAACGTAGAAAAAAGAATCATAAATGCAAGCCAGAAAAGTTTCAAGGGAGTTTCGGAAAGAAATAGTTCCGACATTCAGAAAAGATGAATGCATTGCAATCAGAAGAGGACGGTGGATCTGCAGAAGATTCATAATCCTCTGGGTTTGCCCCCTGGGAACAGCCCCCAGAGGAAAAATCCTCCTCTGCCAAATCCTTGCAAGGAGAACAATAAGAAGATCTCTACAATACATATTCTAAATCTATATTGATTTGGAAGTGATCAGGCCATTATATCATGAAAAGAGCGAGAGATCCTCAAGGACTACAGAGACTGCAGAGCAACTGATTCTTTGCCTTGGCCTTTTCTGCGAGAATGCAGGGTTTGGCTCCGAACTGGGCAAACTGCTCCAGATCCCGCAGGGCATCCCAGAAGACCTACTGACGGCTCCCCAAAACAGCTGGTCCAAGGATCCCTGGGGCTTCCCCCAAGATCTTCCCGGGGGTCTGCAAAATCGGAACGATTTGCCCGTTATTAAAGAGATTTGCCAATATGGAAAGCAATGGCACTCTTCTCATTCTTATTTTTATTTGTTAAAAAATAGGGCTTTTTCATTAACAATATTTCATTTATGTGAACATGCCATTGGTTTCATATTGTTATTTTTACGTGATTCAGTAAATACCTATTCTAGAAATGTGTCAATTTCAATCTTTAGTAGGGTAAATATTGATAAATATAATCCATGCAACCAACAGCTCTTTTGGGGTTCTCCATAATTTGTAAGAATGGGAAAGGTTCTGAGAGCAAAAAGTTTAAGAAACACCTAGGCATTTTCCTGGGCTTCTGTGATAGCCTACGAAATGCATGTTTGAGTGCAGGAAGCGCTAAAAGGACAGCAACGTGTAGGGTTGGTACCGTCTGAACTCAAAGGAATTCTTATTTTTTAATACTGTTCAATCAGTATGCATTGTGACTTTTTCAGTCAAGAACACGTTAAGGTTCTTTTTCCTGATTGATTGATTGATTGATTGGTTGCCTGACTGATTGATTGATTGATTGATTTACTGGGATTTCTATGCCACTCCATTCTCCTTGGCTCTTGCTGTTGGCTGGGATTGAGTCCGCAAGCACATGTAATGCTGGGTGTATCTCTCAGGGAGCTAACGCTGTAGTAGCTCCTGTGATGTGGGTGGCGTGGATTATAGAAGGTTTTTTTAAATATGTGGCTCCGTGCACTCCTGACTAAATCCCAGACTGCAGACTGCGTTTCCGCAAGAGAACGGGATCATCTTCTTCATCGTAGCTATCAGTCTCTTCCCTTTGGAGAGAAGCAACGTTACTCTTTATTCTTCAGGCTTCTCACTTGTCTCTAGTGACCGCATAAATTCCATCCCACCTTGACTTTCTTGTTTCCCCCTTCCTCTCAATCCATTCCCTCTTCATCTCTTTGGTTTGCAGTTCTCTCATCCATTCCCTCGACATGATTAAATGACTTCAACGTAATTGGCGACCACTCACTTTTGTATTCAGTCCCTGTTCATTCTGCACTCTTTCATTCAGCACACAGCCTCTCCTTGTGATGCCACACACACGTCTAAAGTTCCCCATTCTCATTGCACTCAGGTGACTTATGTGTTTCTCCTGACATACCCAAACCTCACTCCCATGTAATGAAGCAGGCAAAAAGTCCCAAAGACAGCCACTTTTCCTTATGTCAGTATTCACTGCTTGATACACACTACTGTACATCTCCCAGTGTTTGCACGTCTTAATATTTTTCATTCATTTTTCCACCTGCAGTGGTTCCGTACCACGATACCCAAATCCATCCATTTGCTCGTTTTTTGTCATTTAGGTATAATTTCTCATGGTTCAGTCTCTTTTCCCTGTCAGAGACAACCATCATGGTCATGATGCATTCATTTCAGATTCATACTCCTTGTTGCAGCATCTAATCTATCTTAACATTACCTGAAAATAATTCCACTTTCTTCTTCTCCCTCCCTCCCTCCCTCCCTCCTCCCCTCCCCTCCCCTCCCCTCCCCTCCCCTTTCTTCACTTTTATTCTTAATTCTGTGCACTCTTTGGATGGTACTTGTGTAGCATTTTTCAACCTCTTCCAAAGCCATTTTTTGATTTCCTTTGAAATTGCTCTGCATTTTCTCTCATTCTTTTAGCATGACTTGCTGTTTTTGAAAAAAGATTTAAAGGAGAAATCTTCCCATTTTCTATATTTATATTCAGTGAAATCTTATCTTTAGAATTTGGCTTTATACCAAGCCAGAAATGTCCCTAAAATATGGCAGGAGATGACCTCATCCGGAAGTCTTAGTTCCAGAAAACTGCTGGATAAGGACCAGAAGAATTCGACCCACGTGACACAGAAGAAAAGCAGTGCTGATAATATAAATCCAATATTTCCTTCTCAGGAAAATCTATAGGAGAGCAGAACTTCTGCTCCACGAAAGAATGAATCTCAAAAGGGTGCAGGAACTCACACGTGTGTCTACCACATGGATCAAAGCCAATTCCGCCAAACGAAAATACTTCTTTAAAAATAATAAGTCCAATAAGGGGGAACAAAACGATCTAAGGTGACAGAGAGGGAGAAAAGGCTCTGTGTGAGAAGACCTGAACACAATGATCCCTGGCTCTTCTGATATGAACCTGCCTGATATGGTCCACCCTCTCCACTGGGAAGGGGGAACAGGACTTTCTGTCCTAAGGCGGGGGGATTTGCTCTTCGGCTCCAGACCTGCCCCCCGATGGGCTGACACAGAGAGCAGCACTGATCTCTCTTCCTTCCCCACTCTTAGCAGAATTTCAACACCAATGTTCTTGCTGATTTTTACATTTTTACTCTTTCATCTGAGGCAGACGGATGAAGAAACAGAATGGAGCAAAGAAAGTTAAAAGTACCATTCCACTATTTATTGAACAATTTTAACAGGTAAACAGCCAACCTAGGGTGAATGTTGCTACGGGGAAGGCAAAAACCCCACGGGCCGAGCGTAACAGCACATTATGGGTAAAATTCCTTCCCAGCCCCGTCAACCGGCGACTGGCTTTTGTCCGTAGCATGGGGATGGTAGGGCACCCTAGGGGTCTTTCTCTGTGGGGCCGCAAGATGTTCTCTGCTGAGGGAGGAAGAGTTGGAATTCCTGCAAAGACACAGAGATATCAGGCAATCAGTGTCTCTGCTCGCAAGCCTTGTCTCAACCTGAACTGGGAGGAAGCCCATCAGTGGACATTCCTCCCTTCCTGGGAAGGCCCTCTGCTCTTGGCCCCCACCCTAACAAGGTTGACTCAGGCCACGGCAAGTCCCCTCCCGCCAGAGGAAAACCCGGGTCCCCTACCCCTGCTTTCCCTCCATTCGCCTCCAGTTCTTGCCCAGCTTCCCTCACCGGTCCATCAGGTGGAAAGGCCTTCATACTGCGGGGGGTACCGTGGCCGCCTACAGCCTGCTGCCAAGCGCCGGAGGGCAGCCACCAGTCCGCCTGGAGCATGGATGGAGAAGGCTTTGTCCACCAAACCTTTCATAACATAGGCGACTCGCCTGACTGCAGGGTCCTGGTCCCCAAGCAACCTATCCACATCTGCAAAGATAAACATTAGACCAGAGCTCCAAAATGCATCCTGCACCCTTCCTTCCTTCCTTCCTTCCTTCCTTCCTTCCTTCCTTCCTTCCTTCCTTCCTTCCTTCCTTCCTTCCTTCCTTCCTTCCTTCCTTCCTTCCTTCTCTACACTTCTAACCCAAAGCTGTTCCTCTTTTCACTTTGCACAGGCATTGCTTACAAGCAAGGTAGATGGGGACCGTCCCTCCAGTGAGGAGGCTGCCATTCTGATGAAGTAGGTGACCTGTAGAGGAAAGGAGGGAGAAAAACACACCACTGACCCTTTCAAAGCCGACTTCCCAACTGAATGCAGCCGTAACCCCAGAATTCCCTCCCCCTTTGATCCCGGGGGAAACAAGAAGCTCCGTTACCAATGAACATAGCAGCCGTTCTCCTCACTGAAGCCTGCTTGCTCTTGAAGTAGGAAAGGCAGGTGAACACTTCCAGCTCCAGCTGCCCCTCTGACATGCGGAACCGGATCTAGGAAAAAAGGCAGAAAGACAGAGGTGGGAGATCCCCAAGTGGTCCATACCCCACCCCTGCATCTCACCCCTAGAGGGCAATGGAAGGCGGAGAAGGGCTCCTACCAGGCGCTTGGCGATCTGATGGAGTAGCTCCTGCAGGCTGTAAGTCCCCCTCGCCAGGAGGGTGTCCCCAAGGTGCCACCGGAGAGCTGTCGCCAGGTGCCGCAGCGTATCCTTTGCTGCCTGCAAAAGAAGAAAAGAGAAAAAAGCTGATTCCATTCTTCTCCTGTTTTCCTTGGGTGAGTCAGGTAGCCAAGGTGCAACCGTCTTTGCCCAAGCGAGCTGTGCCCTCACCTCCGCCACCTTCT
The DNA here is from genome assembly GCA_030867105.1 of Liasis olivaceus. Lineage (NCBI taxonomy): Eukaryota > Metazoa > Chordata > Lepidosauria > Squamata > Pythonidae > Liasis > Liasis olivaceus. The sequence continues at coordinate 156,357,093 of CM061348.1, read as the reverse complement.
CCTCAACGTCGTCCACGTGCATCAGCACTGCAACGAGGGTGTGGATGGTGGTTGTCCCCTCGCGATCTTTCCAGTGCTGCTGAAGAGGCCAGATCTGTTTCAGGGCTGCCCATCGGATAATTGCCGCCTCCTACAAAGGAAGAGGAAAAGGCCTGGCAGTTAAGGTTTCCGTTGACTTTCTCCTCCCCTCCCAAGGAAGGAGAAGCTGAGGACTCACGTGGTGGAAGAGCGAGCGGTACTGGGCAGCCAAGGAGGCATTCAGAGGAGTCCAGACATCTTCCTGTGTCTGGAGGCCGAGCTGGTCCGCCAAGCCCAAGAACTCCAAGGTGACGGCGGGGCTGGAACTGCCGAGCCCACTGAGGACTGCCTGGCAGAGCTCCTCGGGGCTCATAATCTGCAGAGGAAATGGGAGATCTGAAAAACTTTCTCCCAGTGAAAGACAAATGATAACCCTGCCCTTTTCTGATCACCACTGGGTATCTTAGCTAGCAATCTCTTCTTAACTGAGCAAGACCAAAATGAAGATGAAAAGTGACAGCAGCAAGCCATCACCATCCCCAGACTGAGTAAAAGGAAGATACGTCACCTCCCCACCTGCTTGGGCAGCACCCAATGAACTGAAGAAGATTGGGGGAAAGATGACACTTTCAGCACCAGGACCTCATGGGACGTGTCTCCTCCTCAAATTGAGAGTGGTGTAAGGAGGAGGAGCACAACAGTTGCTCGTGGCAGTCCCCACCCTGTCCCAAAAATGCCAGAACTGAGGGCTATTTTCCTTATGATCTGTCTTTCAATCTATCTCACGAACTCATTTCCCCGAGAACTGCATGACACGGAGGGAAAAAAGTCTCGGACTGGGTCTTGCCTACAGTAGAGGGGTTAGATCCCCTCCTGGGGTAGAGAAACTCCGCATTTGTCTATGCCCTGTGGGCAAGGGCCACTTACCACCTTGTAGTTCTCGCACAGATGGAGAAGACCCTTCCTGCTCAGCTGGCGAACGGTCAGGCTGGGGTGTTCCAGCCAAGCCGTTAGGAGCTTCCAGGCCTTCTCCACGGGGGCTTGGCTCTTGTAGTTAGTCAGCAGCTGAAAGAGAGCAGAGAAGTAGAAGGCCCGTCAGTGGCTGGACGAGGAAAGAGAAGGAGTGAGCTTCACTGGGGAGAAGGTGCCCAAAAGTACGCCGGGAAAAATGCTTCCCCCTGGCTCTTTGGAGAAGCAGGAACATGCCTCTAGGCTCTCCTTTAGCTGCGGGGAAAGCAAGAGAGATCGCTTTTGGAGCTTAATCCTTCTCAGTGGGACCTAAAGGTGGCCGGGGTCGACTCTGGCTTTCTCCTCCGCATCACCCTTGTCAGCCAACTCCCATTGCCCCCTTGGCTCAGAATCCTACAGAATAAGGTGGGGATTTTCCTACCTCAACAAAGAAGGCCACCGCTGCAGCTGAATGCTCCTTTGCCTCTTCCTTCTCCAAGACAGAAGCCAGATGTCTCTGGAGGCTGCACGTGGCAGAGGAGGAGGTCTCGATGAGGTCCCTGCAACACACCAAGGCACTTTTGAGAAAAAGCCATCGGACGGACAGGCCAAGCTGGGCTTGAAAAGCAGAAGAAAGGTTCTCTTTGGGGAGAAAAGCGGCCCTTTGCCCTCTGACTTACGTCACCAAGATGGCCACGCCCTGGAGGCAGCAGCTGGGGTGGCACAACATCTTCCTGCTGGTCTCATCCAGGAACAGGTGTGCCACCTTGGCCAGCAGCACCTGGATGATGTCAACTGTCTCCCTGCAGACAAGAGAAGGCCAGAGTCACCAAGGCACGAGCCCATCGTCTAAGGGGCAAAGGAAATGCTTTGTGCTACGCCCACGGGGAAACTTCCATCCAGAGGTTCTCTCCCTCCTTTCCCTGGAATGCCACAAGAAGAGCAAATAGGGGAAGGGGCTGTAGAGGGACCTTTCTTCTTCCTTACAGCCGTTCAGCACCAAATGGGATTTGCTGCATCTGGGTGAGTTTGTCCCGCCACCCCACCCCAATGGAATTTGGAATCGTCTCCAAGGCCACATATTTCGTTCTGTTTCCGTAATGCATGGGGACAGACCTCATGACATAAGCAAGGCGCCTAAGCTAGGAGCTCTGCGTGCTTGACAGCCTTTTTCCCGGGGGCCTATGCAATACCTGGCCTCTCAGAGGAGAGGTCTTTGGGGCCAGAGAGGCACTGCCATACCAGGAATGCTGTTTGGACATGCAAAGGGATAAGGAGGAGGAACTCAGAAGCCCAAGAAAGAGAAGGAGGTTTCTCCTTCCCAATGCCGCTGCTTACTCTAGAGGCCAATGGTCCCCTCCGTGGGTCGACGTATTCTGCTGCCTGGCACCCTTGATGATGATATCCATCAGGCAGAGCAGAACTTCAGGGAACCAAGCCTCCAGCACCACGGGGTACTCCCCGGACCGGACGATCCTCCCAATGAGCCTTATTGCGCTGGCCTGAGGAGAAAAGGAGAGTCTGCCTCACCAATAGAGCTGCAAAGGAAAGTTGGCTGGAGGGAGTGGTTGAAGTCTGTGTGTTCAAGAGGACCACCTCCTTCCGAGCTGGACCCTTACCGTAGCTGCAGGAAAAGGATGGCTGGACTGTTCCTCTCCTCCTGGAGGCGGCCAAGGGACCTCCTTCACCTTGGCCAGGAGCAGGGACAGGACCGCATCTCCACTGCAGCACGGCGAGGTGACAACGGCCCAGAGCAGCTCGCCACAGGCGCTGGAAAGAAAATCAGAAATTGGACCCTTCTGCCCATCCCAGTTCCACAGGGAGAAATACAGAAGGGTCAGCCTGATGTCTGAAGGGTCGGCCTAGAACTCGAGGGAGGAAGTACCCACACCCCTGCCTACCTCCACGGGAGCTCTAAGAGGCCATACGTGACCCGCTTGATGTTCTTCCGGGTCACGACATGTAGGGAGGACAGGACCTGTCTCATTTCGAGAGAGGTATTTGATGTCAGGGTGCAGCCCTTATCCAGCACCTCCTGCATATGCAAGAGAGAAAGAAAGAGGAAATGGAATGGGATGGTGAAAGGCCAATTCTTCCAGGTGAGGGCTGAATTGGAGGTTGCAGCAATAGGTCCTTCTCTGGGGAAGTCTTCGTTTTAACCCTGGGTGTCAAGCCTTACCTGACATTCCCGCAAAGAAGTTGTCTTATTGCGGGGCCAGGTCCAGGGCCTGGTTTCAGCAGAACCTTTTCCGCTGGACCTGCTGTTGAGCGGAGAGATAGAGTATGATTAGACCTAGATTAGGGGTCAGTTTGAGGAAAGGGAGTTATCTGAAATTACGGTTCTGGAGGAGGTCAGAGAAGTAGAGCTAGGACAGAACCGTGCAGGATCCAACCAAGGGCCCCTCTGTTCCCTGGACAGGTCTCTCTGCCGTCAACTGGTCAGGTGACATTTTGTCTCACACCCACAGCACACCAGCTTCCCCAGAGGTCCTTCACTCTACTGTCAGAAGAGAGAAGAGACGTGTTTCTATCCACAGTAGCCACCACCTTGCAAGGTTTCTACCAGGCGCTGTTTTAAATAAATGAGCGGAAAAGACCTAATGCCTTTCTGCCGTGAGTCCTGGGCAAGGGGTGACAGTTCCTCAATGATTGTACAGCCAAAAGTAGGCACCTCTCCGAAATGAGACTCGGGTCCCAGGCCTCCTCCTCCAGGGTGCTGAGGTCGCCGGTGTGGTCTCTGCCGCCTTTGGTGGAATCCTGTGAATGACAATGACTCCTCTGTGGCCACAAAGGGAAAGGAGACTCTGAATTGCTATGTCCATGGAACCCGGGGACTCTGGAAAAAAGGACTATCGAAGGCAGGCGCCGGACCGGAACAGGGCTTCTGTTGCTTGATGCATCCCCTGAGTTAAAGGAACCCCCACCCCTACCCCACCCATACCCGAGAAAAGTAGGCTTCCCGCTCTTTGCCTCTTAATGCCCTGCCTGGAAGCAGCAGGGCGGCGGAGAGGATGAAGCAGAAAAAGGAAAGGCGTGGGTAAGGGGTCACATCCCTTTAGGCCGCCAGTCAGCGGCAAAGGGCCCTCCCCAGCTGCTCACCACTTACCGAAGGAATGGAGACCTCCTCTATCGTGTGGAGCCCCTGCCTCTGCACCTCCGTTTCCTGAGAACTGGGGAGAGATTAAAAGGCCCCAAAGTCAAAACTAGGCATGGGTCCTCTTACAAGAGTGGCCACACACATGCTCTAGGAAGCGTGTCAGCTGGCCGGCCAAGGGTCTTGACCTGCGTTTTCTCCCTTTTATCAGAAGCAGGGTGGAGAAGGAAAGGAGGTGAATCTCCCTAAGAAGATGACTCACAGGCTTAGGACTCTCCACAATCAGCCAAGCAGTAGCCCTTGCGACTGGCTGGGCTGGAGGATTGGATGAAGGGATTTTGTTTTCCTTTTCCCACCTCTCCCTTTTCCTTTTGTGCTGTGTCATTTTACGTTATCAGAAGCTCCCTTACTTTACTGTGCTTTAAGCATGCGCGCCATGCTCGGGGGCCTTCCTCATCTGGTCCCCCTTTGGCCCCAAATGGCCCCCCAATCCCATGGATTAAGGAGAAAAGCTTCCTGTCCAGGGGGCTGAGCGTGCATCCAACAGAAATCTATCTGTGCAGACATTACTCATGCCCTTTTTAATCCGAGAGGGTACTACTGCCGTCTTCTTGGGGGCTGCAGATTCCCTCCGATGCGAGCAGATACCTTGCCCAATCGGGAACGATCTCCACATCTTCCAGGCTGTGGGTCCTGGAGGTTCCCTGGGCTTCCATTGAATCCTGCAAATGACATGCATTCATATTAAGGCATCAATCCAAAGCTCTCTGCATCCCAGTAGGATGGCTAAGGCCTAGGGCACAAGGTTCTGCCCCCTAGCAAGAGCGCCTTCAGAAGCCTTAACGTTACGGGGACATTGCTTCCAGAATAAGCAGCAGCCGTTCTCAAAACAGGCTATGCCCAAGGTCAGGCGTTTGGCAACCTTTTCCCAAAGACTCTTCAGGCATTTGGAAGACGCATCCCTCTCTCCTTTTGCCTGGGACGGGGTCAGGAAAAGAGGGACGCTTAGGCACTCAGCCCCTTCCTCGATCACCCTTTCGTCACTGGATGTCCCTCCACCAGCTGTGACCTGACTTCTGGCAGCTAGTTAACAAACCATCCATCTGGACACTTGCACTGGGGGCAGGGGAGCAGCCAGGCACGGAGGTCAGGGAAGAAGCAGATGGCTCCGCTGCCAATCCCCCGCCCCAGCTGGGATGCCCTTTGCAGATGGCTGGCCAGGGGGATGGGATGTCTAAAGGACCCAGGGACCACCCCGCGGACTTGAGGCATGACCTCCCACCAGCCACGTGGCCAAACCTTTCTTACCCCTGAGCTCGAAGAGCCGTCCCCATCATGAGGGCTCTCCTGCTCCTCAAGGTCTCTCTGTGCCTCCTGGGTCCTGACCGGAGGAAGAAGGTGAGATGTGGAAGAACATCCAGCTAGTTCAGCCTCCCTTTTCCAACACCAGCCAGTCCGCCTGGCGTCTTTTTTCCCCTGCAAGCCCCTTGCGGACAGGAAGCGGTCCGGGGGGGCAGGGGCTCCTGCAGACCCTTGCGGCCTGTCAATGGCGCCCCACCATGCCCAGGGTTTGGGAGAGGCCTTGGTACCTGGCAGGCGGCACAGGAATGTCTCCCAGCCTGGCGCTGAGAAAGGCAGGCACTTCGTGGCCGGTCTTGAGACCACGTTCCCTCAGCGACCGGGCAAAGGTCCCAAACGACCTCCTTCGGAACCTAAACAAGGATGGTGGCTCTCTCAGGGCCAGCAGTGGCCACCCTTGGTAGCCTTTGGCCTCTGCCAAAGGGAAACTGTGGGAAACTGTCTGATTGTGAGCAACACAAAAGCACAATCACGCGGCAGAAAGCACAGAGGGGGCCAGAGGTGCCGACTTGCTTCTCTCCTGGGCCTCTTGGCCACTTTGACCCTCCTTTCCCTTTCGGGCCACCTCCACCTGGTATCTCCTCCACCGGGTCACCAATTAGCAGGCCCAAGTCCTGTCCCCTCAGAGGAGAATTTCCCTTCTTTCTGCCAGCCTGGGGCCCACGGGTCCAAAAGTGGCATCAGAGTTGGGGGGAGGGGCGTACAAGAGGGGTGGGGCAGCCTCTCCAGTGTCTTTCAAAGCCACCTCCCCTCTGGCCTCCATGTGAGGACTGTGGCAAACTGGGGCGTCTCCGAGGGAGCAGAGATGGGGCTACAGTGCAGACCGGTTGCCTGGCAACAAGTCTGGGCCAGAGGGGCTTCTCTGGAGAAGGAGGGACCACACAATGGAGCAGAGCCTTTAAGGACACTGGGTTCGACTAAAACCTCTTTCAAAGCACATTTGGATATGATAATTTTAAAGAGAGGTTTTGGACACGCAGGAGGAAAAAAAGCCACTCGGTGAGTCACGCTTTATTCCAGACTCATCTGCCTCTGCAGGCCCCAAAGCCTTTGAACCCTTCCTCTTGGGCAGCTGCCACAACATCTTCAGTCTTCGAGGTGCCTCCTACCTTGCCGGATCGGGACTCTTTTCCCACTTCACGTCCCTCAGGCGGCTGGTCTTGTCTGAGGACGTTACGTCTGAGGTATCCTAAAATTACAACCCAAACAAGGTCAGGGGCATCTGGCAACCGGACTGGAAAGAAGATTGCACCAACTGGCAGATGCAACCATCCTCGCTTTACCCACGTGGAGCTTTCGGTGGAAAAAGGAGCAGGGAGGACACTTTGCTCTTTCTTTGCTGACCCCTTTCCCAAATCCACCTGTGAGCTAAATGCCAGACTTGCAGAGGCCCCCGTCTATCTCAGCTAGCTGAAACCACTGGGCATCTGGCAGCACTGGGCACTGGAAAGCAGCGGAGGGAGGATGAAGGAGAAAAACAGAGAGCAGGAGCACACTTCCGACAGGTAGCCTGTCCGTTCCAGAGTGTGTCCATAAATGTCACCCCAGCCTCCACCACCGCGCCATCCACCTCCTGGCATATTTCAAGCCCACAGAGACGGGGCTTCCGCCGCTGCAGGGGTGAGCAGCTGGTCACGGCTTACCGACACGATGGAGACCTCCTCTATCACGTAGAGCCCCTGCCTCTTCATCTCTGGTTCCTCAACACTGGGGAGAGATTGAAGGGCCCAAAGATCAATACTAGCCATGGGTCCTCTTTCAAAAGTGGCTACACAATGCTCCAAGAAGACTGTCATCTAGCCTTTTTATTCCAGGACGGTACTGCAGCTGTCTTCTCAGGGATGTCAGAATCCTTCAGCTGAGATTTGCCCAATCGGCTCACCTTGTCCTATTGGGAATGATCTCCACATCTTCCAGGCTGTGGGTCCTGGAGGTTCCCTGGACTTCCACTGAATCCTGTAAATGACATGTATTCGTCTTAAGGCATCAATCCAAAGCTCTCTGCATCCCAGTAGGATGGCTAAGGCCTAGGGCACAAGGTTCAGCCCCCAGCAAGAGCGCCTTCAGAAGCCTTAACGTTAAGGGGACATTGCTTCCAGAATAAGCAGCAGCCGTTCTCAAAACAGGCTATGCCCAAGGTCAGGCGTTTGGCAACCTTTTCCCAAAGACTCTTCAGGCATTTGGAAGACGCATCCCTCTCTCCTTTTGCCTGGGACGGGGTCAGGAAAAGAGGGACGCTTAGGCACTCAGCCCCTTCCTCGATCACCCTTTCGTCACTGGATGTCCCTCCACCAGCTGTGACCTGACTTCTGGCAGCTAGTTAACAAACCACCTATCTGGAACCTTGCACTGGGGGCAGGGGAGCAGCCAGGCACGGAGGTCAGGGAAGAAGCAGATGGCTCCGCTGCCATTCCCCCGCCCCAGCTCGGATGCCCTTTGCAGGTGGCTGGCCAGGGGGATAGGATGTCTAAAGGACCCAGGGACCACCCCCGCGGACTTGAGGCATGACCTCCCACCAGCCACGTTGCCAAACCTTTCTTACCCCTGAGGTAGAAGAGGCGTCCCCATCATGAGAGCATTCCTGCTCCTCAAGGTCTCTCTGTGCCTCCTGGGTCCTGACCGGGGGAAGAAGGTGAGATGTGGAAGAACATCCAGCTACTTCAGCCTCCCCTTTCCAACCCCAGCCAGTCCGCCTGGCGTCTTTTTTCCCCTGCAAGCCCCTTGCGGACAGGAAGCAGCCTGGAGGGGGGTGTCCTACAGACTGTTGCCACCTTTCAATGGCACCCCACCACGTTCAGGGGTTGGGAGAAGACCTTGGTACCTGGCAGGTGGCACAGGAGGCTCTTCCACCATGCTGCCCACCAAACAGGAACATGGGCAGCTTTTCAAGATGTTCTGTGAGGAGAGGGAAGCAGAGAAAGAGACCTGAGTCAGGGAGAGAGAATTGAGAATCGGGGCCCATGACTTTCTTTTCCCCAGCCCCGGTTGCCTGGAGGCTGAGAACACTGCACTTACTCTGAACATTGTTCGTACCGCCATAGCAGAGCTCGATCGCCCTGCAGAAAAGCTACAAAAGAGCTTGACGGCACGAAGACAGCCCACCAGCAGGAGACGCCCAGAGGAGCATCTGCCAGCCAGCAGGCAAGTCCAGAAAGACAGTGAGCAGCCTGGGCACACTGTCTTTATAGGTGGGCAAACAATCGTGGTCCCTCAGCAACTGGGGAAACATTCACAATGGCCCTTTTTTGAACCTACCCCTACATGGCAGCTGTACAGGCAGGCTCAGGACCTCCCCTTGGCAACGGGAGAAACATCCCCAAAAGCCACTGTTTGAACCTCGACAAGGATGGCGGCTCTCTCAGGGCCAGGCGCGGCCAATTCTGGGTGGCCTTTGGCCCCTGCCTTTGATGTGGGAAGCTGTCTGTTTGTGAGCAACGCAAAAGCGCAATCACACGTGGCACAAAGCACAGAGAGGGGCCAGAGATGCCCACTTGCTTCTCTCCTGGGCCTCTTGGGCAATTTGATCTTCCTTTCCCCTTCAGGCCAGCCCAGTCTGGAATCTCCTGCCCACCTTTGAGCGGGTCCAAGTCCTGTCTGCTCAGCGGACAGTCTCCCTTTTTTTTGCCCGGGGTACAAAAGTGGCCACAGAGTTTTTGGAGGTCACAGAAGAGCGGTGGGGCGGCCTCTCCGACGTCATTCCCACAGGGGTGGTAAAAGCAATCCTGGGAGTGATGAGGGGATCGTTCATCTGCTAGTAAGTGCGCTTGGTGGATTCCTATGCTGCACCATGTAAATTGGCAAGTTCCCAGGGCCATGTCTTTGGGAACGCCCCCTTTGGCTCCCACCAACCCCATAGCACACCTTCAGAGGGTGAAAGCTTGCTCAGTCTCTGGATGAACTGTAGCATCAACAGCCCAGGGTCGCTGACCAGGCGAACAGCCCTAGGAATATGCGTTATCAATAAACAAAGACATCACAATCTAGACTACATCTGTATTGACACTCCACCTTTTATTACAGGGAATAGACAGAACTTTCTAAGGTAGTTAGGTATTAGAAACTGGAAATGAGCCAAGGCCCTGAGCTCAGAACAGTTCATAAAGAGACGATGCAGCTGTTTTGACCTGGAACCAGAGTATTTCAAGCTCGGAGCACTTGTAATTTGCGTCTTGTACAACTGTTGCTTTCCAGTGACTGGACTTTGGAGAAGCCCTTCACCTGCCTCCAATGGAGTTGTACTATGACCCAGAATGCCCATCGCAAAGCATTGGTTCATTCTAAAGGGCTAGGATAAATTATATCGTAGAAGAAATCATAACCAAACGGCAACAAGAAAGTTCATGGACCATCCCCAAATTTTACTTTTACTTTTAGTATATTTAGGAACTACAGTATTCTCAAATCACTATATGTGCTTAAATGTCTTCTGAGCAAACGTCACCAGCAGTAACAAAAAACAACAAAGTCTCTCCCTCTCTTCGTATGTAAACTCGCAGCTCTCTTGTCAGAGGACATATTCAAAATTTTCACTGAGTAGCTAATAAGCAATGAAGAGGAGGGAGTTAAGTACTATTACTGCCAATTTGCAAAGACTCATTTTAACCCAAACTTCCATGTGCTACAAAGGGGGCAAGGATTTTTCGCCAAGAGAGGAGCGACTGACTATGCAAACTCTATCTCCTTGTGTAAATGCTGTATCCCAGCAGCAGAACTCCGGGTGACCACAGAAGATAAGAAAGAGCGCCATCCCGTAGTTGCATGGCTGTTGCAACCCGGGCATGACGGCCTATTGGACTGTTGAACTGCACAAATTCAATCGGGGATGTCAGTCCCGACCTCTAGTAACCACAGATCCATGGGCATCTGGGGAAGGGGTCAAGCCCACGTCACAATGTCACAATGGAAATTCCCCTTCTCCTGGACGTGTGTCAGTCATTGAGATGCCAGTACCTAACGGCAGGATGGACTTCGTGATCTCACTGTTCACTGGCCCTCATTTCTCATTATTGTTGCTTGCCGCCGATGCCACTGACCAAATCCTGACATTGGCTTACTATGATATCGGAGGGCAGGTTTTTATCTGCACGAGTAGCAGAGCATGCGTGTTTGTACGAGAACGTGTGCTTTGTCTGCATGACCCTAAATGCAAATGAGTGAAACCAGGTCACTGAAACCTAGCCTAAGTAACAAATGCATAAGCATGTGAAGTTGTTCCTGGCCAGCATCATCAGTGGAATTACATACTTTCCTGCTGCTCAGCAAAACTTTCCTGCATGGAGACATCTGGCAGAACATGCCAGACTACATCATGACTTCGCACTGGAGGGTTTTTTACTTCAACAAACTGCATATAATTCATGATTTCAAGGCACAGAAGCCCCCAAAACATGAGGGAGATCCATTATGTGCCCTCCAAAAGTTGAGACAGAATTGCAATGTTTCCCCCTTGACAAGGGGGACACTACGGCCTGATGTACTTTCTGGAATGGGATCCCTTGAATGCTAAAGTTAAGTGCAGCTCTTGGCTTGAAGAAATACTATGGCCCAGAAGGAGAGCAGCCCACAATGCATCAGAAGAACAAGGCGATGAACTCCTTGAAAAGAAGAGGAGAGCTGGCTACAAAAGCAGAATATTCAATGCTCAGGAGAGCATAGACAAGGTGGTGATGTGGGGCCATACGTGGTAGCCATCATCTCACATTTCCTGATTCAGCAGCTTCCCCCATCAGATGCCATTCAGGGCCATAATTCCACCGCTCTGCTGTCTTTGCCTGGGGAGGCGCTGGCAGAGACGTCTAGCCGTCCGTAACACCTCACCCAGAAGCCTCACCTCTCTCCATGGTAATGGTGGCAAAGCCTGTCTCCCCTAGGTCTACTTGCTTACTTATGAAGAACCATGGACAATCCATTTTGGGGCCTCACCAGTCTTATGTGCAGAGAGGAAAGACCTAAATGGGAAAGAACGGAAGTACCAGAAGATCCATTTCGGTAGGTATGAGCCACGTATCAAGGGGACCTTGAGTATCTGTGCAAGACCTGTCATCTCAAGCACCCGTCTCTGGCTTAAGACCAGTTGCATTCAGCATTCAGAAAAGGAAATCTACCTTTCATTCTAAAACGTCAATGTTTCCACCAGGACCATTGGAGAAAACGAAGTGACGTGGGTCCCAGTAGACACTAAGTCTGGTTTGGACGAGGATCTTGGGCTCCAGCCATAGGCTCACCCAGGAGCGGAAGGTCTCTTTCAGCTTCTTCCTGGAATTATGAACTGGGGGAAAAGCCCCCTGCATTAGCATTTTCAGATGGGTTAATAAACAGCCCTCTCCCTCAGGAGCTGTCATTCCTTCTTTACTCCTTTTGTTCTTTCAAAGTGGGAACAAAATCCCTCAAATACAGAGACACATATTATTTGTAATAGTTACACAGTTTAGAAAAGGAACACCACTGATTTATGAGTGATTTAGGGGAAAATTAGATAATTAAAGGAGGAAGTGTAACTAAAAACTAATAGAATTGAAAAATAACAATGGTGGGGAAATGGGAAGAATGGAATAGGGGGAAAGGGAGGAAGAGACGTTTATGTCGCAGGAAAAGATCAAAGATGTGCATTCTTCGCCAAACTGGACGGGATGACACAGAACCACTTACATTAGACTGAGCAAGAATAAGGCATGACTGTAAGCAGAAGTGGACGTACCTCTTTCTGGGCGTGGGTATCCCGCTTCCTCCACCCTCCCCATCCCCAGTCACGACTGTGCTGCTCAAAAGGCCCGAGTGGGGCAGAGCTCCCGGCAATGGATCCGATGGTCCCTCTTTCTTCCCTTCCCACCCGGCTGCTTTCTACAAGCAGGTTCCAAACGTTTGGTCGGCCATCCCCCTTTTGCTGCGATTGTCCTCCTGCTATCCCCGGCAGCCTCGCAGAGCTCCTCAGCTCCGCACCGAAAGAGATTCAGAGAGGGTTTGGGAGCAGGAGAGGCCGGCTCAGATGCTTCCTCCGGTCCATTCTGCAGGAGAGTCCAGCTTTGCCCGGGATTGACGCACGGTCCCAGCAAATACCCAGCTTGCTTCCTCGTCTCCTCCGCTCCTTCGTGCTCCCCTGATGGGAGACTTCTTCCCCGGCGTCTGGGATTTTTGGATGGTTTCACATTTTTAATTCGGACGGGACGTCTTCACTGCATTTGTGAATCGGGCTGTATTCAACACCAAAGGCAGAGTTATTACGCTTCCCTCTGGCAGGGCGAGAAATCAATCAAGATCTAGAGACGACTAACATTTCTGTACTTCAGTATGTGATTTGTAACGACAAAGGTATCTGTCTAATCGGCAGAGGAATATAATTGCAACGTCTGGCATAAGTGGTGTAAAGAACGGACTTTTGAAAGACGGATGCAGTCACAGTGTTGTTTCGAAGTGGAATAGAGCAGACCCTTTGAACACTTTTAAAATATGGGACGTGGCTGACTGTATCGTTGAGCTGAACAAAACCTCCATTGCAGACTAGGAGGTTTCCTGAAATTTGGAATCAGCGACCGAGGTAAGAGCCTCATCCAAGGAAAAACCTTCATGCCTCAAAGACCCAAATCTCTTTAACAGTCCTTGCTATGTTTCCGAAACGTTGTTCACTCTTTTTTATTGCACAAGACCCAACTTTGGAAAACCTTCTTCATTACTTGATTAGTTTTGGGTTCAGGAAGCACGTCTCAGAACAGGGTTTCTCGGACTTGGCAACTTTAAGATGGGTGGACTGCAACTCCCAGAATTCCCCAGCCAGCCATGCCATGCCATGCCATGCCATGCTAAAGTCTTGAATTAAGCTCAGGGCAGCATTATTTCTGTTAAATCTTAACCAGCAGCTCCTCAGCAAATGCAGAAAGACCTTTCACACGTCAGGGGTGACAGGGTTAGCACCCCTCGAAAATGCCAGATTGAAATGGGCAGTGCAGCTTTTAAACTAATTCCTAGCAGAGAGTTGACAGGAGCTGGGCAGCAGAAGGACCTCCATATTTCAGGAAATGCACAGGACACGGAAGCCGTGTTTGAAGCGGGTGCATGATGACCATGTCGGTCACGAAATGGGACCAAAGGGCTGAGGAAAATCTCAGGGCAGCAGAACTTGAAAAAGAATCTTCCTTCCTTCCTTCCTTCCTTCCTTCCTTCCTTCCTTCCTTCCTTCCTTCCTTCCTTCCTTCCTTCCTTCCTTCCTTCCTGTCTTCCTTCCTTCTTTTTTTCTTTCTTTCTTCTTCTTTTTTCTTTCTTCTTTCTTTCTGCATTTTCAGGAAAATATACAATCATTAAAAAAGGACAGGGGATAAAAAGGTAAAATACAAACGTGCTTTAAAATGCATTACTGTCCCTCCACTCAGGGAAATCTTAGCGCGTTCCTCTTCATAAAAATAAACATTTGGTAGTGAGGCGAGAAAGGAAAAATCTGGTTCTCGCCCCCCCCCCCATATTTATCCGAGACATTACAATCGTTCAAATTCTTTTTTTTTTCTCAGTAATCTACACTCAGTACCCCATAATGACAAAGTGAAAACAGAATTTTAGAAATGTCTGTAAATGTATTAAAAAAAACCCTGAAATATCATATGGACTGAAGTATTCAGATATTCTTGCAGATAGTCCAATGCACCATGGTTGCCGCTTTGTCGTGCCGTTGTGTGTGGTCAGCCTGTGCGATCTTCTTGCAGCAGCTAACTAGGCGGCCCACGGTTTCTTCAGTTTCTTTGCAGAGGCGGCATTTGCTGTCTGTCGCTCTCTTCTCACTTCTGGCTTGGAGGCCTTTGTTCTTCAGGATTGGTCTGGTGCAGCCAGGATTAGCCCCCCGTCTCTTTCTTCAGCTTTCCCGCTCTTGGGCAATGCCAGGTCTGCTTGTTACGAGCCTCAGTGCATCTTCTTCACTGTCCTTCAGAGATTCTCCCAATGCCCTTTCTTCTTCTTCAAGTGTCTGGGCTTAATACTACTAGCAATAATTTCAAGAAAAAGAAGGAATGAAATTGATACAAATGAACACGTACAGGAATATAGAAAATATAATTAGGAAATTTAAAAAATACAAGCAATCGATTAAGGGTAGATAGCCAACAAATCGCAATTAACCAGCAGATAGAAAATATCATATGGCTAACATATTCTAGGACATTGTTTACAACTTAGAGGACTAGAAGGAATTTCATATCCCATTTCTCAGCAAACGATGTCTCTATAAAAATATCTGGTAAACACAATTAAAATCATTGAAAGAAACAAGTAGATAAATCGTAAAGAATACAGGAAGAGAAAACTGTCAGTCATATGTACCCTATATCCCTGATTAAAATTTAAACTCTACAACCTAAATTTGGGGGGTGGCACGTATCGAATTGTGATCCAGAAATGGTTTCCAAATAAGATAACACTGTACATCTGATGTACTTTTCAGATATCAAGTTTAGAGATTGAGTTAACGATTTAACCAGAATTTCGTGGAATGTCTGGTTGCCAAACTACCATCGAGTCCTTGAGTGAGTTGAATTTTCCTTCCATATTTTGTGATTGTTGAATTAGGTGAGAGAGAGTCTCTTCCTTTTGGTGCAGTTGGCCTGCCGGAAATCCTCTCCAGTTCAGGAAAGGAAGCAGAGCGTCAGCCCTCCAGGGTAGGCCAAATCAGGAAGCGGATTCCACAAGAAATACTGGGGGCCTCCTTTACAGAGATAGGCTTGAGTAAAAGAGTCCTGATAGCCTGGCAGCATTTTCCCTTCCCTCCCTCTGCCAGACCCAGCTAGGTTTCTTTCGAATATTCTCTTCTTCTCCCGCCTTAAATCTTATTTTGCTGACCATCCCATTCCTTTCCCAAGCTCACCTCTGAGATTCAGTTTGGATCCTTTTCTGTGTGATTCTTCCTACTGATTTGTGGGGGGGCGGGGGGGGCGGGGGGAGTAATCTTATTCCTAGAATTTCTAGTCAATAAACTGTTAATCTGAACCGAAGCAAAATATAAAGTTAAGAGTGGGAGATCAGAAAAAAGAATAATATTTGAATGCATTTTGGGAAAAACAGGACAAAAATGGCCTTACGGATTTTCAGCTAAAACAGGTACTGAACAATCAATTTATTTCTTAAGAAGTGAATTTCGTTACCATTCATTACAATTCCTATCATTCCAAGGAAACATTTAATTCCAAATAAATATTCCTTATGTTGGAGCTCCCTCTTGTGATTCAAAGAAACAGTTAAGCAAGTTTTCAAAATAAAAGGAAGGAATTCAATTCAAACTAGTCCAAACAAGTTGAATAGCATATATCTGGTTGTTTCAGCAAAGTAATAATATCGAGAAGACCCAAATCAATAAAATTCTTAGCTCTATAGTTGCATTAGACAGTCAGTTTTTTGTCAAAGCAGTGTTCCTCGCGTTTCCCGATGAAAGAAGATGACAAAAAGAATGCTTGCTGTGTGTTTTTCAATAGCTGCCCTTGTAAATTAATTTTGGAATTCTAAGTTTAATTGAAATGAAAACCATGAGCCATCAGAAAGGAATATGAAAGACGATCCAGAAGATTAATTAGATCAACGAGCTGTTCCCCCAAACGTAGAAAAAAGAATCATAAATGCAAGTCAGAAAAGTTTCAAGGGAGTTTCGGAAAGAAATAGTTCCGACATTCAGAAAAGATGAATGCATTGCAATCAGAAGAGGACGGTGGATCTGCAGAAGATTCATAATCCTCTGGGTTTGCCCCCTGGGAACAGCCCCCAGAGGAAAAATCCTCCTCTGCCAAATCCTTGCAAAGAGAACAATAAGAAGATCTCTACAATACATATTCTAAATCTATATTGATTTGGAAGTGATCAGGCCATTATATCATGAAAAGAGCGAGAGATCCTCAAGGACTACAGAGACTGCAGAGCAACTGATTCTTTGCCTTGGCCTTTTCTGCGAGAATGCAGGGTTTGGCTCCGAACTGGGCAAACTGCTCCAGATCCCGCAGGGCATCCCAGAAGACCTACTGACGGCTCCCCAAAACAGCTGGTCCAAGGATCCCTGGGGCTTCCCCCAAGATCTTCCCGGGGGTCTGCAAAATCGGAACGATTTGCCCGTTATTAAAGAGATTTGCCAATATGGAAAGCAATGGCACTCTTCTCATTCTTATTTTTATTTGTTAAAAAATAGGGCTTTTTCATTAACAATATTTCATTTATGTGAACATGCCATTGGTTTCATATTGTTATTTTTACGTGATTCAGTAAATACCTATTCTAGAAATGTGTCAATTTCAATGTTTAGTAGGGTAAATATTGATAAATATAATCCATGCAACCAACAGCTCTTTTGGGGTTCTCCATAATTTGTAAGAATGGGAAAGGTTCTGAGAGCAAAAAGTTTAAGAAACACCTAGGCATTTTCCTGGGCTTCTGTGATAGCCTACGAAATGCATGTTTGAGTGCAGGAAGCGCTAAAAGGACAGCAACGTGTAGGGTTGGTACCGTCTGAACTCAAAGGAATTCTTATTTTTTAATACTGTTCAATCAGTATGCATTGTGACTTTTTCAGTCAAGAACACGTTAAGGTTCTTTTTCCTGATTGATTGATTGATTGATTGGTTGCCTGACTGATTGATTGATTGATTGATTTACTGGGATTTCTATGCCACTCCATTCTCCTTGGCTCTTGCTGTTGGCTGGGATTGAGTCCGCAAGCACATGTAATGCTGGGTGTATCTCTCAGGGAGCTAACGCTGTAGTAGCTCCTGTGATGTGGGTGGCGTGGATTATAGAAGGTTTTTTTAAATATGTGGCTCCGTGCACTCCTGACTAAATCCCAGACTGCAGACTGCGTTTCCGCAAGAGAACGGGATCATCTTCTTCATCGTAGCTATCAGTCTCTTCCCTTTGGAGAGAAGCAACGTTACTCTTTATTCTTCAGGCTTCTCACTTGTCTCTAGTGACCGCATAAATTCCATCCCACCTTGACTTTCTTGTTTCCCCCTTCCTCTCAATCCATTCCCTCTTCATCTCTTTGGTTTGCAGTTCTCTCATCCATTCCCTCGACATGATTAAATGACTTCAACGTAATTGGCGACCACTCACTTTTGTATTCAGTCCCTGTTCATTCTGCACTCTTTCATTCAGCACACAGCCTCTCCTTGTGATGCCACACACACGTCTAAAGTTCCCCATTCTCATTGCACTCAGGTGACTTATGTGTTTCTCCTGACATACCCAAACCTCACTCCCATGTAATGAAGCAGGCAAAAAGTCCCAAAGACAGCCACTTTTCCTTATGTCAGTATTCACTGCTTGATACACACTACTGTACATCTCCCAGTGTTTGCACGTCTTAATATTTTTCATTCATTTTTCCACCTGCAGTGGTTCCGTACCACGATACCCAAATCCATCCATTTGCTCGTTTTTTGTCATTTAGGTATAATTTCTCATGGTTCAGTCTCTTTTCCCTGTCAGAGACAACCATCATGGTCATGATGCATTCATTTCAGATTCATACTCCTTGTTGCAGCATCTAATCTATCTTAACATTACCTGAAAATAATTCCACTTTCTTCTTCTCCCTCCCTCCCTCCCTCCCTCCTCCCCTCCCCTCCCCTCCCCTCCCCTCCCCTTTCTTCACTTTTATTCTTAATTCTGTGCACTCTTTGGATGGTACTTGTGTAGCATTTTTCAACCTCTTCCAAAGCCATTTTTTGATTTCCTTTGAAATTGCTCTGCATTTTCTCTCATTCTTTTAGCATGACTTGCTGTTTTTGAAAAAAGATTTAAAGGAGAAATCTTCCCATTTTCTATATTTATATTCAGTGAAATCTTATCTTTAGAATTTGGCTTTATACCAAGCCAGAAATGTCCCTAAAATATGGCAGGAGATGACCTCATCCGGAAGTCTTAGTTCCAGAAAACTGCTGGATAAGGACCAGAAGAATTCGACCCACGTGACACAGAAGAAAAGCAGTGCTGATAATATAAATCCAATATTTCCTTCTCAGGAAAATCTATAGGAGAGCAGAACTTCTGCTCCACGAAAGAATGAATCTCAAAAGGGTGCAGGAACTCACACGTGTGTCTACCACATGGATCAAAGCCAATTCCGCCAAACGAAAATACTTCTTTAAAAATAATAAGTCCAATAAGGGGGAACAAAACGATCTAAGGTGACAGAGAGGGAGAAAAGGCTCTGTGTGAGAAGACCTGAACACAATGATCCCTGGCTCTTCTGATATGAACCTGCCTGATATGGTCCACCCTCTCCACTGGGAAGGGGGAACAGGACTTTCTGTCCTAAGGCGGGGGGATTTGCTCTTCGGCTCCAGACCTGCCCCCCGATGGGCTGACACAGAGAGCAGCACTGATCTCTCTTCCTTCCCCACTCTTAGCAGAATTTCAACACCAATGTTCTTGCTGATTTTTACATTTTTACTCTTTCATCTGAGGCAGACGGATGAAGAAACAGAATGGAGCAAAGAAAGTTAAAAGTACCATTCCACTATTTATTGAACAATTTTAACAGGTAAACAGCCAACCTAGGGTGAATGTTGCTACGGGGAAGGCAAAAACCCCACGGGCCGAGCGTAACAGCACATTATGGGTAAAATTCCTTCCCAGCCCCGTCAACCGGCGACTGGCTTTTGTCCGTAGCATGGGGATGGTAGGGCACCCTAGGGGTCTTTCTCTGTGGGGCCGCAAGATGTTCTCTGCTGAGGGAGGAAGAGTTGGAATTCCTGCAAAGACACAGAGATATCAGGCAATCAGTGTCTCTGCTCGCAAGCCTTGTCTCAACCTGAACTGGGAGGAAGCCCATCAGTGGACATTCCTCCCTTCCTGGGAAGGCCCTCTGCTCTTGGCCCCCACCCTAACAAGGTTGACTCAGGCCACGGCAAGTCCCCTCCCGCCAGAGGAAAACCCGGGTCCCCTACCCCTGCTTTCCCTCCATTCGCCTCCAGTTCTTGCCCAGCTTCCCTCACCGGTCCATCAGGTGGAAAGGCCTTCATACTGCGGGGGGTACCGTGGCCGCCTACAGCCTGCTGCCAAGCGCCGGAGGGCAGCCACCAGTCCGCCTGGAGCATGGATGGAGAAGGCTTTGTCCACCAAACCTTTCATAACATAGGCGACTCGCCTGACTGCAGGGTCCTGGTCCCCAAGCAACCTATCCACATCTGCAAAGATAAACATTAGACCAGAGCTCCAAAATGCATCCTGCACCCTTCCTTCCTTCCTTCCTTCCTTCCTTCCTTCCTTCCTTCCTTCCTTCCTTCCTTCCTTCCTTCCTTCCTTCCTTCCTTCCTTCCTTCCTTCCTTCCTTCCTTCTCTACACTTCTAACCCAAAGCTGTTCCTCTTTTCACTTTGCACAGGCATTGCTTACAAGCAAGGTAGATGGGGACCGTCCCTCCAGTGAGGAGGCTGCCATTCTGATGAAGTAGGTGACCTGTAGAGGAAAGGAGGGAGAAAAACACACCACTGACCCTTTCAAAGCCGACTTCCCAACTGAATGCAGCCGTAACCCCAGAATTCCCTCCCCCTTTGATCCCGGGGGAAACAAGAAGCTCCGTTACCAATGAACATAGCAGCCGTTCTCCTCACTGAAGCCTGCTTGCTCTTGAAGTAGGAAAGGCAGGTGAACACTTCCAGCTCCAGCTGCCCCTCTGACATGCGGAACCGGATCTAGGAAAAAAGGCAGAAAGACAGAGGTGGGAGATCCCCAAGTGGTCCATACCCCACCCCTGCATCTCACCCCTAGAGGGCAATGGAAGGCGGAGAAGGGCTCCTACCAGGCGCTTGGCGATCTGATGGAGTAGCTCCTGCAGGCTGTAAGTCCCCCTCGCCAGGAGGGTGTCCCCAAGGTGCCACCGGAGAGCTGTCGCCAGGTGCCGCAGCGTATCCTTTGCTGCCTGCAAAAGAAGAAAAGAGAAAAAAGCTGATTCCATTCTTCTCCTGTTTTCCTTGGGTGAGTCAGGTAGCCAAGGTGCAACCGTCTTTGCCCAAGCGAGCTGTGCCCTCACCTCCGCCACCTTCTCCTCAACGTCGTCCACGTGCATCAGCACTGCAACGAGGGTGTGGATGGTGGTTGTCCCCTCGCGATCTTTCCAGTGCTGCTGAAGAGGCCAGATCTGTTTCAGGGCTGCCCATCGGATAATTGCCGCCTCCTACAAAGGAAGAGGAAAAGGCCTGGCAGTTAAGGTTTCCGTTGACTTTCTCCTCCCCTCCCAAGGAAGGAGAAGCTGAGGACTCACGTGGTGGAAGAGCGAGCGGTACTGGGCAGCCAAGGAGGCATTCAGAGGAGTCCAGACATCTTCCTGTGTCTGGAGGCCGAGCTGGTCCGCCAAGCCCAAGAACTCCAAGGTGACGGCGGGGCTGGAACTGCCGAGCCCACTGAGGACTGCCTGGCAGAGCTCCTCGGGGCTCATAATCTGCAGAGGAAATGGGAGATCTGAAAAACTTTCTCCCAGTGAAAGACAAATGATAACCCTGCCCTTTTCTGATCACCACTGGGTATCTTAGCTAGCAATCTCTTCTTAACTGAGCAAGACCAAAATGAAGATGAAAAGTGACAGCAGCAAGCCATCACCATCCCCAGACTGAGTAAAAGGAAGATACGTCACCTCCCCACCTGCTTGGGCAGCACCCAATGAACTGAAGAAGATTGGGGGAAAGATGACACTTTCAGCACCAGGACCTCATGGGACGTGTCTCCTCCTCAAATTGAGAGTGGTGTAAGGAGGAGGAGCACAACAGTTGCTCGTGGCAGTCCCCACCCTGTCCCAAAAATGCCAGAACTGAGGGCTATTTTCCTTATGATCTGTCTTTCAATCTATCTCACGAACTCATTTCCCCGAGAACTGCATGACACGGAGGGAAAAAAGTCTCGGACTGGGTCTTGCCTACAGTAGAGGGGTTAGATCCCCTCCTGGGGTAGAGAAACTCCGCATTTGTCTATGCCCTGTGGGCAAGGGCCACTTACCACCTTGTAGTTCTCGCACAGATGGAGAAGACCCTTCCTGCTCAGCTGGCGAACGGTCAGGCTGGGGTGTTCCAGCCAAGCCGTTAGGAGCTTCCAGGCCTTCTCCACGGGGGCTTGGCTCTTGTAGTTAGTCAGCAGCTGAAAGAGAGCAGAGAAGTAGAAGGCCCGTCAGTGGCTGGACGAGGAAAGAGAAGGAGTGAGCTTCACTGGGGAGAAGGTGCCCAAAAGTACGCCGGGAAAAATGCTTCCCCCTGGCTCTTTGGAGAAGCAGGAACATGCCTCTAGGCTCTCCTTTAGCTGCGGGGAAAGCAAGAGAGATCGCTTTTGGAGCTTAATCCTTCTCAGTGGGACCTAAAGGTGGCCGGGGTCGACTCTGGCTTTCTCCTCCGCATCACCCTTGTCAGCCAACTCCCATTGCCCCCTTGGCTCAGAATCCTACAGAATAAGGTGGGGATTTTCCTACCTCAACAAAGAAGGCCACCGCTGCAGCTGAATGCTCCTTTGCCTCTTCCTTCTCCAAGACAGA
Organism: Liasis olivaceus; assembly: GCA_030867105.1. Classification (NCBI taxonomy): domain Eukaryota; kingdom Metazoa; phylum Chordata; class Lepidosauria; order Squamata; family Pythonidae; genus Liasis; species Liasis olivaceus. Next base: position 156,335,204 of record CM061348.1, on the reverse strand, counting down.
AGCCAGATGTCTCTGGAGGCTGCACGTGGCAGAGGAGGAGGTCTCGATGAGGTCCCTGCAACACACCAAGGCACTTTTGAGAAAAAGCCATCGGACGGACAGGCCAAGCTGGGCTTGAAAAGCAGAAGAAAGGTTCTCTTTGGGGAGAAAAGCGGCCCTTTGCCCTCTGACTTACGTCACCAAGATGGCCACGCCCTGGAGGCAGCAGCTGGGGTGGCACAACATCTTCCTGCTGGTCTCATCCAGGAACAGGTGTGCCACCTTGGCCAGCAGCACCTGGATGATGTCAACTGTCTCCCTGCAGACAAGAGAAGGCCAGAGTCACCAAGGCACGAGCCCATCGTCTAAGGGGCAAAGGAAATGCTTTGTGCTACGCCCACGGGGAAACTTCCATCCAGAGGTTCTCTCCCTCCTTTCCCTGGAATGCCACAAGAAGAGCAAATAGGGGAAGGGGCTGTAGAGGGACCTTTCTTCTTCCTTACAGCCGTTCAGCACCAAATGGGATTTGCTGCATCTGGGTGAGTTTGTCCCGCCACCCCACCCCAATGGAATTTGGAATCGTCTCCAAGGCCACATATTTCGTTCTGTTTCCGTAATGCATGGGGACAGACCTCATGACATAAGCAAGGCGCCTAAGCTAGGAGCTCTGCGTGCTTGACAGCCTTTTTCCCGGGGGCCTATGCAATACCTGGCCTCTCAGAGGAGAGGTCTTTGGGGCCAGAGAGGCACTGCCATACCAGGAATGCTGTTTGGACATGCAAAGGGATAAGGAGGAGGAACTCAGAAGCCCAAGAAAGAGAAGGAGGTTTCTCCTTCCCAATGCCGCTGCTTACTCTAGAGGCCAATGGTCCCCTCCGTGGGTCGACGTATTCTGCTGCCTGGCACCCTTGATGATGATATCCATCAGGCAGAGCAGAACTTCAGGGAACCAAGCCTCCAGCACCACGGGGTACTCCCCGGACCGGACGATCCTCCCAATGAGCCTTATTGCGCTGGCCTGAGGAGAAAAGGAGAGTCTGCCTCACCAATAGAGCTGCAAAGGAAAGTTGGCTGGAGGGAGTGGTTGAAGTCTGTGTGTTCAAGAGGACCACCTCCTTCCGAGCTGGACCCTTACCGTAACTGCAGGAAAAGGATGGCTGGACTGTTCCTCTCCTCCTGGAGGCGGCCAAGGGACCTCCTTCACCTTGGCCAGGAGCAGGGACAGGACCGCATCTCCACTGCAGCACGGCGAGGTGACAACGGCCCAGAGCAGCTCGCCACAGGCGCTGGAAAGAAAATCAGAAATTGGACCCTTCTGCCCATCCCAGTTCCACAGGGAGAAATACAGAAGGGTCAGCCTGATGTCGGAAGGGTCGGCCTAGAACTCGAGGGAGGAAGTACCCACACCCCTGCCTACCTCCACGGGAGCTCTAAGAGGCCATACGTGACCCGCTTGATGTTCTTCCGGGTCACGACATGTAGGGAGGACAGGACCTGTCTCATTTCGAGAGAGGTATTTGATGTCAGGGTGCAGCCCTTATCCAGCACCTCCTGCATATGCAAGAGAGAAAGAAAGAGGAAATGGAATGGGATGGTGAAAGGCCAATTCTTCCAGGTGAGGGCTGAATTGGAGGTTGCAGCAATAGGTCCTTCTCTGGGGAAGTCTTCGTTTTAACCCTGGGTGTCAAGCCTTACCTGACATTCCCGCAAAGAAGTTGTCTTATTGCGGGGCCAGGTCCAGGGCCTGGTTTCAGCAGAACCTTTTCCGCTGGACCTGCTGTTGAGCGGAGAGATAGAGTATGATTAGACCTAGATTAGGGGTCAGTTTGAGGAAAGGGAGTTATCTGAAATTACGGTTCTGGAGGAGGTCAGAGAAGTAGAGCTAGGACAGAACCGTGCAGGATCCAACCAAGGGCCCCTCTGTTCCCTGGACAGGTCTCTCTGCCGTCAACTGGTCAGGTGACATTTTGTCTCACACCCACAGCACACCAGCTTCCCCAGAGGTCCTTCACTCTACTGTCAGAAGAGAGAAGAGACGTGTTTCTATCCACAGTAGCCACCACCTTGCAAGGTTTCTACCAGGCGCTGTTTTAAATAAATGAGCGGAAAAGACCTAATGCCTTTCTGCCGTGAGTCCTGGGCAAGGGGTGACAGTTCCTCAATGATTGTACAGCCAAAAGTAGGCACCTCTCCGAAATGAGACTCGGGTCCCAGGCCTCCTCCTCCAGGGTGCTGAGGTCGCCGGTGTGGTCTCTGCCGCCTTTGGTGGAATCCTGTGAATGACAATGACTCCTCTGTGGCCACAAAGGGAAAGGAGACTCTGAATTGCTATGTCCATGGAACCCGGGGACTCTGGAATAAAGGACTATCGAAGGCAGGCGCCGGACCGGAACAGGGCTTCTGTTGCTTGATGCATCCCCTGAGTTAAAGGAACCCCCACCCCTACCCCACCCATACCCGAGAAAAGTAGGCTTCCCGCTCTTTGCCTCTTAATGCCCTGCCTGGAAGCAGCAGGGCGGCGGAGAGGATGAAGCAGAAAAAGGAAAGGCGTGGGTAAGGGGTCACATCCCTTTAGGCCGCCAGTCAGCGGCAAAGGGCCCTCCCCAGCTGCTCACCACTTACCGAAGGAATGGAGACCTCCTCTATCGTGTGGAGCCCCTGCCTCTGCACCTCCGTTTCCTGAGAACTGGGGAGAGATTAAAAGGCCCCAAAGTCAAAACTAGGCATGGGTCCTCTTACAAGAGTGGCCACACACATGCTCTAGGAAGCGTGTCAGCTGGCCGGCCAAGGGTCTTGACCTGCGTTTTCTCCCTTTTATCAGAAGCAGGGTGGAGAAGGAAAGGAGGTGAATCTCCCTAAGAAGATGACTCACAGGCTTAGGACTCTCCACAATCAGCCAAGCAGTAGCCCTTGCGACTGGCTGGGCTGGAGGATTGGATGAAGGGATTTTGTTTTCCTTTTCCCACCTCTCCCTTTTCCTTTTGTGCTGTGTCATTTTACGTTATCAGAAGCTCCCTTACTTTACTGTGCTTTAAGCATGCGCGCCATGCTCGGGGGCCTTCCTCATCTGGTCCCCCTTTGGCCCCAAATGGCCCCCCAATCCCATGGATTAAGGAGAAAAGCTTCCTGTCCAGGGGGCTGAGCGTGCATCCAACAGAAATCTATCTGTGCAGACATTACTCATGCCCTTTTTAATCCGAGAGGGTACTACTGCCGTCTTCTTGGGGGCTGCAGATTCCCTCCGATGCGAGCAGATACCTTGCCCAATCGGGAACGATCTCCACATCTTCCAGGCTGTGGGTCCTGGAGGTTCCCTGGGCTTCCATTGAATCCTGCAAATGACATGCATTCATATTAAGGCATCAATCCAAAGCTCTCTGCATCCCAGTAGGATGGCTAAGGCCTAGGGCACAAGGTTCTGCCCCCTAGCAAGAGCGCCTTCAGAAGCCTTAACGTTACGGGGACATTGCTTCCAGAATAAGCAGCAGCCGTTCTCAAAACAGGCTATGCCCAAGGTCAGGCGTTTGGCAACCTTTTCCCAAAGACTCTTCAGGCATTTGGAAGACGCATCCCTCTCTCCTTTTGCCTGGGACGGGGTCAGGAAAAGAGGGACGCTTAGGCACTCAGCCCCTTCCTCGATCACCCTTTCGTCACTGGATGTCCCTCCACCAGCTGTGACCTGACTTCTGGCAGCTAGTTAACAAACCATCCATCTGGACACTTGCACTGGGGGCAGGGGAGCAGCCAGGCACGGAGGTCAGGGAAGAAGCAGATGGCTCCGCTGCCAATCCCCCGCCCCAGCTGGGATGCCCTTTGCAGATGGCTGGCCAGGGGGATGGGATGTCTAAAGGACCCAGGGACCACCCCGCGGACTTGAGGCATGACCTCCCACCAGCCACGTGGCCAAACCTTTCTTACCCCTGAGCTCGAAGAGCCGTCCCCATCATGAGGGCTCTCCTGCTCCTCAAGGTCTCTCTGTGCCTCCTGGGTCCTGACCGGAGGAAGAAGGTGAGATGTGGAAGAACATCCAGCTAGTTCAGCCTCCCCTTTCCAACACCAGCCAGTCCGCCTGGCGTCTTTTTTCCCCTGCAAGCCCCTTGCGGACAGGAAGCGGTCCGGGGGGGCAGGGGCTCCTGCAGACCCTTGCGGCCTGTCAATGGCGCCCCACCATGCCCAGGGTTTGGGAGAGGCCTTGGTACCTGGCAGGCGGCACAGGAATGTCTCCCAGCCTGGCGCTGAGAAAGGCAGGCACTTCGTGGCCGGTCTTGAGACCACGTTCCCTCAGCGACCGGGCAAAGGTCCCAAACGACCTCCTTCGGAACCTAAACAAGGATGGTGGCTCTCTCAGGGCCAGCAGTGGCCACCCTTGGTAGCCTTTGGCCTCTGCCAAAGGGAAACTGTGGGAAACTGTCTGATTGTGAGCAACACAAAAGCACAATCACGCGGCAGAAAGCACAGAGGGGGCCAGAGGTGCCGACTTGCTTCTCTCCTGGGCCTCTTGGCCTCTTTGACCCCCCTTTCCCCTTCGGGTCACCTCCACCTGGTATCTCCTCCACCGGGTCACCAATTAGCAGGCCCAAGTCCTGTCCCCTCAGAGGAGAATTTCCCTTCTTTCTGCCAGCCTGGGGCCCACGGGTCCAAAAGTGGCATCAGAGTTGGGGGGAGGGGCGTACAAGAGGGGTGGGGCAGCCTCTCCAGTGTCTTTCAAAGCCACCTCCCCTCTGGCCTCCATGTGAGGACTGTGGCAAACTGGGGCGTCTCCGAGGGAGCAGAGATGGGGCTACAGTGCAGACCGGTTGCCTGGCAACAAGTCTGGGCCAGAGGGGCTTCTCTGGAGAAGGAGGGACCACACAATGGAGCAGAGCCTTTAAGGACACTGGGTTCGACCAAAACCTCTTTCAAAGCACATTTGGATATGATAATTTTAAAGAGAGGTTTTGGACACGCAGGAGGAAAAAAAGCCACTCGGTGAGTCACGCTTTATTCCAGACTCATCTGCCTCTGCAGGCCCCAAAGCCTTTGAACCCTTCCTCTTGGGCAGCTGCCACAACATCTTCAGTCTTCGAGGTGCCTCCTACCTTGCCGGATCGGGACTCTTTTCCCACTTCACGTCCCTCGGGCGGCTGGTCTTGTCTGAGGACGTTACGTCTGAGGAATCCTAAAATTACAACCCAAACAAGGTCAGGGGCATCTGGCAACCGGACTGGAAAGAAGATTGCACCAACTGGCAGATGCAACCATCCTCGCTTTACCCACGTGGAGCTTTCGGTGGAAAAAGGAGCAGGGAGGACACTTTGCTCTTTCTTTGCTGACCCCTTTCCCAAATCCACCTGTGAGCTAAATGCCAGACTTGCAGAGGCCCCCGTCTATCTCAGCTAGCTGAAACCACTGGGCATCTGGCAGCACTGGGCACTGGAAAGCAGCGGAGGGAGGATGAAGGAGAAAAACAGAGAGCAGGAGCACACTTCCGACAGGTAGCCTGTCCGTTCCAGAGTGTGTCCATAAATGTCACCCCAGCCTCCACCACCGCGCCATCCACCTCCTGGCATATTTCAAGCCCACAGAGACGGGGCTTCCGCCGCTGCAGGGGTGAGCAGCTGGTCACGGCTTACCGACACGATGGAGACCTCCTCTATCACGTAGAGCCCCTGCCTCTTCATCTCTGGTTCCTCAACACTGGGGAGAGATTGAAGGGCCCAAAGATCAATACTAGCCATGGGTCCTCTTTCAAAAGTGGCTACACAATGCTCCAAGAAGACTGTCATCTAGCCTTTTTATTCCAGGACGGTACTGCAGCTGTCTTCTCAGGGATGTCAGAATCCTTCAGCTGAGATTTGCCCAATCGGCTCACCTTGTCCTATTGGGAATGATCTCCACATCTTCCAGGCTGTGGGTCCTGGAGGTTCCCTGGACTTCCACTGAATCCTGCAAATGACATGCATTCATATTAAGGCATCAATCCAAAGCTCTCTGCATCCCAGTAGGATGGCTAAGGCCTAGGGCACAAGGTTCTGCCCCCTAGCAAGAGCGCCTTCAGAAGCCTTAACGTTACGGGGACATTGCTTCCAGAATAAGCAGCAGCCGTTCTCAAAACAGGCTATGCCCAAGGTCAGGCGTTTGGCAACCTTTTCCCAAAGACTCTTCAGGCATTTGGAAGACGCATCCCTCTCTCCTTTTGCCTGGGACGGGGTCAGGAAAAGAGGGACGCTTAGGCACTCAGCCCCTTCCTCGATCACCCTTTCGTCACTGGATGTCCCTCCACCAGCTGTGACCTGACTTCTGGCAGCTAGTTAACAAACCACCTATCTGGAACCTTGCACTGGGGGCAGGGGAGCAGCCAGGCACGGAGGTCAGGGAAGAAGCAGATGGCTCCGCTGCCATTCCCCCGCCCCAGCTCGGATGCCCTTTGCAGGTGGCTGGCCAGGGGGATGGGATGTCTAAAGGACCCAGGGACCACCCTCCCTGGCCTTGAGGCATGACCTCCCACCAGCCACGTTGCCAAACCTTTCTTACCCCTGAGGTAGAAGAGGCGTCCCCATCATGAGAGCATTCCTGCTCCTCAAGGTCTCTCTGTGCCTCCTGGGTCCTGACCGGGGGAAGAAGGTGAGATGTGGAAGAACATCCAGATACTTCAGCCTCCCCTTTCCAACCCCAGCCAGTCCGCCTGGCGTCTTTTTTCCCCTGCAAGCCCCTTGCGGACAGGAAGCAGCCTGGAGGGGGGTGTCCTACAGACTGTTGCCACCTTTCAATGGCACCCCACCACGTTCAGGGGTTGGGAGAAGACCTTGGTACCTGGCAGGTGGCACAGGAGGCTCTTCCACCATGCTGCCCACCAAACAGGAACATGGGCAGCTTTTCAAGATGTTCTGTGAGGAGAGGGAAGCAGAGAAAGAGACCTGAGTCAGGGAGAGAGAATTGAGAATCGGGGCCCGTGACTTTCTTTTCCCCAGCCCCGGTTGCCTGGAGGCTGAGGACACTGCACTTACTCTGAACATTGTTCGTACCGCCATAGCAGAGCTCGATCGCCCTGCAGAAAAGCTACAAAAGAGCTTGACGGCACGAAGACAGCCCACCAGCAGGAGACGCCCAGAGGAGCATCTGCCAGCCAGCAGGCAAGTCCAGAAAGACAGTGAGCAGCCTGGGCACACTGTCTTTATAGGTGGGCAAACAATCGTGGTCCCTCAGCAACTGGGGAAACATTCACAATGGCCCTTTTTTGAACCTACCCCTACATGGCAGCTGTACAGGCAGGCTCAGGACCTCCCCTTGGCAACGGGAGAAACATCCCCAAAAGCCACTATTTGAACCTCGACAAGGATGGCGGCTCTCTCAGGGCCAGGCGCGGCCAATTCTGGGTGGCCTTTGGCCCCTGCCTTTGATGTGGGAAGCTGTCTGTTTGTGAGCAACGCAAAAGCGCAATCACACGTGGCACAAAGCACAGAGAGGGGCCAGAGATGCCCACTTGCTTCTCTCCTGGGCCTCTTGGGCAATTTGATCTTCCTTTCCCCTTCAGGCCAGCCCAGTCTGGAATCTCCTGCCCACCTTTGAGCGGGTCCAAGTCCTGTCTGCTCAGCGGACAGTCTCCCTTTTTTTTGCCCGGGGTACAAAAGTGGCCACAGAGTTTTTGGAGGTCACAGAAGAGCGGTGGGGCGGCCTCTCCGACGTCATTCCCACAGGGGTGGTAAAAGCAATCCTGGGAGTGATGAGGGGATCGTTCATCTGCTAGTAAGTGCGCTTGGTGGATTCCTATGCTGCACCATGTAAATTGGCAAGTTCCCAGGGCCATGTCTTTGGGAACGCCCCCTTTGGCTCCCACCAACCCCATAGCACACCTTCAGAGGGTGAAAGCTTGCTCAGTCTCTGGATGAACTGTAGCATCAACAGCCCAGGGTCGCTGACCAGGCGAACAGCCCTAGGAATATGCGTTATCAATAAACAAAGACATCACAATCTAGACTACATCTGTATTGACACTCCACCTTTTATTACAGGGAATAGACAGAACTTTCTAAGGTAGTTAGGTATTAGAAACTGGAAATGAGCCAAGGCCCTGAGCTCAGAACAGTTCATAAAGAGACGATGCAGCTGTTTTGACCTGGAACCAGAGTATTTCAAGCTCGGAGCACTTGTAATTTGCGTCTTGTACAACTGTTGCTTTCCAGTGACTGGACTTTGGAGAAGCCCTTCACCTGCCTCCAATGGAGTTGTACTATGACCCAGAATGCCCATCGCAAAGCATTGGTTCATTCTAAAGGGCTAGGATAAATTATATCGTAGAAGAAATCATAACCAAACGGCAACAAGAAAGTTCATGGACCATCCCCAAATTTTACTTTTACTTTTAGTATATTTAGGAACTACAGTATTCTCAAATCACTATATGTGCTTAAATGTCTTCTGAGCAAACGTCACCAGCAGTAACAAAAAACAACAAAGTCTCTCCCTCTCTTCGTATGTAAACTCGCAGCTCTCTTGTCAGAGGACATATTCAAAATTTTCACTGAGTAGCTAATAAGCAATGAAGAGGAGGGAGTTAAGTACTATTACTGCCAATTTGCAAAGACTCATTTTAACCCAAACTTCCATGTGCTACAAAGGGGGCAAGGATTTTTCGCCAAGAGAGGAGCGACTGACTATGCAAACTCTATCTCCTTGTGTAAATGCTGTATCCCAGCAGCAGAACTCCGGGTGACCACAGAAGATAAGAAAGAGCGCCATCCCGTAGTTGCATGGCTGTTGCAACCCGGGCATGACGGCCTATTGGACTGTTGAACTGCACAAATTCAATCGGGGATGTCAGTCCCGACCTCTAGTAACCACAGATCCATGGGCATCTGGGGAAGGGGTCAAGCCCACGTCACAATGTCACAATGGAAATTCCCCTTCTCCTGGAAGTGTGTCAGTCATTGAGATGCCAGTACCTAACGGCAGGATGGACTTCGAGATCTCACTGTTCACTGGCCCTCATTTCTCATTATTGTTGCTTGCCGCCGATGCCACTGACCAAATCCTGACATTGGCTTACTATGATATCAGAGGGCAGGTTTTTATCTGCACGAGTAGCAGAGCATGCATGTTTGTACGAGAACGTGTGCTTTGTCTGCATGACCCTAAATGCAAATGAGTGAAACCAGGTCACTGAAACCTAGCCTAAGTAACAAATGCATAAGCATGTGAAGTTGTTCCTGGCCAGCATCATCAGTGGAATTACATACTTTCCTGCTGCTCAGCAAAACTTTCCTGCATGGAGACATCTGGCAGAACATGCCAGACTACATCATGACTTCGCACTGGAGGGTTTTTTACTTCAACAAACTGCATATAATTCATGATTTCAAGGCACAGAAGCCCCCAAAACATGAGGGAGATCCATTATGTGCCCTCCAAAAGTTGAGACAGAATTGCAATGTTTCCCCCTTGACAAGGGGGAGACTACGGCCTGATGTACTTTCTGGAATGGGATCCCTTGAATGCTAACGTTAAGTGCAGCTCTTGGCTTGAAGAAATACTATGGCCCAGAAGGAGAGCAGCCCACAATGCATCAGAAGAACAAGGCGATGAACTCCTTGAAAAGAAGAGGAGAGCTGGCTACAAAAGCAGAATATTCAATGCTCAGGAGAGCATAGACAAGGTGGTGATGTGGGGCCATACGTGGTAGCCATCATCTCACATTTCCTGATTCAGCAGCTTCCCCCATCAGATGCCATTCAGGGCCATAATTCCACCGCTCTGCTGTCTTTGCCTGGGGAGGCGCTGGCAGAGACGTCTAGCCGTCCGTAACACCTCACCCAGAAGCCTCACCTCTCTCCATGGTAATGGTGGCAAAGCCTGTCTCCCCTAGGTCTACTTGCTTACTTATGAAGAACCATGGACAATCCATTTTGGGGCCTCACCAGTCTTATGTGCAGAGAGGAAAGACCTAAATGGGAAAGAACGGAAGTACCAGAAGATCCATTTCGGTAGGTATGAGCCACGTATCAAGGGGACCTTGAGTATCTATGCAAGACCTGTCATCTCAAGCATCCGTCTCTGGCTTAAGACCAGTTGCATTCAGCATTCAGAAAAGGAAGTCTACCTTTCATTCTAAAACGTCAATGTTTCCACCAGGACCATTGGAGAAAACGAAGTGACGTGGGTCCCAGTAGACACTAAGTCTGGTTTGGACGTGGATCTTGGGCTCCAGCCATAGGCTCACCCAGGAGCGGAAGGTCTCTTTCAGCTTCTTCCTGGAATTCCTGGAATTATGAACTGGGGGAAAAGCCCCCTGCATTAGCATTTTCAGATGGGTTAATAAACAGCCCTCTCCCTCAGGAGCTGTCATTCCTTCTTTACTCCTTTTGTTCTTTCAAAGTGGGAACAAAATCCCTCAAATACAGAGACACATATTATTTGTAATAGTTACACAGTTTAGAAAAGGAACACCACTGATTTATGAGTGATTTAGGGGAAAATTAGATAATTAAAGGAGGAAGTGTAACTAAAAACTAATAGAATTGAAAAATAACAATGGTGGGGAAAAGGGAAGAATGGAAGAGAGGGAGAGGGAGGAAGAGACGTTTATGTCGCAGGAAAAGATCAAAGATGTGCATTCTTCGCCAAACTGGACGGGATGACACAGAACCACTTACATTAGACTGAGCAAGAATAAGGCATGACTGTAAGCAGAAGTGGACGTACCTCTTTCTGGGCGTGGGTATCCCGCTTCCTCCACCCTCCCCATCCCCAGTCACGACTGTGCTGCTCAAAAGGCCCGAGTGGGGCAGAGCTCCCGGCAATGGATCCGATGGTCCCTCTTTCTTCCCTTCCCACCCGGCTGCTTTCTACAAGCAGGTTCCAAACGTTTGGTCGGCCATCCCCCTTTTGCTGCGATTGTCCTCCTGCTATCCCCGGCAGCCTCGCAGAGCTCCTCAGCTCCGCACCGAAAGAGATTCAGAGAGGGTTTGGGAGCAGGAGAGGCCGGCTCAGATGCTTCCTCCGGTCCATTCTGCAGGAGAGTCCAGCTTTGCCCGGGATTGACGCACGGTCCCAGCAAATACCCAGCTTGCTTCCTCGTCTCCTCAGCTCCTTCGTGCTCCCCTGATGGGAGACTTCTTCCCCGGCGTCTGGGATTTTTGGATGGTTTCACATTTTTAATTCGGACGGGACGTCTTCACTGCATTTGTGAATCGGGCTGTATTCAACACCAAAGGCAGAGTTATTATGCTTCCCTCTGGCAGGGCGAGAAATCAATCAAGATCTAGAGACGACTAACATTTCTGTACTTCAGTATGTGATTTGTAACGACAAAGGTATCTGTCTAATCGGCAGAGGAATATAATTGCAACGTCTGGCATAAGTGGTGTAAAGAACGGACTTTTGAAAGACGGATGCAGTCACAGTGTTGTTTCGAAGTGGAATAGAGCAGACCCTTTGAACACTTTTAAAATATGGGACGTGGCTGACTGTATCGTTGAGCTGAACAAAACCTCCATTGCAGACTAGGAGGTTTCCTGAAATTTGGAATCAGCGACCGAGGTAAGAGCCTCATCCAAGGAAAAACCTTCATGCCTCAAAGACCCAAATCTCTTTAACAGTCCTTGCTATGTTTCCGAAACGTTGTTCACTCTTTTTTATTGCACAAGACCCAACTTTGGAAAACCTTCTTCATTACTTGATTAGTTTTGGGTTCAGGAAGCACGTCTCAGAACAGGGTTTCTCGGACTTGGCAACTTTAAGATGGGTGGACTGCAACTCCCAGAATTCCCCAGCCAGCCATGCCATGCCATGCCATGCCATGCTAAAGTCTTGAATTAAGCTCAGGGCAGCATTATTTCTGTTAAATCTTAACCAGCAGCTCCTCAGCAAATGCAGAAAGACCTTTCACACGTCAGGGGTGACAGGGTTAGCACCCCTCGAAAATGCCAGATTGAAATGGGCAGTGCAGCTTTTAAACTAATTCCTAGCAGAGAGTTGACAGGAGCTGGGCAGCAGAAGGACCTCCATATTTCAGGAAATGCACAGGACACGGAAGCCGTGTTTGAAGCGGGTGCATGATGACCATGTCGGTCACGAAATGGGACCAAAGGGCTGAGGAAAATCTCAGGGCAGCAGAACTTGAAAAAGAATCTTCCTTCCTTCCTTCCTTCCTTCCTTCCTTCCTTCCTTCCTTCCTTCCTTCCTTCCTTCCTTCCTTCCTTCCTTCCTTCCTTCCTTCCTTCCTTCCTTCTTTCTTTCTTTCTTCTTCTTTTTTCTTTCTTCTTTCTTTCTGCATTTTCAGGAAAATATACAATCATTAAAAAAGGACAGGGGATAAAAAGGTAAAATACAAACGTGCTTTAAAATGCATTACTGTCCCTCCACTCAGGGAAAGCTTAGCGCTTTGCTCTTCATAAAAATAAACATTTGGTAGTGAGGCGAGAAAGGAAAAATCTGGTTCTCGCCCCCCCCCCATATTTATCCGAGACATTACAATCGTTCAAATTCTTTTTTTTTTCTCAGTAATCTACACTCAGTACCCCATAATGACAAAGTGAAAACAGAATTTTAGAAATGTCTGTAAATGTATTAAAAAAAACCCTGAAATATCATATGGACTGAAGTATTCAGATATTCTTGCAGATAGTCCAATGCACCATGGTTGCCGCTTTGTCGTGCCGTTGTGTGTGGTCAGCCTGTGCGATCTTCTTGCAGCAGCTAACTAGGCGGCCCACGGTTTCTTCAGTTTCTTTGCAGAGGCGGCATTTGCTGTCTGTCGCTCTCTTCTCACTTCTGGCTTGGAGGCCTTTGTTCTTCAGGATTGGTCTGGTGCAGCCAGGATTAGCCCCCCGTCTCTTTCTTCAGCTTTCCCGCTCTTGGGCAATGCCAGGTCTGCTTGTTACGAGCCTCAGTGCATCTTCTTCACTGTCCTTCAGAGATTCTCCCAATGCCCTTTCTTCTTCTTCAACTGTCTGGGCTTAATACTACTAGCAATAATTTCAAGAAAAAGAAGGAATGAAATTGATACAAATGAACACGTACAGGAATATAGAAAATATAATTAGGAAATTTAAAAAATACAAGCAATCGATTAAGGGTAGATAGCCAACAAATCGCAATTAACCAGCAGATAGAAAATATCATATGGCTAACATATTCTAGACATTGTTTACAACTTAGAGGACTAGAAGGAATTTCATATCCCATTTCTCAGCAAACGATGTCTCTATAAAAATATCTGGTAAACACAATTAAAATCATTGAAAGAAACAAGTAGATAAATCGTAAAGAATACAGGAAGAGAAAACTGTCAGTCATATGTACCCTATATCCCTGATTAAAATTTAAACTCTACAACCTAAATTTGGGGGGTGGCACGTATCGAATTGTGATCCAGAAATGGTTTCCAAATAAGATAACACTGTACATCTGATGTACTTTTCAGATATCAAGTTTAGAGATTGAGTTAACGATTTAACCAGAATTTCGTGGAATGTCTGGTTGCCAAACTACCATCGAGTCCTTGAGTGAGTTGAATTTTCCTTCCATATTTTGTGATTGTTGAATTAGGTGAGAGAGAGTCTCTTCCTTTTGGTGCAGTTGGCCTGCCGGAAATCCTCTCCAGTTCAGGAAAGGAAGCAGAGCGTCAGCCCTCCAGGGTAGGCCAAATCAGGAAGCGGATTCCACAAGAAATACTGGGGGCCTCCTTTACAGAGATAGGCTTGAGTAAAAGAGTCCTGATAGCCTGGCAGCATTTTCCCTTCCCTCCCTCTGCCAGACCCAGCTAGGTTTCTTTCGAATATTCTCTTCTTCTCCCGCCTTAAATCTTATTTTGCTGACCATCCCATTCCTTTCCCAAGCTCACCTCTGAGATTCAGTTTGGATCCTTTTCTGTGTGATTCTTCCTACTGATTTGTGGGGGGGCGGGGGGGCGGGGGGAGTAATCTTATTCCTAGAATTTCTAGTCAATAAACTGTTAATCTGAACCGAAGCAAAATATAAAGTTAAGAGTGGGAGATCAGAAAAAAGAATAATATTTGAATGCATTTTGGGAAAAACAGGACAAAAATGGCCTTACGGATTTTCACCTAAAACAGGTACTGAACAATCAATTTATATCTTAAGAACTGAATTTCGTTACCATTCATTACAATTCCTATCATTCCAAGGAAACATTTAATTCCAAATAAATATTCCTTATGTTGGAGCTCCCTCTTGTGATTCAAAGAAACAGTTAAGCAAGTTTTCAAAATAAAAGGAAGGAATTCAATTCAAACTAGTCCAAACAAGTTGAATAGCATATATCTGGTTGTTTCAGCAAAGTAATAATATCGAGAAGACCCAAATCAATAAAATTCTTAGCTCTATAGTTGCATTAAACAGTCAGTTTTTTGTCAAAGCAGTGTTCCTCGCATTTCCCGATGAAAGAAGATGACAAAAAGAATGCTTGCTGTGTGTTTTTCAATAGCTGCCCTTGTAAATTAATTTTGGAATTCTAAGTTTAATTGAAATGAAAACCATGAGCCATCAGAAAGGAATATGAAAGACCATCCAGAAGATTAATTAGATCAACGAGCTGTTCCCCCAAATGTAGAAAAAAGAATCATAAATGCAAGCCAGAAAAGTTTCAAGGGAGTTTCGGAAAGAAATAGTTCCGACATTCAGAAAAGATGAATACATTATAATCAGAAGAAGAACTTAGATTAAACCCAGAATGTTTAGTGTAGATGGATCTCAGTGGACATGCCTGCCGTAAACTGCAGAATACTTCAGAGAGGGATGTGGATCTCTAGCAGATTTATAATCCTCTAGGTTTGCCCCTTGGGAACAGCCCCCAGAGGAAAATTGTTCTTCTGCCAAATTCTTGCAAGGAGAAGAGGAGAAAAAGGAGAAAAATAAGAACATCTCTACGTACATATTCAAAATATATATTGATTTTGAAGTGATCAGGCTGTTATATCATGAAAAGAGTGAAAGAGATCCTCAAGGAAGACCTGGAGGATACAGAGACTGCAGAGTAATTGATTTTTTGCATTTGCCTTTTCTACGAGAATACAACGTTTGGATCCAAACTGGGCAAAGCTGCTTCAGATCCTGCAGCGCATCCCAGAAGACCTACTGACAGCTCCTCAAAACAGTTGGTCCAAGGACCCCTGGGGGTTCTCCCAAGATCTTCTCAGGGGTGTGCAAAATCTAAATTATTTGCCAGATATTGAAGATATTTGCAAAAATGGAAAACAATGCCACTCTTCTCATTGTTATTTTTTTTAATAGAGTTTTTTCCATGAAAAATATTTTATTGATGTTACCATGTAATTGGTTCCATATTGTTATTTTTACATGATGGAATAAATAAATATTCTACAAATGCCTCCATTTTAATGTTTAATAGGGTAAATATTTATAAATATAATCCATACAAACAAAAGCTCTTTTGGGGTTCTCCATACGGCAACATGTAGGGTTGGTACCTTCTGAACTCAAAGGAATATTTAAAAAAAGAAAGTTCAATCAGGATGCATTGTTGTTTTTTAAGTCAAGAATACAGCAAGATCCTTATTCCTGATTGATTGATTGATTGATTGATTGACTGATTGATTGACTGGGATTTCTATGCCACTCAATTCTCATGGGCTCTTGCTGCTGGGTTGGGATTAATTCCAAAGCGCATCTGAGTGCTGGGTGTATCCATCAGGGACCCAACTCTGCAGTAACTCCTGTGATGTGGGTGGCATGGATTATAGAAGCTTTTTTTAAAATATGTGGCTCCGGGCACTCCTGACTAAATCCCAGACTGCAGATTGTGTTCCCACAAGAGAACATGACCATCTTCTTCATCATACTTATCAGCCTTTGGAGATAAGCAACATTACCTTTTATTCTTTAGGCTTCTCTAATGAATTCATAAATTCCATCCCACCTTGACTTTTCTGTTTCCCCCTTCCTCTCAATCCATTCCCTCTTCATATATTTGTTTTGCAGTTCTCTCATCCATTCCATTCCATACCATCCATGGAATAGAGGAATGGTAAAACAATGGATTTACCTCCCAGTCCAAAAATCTGGGTTTGCTCTCAGCAATGGTGTTCCTGCCAAATATCACTGACATATGTATATAAGCACTTAAAACTTCTGAAAGGCAAAATAAAGTTACTGATTTTTCAGAAACAAGTTCCAGCAATTAGGATTGCAAATAGGCTCATGTTAAAGAAAGTGCAGTTGCTTAATGGAAAACATTAAGGAGAGGTTCTAATTTTTATTGTACTGCAGCAATTTCTGCATTGGACAGTTAGCCAATGTCAAATGAGTTTAGCGCATCATTGCTAAATGTGTTTACCCACAAAGAGGCCTTCCTGGATTTACTCCCATTTAAATGGTTTGCTCCAGGCTGCAGCTTTTTTTTTTGGTGCTATGAAGAAGAGATCCACACACACAGTCGTGGGTGGGTGAAGTCGGAGGCGAGGAGCTCACGTCCTGCATTGTGTCTCTTTATGCCCTCTTGAAAGCTCTAGAGTTGGCTAAACTTTTTTTCTCTCAAGAGCCTTCTTATCCTGGGAATAGAGATGGGAAATGTGTGCCAATAGTTAAGTAGGTCAAAGCCCAAAATGGGTCAGGCTGCCCATTCTCTCGTTTTCTGAAACCTCGTTTACTTGACTTTTTTTTTTGCTTCTTTCCTGTTACTGACACCTCCTTTACTCTCCCTCCCAATGCAGCCGTCTGATAAGGAAGGAACAGCCCAGACCTGCCAGAGCTGTGAACAGCTCAGTTGCAGAGGGCTTTTGATATTAGGATGAGAGCCACCCGAAACCAATGTGGAGTCCACGTTTTAGGTATAGG
This sequence comes from Liasis olivaceus, assembly GCA_030867105.1. Lineage (NCBI taxonomy): Eukaryota > Metazoa > Chordata > Lepidosauria > Squamata > Pythonidae > Liasis > Liasis olivaceus. Next base: position 156,318,434 of record CM061348.1, on the reverse strand, counting down.
CTTCAAAAGGTCAAGACGGGCAAGTCATTGCCCGTAGCAAGGAGAAGCTGAGGCTATGACAGTGCTCCACTGGAATGTCTTTGATGTACTTTTGTAACTATCTTTGATGTATTTGGGGACTAATTTTCTGTTAAGTAAATTGAGAATTAATGATTAATTTAGAAAATGAGGGAGTTAAGTATGTGTGTAGGATAGCATACCATGCTTAACTTTGGCTGATACGGGGTGTGTGTGTGTGTGTGTGTGTGTGTGTATCCTGTAAAGAGGTTCTGTATTGTTCACTGCTGCATCCCCATTAAAGCAGTGCCACGCAGTATCATTTCTATAATAAATGGTATGCTCTCCTCAGCTGTTGGTGCCTGATTCTGGTTGAACATACACTCCAACAGAGCTGGAGGGCTACAGGTTGCTGTTATAGAACAAGCATGGCTTCTCCTCATGTGCATTTCACTCTCTACATCCCTCTGGGCTGCAGATGAAAGGCCGTACGTTTAAAGGAAAATAATGTAAATAGGGCATACTAAATATTCATAGTAAAAACTATTCTGCCTTTTGAAATAAGCAAGTTAGAACAGACTGTAATTAGCTTATCCTGGGCTGCCTTCATAATTAACGCTGGCAGCTGCAGCTTAAATATCAGGCCATTGCAGAAAATCTCATTACAGACTGTCAACAGTCTAGTCTATGTAAGAATATTTTTAGTTATATTACTATCTAAAACATATCAACCTATGAGAAAGCATCTCTCCAAACTATAAATATTATGTTTAAAGTAATGTGAATTATAAGCCATATCAATAAATATATTTTATTTATACAATAAATATTTTGTAAACATTTTTTTTTAAAAAACATAATTTGCAGCAAGTCCCACAATTTCCTAACTTTTGTAGAATTGCAGACAGTAGAATCTGAAATTACCTGAGACGATTCTCTGCCAAGTCTATAAAGCCATTACCATAAATAAAAATACAAGAGAGGCTAGGAGCAAAGCACTTTAGAAATATATAGTAGAAGATATTTTCTTGTTTGATTTGCATTTCATTATATCATTTTGCATAATTTATGTATTTAACAACATTTACATTGGAGACTGAGAAGCAGCTTTTTTTAGGCAATTGGACAGGTTAAATGCTGGAGTTGCTTTATAACAACTGCCTCAGCTCTGACTGGTAAACAAATTTGCCAGATTTCTGTTTCTACATGTTACGTGACTTGGGGGGAAAGCAGTGAATATAAAATGATGCTACACAGACCCCAGAGATGATGGAAACCATTTTCACTGGGCTTACACCCTGCTGCAACGTCATCTGCAACTCATCTTTTAAGGTGAGCTTTGCATCCCCTCAAAAAAGGCAGTGGCCAGGACAAAACCTCCATTTCAGTGTTTCATTTATGGTTAAATATACTTTAAATTAAATCTCACTAAACCTAGTGAGTCACCTATGTTTTTATTAACCATATCTAATTTGAAAACATCATTTGGAGGTCTAGTGGCTAAATAGTACACAAGACTTTCCAGGGCATGCACTTCTGGCCTACTCCATTATCAGATCATGGAAGACCAGAAGCAAAGTTCAATACAAAAGGGCAACTGAGAAAATAATGGAATAGAAACATCAGAGCGGCTCCACATCAAAAATGAGCCAGAGGAGATGACATAGGAGGAATGGAAGAGGTATGAAAAAGAAAAACAAGAGGAAGGAAGAAAGAAACTGAACAAAGATAAAAATAAGAGGAACCACTTGGAGAAAAGCATATTTGAATTCGGTCTCCATTTCTTTTTTTGCAGGTTGTGGCCTCTCCCACTGCTGAGCTGAAATACTCTGACCATCCTTCAGCCAACAAGAACTCTACTGCATGAAAACTGCTCTTCCCGCTGCTGATGCCTGCCTCTACTGCCTCTGCTTCGAGTCAGTGCAATCCCTCCAAGGTAGACCAGACTAGGAAACCAGTCATGCAGCAAATACTACTTTTATTATAAGGTTATAGTAACAGAATCTTGCAAGTCTGAATGTGCATCCCCCCTCCCTCCCTTTATCTTTGTGAGAACTAGGGGACAGTCTTATCTGAGGTGCCTACTTGGGTTACAGTTCTGGCCCAGTCTCAGATTTCTTTTACCTGGCCATTGTCTTAGTTGTGGCTCTTCCTCCTGTTCCTCAAGGTTATTCCTTCTGCCCATTACAATCGGTGACAAAGCCTAACACAGTTAAAGACCTTGAAGCTGCCTTTGGACAGCGTCAGAAGCTGGGGGAACCACTGTCACCACTCTTACTAAGGACAGATTAAGCCTGTCTTGCTCACAGACTGGGAATGAGACAAAGCGACAGGTAGGGGAAAAAGAAGCTCTTGGGGCATGTTTGTGGCACGGGTTTGAGGCAAGCAGGGAAAAGCCCATTGTCAAGTTTTCCCTCTCTCTGCCTCCTCTTTTTAAATTCAAGAACCACTGAGACTGACATGTCTAAAAGGCAGAGTTAACCACTGAATTATTGTGGAGGAAGAAAACCTGGAAGGGATAGGAAATTGATTAGTTTATTAGAACAGATTCCAGCTTCTTAAATCTGAAGACTCTGGAGAAACAGGAGATGAAGGATCTACTAAGATTCATATAAAAGCCCTTTCTCGAGTAAAAAATGATTTGGCAAAAAGAAAGCAAGGTTTCTCAGTCATAGACTACAGTTACCTTGGAAATAAATATAACATTTCCCTATTGAATACAATGACTGAAGGTAAGGCTGACACAAAGCACTTTCACTTGTTTGTGAAGTGCTTTTTTATCTGTTTAAAAGCCTAGAAAAGTAAATTGTTCAAATCAAGCTCAATTCTTGGTGACTTTGAAACATCCATGTAATTTTCTCAGGAACAATGCAGAAAAGTTTGCCACTACCTTCTTCTGAGATGTTTTTTCAACTTCCCAGGCTAATTGCAGCCCAAAGATTTCCTGGTGGTCTCCTATCCAATTACTAATCTGGTCTGGCCCTCCTTAACTGTTCATCAGCTGAAGTTGGCCAGGTTCTACCTGATAAAACCAGTCCTCCTATTCACACTTCAGGTAACTCATCCTTGAATAATAACTTGTCTAGTCCATAGAACGCTGTCCTGGTTTTTGAATGACAAGCAAGGGCTTTGAACCAGCCCTCCAAATGTTTTCTTGTCCATAACCATTGAAATAACCCAGGGACATTATTGTGAGATTTCATTCTTAGGACACTGGGATGTCATGACATAATCCATGAAATGTCTACAGTGGAGTAAGTGGCTATTCACAAACTGCCGGGAGTCGGTTGCTGACTCAGCATGGCACATTATACTGGACCGAATGCCTGGCTCAGGTGATATGCGCACCTTCTCTGTCGCAGCATCTGCCTTCTGCATGCCCCTGGAGACATGTACAGCCCCCCCCTTCACATGTTCTGGAAGCCTTTTAAGTTGTGCCCTGTTCCCAGCCCTGGGGTTAGAGTCAGGGTGTTTGTGGAGCCCTTGGCAAGTTTTTTCAGGATGTTATTTATGTGTTTTTGTCTGGGCAGTTGCATTTCTTTTTTAAAAAATACTGTAAGCCACCTAGAGTCTTTTGAGTTGGACAACTTCAAAATCCGCAGGCAGGCAGGCAGGCAGGCAGGCAGGCAAGGGACCTGGCTCACCCAGGTTTCTTTTATGGCGCTTAAGTAACATTCATGCTGGATGAGACTCTACGTAAGTCTAGTTGCTGCACTACCTGAGATACAGTGGGATTCACCCATCATTCTTCCCATGGCCTCTACCTTCTGCATCTTCCCCATGGCTTCCCCCAGCGACTCACTCATTTCCACCTATGGCCCATGAGGATGTTGCTAGGTCATTGGCCCAACGAGGTCAGACAGCCACTGGCTCTGAGGCCACATTCCTCACCCTCTACCCATACAGTACACAGGTGAGGCTTTGGCCAAAGCAGAAGTAAAACCCAGACAGCCGAGGGCTGCTCAGCATCATCACATAATTGCCTGGTAGCCTGGAAAGTAAGCTATTCATCTTTTTTTTTTTTTAATTCTGCCATTGGGAAATTGGATTTCATCCAGGTCAGATGCACGTGGCCTGCAGAGGAAAATCAGTAACTAAAGATAAAATGCTAGTTAATATCATTGGGGAGTGTGGATGCTTATGTGTGCATACTATTGTATTTCAGTGCAGTAATGTTTTATGCTATACTACTACTGTGTGTGAATGATAGCCCAAATGGTTGCTCGTGTGCGTATATATTCTCTTGTGTTCTACTGAGGTTTAGGTTGCACATCTTAAAAAGTGAATCATCTTCACAAGTATACTGAAAATTCCATAATCTACAGCATAAAAGACCTCAGAAAGTCACCTCTCCCTCTACCCTCCCCCCCAAATTCTCATTCACTACTTTGGCTGGCTGGTCAAATTTGGCTCTTTGAACACCTGATTGCACTTGCCACCTATGAGCAGATTGCCTATAGACATAGATTTTGTATGGACAAGTATAATGAAATATGGGACTCATTTATACAAAATACAGGTGGTTAGGAAAAAGCACAATAGTTATATAATTATATTAGGTGTAGACATATAGATATATACTCACATACTATTTGGATTAGATACAGTACTGTGATGGAATGGAATAATGGAGGCCAGGCTCAGAGAGGAAAATGTGTTCTTTCATCTCCTGAGGAGCAGGGGAGAGATAAGAGGATGAGGCTGGCACCTCCCTGAGGAATTCACTATGTTGTGACTGGCGTTACTTGGGAGCTGGGTTTCAGTCTGGGAAGATTCTTGCTGGAGGTTGTAGCTAATAAACATTGCTGGACTGAATTTACATGGTCTCCTGGAGTTCCTTGGGCTAGGCCTGACAAGTACTGTTCAAAAGTTTTAGGCAGGTGTGAAAAAATGCCGTAAAGTAAGAATGCTTTCAAAAATATATATTGTAATTGTTTATGTTTATCAATTTACAAAACGCAAAGTGAGCAAACAGAAGAAAAACCCAAATCAAATCAATATTTGGTGTGACCACCCTTTGCCTTCAAAACAGCATCAATTCTTCTAGGTACACTTGCACACAGTTTTTGAGGTAGGTTGTTCCAAACATCTTGGAAAACTAACCACAGATCTCCTGTGGATGTAGGCTGCCTCACATCCTTCTGTCTCTTCATGTAATCCCAGAGAGACTCGATGATGTTGAGATCAGGGCTCTGTGGGGACCAAACCATCACTCCAGGACTCCTTGTTCTTCTTTACGCTGAAGATAGTTCTTAATGACATGGGCTGTATGTTTGGGGTCATTGTCCTGCTGCAGAATAAATTTGGGGCCAATCACACGCCTCCCTGATGGTATGGCATGATGGATAAGTATCTGCCTGTATTTCTCAGCATTGAGGACACCATTGATCCTGACCAAATCTCCAACTCCATTTGCAGAAATGCAGCCCCAAACTTGCAAGGAACCTCCAGCATGCTTCACTGTTGCCTGCAGACACTCATTATTGTACCACTCTCCAGCCCTTTGGCAAACAAACTGCCTCCTGCTACAGCCAGATATTTCAAATTTGGACTCATCAGTCCCGAGCACCTGCTGCCATTTTTCTGCACCCCAGATCCTATGTTTTCATACATAGTTGAGTCACTTAGCCTTGTTTCCACATCAGAGGTATGGCTTTTTGGCCACAATTCTTCCATGAAGACCACTTCTGGCCAGACTTCTCTAGATAAGTAGATGGGTGTACCTGGGCCCCACTGGTTTCCGCTAGTTCTGTGCTGATGGCACTGCTGGACATCTTCCGATGTCAAAGGAAAGTAAGCATGATGTGTCTTCCATCTGCTGCATTAAGCTTCCTTGGCAAACCACTGCATCTACAGTCCTTAACATTGCCCATTTCTTTGTGCTTCTTCAAAAGAGCTTGAACAGCACATCTTGAAACCCCAGTGTGCTTTGAAATTTTTGCTTGGGAGAGGCCTTGCTGATGCAGTATAACTACCTTGTGTCTTGTTGCTGTGCTCAGCCTTGCCATGGCATATGACCTGTGACATGAAACTGTCTTCCACAACCTCATCTTAGTAGCAGAGTTTGGCTGTTCCTCACCCAATTTTAAGCCTCCTACACAGCTGTTTCTGTTTCAGTTAATGACTGTGTTTCAACCTACATGTGAAATTGATGATCATTAGCACCTGCTTGGTATAATTGGTTAATCATACACCTGACTCTAATCCTACAAGATCCCTGACTTTGTGCAAGTGTACAAGTGTAAGAATTGATGCTGGTTTGAAGCCAAAGGGTAGTCACACCAAATACTGATTTTAGATTTTTCTTCTGTTTGCTCACGTTGCATTTTGTAAATTGATAAACATAAACAATTGCAGTATATATTTTTGAAAGCATTCTTACTTTACAGCATTTTTTCACACCTGCCTAAAACTTTTGCACAGTACTGTATATATAGAATTATAATAGTTTATTGTTGTAACAATATATACTTTATATTTTCTATTTTTTATTATTTTTTCTGTTATATTTTTTCCACTTACCTTTTTAGGCATTTATGTAATTTGTTCTCTTTTTGATCATGTATGTATCTTTGTGTTTTGTTCCTTTTTGTTTTTCTATTTTTTGTTGTTATTGTAAAATAAAGGAAAAAATAAATAATTAAAAAAGAGTCTGGCTCTTTTGGAGCTACAGTATTCCTTTGAGTGCATTAAAAAAACAGCCTTTTTTAAGACTCCATATATTGTTTGGTGGCTTGTGAACCCTTGCTCTTTATTGTACTTTGTGTATTCAATTATGCCATGTTGCTTAGAGAGAACTCAGAGGGCAATTTAAAATGAGAAGATTTCATTCCGGTTGGTCTGAGGATTTTTTAATGTATGCACGCAGTCTCCTTCTGCTCCTATGCACTGCTGCTGGAGTCCAAGTTTTGCAATTTGTTGCAAAGCGTGTTTGAAATCGCTGGTCTAAGCTTGTCCATACGGAACTCTGCTCCTCTGGCACTTCAAATATAAAATATTGCTGTTCCACTGAGCAAGGATATGTGCAAAGCTCACAATAGCTCTTCTTTGTTTTATGCTGCTGAGTGTTTTAGGGGTAAATGCTAGCAGAGGCCTTGGTGGGGATCTCTCTCCTGGGCAGCAGCACTTGAGTGTTTTTTTTTTAAATCTCTATAATGTTCTCATTCCACCAAACAGAAACAGAACCTTTTGTTTTGTTTTGTTTTCCACAGCTAGTCAGTGCCAGGCTGCACAAAACAGAACAATATAATTTTGGTGGTTGAACCTGCAAAGTAAGTTCTAGGTTGCTGACCGCCTACGAAATTTAGACAACTTACTTTAAGATAGATAGATAGATAAGACTTTATTGATTAGTCCGTTGACCATATCAAAGCATGGGTATCAACCACAGTAAGATACAATAACATAAGGTGAGATTTGTTCAAAAATATTTAAAATCTCTTAACTTAAAGAGATTTTAAATATTTTTGAAGAAATCTTGTTTATATCAGTGGGCTGTCTGAAAGTATTTTTTTTGTTTGTTTAACAGCCTGTCCTAGACATTACTGAAAGGAATGTGGGAGATTAGCTGTTCTAGAGAGAGGGAGAGGGAGAGAGAGAAACTAATCTGTTTTCGCATTTAAGGGCAAAGGAAGAATACCTGACTGCCAGGATAGGAGCTTCTTTCCATATACTTTCTATAACAGGTTTTTGCAAAACTGTTTTAAAAATAAACTTCAGCCAGTTTTTCTACAAACAGGTTTGGAGCAGTCAGGTGGACTGCCACCCTATTTATTCTTGCGGGGGGGGGGGGATCAGGAAACAATGGGCTTGCTAGTAATTCATATTGCTTCCTATGTCTGCAGTACTCAAAAACATATCCTTTTTGTTGTAGTGATAATGTAAGCCACAAATGGCAATTAATTTTGAATATTTTAGAATTCTGACTTTTTTTAGGTGCAGGACATTCACAGGACTAATGAAAGGAAACACAGAAGCAATCCCCTGCTTTAAAAAATGCCTATGGGTGTTCAGCACTCAACATCTGTTTCAGTGCAGAACTGCATCCTGATCAAACTATTTTTGACTTGGGTGACATATTAAGAACAAATGGGAATGAAAGAGATTATTAGAAAGAAGCTGACAGTAGCCCTATTCTGGCAACACACTGTGTGGTATACTTGACACATAGTTGAACAACCCACTCCTATGGAAAGGAACCCTCTGTAAAGCCATGCTGTGTCATGAGAATTATCAACACTCCACGAATACAGTGCAACTGTCTGCTGTACGAAGCTTCCTCGTCTTATGGCCATGGGGACTGGCTTCAACTCTGCTTGGCGAGTACTACATGCATGCAAACGTTATCACTTGAATGGGACTTGTGTACACAATAAAACTGCAAGAATAAATGGTAGCCAATGCATATTACAGCAAAATGTAATGCAAACCCCCAATTACTAGTCTTTGCACATAGCAAACAAAATTTCAATTCACACTTTTGTTTCCAGATACCAGACAGCATCTGATGTTTGACAAAGCACTCTTGACAACGGCCACTTCTCCATCAGCTTCAGCGGAGATTTCAAGTTGCTGGAGCTCCAGCCTCCTTCTCTGCACTGCATGACATGTCCATGTCTGAAGACTCGCAGCAGCACAAGTGCAGCCGCTACCAGCGAAGTGCACCCAGTGCTCTTACTCACTCTCCTAGTAGTAGGTGAGATGTTTGAGCCCCGCACCACTGCCCTCCTCTCTTTTGAACAAAAAGGGAAAGAGACCTTGACCCAAGCAGCCCCTTTGTGTCTTGGCACACATGTGCTTTCTGCCTCTTCCATACTACTTTCCAAAGGCGACTGTTCACTCTCATGAGGGCTCACTCCCCAGTCTTGGATGCTCTCTGCTCCTTCGCCTGCCACCCTTCCCATCCCCCTCCAACCCTCTTGAACATGGAAACGGGGAGGAGAGAGCTAAGCAGATCCTTTGCATCTCCTTGGTACGTGCATGCTTCTACCTCCTTGTCACTTTCACTTCTCTCCTTATCAATCAATGCCAAGAACCTCAAGCATAACTTCTGCCACTCTGCTAATTTCACTAGTGTGGGTAGCCATTCTGTGTGTTCTTTAGCTCATGTGAGAGGGTACCTTTTCCCTCCAACCCTTCTTGGCTTGCCTCAAACCAGGAAAAAAAATAAAGTAATTATCTTTGTCTCCTACCCCCTCACCTGGTCCTGAGTTATACTGTTGCTCTTTTTCCATCTTTGGCTTTAACATACATTGTTTTATTTGTCCCTTCTCTTCCTTGAATGGTCTATTAAACTAAGGTTTTACTGCATATCTGGATACCACCTGTGTTGTTGGTGTGGTGAAATTTGTTTTTCTAAAGCTGATCCTATGTGTGAGTGTCATCTTGTGGTCAAGTTATTCCTACCTTGCTTATTTGTGATTTAGGGCTGTAATTCTACAAATGCACTTGGTAATAAACTGGTTTGCACTTATAAATTTTTCTTTCATGTAAATATATATACCAAGATCAAGACATCAGTAACTAGATGCAGTTACTCCCATTCCTAAGGTCATTAATTTTGCAGGTTAATAGAGAAACTGAATATGACAAGACTATACTCTGTGACTGACAGCATCAATGATGAAAATATAATAAAATCATACTGTAGTTGTGCATAAATTAATATATGAAAGCATTTCAAGTATAAGAATTGAAATAGACACAGCTCAGGCACATATTTTTAAAATATATTTTGTAAATAAACACTGACCACACTACTCAAGACTAACTCTTCCTAGGTTTGAATTTCCACCAGAGATTTCAAAACCATTTATTGTTTTGGTTCAGCTCCTTTAGTCTCCTTCAACATTTCTTGCCAATTTTTCTCCATTTCTTCCTTACAAGTGAGAAAGGCATCTTCCAGACGTCTCATTGAATTGGCCAAGTCTGGATTAGCTCGCATTACCACCATATCATAAGCCATCCAAGTAGCCTGCACTGAGACAATCCAACAGATAAATTCAGTCATTCAATGGATGAATTTGCATGGGATGAATGAGAAAGTAATAAAAAATAATCAGTAACAGAACTGCCAATTCTTATTCCAAATATTTCTTCAAATATGGTATTTAAGGATTCAAGGCTTGCAAATGCTTGTACTGTACTACAAAAACTAGTTTATTCATCCATTGTTTTCCATTTCATTAACCCTCGGGGTGGATCTGTGCCACTATTTTTAATTGGAATGGCTATAATTACAGGAGTCCTAGTTTTGAATATGTGTGCATTCCTGATTACTTTTGACATGGACACTACGCTCTAATGTACTGAAATGTGATAAACACATTTGTTAAATAAATAATCACACAATGTAAGAACCCAGTTAGGCTATTAAAAACAGTAGTGTGAGTTGGAATGAATCAGGAATTGCTCCATAAAAAGGGGGTTAAAATCTCTTTCCTGAAATGTACTCCTGATGAAAAGAATATGACCTTCAAGATTTTTTTTTTTGCACAATCTGATTTACATTATCATACAGTAGTTACTGCACGGTTAGAATCTCTAACTAAAGACACCAAATTTCTATTTGTGAAATGATGTTTTACCGAGAGCAAAAGCAATCAGTCAATCCAATTACAGGTAGTCCTTGCTTAATGACTGTCCTGTTTAGTGACTGTTCAAAATTGTGATGGCACTGGAAAAGTAACTTTACGACAGGTCCTCACACTTACGACCACTGCAGATCATGGTCACACGATCGGGATTTTGGCACATTGCAACCAGTGGGCATTTACAACTGTCACAGCATCCCACAGTTATGTGATCACAATTTGCACGCTTCACAGCCAGCTTCTGACAAGCAGAGTCAATGGAGAAGCCAGCAGTAAAATTGCAAGTCACAATCACATGATGTCTCACTTAACGAATGCAAGTGATTCGCTTAACTGCAGTGGAAGTGAGGTCATAAGTCTGTCACAGTCACATGATTTAGCTTAATGACCATGTCACTTAGCAACAGAGTTGCCAGTTCCAATTGTGGTTGTTAAGCAAGGACTACCAGTATGTGCATGTTATTAATTGCAAGTTATGACTAAAGTAACATAAAAATGTATGTTTTTTATTTTCAGAATGATCTGTATCTCTGAATTTTATTTCTTTCTGATCTCATTTACTGCTCTTCTCCCTCTCCATCAATATATGGTACCATTTTATATAAGATCTCATCTCTGCCTGCTACTCTATTCCATTTCTACTCACCTCCTCAAAGAAACTCAACCCACTGTTTTAGAGTCACTATAATTATTTAATTTAAATTAGTATGATTGTTCTAGTTAAGTAGATAAAGAATGCAGACTTATCCATTATTATTTGAGTGAGCCTGAACATTTTAACTAACATTTAAAAAGCACCATTTTAGTGTATATGATAATTAATGGAAAAATTTGTATGACATAACTTATCAATTAACTAATCAGTTTTATTATTATTGGAGTTTTGTTAAGTTGATATCAATCTATAAAGAATCCAGGTTTTTTTAAAAAACACATTAAGGTTTACAATAGTCCAGTATCCCTTCATGAACTGGAAAACCTGATCTGGAAAGGAGCATTTCAAAACAGACACATAATGGATTGAAGATATTTAATCTTTCCCCCCCCATATATTCTCTGCCACCCTGACAACTATTCTCTCATATGGTTTTAAAGGCCCTTAATCTGTATGCAACACTTTATGTGTCAGGAAAAAAAAAATCTGTCATGTTTAAGATAGTTAAAACAAGAAATTGTATTCTTTACCAGTGTATTTATGGGTCTGCAAGTTTGCAGAATGGTGGCATCTCTTAAAAGGTATTTTAATTTAGTTCTTTTTTAAAACTAATATACTATTCTCCTGAAAAATGGAGAGACAAGTATTTAAACGAGCAATTTCTTCTGGAAAAAGCAGAGTAACAATTTCATAAGAACAAGCCACACTTAGCTTAATTTCATAAAACCCTGATCTGCAGAAACAGAGCAACTTTTACACAAACTGTTCTAGCATAAAAATCCATAGCTCTTAACTACATACATATCACCAGTGTTACCAAATGGGGATGCACATTCAACACACTATCAGATTTAACAAGTTACTAATAAGCATTGTTATGTGAATGCACATACACATCAACTGCAGTAATTTCTTCTTACTAGACTGAACTGACAATTGGTTAGCAATATATAAATACACTTCAGGAATATAGCCGCACCTGATAATTTTTCCATGTCTTCCAGAAGTTTTTCCAAATCCCTATTTAGATCCTCAAGCATTTTTACCATGTTATCATAATTTCTTTCGCAGGGTTCACATTTAGTCATCTAATAGGAAAAAATGAAAATGAGATTAATGGTAATACACCTAATGCATACAATCGACTGTGATTATTTTAATAACTTTTTAATAATAAAATGTATTTTAAGCATTTTATCAGGCCAGAAAAGACTCCCAGAATAACTTACAAACAATAAATAAAAATAGTTCTTGAGCACAGACCCAATCAGGTTTCAAAGGGAGCTTGGAATTGTTCCAGAGGTTTTGATACATGGTTTGGTTGAGACCTTGGTCGCTGCTTGAATAAGGCAGTGGTGGCAGCCTTCAAATAGATTGCACCTATGCAGACTTTCCCTGTGCACAGACTCCAGCCTGCTTCCTGGTTCTCTGGAGGATCTCTGGATGGTGAAGCAGCAGAAGAGATGCCTACAGCACCACTGGAGGAAAATTGGAAGAGAATCTGACCAGACACAGGCTTTTGTTGAGCCTGCCTTGTGGTGATAAAAGCAGGAAAACATGCCCATTTTCCCACTCTTACTGTGTACTCTGAGTCTCACGTGGTGGCCCTGTTCAGAACACCTGGTCCCTACTTGGTGAGAAGGGGCTGGGAGAGTACCTGATCTGCTGTAAGAATGATTCTCAGTACCTTGTGGATCAAATTGCTTGAATTTGCTCGGAGTTGGATTCCAGCTGGGCAAGTCCTATGGAGTTGACTGGGGCTTGGTCTTGTCATGTTATCTATGATGATTTTGATCCTGGTAGTCCTGAGAAAGTGAAGAGGGTCCCTGGTACTGTGAGTGCAGTACCTGTATTTTAGATCCAAGCCCCTCCTAGTTGGTCAAGGCCTCCAGGGAGCTACCATGTGGGTGGATCCATGTGGTGATGAATGCTTCCTTGAGAGAAGGGGTGGTCCTGATGCCTGAAAGAGGTCCACTCCCTCCTCAAGCAGAAACCATCACTGGATCCTACAAATCTGGACAATTTTCAGCCAGTCTCCAACCTTTTCTTGGAAAGGTTGCTGAAAAGGCCCAAGCCCCAAAAGGTCCTGGAAGAAATGAATAATGTGGATCCTTTCAAGTCAGATTCCAGGCCAGGATACAGTACTGAGAAAGTTTTGGTCATACTTGTGGATGAACTTTGGTGGGCTGAGGATGGCAGTAGTACATCCATCCTAGCCTTCCTTGACCTCTCAGCAGCCTCCAATACCATCAACCATGTCCTTTTGGACAGACTTAATTGGGTTGGGTACTGACCTGCAGTGGTGGTTCTTCTTCCTTCATGCCCAGTCCCAATCAATGTTGTTGGAGGAAGAGCAGTCTACCCCTAGGCCCCTGCTTTTCAGGGTGCCACCCTCTCCTTTTTAACATATAGATGAAGCCACTGAGAGAGATCATCCATTGCTGTAGGGTACAGTATTACCACTACGCTGATGATACCCAATTTTACATCTCCACCCCAGCTGCTATCAAGTGAAGCTATCAAGCTTCTGTCCCAGTGTCTGAAGGCTATGGGAACTGGATGGGGAACAACAGTCTTCAGTTCAACCCTTCCAGAACTGAATGGCTGTGGGTTTTGGATCCCACAGGAACTGGAAAGTTTTAATCCTTGTCTCTGAGTGGGGGGGGCCCTGCACCGTTCAGGTTTAGTTGGCAATGTGAGGGTTGTCATGATTCACAGTTCCTGTTGGAAGAGGAGATGGCAGCTGTGGCCAAGGGTGCCTTTGTGGAACTTTGTCTTGTCCACCAATTGTGCCTATTCCTGGAGCTGGGAGCCCTGCTCAGAGTCACTCATGCCTTAGTCACCTCCCAACTGGATGATTGCAATGCGCTTTACTTCGGGCTGTCCTTGAAGATCATTCAGAAGCTTCACTGGTCCAGAATATAGCACTGCAGATAGTTCCTCATCACGCCCATGTGACACCTTGACTCCATGATCTGCACTGGCTCCCAATAGGCTTCTGGGTGTAATTCTAGGTTCTTGTTATCACCTATAAAGAACTACATGGCATAGGAGCAGGTTATTTATGGGACTGCCTGCTCCCTAGGTTATCTGCCTATCTCACACCCTCCAACTGGGAAAGTATACTCCAGGTCTCCTCACTGAGACAATGCCACCTATGGGACCTCAAAGGCATGCCTTCTCAGTGGCAGCCCCTACTTTTTGGAATAATCTGCCCGTAATATACAATTGGCCCTGACCCTGCAGGCCTTTAGAAAGGCATTTAAGATGTGGCTCTTTCCTGAGGCCTTTGGGTCTGGATGAGTACACTATACTTCCAATTGTTAGCTGCAGTTCATTTTAATCCAGTTGCCATTTTATAGCTTTAGCTGGTTTTTAAAGTATTGTGTTTCTCTTTTTTTGGATTTGTACTTCTGGTTGACTTTTATACACTGCCCAGAGTCACTTTGTTGAGTTGGGTGGCCATATAAATCTTATAAATAAATAAATAGTCTAACCCCTTGTCCAATGCAGAAATCAGTTACTATAATATTACTGATAATTCACCACATGGCCTCTGTTTCAATATTTCCAAAGAAGGAGAGTTCAGCATCATTGTTGAACAACTCTTACTATTCAGAAATATTTCCTAATGATCAACCAAAACCTGCTGTCTTATAATATATACCCACTGTTTTTTGTCCTGTCTCCTGGAACAACTCTAAATAATTCTGTACATCTTCTACATGACACTTCTTCTTTCGAGAATAATGAATCAATTCAGGAGCTCTGTTTTTCCCCATCATTTATTTCTACCCTACTGTCTTCTCTAAGAAACAGGCTCACCCTTTCTTTTTCTTTCTTTTACTAAAGACATAGCCCTAAAAGCCATTTTTGTTGCTTCTAGCTTCTATTGTGAGCCTTAGCTCCTTTTTGCAGATATAAGATACTTGCTGATAAGGTTTCTTGGTGATTATATCCCTTTTTCTATACCTGTTCCTTTTAACATCTTGCTCAATTTGCCTCCTCTCTGTTCTGCCTCTTCCTTCTCCTCATCTGAATTCCTCTGCCAAATATTTGTTTGATATGTAGGATAACCCTAATCTTTCCCAATGTGAATGTTTTTTTTAATTCAGCACACAGAAATTGTTTTCATCCACATTCTTATCCAAAAATTTTAAATAGTTAATGTTACTTATATTGAAGTCTAGTGAATCCCTTAACTTTATTTTAAAATAAGTTATTCTTTTAATTGATCTAAATGTATCTTTGTTGAATAATCATTAACTTATTAGACAAATAAAACAGGAGATTTCAGAATTTTAACATAATTTCAAGGTGGAAAACAAACAGGGCATGACCCCTGCAGGTCACAAGAGAAGATGTTTCCATCTCCACATTTCTTTAGAAATAGCATGTGAGGCTGCTAAATAATTTATTTAGAGCTGCATTATTACACACAGTTCCTGACTCTGAAGTAAAAGCTGTTCTGTCCAATGGTGGTGGTTGGTGGAATAAGCAAGCCAAAGTCATAGATAGAAGGGACATTTATAAGCAGAAGAAAAGGAGCAAGGATACTCAAAGATTAGAATCAGAATCAGAATACTTTAATGGCCAAGTATAAAATATATACAAGGAATTTATCTTCGGTGAAAAAACAAACAGCAAGAGCAACAGTGCGTTTGGATAACAGCAGAAAGAAGGTATGATAGATTACTCCTTAAGTCCAACAGTAAAGGCAGAACCATGCAATTAAAAGAGCAGGCATAAACATAATGGGAGAAAGTTTCTGCAGCAAGTTTTGACTGGGGACACCAGTAATTAGTTTCATATCTTGATTCCTAGATCACAAACAATCACTTATGAAGTGTCACCTTCTTTAATTTTGTATCACAATGTATAGCTCCCACCCTGGCCCTATTTAAACGAGCCTTAAAAGCCTGACTCTTCTCTTGGATTAGAGTGAGTGACAGACCGTTGTGCAGTGTTTCAGTTTATTATATGGTTGTAGATTTCTCCAGATTTTTCTTTCTAGGTTATGTACATATTTTTATTGTAAATAAACCATTTTGCAAGCCACCTAAAGCTGTGACTGATTGGGGTGCCCTATAAATGTTACAAATAAATAAATGTCAAGGAGTTTTTGACACCTCTTTTTCTTTTTAATTTGATATTAGAAGCTGTCATATTTAATTATCAGAAATTCTGAAAATATTAAGTATTAAACTAAGAGTAGACCATAAATTATTGCTATATAAGGATCACATTTTGTTTTTATATATGTTTAGTAATTGTTTTATATAGGTTTTATGTAACTGAATTCTTATTTATTGTTTTAATAAGCTGTAAGCCACCCAGAGTCCTGCATTAGGGGGAGATGGGTGGGGGATAAATTTAATACACGTACACACACACCAGAAATTCTATTTTAATTTTAAAATAGCATGAGTAGCATCCACTCCACATGCAGCCCCAGCATTTCTACAATTTTGATCCATTTGAGAGGTTGGTGGTAGTTTGGAGGATAGTTGCAGTTCACTTCTCAGAAATTTCCTAAAAAGGCCACCCAAACCATCTCAGGCTAAAGAAGGCTAAAAGGAGGGCTTTGCTACTGGAAGGCTAAACCTGCAAGTTACCAAAGATGCTACTTCAAACACTTCAGTGATCTAAGACAGGGGTACCCAACTCTTCAGTTCATCGACTGCCAAACATTTATTATATGAAAACAATTTAATAAATATTACTTTAACTAATAGTACTACAAATAATAATAATAATATTGACCTTTGGATAGTCCCATCAACTTGGGGGTCGATACCACTTTGGGGAACCCTGATGTAAGAGTTATTCCCATTACCAAGTTATAGAGCTATCCATATGTTTTTAAATCAGCAGAAAACTGTATCAGGATGAAATCTGCCACTCTGTTACCCTCTGTCTATTACATCTGCCCCAAGTCACTGCAGCAAATACCAGATTTACACATTTTAGGGCTGCCCTTGAATAATATTAGAATAAAGGAGGAAATAATACTACAGTACTGGTACAGCTAATGATGATTTATGCCTGTCTCACAGATAGAGGGACGAGATAAAGTCATGGAAATGAGGTAGAAAAAAATATGTTGGCACTGCATATTTGTACCTTGTTGAGATGTAAGTCTGCACATGGCCTAAGTTCTGGCAGTTCAGTTACTCTTTGGTAGGAATTGATCACACAGGGATAATATTAAAGACTAAAGACATCTCTCTTTTGTTGAGTGGCAAAATATTTTCTGCACTAGCATCCTAGATCTTGTTTTTATTCTCTCATTGTGAATACAAATACCTTTGTCTGAATAGTCAATAATTCCAAACATATTCCAAACATGGAATGATTTGTAAATATTCCAAACATGGAATGATTTGTAAATAATTTGTAAATTATAGAGTCCTTGGTACTTTCTGAGCTTGTTATTTGCTTGCAGATGTTTCATTACCCGACTAGGTAACATCATCAGTGCTCAGCCTGAGCACTGATGAAGTTACCTAGTCGGGTAATGAAACATCTGCAAACAAACAACCAAGCTCAGAGAATACCAAGGACTCCACAGTTCAACCCTGAGCTACATTTATTCTCTTCTACTGGAATTTGTAAATTGCTCCTCTAAAGCAATTGGGGAAAATAATACACAGCTGAATGCCCTTCACAACTGAAGGAGTACAGACTTTTTGGTTTCAAGGCTGAGGCTTGAGAAACCATAGTATTATAAATCCGTGTTGTGTTATAAAAGGTATCAGAGCTTAGAAATGTTCTTGGCACATGTAGCTTATCACACGTGTATCAATTAATTTGAAATACTTAGGTTCTAACCTCATTGAAAATTTGAAAATTTAAAATTTAAATGTCATTTAAACCTATTTATTGGACTTGATTAGATTGCAGATTGGAAGTATGTTAAATGAAATATTCTTTTTGGGGTTTACTGTGCAAAATGCAATTTTAATGCATAATTCATAAAAGCATAATTATTTGTAATGCTGAATAAGCTACTTTAAATTAAGCAATCTAATTTTTAAGCCAAAATCTGAACGTGGGCCATTCTCTATTCCAGTTAGTTGGAATTTGGCTGTGGCCTTATTTCATAAAAATTGTTCATGATGCCATAACATCATTTTGGATTATGTTTAGTGTATTCAAGCAGAGGGATATTGAACATGATATCCTAGATTGCAAATGAAATTTAGTATATGATTGAGCTACCTAAGCAGACCTCCTCAATAGCTTTCAAAATGGAGAACTGCTCTCTGCTAATGATTCTCATGTTTCTTCCAACTCCATGATTTTGTTATGTATCATACACATTGTATTTTGCAGTGTTTTGCTTGTATTACGTGCAATACAAATATACAAGCAAAATACAAAAACAAATTATCTAAACAAAGCTAATTTATTTCTGCAATATAATCCTACCTATATACTAATGTATTTATAATGGATTTAATGGATTTTTATTAAGCTTGCATGTAATACAGTATAGCCACCTGGATCTTAATGTTTAGTCAGAAGTCTATGGTATTTCATTCAAGAAAGCTTACATCCAAAGAAAATTACACTTAACCCTGAGCTACACATATTCTCTTCTATTGAAAGTTACACTTAAGATTGCTGTAATGCAGTTTAAGATATTTTTTTTTACTTCAGTGGTATTTACTTCTCCACAGTTAGAAACCTAGAAGCAAGTAAATTCAAACCAATTAAGTAGGACCTCAATACAAATACACAACAGGAAATTCACTCCACTGAACTCAGTTCCATATAAATCTATGTCGGATTGGGGTATAAATTAAACCAAGTCATTATTATTTCCCATCCACATGAACGATAACATTATTTTTGTAGAGAAGGGCTTTTAAAGAAGACTATGGGATAAACTGCTCCCCACCCTGTGACTGGGGAAGACTCATTTAATCTGGTTTATTCCACTTGTTATTTTTTTTACAATACATTTCACTAGGGTATGTGTGTGTGTGTGTGTGTGTATTTATATCCTTTTATATAAATATAAATGTAAATATAAAATATTTATGTATATCTATAGGGGTGTGTGTGTGTGTGTGTGTGAAAGGATATAAATATTTTAGATAAGATAATATATGATCGCCAGGTTTGTCGCTGAGTGCTCAGAAACGTGAATTTCACCTGAGCCCTCCACTCCTCTCCTCTCCTCACCTCACCTCCCGCTAAACGAATTAGTACCTGGCTAGAAAGCGGGGACACGCGGGACTTCGAAAATACCTGCAAAAAAGCTTTTTTGCCCTCTTGGGTAGCTCCGAAGGAGGACGGCTGTGGTCCCCAGAATCCCCTCCTCCTGCTCCCAAGAATAACGACCTTTGCAGAGGGAAACGGTCAGGGCTGCATTAAACTTAACAGGGCAGGGAGGAGGAGACAAGCTGGCCTCCCCTCAGCCGCCCTCCGGTCAGCGGACTCCCTCCATTGCCTCCCGCCCCGGTTTCCCCAAACCTCATCTTCCCTCAAAGGACTTCTCCTAACTGCCTGCCTGCCTGCCCGCTGGCTCCCCTCCGCGACCAGTCTGAGCTTCCCTTGGGTCGCCAAACCAGCCGTCCTGGGCCGACCTACCTTCTCACCCGCCATCCCCCCTTCCCTGGGGCCGCTGTGGCTGCGGCTGAACCAGCGGCGGCGAGGAAACCTCCGCTCCGTCGCCTCGCCCGAGAAGGACGAACGCCGCGCGGCTGGAGCGAGGGACGCCCCCGCGCGCCCTTTTCCTCGGCTGCGGCGGAGCGAAGATCCCTGGGCGCTTGCGCTCGCTTCTTGTCCCAACGCCTTTCATCGGAAGCGTGGTGTTAAGGGCGATCACAAAGTTCACCGACTTTCCATGTACAGTAGGAGGAGGTAAAAGCAATTTAATCCGGAATCCGTTGATCCCCTTTCTGCAAGGATAAAATGCTTTTAAGTCGGAAAAAGTGCTGCCAGACTCCTAATTTCCGGCCACCATACTCTACCAGGGTTGCCCTTCTACAGTGTTTAAACCCGTATGTTTTACCCTTCGTGCACGCATCCTACTTTTATGTTTACAAGTAGATGTGTTGCTAGATGCTTGAAATATTTAGAATGCAACCCCCATAGCGCATAAATTCGCATGAAATTACACCAATATGGGAATTTGGAGATCATTAATATGATTTGAAGTTTACAGCAGGCAACGCAGACCACGGGCAAATCTCACCAAATAAATTATTTAATTTACAGCCCCCCCCCCCCCCGGCCCTCATAATCCCAAAGTAGTAATTCCTCTTCCATTTCAATTGGTTTGATAATACTGTGATAAAAAAAAATGTCAAAAGTAGTTTTAAGAGTCCTCCCATAATAGCAACTTTGGGATCAAATAGAATTTATGCACTAAATTGAAAAGCAAATCAAAGGCAAATCAGGGTGTCACTCCCAATTTCTTAGGTCTTCCCAGGCTCTGTTGCAAATTTTAATATTTTTTCTCTCAACCATTCCCTTTAATCAATTATTATCTCAATATGTTACATTTTAAGATGAAGTGATGCAGGATTCCATGGGGAGCTAATTTTTTTGGGTGGGTGATGAGAGTTACTAGGGATAGTAGAAAAAAAGAGTTTAATGAAGGCAAAAAAGGATCAGTAAGCTTTGGGAGAAGGGTGAGGACTCAAAAGCATAAAGCAGGGGAGTGCTTGGAAATAGGGGAAGGTGGAATAGATTACTGGTTAGAGAGAGTTCCTGTGATGTCTCCAATCTATATTTATTTATATTTATTTTATTTATATATCAAACTTGTCACCACCCATCTCATTAAAAAGTGACTCTGGGCAGTGACAAATTATGGTGGCTGTTTAGATGTCATCGGAAACTTCTGCACCAGGGAGTGGAGAGCCATGGAGATGGGCTTAAGGGAAATATTCAGAAGCTGTTACAAAAAAATAAAAAGGGCAGAAGCATTCCTTGAAAAGGAAAAGAAAAGGAAAAGGAGGAGGAGGAGGAGGAGGAGGAAGAGATTCAGGCTGGCTCCTCCCTGGCTCACTGGAGTCTAAGGGAGGGAAAGATATATACAATCAGACCTGCAAGATTGCATTAATAAAGCTGGTTCAGTCTCTTTCCTGATCTGGACAGTCTCCAAGGGTTGACACACAGTGGGATTGCTCAGAGAGGATAGATAACCATTTATTTTTCTTTCGTGTGATGTGACAATAGATGGGGTTTTGTTTCTCCAAGACCAGTGGTAGGATGGATGCTTTGCATCTTCTCTGCTTCAGCTGGAGAAAAAGAGGATGAGGGTATCATGTTTTATTTTTTATTTTTTTATTTAAGCATTTATGGAACTGCCCAGCTCAGACAATGTGACTCTGGGCAGTGTACAAAAAGGAAAAAGAAAGAACATGCATAAATAACAAATTCAAAACGGTATATCTTGTTAAGACTTAGTAAATAAAATTGTGATCAGAACTGAAACCTCCCGTAACTTGTCAAATTGTGAGCTCTACTCATACTGATCTCAAAGCCCAGGGAGAGGGCCAGCTCTTAACTGCCTTTCTAAGGGCCTGCAGGCTGGGGCCAACTGTAGTTTTGGGGCAAGGAGTTGTTTTCTGCATTTAAAGATTGGCAGAAGTAAAGGCAGGGTTAGTTTCAAACGGCTTTGTTTTCAGGGGGACTGAAAATGCTGAAGATACAGAAGTGCCTACTGCCAGCCCAGTCTGGCCTAGTCCACAAACCTGAGTTGATGACCCAGGAAATGAATGCTGGTCGATTATATCGGGAGCAGGCATTTTACCATCACAGCCACCTTTATGGTGGCAGTCTGTATGTTCCTTTAAAAACATTTTGGTACAGATAAATATTTTTTAAATGGCCGATTTTGGATCAGAGCCATTTCAAATGGGGCCAGATCACCTCTTTTTTGCCCCTGTATCTCCAAGGGAAAAAAGAAAATTGGGGCTAAATTCTCCTCATAATGAACAGGGTCGTGCAAACCAAATGAGAATATTAAGATTAACCTAACCTTGACATTTGAAACAAAAATTTCTAAAGCAGGTCTGTACAACTTGAAGAGGGAAAAGTTCCACACTGATACATTAAAAATAATCGAGGGCAGCAAAGGAATGGTTTTGGGGAAAATGGAAGTTTATTACTAGAAAAATGAAGAATGTGACACTATTTAAGTACAAAAAACATGATATATTGCATCTTTTTTCAGCAGCAACTTTTGTATATTGTGGGCTCAATATTGTTGATATTCTTAAAAAGTCTTGCAAATGTTCATTAGTGATGAAAGAACAATGGTTGTTTTTATTTATGTTCATGATCGAAAATGTTTGTTCGCATATAAATGTGCTTTCAAAAAGTTTTCTGAGCAGCTTTGATCAGTTTTTAAATTTTTTTCTTCTCTAAACATTTGTAAAAGTCAGTCAAACTACTTTTCTGAAATTTAGATTTATAAGTTCCTGAACATTGCAATTCAGTTATTTCCATTTGGAAATCTAGTGGTATTTCTTCTGGATTTACAGAAAATGGTTTTTTAGTCATATTTAATTGAATCTCTTCTTCATTGGTCAAAGCAAACTTTTTGTTGAAGACTAACATGCTCTCCATATTTTTTTTAGCTCAGTATTGCTTGCATTGAGGAATATGCTGAGCACAAGTAGGAAAGTAACCCGGTTCTTCTTTCTTGAGTTTATTTATTTATTTATTAATCAAATTTATATAGCCGCCCATCTCATGAGAAATGGCTCTGGGCAGCGTACAATAATCAAATAAAAGCAATACATATATTAAAAAGTAATTTAAAATATAAAAAGTCAACATTAGAAATATAGATTAATTACTAAAATATATATACAAACCCCAGACAGAGAGAGAATGAGTACATCCACCTCAACAGTGGAGCCATCTAAACAAGTTTCCAATTCCCTGGGACCCCCAGGCCTGGTGACATAACTAGGTCTTGAGGGACTTCCAGAACATCAAAAAGGAAGGAGCTAACCTAATGTTGTGGGGGGAGAATGTTCCATAAGGTGTTCTATAGGGTGGGCGCCACAGCAGAGAAGGCCCACCGCCTGGGACCCACCAAATGTAGGTCCCTGGCAGATGGTATCCACAGCATGCCTTCTGTGCCGGATCTAATGGGGCGGGCCGATAGAATCAGGGAGAAGTAGTCCCTCAGATAACCCAGTCCCATGCCATGAAGGGCCTTAAAGGTTAAAACCAGCACCTTGCATTTGATCTGGAAGTAAACTGGCAACCAATGCAGCTCGCTGAGCAGAGGCATAACATGTGCTGTCCTAGAAGCACACATAACTACCCATGCCGCTGCATTCTGTACCAGTTGAAGTTTCCAGATATTCTTCAAGGGCAGCCCCATGTAGATTGCATTCAGTAGTCCAATCTGGAGGTGACTAGGGCATGAGTGACTGTAAGCAGAGCCTCCCAATCCAGGAAGGGGTGCAACTGGCACATAACACGAAGCTGTGCGAAGGCCCACCTAGCCACAACTGCCACCTGCTCTTCAAGCAGGAGTTGTGAGTCTAGGAAGACCCCCAGATCACAGACTGGGTCTGTCTGGGCAGTGCCACCCCATCCAGCCCCAAAGATGGCATAGTGCCAGGTTCAGCCCAAAGAATTCCAAGAGACAATGCAAATACAGTTCTGTTGCATTTATTAGCTTCGACCTCAGGACAGAAATCTCACCAGACTGAACCTTAGTTCCCACGCCAGCCAGCCACAATGTCGTAAATTCCTTAGGGAGGTGCCAGCCTCATCTTCTTGAACTTCTCATGCTCCTGTTGGGGGCTAAGAACACGCTTACCTCCCTGAGCCTGGCCTTCATAAGTCCACTCCATCACACATAGTCCTAGAACCAGTAGGCCCCAAAACCCAGAGCAACTCAGTCTTTTCAGGGTTCAGCTGAAGCCTGTTGTTCCCCATCCCTCACAGACCATCTCAGACCCCATCCACACCCTCCCTTGAAAAGATGTAATTTCATTTTAAATGTTTTTATTGAACTATACATTTTAAAGATTAGTTGATCTTTTCCTTGAAGCTACAGAATCAGATTATTTAGATGAATTGTGCCATTGCAAAAGAAAAAGAGGTCATAGTTCCATTCTTCATCTTCAAGCTCTTTGAATTGTCTTGGTTCATTTGGAAGAAATGTTGTTACTTCGTCTTTTATAGAAACAAAACTCTGCAGCACGCATCCTTGACTTAACCATCTTACTTCTGTGTGATAAATTAAGTCATTACGTTCAGCTTCCGCTTCCTCAAGAAATGTTTGGAAGATTCTATGTTTTAGTCCACTCCTGTGGAGATGATTAACAATAGAGATCACCAATAATATCATATGATCAAATTTTAAAACCTTACAAAATTTGCAGATGAATGGTATTAGGTGATTTCTCATCTGATGTAGTGTTCAAGAAGAGCAACTGCTCCAAACTTTTTGTCATTCATGGCTGGTGCCCCGTCAGAGCAAATCACCTTCAAATTTTTCAAATCCAGTTTCAATGTTTCTTTAAGACATTTTATGACTTCATCGTAAATTATTTTTCCAGTTGTGCAGCCAGTTATGGAGCACATTCTGGTAAGCTCCTCAATAATTTCAAAGTTTGTACTGATTCCTCTTATAAAAATGAGCAACTGCATTGTGTCTTTTAAATCAGTACTTTCATCACCAGCTAATGAATTAAAGAGAAATTGTTTAGATTTCACAGCTAACTGATCACTAAGATTGGAAGAAATGTCAGCTATTATTCTTTGAACGCTCATTCAGAATATACTAATATTAGCAAATACTGCTTTCTGGGCATAAACTAGACACAACAATTTGCGTATATTCCTTAAAAAATCGCTTTCTGTAGAACATTTTCCTGCAACAGCAATTTCCCTGCAATTTCAAAGCTCACTTGAGTAACTGTCTCATTTTCAGTATTTACAGGTGAAACTCGAAAAATTAGAATATCGTGCAAATGTTCATTTATGTCAGTATGGCAACTCATAAGGTGAAACTAATATATGAGATAGACGCATTACATGCAAAGCGAGATATGTCAAGCCTTACTTTGGTGTAATGGTGATGATTATGGCGTACAGCTTATGAAAACCCCAAATTCACAATCTCAGAAAATTAGAATAGTGTGAAAAGGTTCAATATTCTAGGCTCAAAGTGTCCCACTCTAATCAGCTAATGAATCCATAACACCTGCAAAGGGTTCCTGAGCCTTTCGATGGTCTCTCAGGCTGGTTCAGTAGGAATCACAAGCGTGGGAAAGACTGCTGACCTGACAGTTGTGCAGAAAACCATCATTGACACCCTCCATAAGGAGGGAAAGCCCCAAAAGGTAATTGCAAAAGAAGTTGGATGTTCCCAAAGTGCTGTATCAAAGCACATCGATAGAAGGTTATGTGGAAGGGAAAAGTGTGGTAGAAAAAGGTGCACAAGCAGCAGGGATGACCGCAGCCTGGAGAGGATTGTCAGGAAAAGGCCATTCAAAAGTGTTGGGGACTTTCCCAAGGAGTGGACTGAGGCTGGAGTTAGTGCATCAAGAGCCACCACACACAGACGGATCCTGGACATGGGCTTCAAATGTCGTATTCCTCTTGTCAAGCCGCTCCTGAACAATAAACGTCAGAAGTGTCTTACCTGGGCTACAGAAAAAAAGAACTGGTCTGTTGCCCAGTGGTCCAAAGTCCTCTTTTCTGATGAGAGCAACTTTTGCATCTCATTTGGGAACCAAGGACCCAGAGTCTGCAGGAAGAATGGAGAGGCACACAATGCACGATGCTTGAAGTCCAGGGTGAAGTTTCCACAGTCTGTGTTGATTTGGGGAGCCATGTCATCTGCTGGTGTTGGTCCACTGTGCTTCATTAAGTCCAGGGTCAACGCAGCCGTCTACCAGGAGATTTTGGAGCACTTCATGCTTCCTTCCGCAGACGAGCTTTATGGGGATGCTGACTTCATTTTCCAGCAGGACTTGGCACCTGCCCACACTGCCAAAAGTACCAAAACCTGGTTCAATGACCATGGGATTACTGTGCTTGATTGGCCAGCAAACTCGCCTGACCTGAACCCCATAGAGAATCTATGGGGCATTGCCAATAGAAAGATGAGGGACATGAGACCAAACAATGCAGCGGAGCTGAAGGCTGCTATTGAAGCATCCTGGTCTTCCATAACACCTCAGCAGTGCCACAGGCTGATAGCATCCATGCCACGCCGCATTGCGGCAATCATTGCTGCAGAAGGGGCCCAAACCAAGTACTGAGTACATATGCATGCTTATACTTTGCAGAGGTCCGATATTGTTCTATTTCCAATCCTTGTGTTATTATGTTATGTAATATTCTAATTTTCTGAGATTGTGAATTGGGGTTTTCATAAGCTGTACGCCATAATCATCACCATTATACCAAAGTAAGGCTTGACATATCTCGCTTTGCATGTAATGCGTCTATCTCATATATTGGTTTCACCTTTTGAGTTGCCATACTGACATAAATGAACATTTGCACGATATTCTAATTTTTCGAGTTTCACCTGTATATTCTTGAAAAGCTGTTCTCTAGTGAGAGTTTTCAGTAAACTAGCGACTTTAATTTTTTTCTCATTGCAATATAGTATAATTTAGCAAGGTCATGATGTTTTGTTTCAGAGTGTCGTTGGAGATTATATTCTTTCAGGATGCTTACTGTTTCGTGACACACAAGACATGAGTTTTTCTTTCAGTTGAGAAAAAAATATTTGTCCATTCTGCATTAAAAACTTTGTGTTCTGATTTGATTTGATTTGATTTTCCTCCTGTTTTGTTTATTTACAGTATTGTGGGTTTATGATAAAAAAAATCAAAGTTGGGTTTTAATTTAAGAAGAATGTTTACCTTTATTAAGCCCATGGATGTACAACCAGTAGCACACAAAATATAACGTAAAAGTGAATTCACAGGAAAATTAATAACCATATGTTAAGGTAGGGGGAAATTATTTATTTATTTATTTATTTATTAAATTTATATGCCTTTTATATTTATACCTTATAAAAACAAATGAGATGTAAAAAGTAAAAATATCATACAAAGCTACAAAGGTGCCCACACAGCTAAACCCTTAATTCCTATGGATCTATACACATTTGGATTTTACTACCTCCTGCCTTATATTCTATTTTTTAAAGAAAACAAAATCACCTGGGAAAATGCTATTCTGCCCCTCAACAAATAATGTTTGATAATAATAATAATAATAATGCTGCTGCTGCTGCTGCTGCTGCTGCTGCTGCTGCTGCTGCTGCTGCTGCTATGGGGTTTTTTTTTCCTTTTGAGATAGCCATTCAGATATTGTGACTTAATCAACTGAAATAGAGGTGCGGCAACTGTTTGAAAGATTATCTTGCTGTTTTTCATCCCAATAGGTTCAATTGTCAATTGTTTTTAGATATGCAACATAGGAAGAGGATTAAAACCCAAAGACCTAATGTGCAGTTCAAATTTAATTAAAAGGGAAAAGAGGGTTAGAGAACCCACATCCTGCTTATTTTCTCCTTGGATTGCAGCCAGAATAATTGTATGAAGGCTTAACTGCTGTTTCCACATTGTCTCTGTAGGAGCCAACACTGGAATCTTGATGGTCAACTATTTCCAGCTTCCTTACTGTAGTTCACTCTCTCTGCTCTAAGATATTCTGTCCCATGGACAGCTGCAGTTGTCAGAATCCTGAATCTCATGAACCAAACACAACGGAATAAACCACATGCTAAAGGTAAATATACTTTCAGGTTGAAGTTAGTTCCTGGTGTTTGCATCCATGCAATTTTCTTATCAATGTTATTAAAGTTACTTGCTTTTACTGCCTTCTGGGAATTTTTTTTACTTCCAGTTTAGCCAACAGCCCTTCAACTACTGGGCAGTTCCCAATCCAAGATTGTATCAATATGAACTGATGTTAAGCAGCCTGGTGTGCAAGAAAACAGCCAAGCTCACTGAACTCCAAGAATTCAGCATTTAATCAGTAGCATTTTTCAGTGCTCAGAAGTAATGTTTGAGGTCATGTGAGAAGATGAATACGACAGTTTCATTAAAGCAACCACATCTGTTTTCAGGATCACACTGCTGCTGCAGAGAGGCTTCTGGAAATGGAGGTGGCCTCTTTAATGTATGTCAGACAGATGCTGCATTTGCACTCCTACATATCCTGAAGCATCTCTTCTAACCTGAATCTGAAACAGCCCTACTAACCAGGGCCAGCCCTGCTTCCCTTCTGAGATCAGCCAAGTACTGCCTTGTTGTTACCTGCTAAGGCTCTATACAGGTAGTCCCTAGGTTAAGAATGCCCAGGTTACAGATAACCCATAGTTAAGAACAGAGCCTATTGTAGCAAAATTCGAGTTAAATACACAATGATTTGAGTTAAACATACAACAGTTCAAGTTCATTATACAATAATACAGTATTATACAATAATACTGTTTCGGCTTACGTACAAATTCGACTTAAAGACAGACCTTGGGAACGGAACTTGTTCTTAAACTGGGGACTACCTGTAATCTGCATTCAGAACGGTAAATCTAAAAGTGTTGTACATGCTTCAAAAATGATTCAGAGCAAGCACTTTGGATTTCACACAAGTATAATGCCTCTGTGCTATTGATTAGAGCTGTCCCTCTTTTTTCTGGCTCATGTGTCAGCCTGAAAAGAATGTGTGAGTGCTTTAAGAGTTGTATTAGCTTTAATGAGTCAATTCCTTAAAGCAGCCACCTCCAGACAAGTGGACAAATTTAAAAATACAGTAAATATAATGAAATACAATCACATACAATACAACAAAATTAAACACATATTATAATGAATGCCTATAAGATGTCCAGGTGTATCACTGAAAGCTCTCAGATGTCAAGATTTGTAAAAATATTTTTAACTTCTGTGTCAAGTCCTCCCCATCTGACTCCCAATTCCGAAGTATTCTCATGCAACCAGGCTTGGTTCAGAAAAATACTCTTTATTGAGTGGTACAGGTAGCTTGTAAACAGAACATTGCTAAAACTAAAGCCTTGGTTAAACTTCCCTCTATTTATCCCCCCTCCCTTGATTGCCGGGCGCCTTGAGTCTTCTCCACTGGGTGGTGACCTTTTTCCTTCCTCCCCCCTCCTCCCCGAGCCTCTTCCTGGCTCTTTGGGGCCCCAGCTGCCTTGCCGGCAATCAAGCCAGGCGAAATTGCCCATATATGGTTAAGCTGCTTCCCAGCTCCCATTACAACCATTAACAGAACCCCCCCCCCCCCTTTAGTTACTAGTGGCAGAACCAATTCACTCTAACTCCCAACAACTGCAATACAATGGCAAACAACAACAGATGGGTGATGCAGGTTCTGACATTCTGTCTGTAGTGAAGTTAATTAAACCTTTATTTATAGTGGGACATAATCCATAAATCTGATTTACCTATTGCATATATGTTTAACTTGTCCTCTGAGAGGTCAAGACAGTATAAGTAGCAGTTTCTTAATTTTATCTCTAATCCTGTGAACTAAATTGGATTGAGAAAATGGCTAATCCAAAGTCATTCATGGAATTCTGTGGTTGAGAAGGGGTTGAACTTCAGTCTCCCCATTTAGTCCCCCATTCCTCAACTTCATGTCAAATCCATATGTATTGCAGGGCGCAAACCTGAGTCCTCAGGACCACATGTAACTGCCCCCCACCCCAGGCCTAGATGCAACTTTCATAGATCCTTCATATTTTCTGTTGAATTGCAATTTATTATGTCATGAAACTGAAAAATTATTAAATGCATGAATGTGTTCACATAAAGTATTTATTTATTTAGATGATTTATGCGCTGTCCAATCTTAACTTACAAGAATCATTACAAGGAAATTTTCCTAAAAATCAGCTGTCAGGGAGCATTAAAAACGTTAAATAAAACAGCATTAAAGCATAATTAATATCAAACATACACACCAAAACAGTACTTTTAAATCCATGTCCAAATTCATAACAAACATAAATGGAATCTGCTTTCTTGCCACAAGTTTGTGATTCCAGTTCCTGCATTCTGGGACAACAGACTAGGCTTTCTTCCATTGAAGAAAGCTATCATACTTCCTGTCCCCCAGCCAAGAGGGACAATTTGAAGGATCACATCAGGGCCCACTAGGCAAGTAAGCACTGAATTGATGGGGAGGCAGGAATTTTGGGAATGTAAATCAGCAGGGAAAAAAAGGGGAGGGGGAATACAAAGAGAAGTGCAGGGACTCAGCAGGTAAGTAGCAAATCCGAAGAGCAGAAAGTTTTGGGACTTGGGTAACCAGGAAAAAGGCCGGTAGGAAAAAGAATGCAGGGCCTTCTACTTCTTTTTTTCTTGTTTTCCATTTCTCTTCAGCCAATTCTCTATCTCCTGACCTCTGCAGATGTAGATGTCAGAGGTCAGGAAATACAAAATAAGCAGTTACAGCAAAATAAAAATAAAAGTAGGGGAGAAATAAGAGGGATCCTGGAAGCCCTTTCACATCATCATCATCATCATCATCAGTGTCAAATGGATATTCTTTCCCTCAATTAAAGTGCAGTGCACATCTTTTGACCTACATGTTTGGGGAAATTACTTTTCCATTCAGAGCTTTCTAGTGGTTAAGCAGGTTGAATGGAGAGAACTGACAAGTGAAAACTGAGCCCAAGTAATATCATTCACTTTTTCTTGAAATAACTGGAAAAAAACACAAACAATTAAAGTAAGCCTTGGGTCTAATTCTTTCTGACTTATAGGCACAGTTGTGTATTAGTGTTCATGTTCTACCGTGAAAAATAAGAAAACATGAATTTTTGGTATGTATTTAAAATGTGGAGGAATAGACCATTACGGTGTATCCCACACAATTTTGTGTCATCTTCAGATCTGATGAACATTCCTTCTATCTTATCTATGTCTTTAGTAAAAATATTGATGAGTAGAGAGGCCCAGAATTGAATCTTTTGGCATCCTATCTCACCACTTACGTTATGTAGAAATAAAGATTATATTATGTCTACACCATTCCCACAATCAGTTAAAGAAGTAATCTAATCAAAAGATGGAATAAGGATGGTCTAGCAAGACTTGTTCTTGACAAATTCATACTGACCTCTGTTATCAAACTGTTTTATGGAAGACTATAAGGTCTTCCAGAGGAATAGATGGCCCTCATCCTGCTGGTATTTTATAAACAAGCTAAAACAGTTATATTTCAATGTGTGTTTGGCCCTTCAATTGGGTTAGTTTAGTTTTAAGTACACCTATGATATTTATTAATGATTTTTAATGATATTACTTTTACATTTATTTATTAAACGTACAATCATAAACCAAAAGAGCAATAAGAATTTAGGTAAATCAGATAAAATAAACAGCAGTAGATTAAAAAACTGATAGGAAAAAGGAAAAAAAATAGAAAATAATAGCACTATTATTAATCATATTCATAGATAAAAGAAGGCCTTTAGAGCTTCATAAGCCCATGTGGGAACCAAGAATTACAAAATTAGAACACAGCATCTAACATCATCTTGACCAATGTGCAAACTATAAAAATATTTTGTTGACCTACTGTATCAAAGCAGACTATGCAGTGCATTTCAAAAAATCCCAGATGCTTTAACACATGCTTTCAGAAATCAGTGCAGTCTTCCTGAAATTTCTTGGAACCAGGTCCGTATCCACGTCTGTGTTTAAATGTGGAGACCAAATTCTCTTTGATTTGTTCTTGAGGTAAAAGCATGCTAGTAAGCAAAACAGGGTCTTTTTTATGTTCCACTTCATAAAAAGGACAAGTCTTTAAATGTACAGCCATGGATGGAATATTGCTGAGTTGCCAGCTATTAATAGTGGAGAACAGACTGCTAAATTTCCAGATCTAGCAAAAGATATAAACAAGAAAGAGCAAGAAAATGTCAATGTTGTGATAATAAGATCTTGCAAACAGCTCTTCACAATATGAACCAAAGGAAAGCATGGACAAAATTTAATATTATGTAATTATTTCACTAACTGTGTCATAGTGAAAACAGGGGAGTATAAGAATAAATTCTGATTTTTAAAAAATGGAAGATGTATCAATTATAGGAGTTAAGGAACTCGGATTTTAACAAAATATTTGTAGGCTTTAATAAAGAGGCTAAATGTATGAACAAAAGAAGATACCACTGCTGTGGGTAGAATTGCAAAGGATCGAAAATAATAATTTGGTCTATTTAGGTCAACACCTTGCATTGCACTTTGTCAGCTAGACCTTCCAGCCTTCCCCAAATGAATATATGTTCCTTCTTCTGCACATAGACATTCTTTTCATTTATGTTTTTTCCTGGTATCTCACTCCTTGGTATCTAAAGTTAAGGCAAATAACACAGATGGTATAATTATTGCAGACCATGTACCTCTGCAAATAGCCTCATCCAACAATAATTTGCGTGCATTTTACAGAGCATCTTTGAATGTATCAATCTATTTTTATTATAGATGAAACAAGAGATGGTAGAATTTTTCATATCAGCAGAGACTCAGTTTCATTGCTGACTTTTGAATGGGATATAACAAAGTATTTATAAGAGATTGTATTGTTGGATACACTTTTCATAAAAAGCAGCAACACTATTCAAAGTTAAATCTTCAGAGGAGAAAATAAAGGATTATTAACTCTGTTAATCTTTAATCCCGCCCATATTTTCAGCAATATAGATCTTTGGTTTCTGCTAAGTATTTAACAAGTACACTGCCCAAATAGAACTCTTTTTACATTGTATCAGGAAATAATACTGGAAAGAGGGAGAGAATTTGGGATTACCATAGCTATCACAGAATGAGATTACTGATCTCACTACCTTTTCTCTTCAAGAAGTGGTGGCTACAATTAAATGTATGGAAGTGGGAATGCATTTGGCCGTGATGATTTTCCAGCTAATCAGTACAAAGAGTATAATGTGTGGTTACCTCCTGTTCTGTTGGCAGAATATACCGAAGCTTTTTCTAGTTTCAGTGAGGTATATACAGTCCTTTCATAGAACTACCTCCTATACCTCTTCTATTGTAGACCTATTTCTTTGATAAATGCAGATGCCAAGATCTAAAGAGCTGCCAGGGATCCCTAGACTGCAGTGGGTCTTCCAACTGTTGTGCATGTAGCTCAGGCTGGGTTTATCTGGGGGTCATCAATACTCTGATAATATTAGATGTTTAATGATGTAAGTGCTTTAGCTCAAAACACTAAGAATCCAGCAGCTATTATTTCTTTGGATGTTGAGAAACCTTTTTATACAATTTTTTAAAAACTTCTGAACAAGTACTGATTTAATATGGGTTTTTGTAGTTTTATAGTGTGAATTCATTTTTTTAGAACCCTAAGTCATATGTTGTGCCCTTTTTTAAAGTTATACCATGATAAGTGTGGGAAGCTTTCTTCTTTTCAAATCTGGTTTTGGAACTTCTTGCTTGTATTACTGACAATATTAAAGAAATCATATAGGAGAGACATATCAGCTATAAACTCCCATTCCTATTCTTATTTCAGTAATATATGTGTTAGTATCATGCCTGGTTTCTCTTTAAATTAGAATAAATGGTACTGTGTCTCAGTAATATTTTTGACATATATTGGGATTGGAGTATTAGATTACATTCTTTGCTTATCTCTACATAAGGGTTGTTGGGAAGCTTTCTCAGCTGAGGGAGGCAGTGTGATGTAGTGACTAAGGCACTGAATTAGGAGAAGAGACCAGATTCTAGTACACCCTCAGCCACAGAAGCTCGCTGGGTGACTTGACTGGCCATTCTCTTTTAGCCTAAGGCTAAAATGGTGTTGGGAAGATAGAAAGAGGGAGTGTTGGGTATGCCACGTTGTGCTCCTGAAGGAAAGGTAGGATATAAATCAAATACATTAATGGGTAATTTGAAGTTATCTGCAACTTTGACACAAATGAAAGAAGACAGTATGGTTGCCTGTTCTCAGGAGCCTTCCTCAGGTGAGGAAGAGGACCTGAAGGAGGCATCCCAAAAAGCAGACCCTCAGCAATTATGCTGAGCTAAAAAGCAGCCCCACTGTTCCTGTCTTGGCTTATATCAAAAATATCAGGAGATTCCAGATCAGAGATTTTATTCAAACACCATTGTTCACTATTGTACTTGTCAGGAAGTCATGACATGGCAAAATCATAGATTTCAATATATATCCTAAAAATAGATTTCCAGACTATGCTATCTGTGGTATCAGTTGGTAAATAAAATGTTCTCTGTAGAAAGAAACATTTGTATTTTAATTTGATTCCAAGTCATATTCTTTTTATATATATAATAATTTTATTGAACATTACAATTAAAAAGATAAGAATTAATACAAACTAAAGAAAAAGAAAAAGAAAAAAATAGGCAGAAAAGAAATATATATATATATATATATATATATATATATATATATATATATATATATAAAGAAATGACTTCCCCCTTCATAACAACGACATAAACAGTTTTAGTAACTTACCACCTTCTCTTAAAGTACAACAAATGATCTTTCCACCTGTTAGCTGCCTAGCTACCTCATTTTATACCAATGACAACTTCTGAACACTTGTAAAAACAGCCCTAGATATTGTACACTGTAATAATCAAGACAGGATGTAAGCAAGGCATGTCAAATCTGACTGTTTCAGGAACACTTGCAGCTGGTACAGTAGTCATAATTGCACAAAGATGTTCTTCACCACAGCTGCCAACTATGTTCAGTGAGAGATAACAGTCAAAGAGCATTGCCATGCTGCAGATCTATTCTTTCAGAGATAATACAACCTCACACCAAATAGGATGAACCTCTGACTCTATGTCTGGCTTCTACTGACCAACACCACCTCCATCTTGTCTGGATTTAATTTCAGCTTTCTCTCCCCTAGCTTATGGTGCTGGGAGACTTCTGTGGGGGAGACAATCAGTGACAGCCCAAGAGTTCATGGTCACCTTGACAATCTTGGACTTTAAGATAATTGTACTCCTGATGACCTAATATGTGAGAGGCCATATGTTAGATCTGGTTTTTATCTCAGAGCAGATGTGAAATACCTCAGCCAGGGGGACATCTTGAAGGAAGTAGCGATGTACCCTTTCTTCATGAAGCCATTACTTGTCCCAGCAATTTTAGAGAACTATCAGCCAGTCCAATCTTCCCTTTTTAAAGAGGGCTGTTGAGAATGTGTTAGGCTTGCAGTTGCAGACAGCCCTGAAGGAAATGACAGCAAGGCTCTATAGTTACTGGCCAATTGTTTATTCCTTGGGCAGGAAATTTGAACTTGAATTTAAAGTCCTTAGCTTGCATCCAATAATGACCCACAGTATATCTAATATGTGTCTGTAGGTTCTATGGGTCCATTGACATCACAATTGTTACATTTTATATCTTGTCATAAATTGAAATCACCAATATTTGGCATAAGCAGTGCTTTTGGAAAACTTCAAACTTTTTCCAATAATTTTGAAGCAAGGTGTAAGATTCTGCACTTCGTACATAGCTGCATTGAAAATATTAAAGATCAATAGAAGTGCATTTGCTAGGAGTGCTTATGCTATTTTTGTGCCAGAGGCACCATGTCAGTGCTCCAAAGGCTGAGGCAACATGGCTGATTTGATTGTTGATACCGGCTGTGGCAGCAGCTGCTTTCTGTTCTTGGACAAATGAGCCAAGGGATTGAAATTGTTCGACTTACCTAATCTGAGCTCCATCAAAATGGGTGATTGCCTGAGAGCCCTCAGTTATGAATATTTTGGTCTTGTCAGTATTAATGGTTAAGTATATGGATAAGCAGTTCTTACATCAAATAGAATGTCATACGCTTCTCTTTCAATCTCTGCAAAAATCAGCCTGTCATCAGCAAATGAATTCCTTGTCCAAATGTTATACTACACTGAGTAGCAAAGATTCTCCACATGATTGCATCTATCACGGAGCTGAGCAGCAAGGGAGATGCAATGCAGCCTTGTTTCACATCAGCATATACAAGGAAGCCTTTGGACATTTTGCACAATTAGAAGTTTGGGGTCCCTATATACCTCCTGCAAAAGGCATACTCTTTCAGCAGGCACATCTGCAGTGAGTGTCTTCCATGGTGTTGGCTGATGGATACCATCAAATGCCACAACAAAGTCAGTGAACACAGCAGTGAATCTCTTTCTACACCTGATGTGCTCCTCAAGCAGTTGTACAAATATTTGGTCAGAGCACCATCTTTCTTCTCAGGCTAGTTGCTTTCTTCTTTTCTGATACCTTTTGCTGGTTTACTTTCATCAGTGCCTTGCCTACAATTGATAACAGGCTAACAGTTATTCTTGTACTCCTGGGTGCAAAGTAATTTATTATAGTTCATAGTTGTGTACATTATTTTACTACTAAACATAGGGATGTAACTGCTAAGAGTTGGTTGTGATTGGGACAGCATATAAACCTAGTAAAATCAACCAGTCAGTCTATCCCATTACAATTGTACCATGGACAATTTAGTTGCAAGATACTGCAGGAAAAAAAATGAAAAAAACCCCTATGTTCTTATCAGTGTCTGTATTTAATTTTTTCCAGCATCTATGCTTGTATTGGAAGATTCCTTTCTCAAGGGAAATTAGAATGAACAAATAAAATAATATGACCTTATAGTATTTTTACTAACCTCCAATTAAAAATGACATTATTTACTGTATTACATGAGAATACTCAACAACAAAACAATTTGTGGTGCTTCACAGTATGTGTCAGCTCAAGTGTCATGCATATTATGAAATGTCCTTGTGACCTGATGTAAGTTCACTTACAAATTTAAAGTTTAGAATAGGGTAACATGATAAAAAACATACAAGATGAAAAGAACCTTCATAATAATTTGAGCTACTGAGCACATAATCTTTATAACAGGGCAAAATTTAGAAAACTTGGGTACTTAGTAAAGAGGCAGATTTTGAGGTTGGATATCAGAACTCCTAGAGGGAGATTATATGTCTGTCTTTGGTTAAGGTGTATTACATGTATTTTGATCATTCAATTATTGGCACAAAAAATTGGGGGAAAGGGATTCACAATCTTTGTTCAAACATATTATTTATAATAATACATTATTAAAGTTCAGTGGAATTCTTGTTATACTTTGAAATTAAATTGAACTCCTGGTAACTTCATGTGTATGTCTACATAGTTTCCTTGACAGCAGTATGAAACTGATTTGCGCCATTGCTTCTACAGGGAAGGTTTTTTTTTTAAATGTCCCAGGACTGTTCATCGCTGGTATTTCCTGGAGCTCCCCCATTTAAGCACTAACTAGGTCAGATCCTGCTTACCTTTTCAAGATCAATCAAGGTTGCCTGGGTTTTACCACTCGGTGCAGCTGTTACCATTCAGTGTTTTAACAGAGTAAAAATTAGTTACAGAATTTTTATTTCATTTTCTTCAATCTATTTATTGTATTTCAGAAGTAATTACTTTTTTGTTGCCTTGGCAATATTAATGGAATGTAATTAGTTAGATTGTTTTTTATATATGAGTATACTCTTTTTATGAACTATTGTCAAATAGCAATTACCCAGCAACCTCTTCTGGATATGACTGAACAGAAAGGACTGGAATCACTGCAAAACAGTAGACCTCAAAGCCAGCTGGTCCATAAAGATAGGTATGAAAAGCCACAAAGCATTCCAAGAGAATTAGCAAGGCCACACCCTATCCACCTATCCAGTATAGGTCATCCACCAAAGCACTGTCAGTATCATATTCTGAACAGAAGCCTGTCCAGATTCATATGGAGTTCTGTGGCCACTATTTTCTTGATTACCTTTCCCAGGAATAGAAAACACATGTTTCATGTAAAGCCTTTCTTTACTCATGATCTCTAATGGACACCAACCCTTGCTGTGCTGATTGAAAGAACTGCTGACATAATTGTGCATTATCCTGACTTCTTTCACTCTACTCTGGGTTTTGTGCTATGGAAAACAGTGGGATAAGTCTGCTTGGAGAAGAAATTAAGCCTGAATCATGAGGATGGGGGCTAACATTCAGGTTGCCAAGCTGTTCATCAGAATATGACTGTATACAGCTAATAAACCAAGGCTCTTAGATTGGGTTAAGTTCATTTATCTAGCCATTATATATTTGATCTGAGTGCCCTATCATATTTATTTCCTTTCTTAGTGTAGTTCACTTACGTTTAATTGTTACTAGCCTACTGTACCACAGTTAAGCAATATATATCTATTTGTCACTGAGACAGAAAATGGAGCTTGGAGTCTAGTGTTACATAGAGAGGATCACCTCATGAGTTGTGGGCAGAACCTGACTGTGCTAGTACTTGGCTTGCAAAATTCACCAGTTATGGAGTAAAAACACAAAAGCATAAAAATCAGAGAAAGTCAGCTGTCTATGATTCTTGCCAATCATTCTGAAATCTGTCATTTGGTGATCCTGAGACCCTTGATTTGAAATGTTTAGGTCAAATCCTATGATTGTGCAATTCTGCTTGTCACAGGATTGTTTAAACTACAGTATGTGCATGCTCAATTAAAATTACTTTGTAATGCTAAAAATATCTATTAACTTAGAAACCAATGTAAATATCCATCAATCCTCCTATTTGGCTAATTCTTCTGCCCTTTTCAGTACCCCCAGCACTTGCCTTTCCGCAGACTCTCCAAGATGTGCCTCCATGAGAATATCTCTTCTTTTTCCATAGCAGAAAAACCATTCCTCTCTCATGCAGCAGAGTAGCACAGATGTCCCTCATCTGTACTGATACCTGGGCCAGCTGGGACAAGCTAACACTATCCAAAAATCCAGCAATGTACTTCAGAATCTCCAAGGGAAGACTGGTTAGAACAATCCTTTCTTTCCTTTGTTTGTTTCTGATAAAGTTACTTTTCTTTGCTTCTGAGAGCGTAGGATCAATCTCTGGCTTGACAGCAAATGTCATAAGGTGTGGGTTGTAGATAACACTTGCCTTTTGCCCAGAAGGGTGCCAAGGATATTGAACAAAAGTGCACCCCAGATAGGCAAGCGGACAGCGACGCTGGAACCACCCATTTAGGCAGGACTCAATATCAGCATGAACATTCTTGAAATGTGAAGAAAACTCATCTCTCCTAAAAAAGTGGTTGCAAGAGAATGTAAATGCAGAGCTGCTTTTGTTGTACCTTTGGGTTACACTCTCACTGTGAAGCTGTAAATGGAGATCCAGCGGGTCTTTTGTATCTAAAATATCTTCTAGAACAGCTCTTGAAGAAAAAGGTTGGGCAGCAAAGTTGTATGTTTGAGTCCCAATATCCACATATAAGGCATCAATAGACTTCGTTTTAGATATCTCATGGCCTTTTAGTTCCTTCTCAAGAGCACACAACAGTGTAGTTTTTATTTCATTTGATTTGGGAAATTCTTCAAGATCTATGTCCAACTCTGAAGTATCCAGGGATATGTTCTTACTTGGCTTTTTTTGTGCCACAGGATCCCCAAGCTTTGCTCTTTTGCCACAGTAACTAAGTGGTGGTCTGAAGGTGGTCTCAGTCTTCAGTTCCTGAACTTCCAGATTTCCATATACAAAGTCT
The DNA here is from genome assembly GCA_030867105.1 of Liasis olivaceus. Taxonomy (NCBI): domain Eukaryota; kingdom Metazoa; phylum Chordata; class Lepidosauria; order Squamata; family Pythonidae; genus Liasis; species Liasis olivaceus. The sequence continues at coordinate 156,278,619 of CM061348.1, read as the reverse complement.
TTTTCTCTGGGGGTGCAAGCAGCCATCTGACCAAAATGAATGAGCATCCTTCCATGGTGCACCAAGTACATGTTATACTCCCCAACAGGAACCTCTTTTCTCAGCCTCTCCAGTACTCCATCTTGCCAAGGAGCCAAGCCTGTTTTTTCAGCTGCTAAATTGATTTGAGGGGTTTCGGTTTCTTCAACACCTCCTGTACTGCTAGTTTCTTCCACAGGGCTACCAGAAGCACATTCTCTATGCAGAGATCCGCTTTCAGATGCATTTTTTGTATTGTCAGTCAACAGGTCTGCTACCTGGCATGCTTTAAATTCTTTACTAAACATATTTTCCCAGGATTTGTAACCAATCAAATCCACCCCTTCTTTATCTTTTGCCAGATTCTCACAATCTTGCTGGGTAAGCACAGCTGCCTCCTCTTCATTTGCTGTGGTCTGCTCAGCTCTTCCTCCAACAGCTATTTCTTCAAAATAATCAAGATCAGTTGTTGTTTCTTCCTGGATACAAGTCTCTCTGCATTCTGGGAAGAGCTCGGCCATTTTGAGTGCTTTAAAGAGAGCCGCCTGATCTCTCAGAGCTATCGCCACATCCAGGCAGTCTTCCTTGGACTGTTGCTTCATAATATTCTCATGCAGAATGGCTTCAGAATCTGCACATGGCCAACGGTTCCATTCCATAGAACAGGAAACTATGCTGGCAGGGCAAACTTGGAGATGTTTTGCCACCTTAAAACGGGCCATTGTAAAAGGGCAACCATAAATAGAGTTAAGGCATGAGACCTCTTCCAGAGGACAGAGGAGTTTATGATCATCCTCTTTGCACATATGAAAGACAGCGCCACAGCGAAAGCGGCAACTGATCACTACACATGAGATTGTAGGCTCTGCTGGAGCTTGGCAGTATTTGCTGAAACACTTCTCACAGTGTTTATGCAATCCAAGAGGAGTCCGCTGTCTGCTAATCTAAAGGGAGGCAGGGGAAATAGAGAAGCAAGTATTCAAAGCATTTAGGAACACTCAAACAATTGTTATAGCTAAAAGGATTCTGCATGTTGAAATGCACAGGAACTATTTCACACAAAAAAGTTCTGCAGATGACTTTCAAAATATTTATGAAATGTAGCTACAACTTTGTAAAATGTTAATATAAAGATCAAGTAACAATTCAAGTTAATCCATTAGCAATAAGAAAATTAATTAAGTCTGTCAGAATCATTGCAAAACATGAATCGTGAACCTACAGTGCTGAAATGTGCTTCCCTTTATCCTGGTACCATGATACTGAAGGCCTTGGCTACTTTCTCTTTCAAATGTGGCTGTAAACCTTCAATCAGAGAAGAGTGTCTGGAGCAACCAGTGTTTGACCAACACTTAATTGGACAGAAGTCAAGCCTAAATTGAAGCTGCATGGCTGCATGCTGTATTTGCCTGTGATAGATTCCCTGTTTTTCCTCCCTACGTAGCACTGAGACAAAGAAAAAAAACCACTGGTGCAAATGTACTAATGTGCAAGTGGACCAGTTGCATGTACCAGTGGATAATTTGGGAAGAAAAAAGAAAAAGCAAGAGACGGGTAGATAATTAGGAAGAAAACAAAACAAAAAAATGGGTTGCCTTCTTAACTGATTAAGCAACCTGAAACGGGTTATTTTCTCTAGATATCTCACCTTTCCAAAGGTGATACAAAAATAACTTAGTTTATACCTGCTAAATTTTTAAAGCTTAGTTTGTTTGAAAAGGACAATGATATAAACTTTCTAGAAATGGATTATTATATACAGTGGTACCTCAAGATACGAACGCCCCATCTTACGAAAATTTCAAGATACGACCAGCTCCGGCCGCAAAAATTTACCTCAACATGCGAACTCCGCCTCAAGCTACGAACCAGATCCGCGGCCATTTGCCCTGCTGCCACGTGGTCGCGGCTTCCAAGAGGAAGTGCTAATGAAATCTGAGCGTGAGGACAAAAGCCCAAGGAAAGCAATGCAGAAAGAGGAAGTGCTAATGAAATCTGAGCGCGCGGGGGGGGGGGAGCTCCTGCTCCCGGCTGTGCGTGCGCGCTGATATTGCTTTCACTGTGCTTTTGTCGCTATGGAGAAAGGAAAGAGCGCGGAGGAATCAGTGGGGGGGGAAGCTCCCGCTCCTGGCTGTGCGTGCGCGCGACATAAGCCTTCCCCCCCATTGCTTTCACTGTGCTTTTGTCGCACGCGCCAAGGGCTATGCACAAAGGAAAGAGCGCGGAATTAAGAGGAATCAGCACGGGGAGTGGGGGGGAAGCTCCCGCTTCCGGCTGTGCGTGCAGGAGCCTTTCTCAGATTTCATTAGCACTTCCTTTTTCTGTGGTAGGGCTGACTAAAGCGCGCCTGGGGAATTTCCTAGCTGTGCAACGCCGGCTGACACATTAAACCTTATGGGGACATGTGCTTCAGGATGCGACCAAATTCGGAGGGCGGATTAGCCGTATTTACATTGAACCTTATGGGGAAATTTGCTTCAGGATGCGACCAAATTCAGAGGGTGGAACGGATTAACCGTATTTACATTGAACCCTATGGGAAAATGTGCTTCAGGATGCGACCAATTCGACTTGCGATCAGAGTCACGGAACAGATTAAATTCGTATCTTGAGGTACCACTGTACTCAGATCCTAAGAGCTTTAATAAACTTGCAATATCTTACGGGTTTGTGTTTATTTTTTACAAAGCCTCTAAGCTGTGTTTGATTCTTGATGTCTTCATGGATCTATTGGACTGTTAGAAAAATGTCTGATTTAGTCCAGGCAGTGATAGGCTTCCCTTTACTGGCTACGTCCAAGCAGAGGCTAGACAGCCATCGGCTTGGGATACTTTAATTTGGATTCCTTCACTGAGTAGGGACTTGAGATTTGGACCTCATAGAATTTTCATTTATAGAAATTTATTCATTCCTACATTTAATCATCTATACTCACCAGCACAAGAAGCAATTACCATCAGATGGCTGTTTTCCATAAAAACAGGGGCACGAAAATATTAAACTGTTACTTTAAGCAGTGTTCAAGGATACTGATTGCTTTCTTGGAGTTATTTATTTATTTATTAGATTTACATCCTGCCTTTTCATTCAGGAGATAGAGAAAATAGCAAGAAGTTGAGAGCTCCAGATAAACTTCATGGTTCAATCTTTCAGAAATCAAAACAATGTGTATATGCTTTTAATAAACATTTTTAAAAAGTTAAATATAGCAAAGGGTCCTTTCCTCCACTCCTAACAACCTGCATAGAAAATCATCTTTTTTTCATACAATAGCTTTGCTCACTTGTTGCTTTATTTCTTGAACCTCAAGGGGCCAGCCAACAAGCAGAGAATAACTGCTTTAAAAATGTAGATAGTGATTGTTCTTGGGTGATTAAAAGCCTGTCCTTTCCATAAGCAATTTTTTTTTTTTTTAGCTTCTAATTGGCTCTGGGGGGGCTGATCAGACTTACAGGCAGAAATATAACAGAATCTCACTCTAAACCATCACATGGTTTGTTTGTTTGTTTGTTTCTGTATGATCATGGCCACTATAGTTCATTTAATAAACCAGAAAAACAAACCTGATTTAGCAGAATATACAAACTCAGCCAACATTTGAGAGACAATCGTACTTTACCTGCTGGCTTCCTTTTCCTATAAACTGAAGAAGACAGACACATGATGGTAATACAAAAAAAATTAAAAATCCTGATACAAAAAACTGAAAAATGATATGGCATGGAAAATATTTCTAGTGTATTTTCTATGTTCAAGAATATTACTGTAGAGAACCATTATTAGATCATCACCTCAGACAAAAGAAACTAAAGAGTAAAAGTATGTTGTAAAAATGACATTAAACAACAAACAAAAAACCCCCACAAGTTTTTCCTTATAACTAAACAATAATCTTTCTTTCCCCCAAAAAGTACCTACCATAGCTCCAGTCAGTTACCTTTGATGTCTCTGGAAGAAAATAAAACAGTTAATTAAAAAGATAACTGGTCTTTCATGAAATTTAGAAAGAAATAATATGAGATATGCAATATTTGTATTTATAGAGATATTATCAAAAAGCAATATCATTTTATAAAACTATGGTGTTAATGTCGTTAGTTTATAGAGTGTGCTATTTGGCTTTTTATTATTAGTTATGAGGATAAAGAAGTCTTACCAGAATTCCCAGGAGGGATTGAGATTCTATTACCCTTGACAATTATACCTATTTCTTGCATCACTGGGCAGGGCCAAAGCCACTGTTGTATCTCCTCCATGGGAAGGTCATCCTTGTTCTTCATGCTAGCAGTGAAATACATCTGACCCCAAATAAAACAATGTAATGTGGGGAGGGGGCATCAACCCAGTCATGGCAAAATCCCTACTTCTTTCTCCCAGTTAAGACCAACAGTGGAACAAAGAAGAAATTTTGCACTGTTAATATATCCAACCAGATCCCTACTTATATATCTTGAATACTGCCTACAAAAACCCTATATTTTGTAGTGTCACCCTGTTAGTGACTGCATGTTTCTGGTAAATCAAAATGGATGTTTATTGTAAAGCAGATTAATCTGAAGTTGCCTTCTTACTCTTAATACTAAGACTATGATACAGTAATAGATTTCCTCTGATTATAATATCATTTAATTTTCCTCAGTCTTCCTTTTACAAAGGCTTAAATGTTTTCAAATCCTTGCATCATCTTTGCTACCCTCTTCTGAAGGTGTTCTAACTTGCCAATATCCTAGACGTGTAGTGCTTCAAGTGTGGTCTCACCAGTGCAGAATAAGTAAGGACTAAGCTGTCAAATCTCTGCTAAACCAGTGAAACAATTAAAAATAGATGTTCTCTTGCCAATCAAGGAAATGTTAAGTAAATTAAGTGTCCTTCGACTTCCATATGCATTGGAACCAGAATCGGAGCTGTGAGTGGAGGGAAAAGCTCTCATTTACTGTCTGGGTGGAACAAGTCCAATGGAGTGAGCCCTCCCCGTCTTGCTTACTGGTACACCTGATCTTGTCAGAAAATCTTTCTCTTCTGAGTAAAGATCAGGAGAATGCCTTTAACTGTGCTGATTATAGCTGCTATCTTTGATCAAGTAAATTAAACTGCTTTCATGAAACATCTCCTTGACGCTTTGGTCAGATTAGCTGTCTTTATTAAAGCTCAATACTGTGGTTCTTACAAGGGTTAGCATGCTGATACATAGCCATCTTCTTGGCTAGCAGCATTGACCTGGTCTCAGCTGAGTGAGTGACTGGTACAGTAGGAAGAAAGAGAACTTTATTAGCACTAAATCAGCCCACAGGTCTATTCATGCTGTTTATGATGAAAACCCATGATACTTTTCAAATGTTCCCAGTGTGGATGTTCTGCAAAGTATATTCACTATTTACAAAAGTGAGGCAGCTGTAACTGACTCTGCTCATTGTGTGGGTAAAATGCCAACTGATAGTGTATCCAAGGCCTCAGTTTTATCAGTGACCTTGACAAAGCAAAGCCAAAACAAACAGCTTTTGCTGGTGGGCCAGGAAAAGGTGTGATTTATCAGAGGTTAGCCTCATTAACTCCTTCACTATTGTACCAAAGGATGAGCAATCAGAAGCTTTACAAGGGTTAGGTAGTCTTAAAAAGATAGTTAATTTGTTTTGAACCACTTTCTGCTCACAGAAGCCTTTAACTTCTCAACTGGGCTATTGATGGCTAGCAAAGCAATAAATCCAGATATTCTTCCCAATAAGTCAAGAACTATTCAGTTTGGCAATATTCCAGTTTCAGAAATTAATCAAGAGCAAAAAAGCTGACCACAAGCACACTTAGACCTACAGCTACTGTTGATATAAAGACCTGCAAAGAGTTGTTAAGCAGACCCATTAGGAAGAGGAGCGCCTGAATGCCAGCTGAATCGACAACACATGTGTTCTCCAACTTGACAGAAGATAGGTCTTTGATACAGTTTAATGAATCTGAGATCAAAGATCTAGGACAGAGAAATGATTACTTTTGGATGATTATAGAACCAGCTTCCACTCTTATCCTGACCTTTTACGACTAACTACTGAATAGCATACTAGTAGCTTGTCAAATGCTGAAAAAGTATCCATAACAACATTTACTAGATTCACAGGACAACCACAATACTCAGAAGAGGAGCTGCCTCCAAACTGAGCAATATGACTATCCCATGGAAATTACTCAGGGAAGATCCAAAGGGTTCCTCTTTCAAATCCCCAAGAGACAATAACTAATTGTCATCTTGAAGTACTGCTTCCAAGAGCTGAGAAGGAATATAGCTTTTTCTATAAATTACATTGCTAAATTTGTGGTTGTCTTGTTGCAACATATGTGATTTTGTGAAGATTTAAAATGTTTTATGTTGTTCTCTCTGAAGGCCACACCTACTATAAAGACAGATAGGCCAGTGAGAGCCTAGACAGACTTTTTTTCATTAAAATTATAGTAAACTTTTCACTCATTTGACTTTAGTCGCTCTTATATACTTTCTCAATTCCACCACAGCGAGTTAGTGTTCAAGAAGTCTAGAATAAAACTAAAGCATATGAATTTATATCCAGAAGCTTTTGTTATATTAGTAAGGGATTACAGTGCTGGGCAAAACAACTTATTACTGTAGTTCTAATTAATAGTTCCCCTCCCCCACCCAAAAGAGGATTTAAGTGTAAGCTGATGTCTATGAATATCATAGCATATAGCCCAATTGTCTAATAGACTGGACCTTTGAGTATTGCAGCAAACATAGTCAATGATGGGGAACATACACTGTGAACCACCAAGAGTGCTAATATTACAGATTACTATGATGTTTTCTACAACCTGCTTTGATTCAGTAGCTCAAGTTAATGTTGTCTGTTGACCAGACAGTGACCATTCCCCTTAACTTTAAATGTGGGTAAACAGAAGATATGTCTATATATTGAGTCTTGCCAATAATTCATGCTAACTTCATAGATATTCATATGATCTTGGTACCCTTCAGTTCCTTTAGATTATTCATCTGCCCTAGAGATATTGAGTTGAAAATAAATACATATTCTTTGACTATCTTTCTGTCATTATTAAGTGGCAATCTTGCTCTTCCATCCTGCTGTTCAGAAGGGAACTTATATTGTTTTGCTAGAAAAAACTGAACTGAAATAGGAAATTTAGTAGTTTTGTCACCTTTCGTGCTTTTTTTGTTAGCAACTCAACTTGTTTACTGATTCCTTTTATTTTGAACATATCGGAAGAAAACTTTCATTGTTCTTACCATTTTTTTCCTTTTTCTTCTTTGCTAACCTCAGCTCTTTTTTGTCTATAGCTTTTCTGATACAATTTATACATATACAAAGTATCAGCACATACATTTGCAGGGGCATCCATAGCAAATGGAAATTTCATCAAAATGGCAAAGCATGCATTGTGATATAACCAAAGCATGATGTACATAATCATAAGTACTTACAAATACAAAAAGGAGGAATTTGGTCATTTGCCTCCATTGACCTCAATGGATGCCCATGTACCTTTCCTTGGTATCCTTTCCTTCTTTCCTCCTCTTTTTTTCTTTTTTTTTTACTGTACATCTTAAGTTTTTGCATAGCCACATTGGTTGGTTGAGGTTTTTTTTTTAAATTGGAATTGCTTGTGATTGTTCTTTCCATACCTTCTTTTTTTTAGAATTCCCATTCATCTTGAGTTCTTTTTCCTACTAGTGTCTCCTGCCACAGAACTGTTATTGTTACTTGGGTTTATTAAAATATTTTTTGATTTTAATAAACCCAAGATATGTGTTTGACTACAATCATTTTGATTTTCCTTAAAATCAAGAATTTCAGCATTATTTTGTTACCTTCTCCACAACATTTCTGTTGCTCCCTCTTCATCAAATAAATCTTCTCTATTTAGGAAGTCTGCTGCATTGATAAGATCTGGGAACCAATGATATCATGGCTAAAACCAGTACAGTATGCTCCAGTATGATCATCTTTATATTATATGTTATATTATACTGTCATATAGTATTTTCTTTCTTATTTGTGTATTTGAATTCTGTTTGGCAATTCCATTAAGGCAAGTTTGATTCCTCAGAATTCTAGGAAATTGAGGATCTTTTTGCCTCCAGGTTTGGCAGGTTCCTTTGTCTACCTAAGACTGTAGGTGAACTTCTGATCCTATCAACTTTTTTATATGAATGGCCATTCATAGTTTGTGTGTGGCTAAGGAAAAAAAGTGAAATCACTGGATCAGCTGCAGGTAGGACATTGTAATTCCCTGAATTGTACTAGGCTTATCACTTTCATCTTCTCTGGTTTTTCAGCTTAACAACTTACATGAAAAAGTATGTCTGTCAAACACGTCAATTGTTGTGAATGTATATAGAATCACCTCCAGATAATCCTGTTTCCATGATGGCTCAACAGAGCCCTTTTTAAAGTTGTCTCCCCTTCAGTCTGAACATTCATCAGTCTTTTCAAGTATGGGCAATAGACTATAAATATTATCAAAAGTAGATTAAAGAAACTTTCATGTCAACCATTTTCAGCCAAAGGAAGTAAGCCTTTAAGAAATCAATGAATGTTAAGTAGTTAGTTTTGATTACTGTCAGGCTTCACATTAGGTACAGCTATAAATCTTGGCTCTCCAGATACTTAACTCCTTATTAGGTCTGGGCTTATTTGGCAGAAGACTCACAGACACAACTCAGCAAGATTAGGCTCTTTATTGTAGACAAGAATGTGAAGCTTCTTTTCTTCCCATCCATATTCTGCCACAATTAGTGCTCAGGCACAACAGGTTATCATATCATGGAGTCCCTTTACAAATGAGATCATCCTGTATTTCATCTGACAGTTCTTTGTACTGATCAATTAAGTTTATTTTGTTCCAGTCCAAATTCTGAGTTAATACACAATTGAAACTCAGTAAATACTTCTGAACCAAATGTTTCACCTGTTAGAGGTAACATATTTCATAACTGGCAGACCCTTGCTTGACCAGGTCCTTGAAGTTCGCCCTCAGACATACTACAAAATTAGTGCAGTTATCCAAGAGAGATTGCCCATTTTGCAGTTCCCTCTGTCATTAGGCTAACCCTACTTGAGCTCAGTCATGGAGATGTATAATTCATAATGAGCTGTAAGTGTACTTGGATTCTCATAACTTTTGTCAAGCAAGGAGGCAAATACTCAGTGGCTGCTTCGGCTGCTTCAGCTACAGTGCAATGTCTTGGGCCGGGACCGGAACAGGGGCTACATGTTGGGCTTGATAATTCAGTCATCCGTACACATCTAGGTAACCACTCGGGTCTGATACTGGAGCAAGGCATTGGCCATTTGATGAATTTAAAGGTCAGTGTCTTGGCAAGGTTTTCTCCTGAAGTGGTGGGAATAGGAGTGAACCAATTTAGCTGTCAGGCTTCACATCAGGCACAGCCAAATCTTGGCTCTCTGGACAAGTAACCCCTTATTTACGTCTTGGCTTGCTCAGTAGAAGGCTCATAGACATGACTCAGCAAGATTGGTCTCTTCACAGCAAACAGTAATGAAGCCATATACACAGAAATGTGTCAATTGCAGCACAGAAATCAACAGACCTAGGGTTTAAATTCTAGGCTTCCCCCCCCCCCCCCCATTTTTCCAAGTCAATAGATACTTAGCACTTCTCTTGATGGCTTTGGAAGGTGTCTTATCTATGTGGCCATAGTGGTTCTCTCTAGCATAGGAATCACTGGTTCCTATCTTACCAGCTTCATTCTGTTACAGACTTGGGGGCTCCCATTCATAAAGTTTTTTTGCAATTTCAAATCCAAAACTGTCCTTGCATTCCCACTTTTTGAGGGAACCATTTTTTATTTTTCCTGATTCCATGGAATCAGTTTGGTGGAACTGAAATTCAGTAGGTGCTGAATAGCTTAAAAAAATCTAATGCTTGAGGGGACCTTTAGATTTCAGAGTTGCCCCAAATCCTTGTCAAGGATGGAGAGCAGATTATAAATCATGACCCCATGAAACTGATTGCAGTGCTCAGACAACATTAGCCAGTGGTAAGCAAAGCTGAAGAGCCTGCCTCTGTGAACAAATCTGGTTGCTGTCAGGAAAAGGACTACTGTATTTCTTTTTATCCTTGGGAGCGGAAGATATTGTGGAGAACTGATTAGTTTTCTTGTAACAGTCTTGGGTGCAATTGGCTTGAACATAGAGAAGCCCCTTGGTTTTGCTGAAGTATTGAAGAATCAAAAGATGCATTGAGGTTTTCCCTTTTGCTCATTTCTCTTGGCATAGAAAGCGCTTTGTTTTTATCCTTGCCTTCTGCAAGCACTGGCTCCAAAACTCTGCAACAAGCTTTAGTTCCAGAAAATAAACTGGCCAGCGAGCATAAGAACAGGCATCTATGGTCTCCAAAACTAGATAATTCTGTAAACCCCCATGGCTCTGGATTGCAACTGTATTTGGTTGAAGGATGAATCAATCAAGAGTAGCATGGAGTGAAAGATCTTCTGATGACCATCTTTGATTTGTCTGGGAATTGAATTGTGAGCACCTAATTTGTCCATCTGTCAGTCAGGCTCACTCGCAAGAATTTAGCAGAATTTCCTGATATGATTTGACTTGTACTTGGTTCAGTGCTATTTGATATACATGCAACACAACATGGCTGGCTAATATAAATCTTATTGCATACTAGGAAGGAGCCACTAAAGCAGCGAATTGCCTTTTATCGTCATGAAGGTGCAGTCTTCCTCATTACACCTGCTGTAGTTTAATTCCGATTCTTCTTTTCTCCCATCCTTCCCATAGTTTAACATACTTTACGTCCTGCCTATCTTGGCCTTGAAGCTGGATAACTGTCAGATACTGACGTAATTGACATCTCTGCCCTGAGAAATTCTGGCTCAACTTAACTTCCATGTCATCTACAGTAAAACCACATTACCAAACACTAGAGTTAAACTAAAGTTTATTTTTCTGTCCCTTGCTAGGTGACAACCCTGTCTCAAGTGAGAAACCTCCTTCAGAATAAGAATTAGTTTAGGGAGTAGAATTTCTTCCCTTTTTTTTATTTACTCCTACATCTAGCATAAGAATGACTTCACGTTTTTTTTCTCTTTAGCATGGTCTCTTGGAAGGGTAGAGGGATCTAAGTCTGACACAGGTATTTCCTCTCTTTTCCCCCTCAGTCCATGTAATTCTGTGTCCACTGAGCCTGCATCCATTGATGAAATGTAGTGTGTGCCCTAGTTTCCACTCATCACAATAGTTAAGAAAAGTGGTAAAAGAAAAGCCATTAACCGCATCTGCATGTTGACCTGGCATCTCTAAACCCCCAAGGGGCACGATGCAATCTAGGCTGCTGTTTGAGGTTGCGGCCAATTCTCCTGGGTCATCAGAATGCCAGCTCCCACCAAATGTAGGAAAGAAGAGCACCAAAGCTAATTCCTCATAAACCAAGTCTCTTGTCAAATCCTGGTCATACTACACAATCTTACTAGGAAAATGTGTCTAAGTTTGTGAGGGCCATAAAACCACTAATTTCCTTGAGGCTATGCTGCCAGTTCACTGAAGGGTTGCGTTGGCATATGAATGAACAGTTCTGTTCTTCATCTTACTCTCAGTGTGAAGAATAAAAAAATTAATCTTTTTTTTTAAATGGCCATGAGTGCAAAATATACCAAAGGCCCTGTTATTTTGCTAGTAGGTGTGGCAGGTCTAGAAGCAGGTTTATCCCTCCCCTTTGCAGGTGCACAAGATAATGTTGCAAGGAGGAGAGGTAAACATGAAAGATTAGAGACTCTGAATGTTCTAGAGGAGTCCCTGGAAAAAAATGTATAAAAGTCAGTATGTAAATAGTTGGTTAGTCTTCTGAAAAGAAAAATTCATAGAGATTCTTTCCTTGTTAGTGTGATTAATATATAGAAGTTTCTGTAGTTTATGTCAAGTATTATTATCTTTATTGCTCTTCACAGAAGGCTTATTCGTACATGCCATATAACTGACTTATTGCTAATAAACTAACTTATATTAATGTGCAATACCTCTATATTTGAAATATGACAAGTAGTATACTAGTGATTTATAACATACTCCAGCCATTGTTGTGGCAATATATCATTAATGTAGACAGGCTTTATATTACTACAGCAATAAATGAGTAATGCTGTAAACACCTAGTGCAAAAATGCTATCAATCACACCAGTTTACCTTTTTAAATACATATACCATTGAAGATGCAGCTCAAAAAACATTGACTCTTTGTACTTTTGTTCTTTTTGAGCACTAGGTGTAGGGACCGAGAGCAAGCCTGAAATGAGTCCTTGCTCTCCTTTCTCCTGATCAGAAGATGGATAGTCTTCAGTGCCTGCTTGACCTTGTCAGGGCTGGGAAGGGAGACAAAGATAGGCCTGGTTAGTGCTCAGAGGGGAGAGTCCAGATTACACCAGGGCTGTGAGCAAGGTTGGGAAATTGAAAAAAAACATCCCAGAAGAAGGCAGTGGCAAACTGCTCCTGTATTGTGAAAAAAACAACAGGGACATGTTCACAGTGGTCATCAGGAGATGAGATCAGCTTGAAGACAGCATTTACCCTTCAGAACTCTTCCTTTGAACCTGCTTCCTACGGTACTTCTTCGTTCTTCTCCCCTAACTTCCATGATGACAGAAAACTGAGAGAAAGCTGTCATTTACTTTGGTGAACTCTGCCCTCAGGAAATCATCATAAGCGATCACACTTGGCATGGAAAGTATGGACAATCTGTACCGTGAAGAAATTTGTCTCTACTTAATCCCTATTCTAATCAAGCAAACAGAGAGAGACGCTGAATTAGCCACACAGTTCTGGTGGGAAACAATCCATGAAGTGCTGCCACCATCAGAAAAAAGAAAGATTAGCTGTCCTTTGCAGCCATTTAAAATTAGCTTTCTCTCCCAGGGTCTTGAAACATGTTAATAATGTAACCCAAAATGCCTTTTTTAAATATGGGATCCTCTATGGCTAGAGAAAATGAATTTCCCTCTTTGTTTTGATAACAAGCTCTTTCCTCAGCTGAGGCCTTAGGTCAGGTTCTCTTTTAGAAACAGAATAAGCTTGTTACTTGTTCAAGTTCAGCTACAGCCACCCTCAGTGTTGTAGAAGATCAGAGATGCCACGTGTTCATAAAAAAGGACTGCTGGTTAATTTAAAACTGGGGAAAATATGTATTGCTGGTTCTGTCCCTAATGGGTATTTTAAAAATTTTCTGCTGCTTCTGCCAATAAGGGGTTTTGTACAGCTATGGTCTCTGCTGGTTTTGTCACTTTGGGAGGGAGGCAGTGCCCTTTTGCCAATTATAATGCCATCTGGAATACTTCATGGAATATTTCTGGGGGATGCTGACTGTAGCCTCTCATAGCCAGTGCTACCATTCCCTTTCAGCAGCTACTGCTTCGCAATATTCTGCCTGTTCCCCATTCTAGCACAAGTAATGGGAAGATTGGTAAACTGTTATGCAAAAATAGCTCTGCTGACAGTTTGGTGTGCAGGGAAGGGAAGGGCTGGTATGAAATGGGAGGGAGTTCCCTCAATGTGTTATGTGAGATCCTCACACTTTACCCCATACCCCCATACTCTTCATTTAACCCACCGACCTTTTGACTGGGTATTTTTGGATCTGGTTCTACTGATACTCCAGAAGACCAGTAGACCCATGTTGAGATATAGCCCACGTGAGATTGCCAGTGTGGAGCATTTCTACCCCAGTGACCTGCCACTCAGGCAAACTGAAAGTTAGGTAAATCCTCCATCCCAGGAACCCATCAACACTTGCCAAGGCCTGCCCCACCACACATTAAGGAGTGCAACTGTGATGGCTGCTGATGCTAGATAGGAGAGAAACAAAACCAAGGGAATCTATCAATCACTACAGTAAAGATGCAAAGACAAGGTTACTAACAAGCCTCATTGCTGAGGTAAATCATCCACCAGGGCAGCATAAATTATGCTAGCATATTTTTCTGCCAACACAAGGACTTGCTGTGAGGAACTGCCCATAACTCTCAGGAGAAGCTGTTGGTGGTGCCCCAATTTCATGAGGTGAAGTTCCTAATAGAGCCATTCTCATCATTGAAAAAGTACAAAGCTCAGTTAATTCTACCCAGGAATTTCAAAGGCACTTTCTTATAATCAATTTAGCAATTATCTTAATTGTTTAGTAAGGATTCTTTTTTTTTTCATTTACTAAAATTCCTCATTATTATTTGGTACAAAGATGGACAGCAACAATAAAATCCCTTTTTATGTCCTCAACCCCTTCCTCCCAGAATTTCAGCTTGGATGATTAGTGACAAATTCCTGAAAAATGAAGATACAATTTCCCAATGGTATTTGACATAAAACAAAAATGGTATGTAAACCACAGTTAGGCTTAATACACTTCAAAAATAATGCACAACCCCTGACATTCCAGTTCCACCAACTGGTGTGATGTCATTACATTGTTATTCTGTCCACTCTAACTCTCAGCTGATCAGAAAAGAAATAAGGGCACTCCTGACCTTCCTTTGATTTAATGTCTTGAGGGACTGAGCCCTGGCACTTAAAACAGATTCTCAGGATGAGGTCATGCCTCAGGCTGATTATCATCTGTTGACGGAAGTAGAACAGGTACAAGAAAGAAAAGAAAGTAACCAAGTAAGTAAGTTTTAAAGTAAGGTTTAAGACAACATGTAAATTTGCACATAAATTGTATAAGTGCTGATGGGATTTAGGGAGGTAAGTATCTGAAGCTCAAATAGGTTAATGCTTAATATCCCTCTTTAGTTAATTAGCTTGAAACACATTCCTTATTTTCTAGTGGAAGTATAGTATGTAAGCCTGAGATCCCAACTTTAATCAATTCTTCAAGCTTCAAAATAGTCTAAAGATTTGGACAATAAAATTTGCAAATTAACTGCAAATTACTCTTTTTGATGGTGATTTTGACATACCATATAGCGTTTATCTTTCAGCTTGTATTCCAAAGAAGTTTTTTTTTAAAAAAAAAGCCTTACCGTTAAATGTACAATCTCTTTTCATGTACATAAAGGTCTCTTGGATTTATCCAGCTGAGCTGAAATGGCCAGAGAATGCTTGGAGCAGAGCACAGGACAAAGAAATCTGAGGAGGCAGGAAATAAAATAACTGAAATGGATCCATGTGACATGGACTGTTAAAAATAAAACTGATGCACTCAGCAGCATGATTCAGTTTATGGAACACTGTCCTTTCATGATATTTACCCTCTGTTACTGCTGGAGTGATATTTAACAGAGTTGCTGTTGAACAGGTGATTCATATCTTAATAAAGAACAATATTATCAGTAAAGGGCAATGGTATTTTCTTTGCTATATTCTAGAGAACGTTTTGCAGCCTCTCTTTTATTTTTCACTAAAAAATCTTGTTCCTTAACCTTTTCCATCCATAGTAGCCAGACCACAAATCTGAATTCACTACAAGGTATTAGCTTTCTTGTCTCAAAACATAAAACCCAAACTACGTCTATGAACCTTACTGACATTAAAAGTTGATTAGTAAACCACAGTCCAAATCATGGCTTAGATGCTTGAAAGTAGATATAAGTTGGTTGTTCCTTTCTCCCATTTTATCAACAGCTTTTCATTCCATTTCCCGGTGAGCTTTAGAGTGGATTTATATAACATACTAGGCCTGAATTTTGATTAACATGTGGATGCAAGCTTCTTTTTAACCAAATATCTACAGTGACCATATTTTCTTGGGAAAAAATAAAGGACAAACCTGAAAAAGGGACAGATCTGAAAGAGGTTCATAAGGATAAAAACATTTAATTATTTATGTTTATAACTTTCTTTTACAAAGGAAAATTCAAGAATAAAACCAAAAAATTTTTTACACAAATTCATTTCTAATAAAAATATCTAACATCAAACAGTATATATAAATTTATTTTAAAAAGGCAGTTTCCATATTTTTCACATGAATGTGAAAGACTGCATACCATTTGTAGAGTAAAAGTTAAATGACCAAAATAAAGGACAAAAGTGAGTTTTTTAAAAATAAATAAATCCAAAGGACAGCTTTCTGAAATAAAGGACTGACCTTTATAATAAAGGATGTATGGTCACTGTAGACATATCATGTCGAAAACTGAAATAGTTACCATTGTGGCCATTTTGCTTTTTGATAGCATGATGAATGGAAGTTTATCTGTTGTTTATCAAGTTCTATTAAAATGTAGCACACAATATGAGAAAATAGTGACATGTGCACAGTTATTGAGCTTTTAGGGTTAAGATTTGTATAAACAGAGGTATAATGCAATTTGTTTGATTTTATCTTAGCACGTGTAGACCCAGATAGTGTGTGTAGGAAGTTAAGGGATAAGGTTTAGTATTATGTATTAGTCCACCAATTGAGATTTATCCAGCTATGGTTAAAACAAACAATGACTTAGTACAATAGGTATATTCTATCACAGTTTGCTGAGCTGTCCAGAATGGCTTACAAAATCTTGATTCACATGACTTGCTGTTCTACTGTGGTTTGTCTAACCATACCATCTGAATTCAGATCATGGGACAGATTATGGTTAAGATACTCTTACAATCACATGGTTTGGTTTTGCTTAACTTTCTGGTGTGTTATCTGAACCTGGATTAAATATTAATTTATGATTAAGAAGCCATTAATCTTCCAATAATCTGTAGTGAAGGAACATCTACTTGTTAAATGTTAAAGAAGGGAAGAAGACATCTTTTGACCATCTATTAAAGCTTCTAATGTACCACAGATTGAATGAGTAAGGATAGACACCACCTGGAATTGTTCTGGCTAGTGTCCATTCCACATAGAATCCTGGTGAAGTGAAATAACTACTTACACCAGATGGACTTTGTTTAAATCTGTCTATAAATTGGTCAGCAGCAGATCATGATTAAGCCTGCCATTCCATTGTTAACTGTTTTCCCAGTTCCCCCTCCCATCTCATCACTGTCCCATGTACCTTTGTAGCTGTATAGTACTGGCACAGCTTTACTGTTCACCAGCCTGTTTCCATGGGAGAGAGTGGCAACAGAAAGTCTTAAAAGAACCCAACAACTTGCAACAGCACTCCAAGCATCACAAGAAAATGAAAGGGAAACAAGAGTACCTTTTCACTCATTTCCCTTTTCTATTATTTTTCTTTTTTTGTGTAAGTAATATGTATATCTGAGATTCCAATATAAACTCTAGCACTCAAATGTGAGATGTAGCTCACTTTCATGTATAGAATTGTATTCCAGAAATGGTTTCAGAATTCAAATTAAAATGATCTGTCATCTTAATATAACTATTTATTACCCGCTTCAACAGGATCTTGAGGCTTCAAGACAGGTTTGGAGTTCATTGCAGAAAGAAGGCTGGAGATAAATCATATGGGATAGCTTATCTATTCAGATCTTTCAGCATGGCATCAACTTACCAGATGTGTTAGTGGCTTGCCACAACTAGTCCCCCCCCCCCCAGCCAGGAGCTGAATGTCCAGAAGGTAGTGCTGTGCGATTGTTTGGCACCTCAACTTTTGTTAACAAATCCTAGCAATCAGGGGAGCCTATCAAGCACACAGTCAGAACTGGGAAATTTAGTAAAAGTACAGTAGCCACTATCCACTCACAGATATCTTACAAAATGCAGTTGATCCCTTATACATCTGTGCTCTAATAAACAAATGATTTGAACCACTCAGTGCAAATCAACTTCTAATTTGGTGCTCAAAGGACATTCCTGATGGTAGCCACCTCCATCTATTTGTATGGTAAGGTCCATAGAAACCCCAAGTAGGAAATACAGAGCTATCCTCTGGTAAATAACCTCCCTCATTCTCACAGAGACTATGCAGAACGTAGCACTGTGTCATCTACCAAATCCTTTCAACATCAACCAAAGTATTTATGACTTGTGGTTGCAACAATAACTTCTTATAATTATTATTTAGATAGTGACCCCTAAAGACTCTAAGCAGCTAGAGAATTCCATCTAGACTTTTGTGACCCATGGTATCTCACATATCCTGCTCTGATAGAAGTTGGCTAGAAGAATATCTGATTAGCGAGAATCAGAGCACCAAGGGAAAATGGTTAGCCTGTTACGTGAACCTAGTTCAAAGATTATAAGAAGGGAGGACTGGGAGTAAAGGGAAATGCAGTGAGCAGGTACAGCAAATTTAATCCCATCATGGACAAGAACCTCACATTTTGCCTCCAACAACCAAGGAGAGTACAGGGATTTCAGACATTGAGCAATTTTGGAGTCTTCTGGATTGTGAAAAACAATATATCTAGCACCTTGCATGTTTATAACACAACTTGGCACTGCTTAGACAGGTTATTCAGAGAGGGAACCGCCCCCACCAGCAACTGGTCATTTCATCCAAGATGTTTCATATCCAATGGCTTTATCAGTTTGTGGATCATATTTATATTTAAGATTTATCCCAAGAGCTAATCTTAGAAATGTACTACATGTGTGATACCATTACCTTCTTTGAATATCCTGCCAGTCCAGAAAGCTTTGGTGCACGTTATCAAGAAAGAAAGCAAAACTTTATTATTACAGGGAAAAACAGCAGAAACATTTACAGCATGCAAAAGTTGCTCAGGCAGTATTATAACAGCTAGTGCTGAGTCAGCCAACAGGAGAAAGTGTGGCACAATGCTCGCAGCTGCACCAGGGACATCCAAAGAGAACGTGGATGGTACATACGTCGCCTTTTTTCCTTGCGCGCTCCCCTCTGGGCAACCCCGTTGGCTTTAGTTGCCCTGTCGGAGGCGCGCATATACCAAGAGAGAAGCTGCGACCTCCCCTCGTTCAGTGGCTCGCTGAGCAAAGCGATGGATCTCGCCCGGTTATCCTTCCCGCATTTTAGGAGCAGGTAGAGAAAGACGCGGCTCGTTCGTAGTACCACTACGCGTCCTGCGCGCCTTACACGGGACCCTTCCTGCACGCCTGCGGCTGGTTAGCCCCGCAAGCCTACTCTCCAAGGCTCGCCAGAAACATAAACATAACCTCAGAGCCCGGTTCTGTCCCTAGACTTATTTGCTTACAGGCGGACCGGAAGCTGCGCCAAATGGCTGGTTCCACGGCGCCTGCGCGCTGTAGCTTTTCGCACCCGGCTTCGCCGTGCGAGGAGGGAGAGGCGCCTGTGCGCGCCTTGGGCCCGAGAAGGACTTTGGCACCGTGTAGGCCGGCTGTTTAGCCGGCCACAAGAGCAGGTACTGGGGCTGGTGGTAGGTCCGCAGTGCACGCCTTCGCGTCTGGTCCGAGGGCCGGACTTGCCTAAGAGAGCGCGGCCGCTGGGCTGCGTCTCGCCCAGGGCTGTGAGCAGGCCGGAGAGGCTGCGAGGAGGGAAAAGGAGGGCTGGGAGTGTGCGCGGCCTTTTGATTGGGGGCGCCGGAGACGTTGAAACTGGAGTCCCCGGGGGGAGTGGGCAGGAGAAGGCGAGGCCTCGGCCCCTCGAGCGCTTGGCAGGGGCGCCTCCTTGCTCGCGGGGCGTTGAGGTGGTGCCTTGCGGTGCTGGGAAGGCAGGGGGTTACTCGGAAGGCATGGAGCCGCTGGATAGGGCCTATCCAGTCCTGAGCTGTCTTCTCCCGGCTACCAGTGGCCTTCGAGGATTCGGAGCGAAACTTCGTCTTGGCATTTCCTACCAGAGATCGCTTGCCCTGGCAGTGCCAGGGACTGACCTTGGCACCTGTGGAAGACTTGGGAACCCTTTGCCCATTACGTGAAGCTTTCGTTTGGCTCATTTTTAATACTGTGGATGAATTTTCACACCAGCCTTATTTCCTGTGTAAAACAACAGTCAGTCCCCGTAACTGCCCGTCCCCCTCCTAGTATAGCTTTCGAGTGAAACGAAGCAAGACTGTGGCCCAAGATTCCTCGGGAATCTTGCTCTTACCGGTTTTCATTTTCCTGTTATCATTGTCTATTATCATTAGATCCAGTGGTATAGAAGTTCCAAATGAGACAATTAACCAAAATGTTTTTCTGGGAAATGATAACAGTGTTTTAAATGGTAAATCCTGTTGACTTGTAGGTACTTCAGGGATTTCTGAAGTTTCTGAGACACTGGTAATAACTATTCTGTATGAGATTCAGTGGTCAGTCACTGAAATTCTGTGCACATTTACTTTTTTAAAAAAATGTTGTTTCCATTGCTGCTGCTGAGACCTGTGACATCCTTCTTTCTTCCTGATACCTAGTTTCCTTCTTTCTAGTTGCTGATTTTGGATGCTTCCAGAGTTAGAACTGTATGATCACTTAGCCAATTAATTAAAAAGAATTTATGTCCTGAATAGGGAAATGATATTTATGTTAAAGTTAGATGTGAAGAGATATATTAATATTAAAGGTGGATTATAACCACTATATATGACTGGTTTATCCAGTTAAGTGGTGCTCATTTTGCACTTCCATAAAAGATCAAGCATGTAATTTAGGCATTCTCCAATTCAAAAGGGGACAGTTGAACCACTATGAGAGTGGTTGATATGATATTTTGATATCTGCGCTGTTTCCAGGTGAAATTCAAGGTATTGGTATTAATTTATAAAATCCTAAATAGCTTACATTCAAGCTGCAAGAGGAGCATCTCTTTCTGTATTCACCTACATGGATCTTAAGCTCTTCCTCTGAGGTTCTTATCCAGAGAAAGCAGAAGTCCTCAAGTTAAAGATTCTGTCCCCTGGTACTGCTTCATTTATGGAATGTCCTCCCCAAAGAGGATCATTTATAATCTTGGTTATGGTACTGTGGTACCATGCATTTTTTCCAGTTGTTTTAATAGAGAATGGGGAATTGGTTTATTCTGAAAGATGGATTTTAAAGTTATGTTAAGTTGTGATGTGGTTGTACTGGTAAGCTGGCACTTGCATATACTCAGCATCCATTGATTGCACATGAGTTCCTTTCCCCAAAGCCTCTTTCAAATAAAGTTGGTACCCCTTGATAATTTGCTGTACTTGCTTATGTAAAGCATTATGAGAACAACTTAGAACATGTCAGTGGATGAAAACTATAAAGATACTTATTTATTACATGCATGCTACAATACTTCAAGCTCAGAGAAATATGGACATTTTCTTTTGAAGCTACAGTTCTTTTTTTTTTTTTTTTTTTGGTAATAGTGATAATAGCATATACTGGTACCTGCCCTTATGTGCAACATACATATGCCTGTAAAATGGTATTTGGGGACAAGATGGAGTGGATAAGAGAGAGATCCCCATGGTTTTTTGTATCTTATTTAAAGTGTAATTTAAATTTGGAAAAGATAGGAAACCACTTGATGTCTAGTTCATGTTCTTATAGTAAGTGCAGTTATCCAGTCATGCAATGCTGAAAAATATTTCAAATATTTATATTGGAATCAATTTTCATTTCAATATTGTACAAGCATTGTGTGTATATAAGGCTGAAATATTTCTCCGAGTGCTTGTGCACAAGGCTATTTATTTTAGGAGCATTGCCAAAGACGCATCAAGGAATTCTTCAGACTGCTGTTTTCAATTCCTACAATATGTTTTGGGCTTAAGTAGATGTTGTTTCATTCCTTCCCCCTAACTGTAACTTTCCCCTTTTATATATCAATCTGTCTAACTCACAGTGAAGTCTATTGTAATTGACTAAATAGGTGTGGTCTTAATTAAGAACTTTCTCTGAAATCTTTAGTTGTAGGTATTGGATTTTTATTTTCCTCAACTTACATGGTTTATGTATCTGAATTGATAGGATTTGGGGGGTTTTCTTTACTCTTTTTGGTCACTACTGTCATTCCATTAAGTACAGTACTTTGTTTCTGAAATGGTAGTCTCTATGTCTCCCTCTCTCCCCCTCCACTGGAATTATTCCAAAACACACTGCAGTTCTGTCCACGCTTATATAAGAGTACTCCAACTTAACTAAGTGGAACTTCTCAATGAGTAAATTACAAATGTTTTGCTGGATGTTTCTAAAATCTTTTAAGAATATTTGTTAAATCAAATTTCTTTAGTTGTTAATAATCCATTTTCTTTTATGGTATTAATATATAGGTACTCAAATATCCTGTTCTTGTAAACCAGTGCTCTGTTGTTTTAAAGCAGGGTGTGCAACTTTTGTCAGCTTGAGGATTGCTCCCGGCTTTATGTACCATAGGATTACACTCCATAAATAGGCAGAGCAGGTCCATTTTGGGAAGTTTGGGGTGAAATTGATGCCATAAGCCCCTGCAATGTCTTCCCTAATTGGACCCATCTACCGTGAGAGGGTTTTATGGGTGGCACAATGGATGCTGCCTAGGCTGCACATTTTTGCTAGTTTAATATATTTTATTTCAAAATAAAGTTAATACAATAGAAAATTTTATTTTGTATTTATAGGACATCTCAGATAATGTTTAAGAAAGGTTGGTTATAATTACCTTATTTGGCAATGCACTTCTGAATTTAGAAGATTAATTCACATGGCCTGGGCTTATCCTGTGATTGACACATTTTGGACTATTATCCACAGGATTATTAACATGATTTATTATTAACATGATTATTAATAGTAAGCCTGTGTGGTATAGTGATCTGGCACCAGAGAGACTCAGGTTCAAGGCTACACTCTCATGGAAGCTCACAGAGAGTTTCTTGTAACTGAGGTTACCTCATAGGATGGATGTTGTAAAGATAAAAATAACAGATCCTCAAGTAAGCCACCTCAGGTCCATGGAGGAAATGTAGGTTATAAATCTAATAAGTTAATGATCTCGCTTATCAAGGATGCATATGTTGACTACAGTATTTTATAAATTTGGAATTTATCTAAACACCAAGAGTTGTGGACTTCTTGCACAAGGAGAGTAGTCAAAAGAATAAATACAGTACTGGAAGGATACATAATGATCAGGCTTGTTGATATGTGTTGTTTATCAACATTGGAAATAGCCTTTTTTCCCTTTTGGACATGAGTAAGAGAACTTTCAAGCAATTTGGTCACATTCTTTTGGAATTTTTCTGTTTCTGACATAATTTTCCAGGAGTTTTTTCTTTTAATATCAATATATTATTGACAGTAATATATGTACACATTTTCTTAGTTTGTTATATATGTGTCTGTTGCTTCCCAGAATTTTTTCTTAAACTGTATTGTTATAAAACTGAGTAGTTGTAAGCCAATCTATTGGGATGAATATGGTATTACCTCACCAGGTTTAAGCTGATCCCAGCTACCTTCTTTCTGCCTGCCTCATGTCTTACAGTCAGTTCAAAATGAGGGCTTATTAGTTGTCTGTTTCCATCTTAATGTCTGGATTTATATATTTCACTAATCTTTGATTTTGTTTACAGTGGTTTGTTGAAGAAAACAGTTGGTTATGTTTATTAAAATACCACAGAATGGCCCCAGAATTGGCCATGCCTATTCCAATAACATATTGTCATTAGCTATATTCTCCACAGCATTTGGAGGCTTTTTCTTAAGAAGAAATTGTGATCTGGGCCACAAAAAAACTTGCCTAACCAAGTTAGTCCTGCCTTTGAGAAAGATTCACAGGCACACAAATGCTTTTTTTGTTTTTAAGTTACAGAAGGATGATCATGGATAGGAGTCACCTCTGCCTATGGAAAAGCAATAGGAGGAGGGGGAATAATACAGAGGGGGGGAAAGAACTGACATGCCTAATTAATAAATGTTTATGGAATTGGATGGCCAATCAGGTATTCAAATACTAGATTATTTTTGGGTTTTTTTGCAAATTCATAGATAAATTCAGAGGAAAGTTGGCATTTAATGCAAAAATACTTGAGTTTTGGTAGGGGAGACTGGCTTCCTAATTGCACACAGTAAGCTTGCAGGGATGTTGGGAGTACATTGTTTACAGTGTTTGTAAGTACTAGTGGGAAAAGGGAGGAATTTAGGTTTTTCTATCAATCATAAATACATGCGTAAGAAAGACAAAGTATCAGTGTGTAGGGATCAGATTGTGCTCGCTAAGTGGAAATTAATGGAAAACCAATTCCTCAGACCATCATATTAACAGAATAGTAGCAAATTTCCAGACCAGATGTTTAACTTCTGGGTCTAGAAACTCCTGGATGAAGATCTAGGCAAGCATCAGTCATGCTAAAATATGCCTGTTCACTGTTCTCTAATAATCCTCTTTTACTCCAATAAATGTCATGTCAGATACCCATAATTACAAAGATACAAAATTTCATAAATATCCTTAAGCATTATCTTCTAAAATATAATTTCAATTTCCCTGTTTGGTAATAGGCATACATCAGACTAATTCCTGGCCCCAAGTCATTCCTAATGTACCTATTAGATCCCACTCCCATTTGTTTTTTGACAAGGAACGCCCCTCCCCCCACTTCAGGCTGATGTGGCTCCCACCCTAAGTATTGCTGAGGGGAAGATCAACATAAGATTGCTGGTACCAGCCACCCATTTTATTTCTGCTTTATAGACTAGCAGAAGTGAAGTCATTAGAAAAGAGCAGGCCTTCAGCATATCCATTTATGGTAGGTAATTTTTTCTGTGTTTATGTGTAATTTAGACAAATATTCCTAGTGCCATCCAGTCCCTGTACTTAATATTTTAATCATCAATAATTGACGAAGATGGTATGCTGTTGATCATCCAGATAGCTATCTTGCCATTTATCATATTAGTCTCAATGGGTATCAACTACCATGGGAGATAGCTTGGTGTAGTGAGCTATTTAATATTTGAGCGGGGTGCTTTACACAATGTGTTGGTGTGAGGGAACCCTGCAAAAGGCTGGTTACTTAAAAGGCTTTGCTATGTTGCCAGTGTGTGTAGTATTCATAAATAACTGTTCTGCTAATGAAGCCAAGTAGCTGTTTATGCATGTACCTATAGAGATCACATGGAGAAGCATGTGCCAATCCTTCCAGATTGTGCATTAGCTCAGTGCTTAGGGGTAGAGGTATTTATGGTACCAGTGAGCTTTTTGGAGCACCCCTTTGAATACTTTGTAAATTTAAAAGCAATATAATAGTGGGTATATGAAACTGGTACAAAAGTAATCAGCTATATAGATTATTTGTATTTCTTATTTTTCTGGCTAAAGTAAAAACAAAAAAAATCCCTGGTATTAAAAGTGTACAGTAACTTTCAGAATAAAATACAGCAAAATAAATAAATTCAACTTGAACACTAATTATAGGGTACATTCTACAAGAACAAAAAAATTCAAGATCCATCTATACAGTGCATTTGGAAAGTATTCAGACCCCCTTCACTTTTTTCAATTTTGTTATGTTGCGGCCTGGTACTACAATTGTTCAAATTCATTTTTTTCTCATTAATCTACACTCAGTACCCCATAATGACAAAGTGAAAACAGAATTTTAGAAATGTCTATAAATTTATTAAAAAGAAAAAACTGAAATATCACATGTACTTAAGTATTCAAACCCTTTACTCAGTACTTTGTTGAAGCACCTTTGGCAGCAATTACAGCCTCGAGTCTTTTTCAGTATGACGCAACAAGGTTTGTACACCTGGATTGGGGGATTTTTGGCCATTCTTCTTTGCAAATCCTCTCAAGATCAATCAGGTTGGATGGGGACCGTCGGCGGACAGCCATTTCCAGGTCTCTCCAGAGATGTTCAATAGGGTTCAAGTCAGGGCTCTGGCTGGGCCACTGTAGGACATTCACAGAGCTGTCCCTAAGCCATTCCTGTGTTGTCTTGGCTGCGTGCTTAGGATCATTGTCACATTGGAAGGTGAACCTTTGGCCCAGTCTGAGGTCCTGAGCGCTGTGGAACAGGTTTTCACTGAGGATATCTCTGTCCTTTGCTCCATTCAGTTTTCCCTCAACCCTGACCAGTCTCCCAGTCCCTGCTGCTGAAAAACACCCCCACAGCATGATGCTGCCACCACCATGGTGGTGGTGATGGGATGGTTGCTGAGGGTCCCACTGTTGGGATGGTATTGGGCAGGTGATGAGCGGTGCCTGGTTTCCTCCAGACAGAACGTTTAGAATTGAGACTAAACAGTTCAATCTTGGTTTCATCAGACCAGAGAACCTTGTTCCTCACAGTCTGAGAGTTCTTCGGGTGCTTTTTTGCAAACTCCAAGCAGACGTTCATGTATTTTGCACTGAGGAGAGATTTCCGTCTAGCCACTCTGCCAGATCAGTGGAGGGCTGCAGTGATGGTTGTCCTTCTGGAACTTTGTCCCATCTCCACACAGGATCTCTGGAGCTCAGTTAGAGTGACCATCGGGCTTTTCTCCCCCGATTGCTCAGTTTGGCCGGGCGACCAGCTCTTGGAAGAGTCCTGGTTGTGCCAAACATCTTCCATTTGAGAATTATGGAGGCCACTGTGCTCTTGGGAACCTTCAGTGCAGCAGAAATTTTTTTGTAGCCTTCCCCAGATCTGTGCCTTGCAATAATCCTGTCTCTGAGCTCTGTAGGTGGTTCCTTTAACCTCATGGCTTTTGCTGTGATACAGTACACATTGTCAGCTGTGAGGCCTTCTATAGAGAGGTGTGTGCCTTTCCAAATCATGTCCAATCAATTTAATTTACCCCAGGTGGACTCCAATCAAGGTGTAGAAACAGCTCAGCAACAATCAAGAGAAAGGGGAGGCACCTGAGCTAAATTTCAAGTGTTGTTGCAAAGGGCCTGAATACTTATGCCAGTGTGATATTTCAGTTTTTTCTTTTTAATAAATTTACAGACATTTCTAAAATTCTGTTTTCACTTTGTCATTCTGGGGTACTGAGTGTAGATTAATGAGGAAAAAAATGAATTTGAACGATTGTAGTATCAGGCTGCAACATAACAAAATTGAAAAAAGTGAAGGGGGTCTGAATACTTTCCGAATGCACTGTGTATGGGAAGGAAGCTTTTTGGACTTCCTTAAAAGAATTGCACAGCTGCAGTGCCACAACCAAAAGGGCCTTGTTCCTGGAAATCAGTAATTAAATATTTCCTAATGATTGGCCAAAAGGATAGTTAGTGATCCTAATATTGTGTAAATTCACTTTGGCAAGAGTGGTTCTTAAGTTGAAACCTCATTTTAATTGAGACTGGAAATATGTTTGTGTAATGCATTCTGACATTCTCACCCTTTTTTGTCCTTAGTGATCTAGATATGAAAGGCAATGTAGGTAGTCAAAGTTTTGTCTAATAATTAAGTAAGAAACAAGCCTTCTTCTACCTTTTATTCTTTTTTGAAAGGTGAGGGTGATGTTGTAGCAGCAAAGTACACTATGCAGAAATATGACAAGATTAGGGTTACATGATTAATTTACCGCAATATGAAAATGGTTCATTGTGATGTCATTGTATTTTTTGTTTCCCCCCAAAAGAAATAGGTGTTGTCAATTTTAAAAAGCCTTTGAGAAATACGGGATTTTTGGAATTGCTGATATTGACAGCAGTTTTCTGTTTCTAGAAAAAAAAGATGGAGTTCATTCTCTAACTTACCTATTTTCTGCCAAAAGTACTTTAAGTTATTGGTTTACAAATTGTTCTGCTAATTCCAGTGTACTCACTTGTTCCTATATTGTAGCATGGAAAGGCTGTGGCTGAATAGTTTGCAAAAACTGTGCAGTGCAGTCCACTGTTTATATTTCAGGCCAGAAATGAATGCGGAGTTTGGTTTGTTCTCCAGCCAAACATTCCCTATAGAAAGTATCTTTCAGAGTGCAGTGAAGGTCCATTAACTCAGATTCTTTCCTCAGATCCTGTTTCAGCCTAAAATTGGTGTATGTAGAAAACTTGTGCTCTATTAATTTACCTAAAGAGTTTTTAAATGTTTACATTTTGAGGACTGTTTGGGAAGGGAGGGTAGCGAAGTTTTCTTAGCTAATGCTTTGTTGCTCTTTTTTGTTTGTAGGGAGTCAGATATTAACATCCAATTTCTCCATTATTTTCTGGGAGCAGCTGTCACTTCACTATGGTGTCTTTGCTTCATATAAATTGGTCTTGTTTCTGCACAGAACATTTGTCAAATATCCCTAGCTAAACTTTTAGGTGAAGAAAAGTAACTTTTCTATTCTAGGGTGTATGCTCAAGGAGGTGCCCTTCTTCGTCTCATTTCCTGTAGCAATTATATCTCTCTCGGCCCTGATATCTGTGTTTGTAATCCCTTTGTTTGGCTTAAAACTCATGCCATGTTAACAACAAATATGCCTAAACTGTGCTACTGTTGGTTGTCTCAGTATTGATGGCTTTGGGTTCTGCTTTTCCTTGAAGGACAACAGAGCATGTTTAAGAATAAAACTTAAGACTTCTGCTGCTGATTGGAGAGCCTCTTAAAGAACTAAAAAGAAGACCTCAAAAGTAGTAACAAACTAAAAAGTAGTTTGTTACTACTTTTGAGAGTAACAAACTGGCCTGGTCTGTCCTTTTCCAGTGAAATCCTTGTTCATGGGATGATTAGTACTGTTCTCAGAGACAGACTTTATCTTACTATTTGCACTTGGCACTTTCTCCTGATATACAGCTGTTCTGCTGCTGTGCTTATTAGCTCTTGATATAATTGTAATGCCATTATTACAACTCTTGATCTCCTTAACCTTGGCACTGATCTCCAGCTTTTGCATTATTATTCCCAATAGGGCCAGAGATATTCTTACCCCTTTTATTCTTTACGTTTTTCTTCATTCACTCCCATCTACCTTGTTTTCACTCTTTATATCCTTCTCTTCCAGCTACTTTGCCAGTTGGCATTTGTTTTACTCCCTGTTTTATTTATGGCATTTATTTTTATGCAGCTTCCCCTGGGCTCAAAGTTGCCTATTGAATGATTATGCTTGTAGTGAATGCTGAAACCCACAGGGAAAAACCTCTTCCAGAAACCTCTTCATGAGTCTTCATTCCTTGGTCCCATCTCCTGCTTTGAGGTAGCAGTTTAATAGTTCCTATTGCAACTACCTGTCTTCTAGGGGGTAGTTCACCTAACATCTCCCCAATTTTGTTTGAGAGAAATAGGACTTTTTTTTTTTTTACCCTGTGCTGCTAAACTAAAAAGTCAGAATGCAAACATTAAAATAATTTCAAATAATTCTGCAACCTCCTGGCTGCGTAGTACAAAGATGTGATTAGAGGATTCAGCACTTCCTTCCCTACTCCTGCCTTTAAAAAAAACAATATCATAGGAGATAAACAGAATCAAACTTTTCAATTAAAAAAAGTAACCCCCCTTTACACTTTAAGTATTAAAATCATGACATGCAATGCAAAAGGAGATAATTGCAGAGCTGCCCAGATCATAATAATACAGCAGCTTGTAAATTAGGTTAAATCCAAAAGAAAATATAGTACTCTGGATAAACCACAGAATGGCATAAATCTTCTATAAATGAAGAACTTTCTGCCCAAAATATTGTAGTTCACAAGAGGAAAGTTTGAAATATTACAGAAGATTCTAAAGAAGAAATTATAACTTCATGAATATAGCCTGAAGTATGACAGGTTCTACAATTGGGTTACCCAGTTTTAAAACTTGTACAGTATGATAAAAAATCTGAAACTTAGAACGGGACTGAAAACAAAAACCATTCACAACTGCATTGCTGGGGTTGACTGCCAGAATGGTTATTCCAGTACTTTCTGTTACCACAGTATATCTTACAGCACAAATTTTTCCTTCATCCTCTGTTTAAACACCTGCTACCTGATAAGACAATCCATTTTATTGCAGAACAGCCATAACTATTAGGAATTTTTCCTAATGTCCAAGCAAAATCTATTTCTTTGTAATTTAAGCCATTGTTTCTTGTCTTCTGGAAGAACTGAACAATTCTGCTTCATTTTCTACACAATAACTCTTGAAGACAGCTAGCATATCTCCCCAATTTCTCCAGATTAAACCCACCCAGTTTCTCCAACTGTACTTGATAATTTGTCGTTTCTGAGCCCTTATCTTCTTGATTGCTTTCCTATGGATGTGCTCCAGTTTGTCAGGTTAGGAAGAACCTAAGACAGTACCCAGAACTACAATATATGAAATATTCTTAACCAATCTCTAGTTGAGTTACTGAGGCAGGTTGGTTTATTGATTGTATCAGGATAAAATAAATCTTTAAGATAAGCATGAGATAAAAAACAAACAAAAAGAGTCATCCCATTAGGAAAGTCTTATGTATATATGAAATTGTTACCTACTGTGCCTCAGCAGGTGGCAGCTTTGGGCCAACCTTATCTGGGATTGGAAGCTAAACCTGATCAGGGTTTGAGAATTATATATATTTGTGTTTGAGTGTTTGAGAATTACATATATACACATCAAGCCTGAGTTAAAGAAGACTTTACTTTTACCTTTTCCTACAATAAGAATTTATTTGTGTAGGATTTTTTTTGTCTGTAGCTTTAGCCTGGTTAGGATTAACAAAATTACCGAAGTGGTCAAGAAAGGCTGAAGAATGAGCAAGTAAGAATGGGAAAACAAGTCAGAAGAATAGATAGAAGCCCAAATATTCTGAATGTCTATCTTTGTGCCTCTTTAGCATTAGATCTGTAGTGTCTGTTAAACTGTGTGAAGTTCAAAGGAGGAGGGAGGTTGCAGAGACTTGAAAGATATGAACTGGCATTAGCCCATTTATTAAAGAAAGAGAAAGAAATCACACTGGTGGTTGATTCGTTTTTCCAGGAAAATCTATTCTGATTGTGATCAAGTTGCATTTATTTTCAGGTCTGGCTTGTTTTTTCTCTTTTTTTATTCTTGAGGTTAAGCTTAATTTGCTTGTTTCTTTTCTTTTATTAGGGTAAAATAGTTGCTCAAAAATACCTCTGGTGACAATTAGGGGAGAAGAGGCCAGTCTTGGGAGTAGGATGAAAGTAACTTATCAAACTTTTTCTTCTTAAACAAGATAATTCCTCCGAATCCTTTCCACTATTCATTTTAAATAATAAATTTAATAATTGAAGTAAAGACATGAAGTTACATGTCACTTGACACAGATTTCCTTTCTGATTACTTTATTGTTTAGAAATCATGACATCTTCAGGAAAAGAGAATTTTCGACTGAAGAGTTATAAAAACAAGTCTCTGAACCCTGATGAAATGCGTCGCCGTCGTGAGGAAGAGGGCCTTCAGTTGCGGAAGCAAAAACGAGAGGAGCAGGTAGAATGAAATTCTATGAACACTGAAAATGGAAAAGACTGTATTGAAGTATATATGTAATTTAAAAATGTTTAATGAAAGAACAAATTATCAAGGATAAGAAAAATAATAAAAGGAGCAAAAGAAAGGGGAAAATGGAGCAAACAAAATATTCTTCCCAGAAAGACTTATGTTCAAAGATAATTAAGAGAAACTTTGTTAATATGGTTCAAAAATGAATAAAACTGTCCCTAATTGTAAGATTTTTTTAATACTTTGTTGCTTCATGTTTAATTTTTTAAGCCAATGGAATTTCCCAAAGTTCTACTTGGTTTAATGTAATTCTTAATTGATTGTAAAAAAGATATATGGGCAGTCCTCGCTTAACCACAATAGGGACCAGAAAATTGGTAGTTAAGTGGGGCGGTTGTTAAGTGAGTCACCACATGACCGGACCCAATTTTGCGACCATTTTTACGATGGTCGTTAAGCAAATCACCATGGTTGTTAAGCGAATCACATGGTTGTTAAGCCAATTTATCTTCCCCATTGGACTTTTTTTTGCTGGAATTCACTTAATGACCACATGATTTGCTTAACGACCACGGTGATTCACTTAACGACCATCGTAAAAAGGTCACAAATCACAATCACTTGCAACAGTCATAAGTGCAAGTACAGGTCATAAAGCCCTTTTTTCCGAGGCCATCGTAACTTCAAACTGTCGTTAAACAAATGGTTGTTAAGCGAGGACTACCTGTACTTTCTGGTGGTGCATCTGGCAGCTAATAAAAAAAAAAATTTTTTTGTATTTGTGTGTAATAACAGTTTACAAATCTTGGAAATTTAAACAATAAAATAACAGAATAATTTACCAAAAATAGTATACTGGAGGAATTTACTGGCACTGGCTATATCTATGGATTTCCTGGATGAGGTGCCAGATGACTAGAAGAAGCCAGATGTTGGCCATATCTTCAGAATTGAGGGGAAGAATGTTCCAGGAACTAAGCACCAGTCAGTCTGACTTTGATACCTAGGAAGATTCTAGTGCAGTTCAGATCAGTAAACATTTGAAAAAATTCAGTGATTACTTGAAGTCACCATGGATTTCCCAAGAATATATATTGTAAGACTCACTTGATTTCAATTTCAAGACCTAGGCATAGTCTTTCATGCCATGATCTCACAGAAAATGCATAGAGAATATATAGCACAAAAAGCCCAGAGAGCTGCTGCAGCATTGCAACCATTCTTTTATACTAAGAGGGCATTATTTATTCCTTGTACACTTCAAGTGTTAGAGCTCAGCTGTTTTTTGGTGCCCAGCTAGGCCTATACAATTCCTTTGTTCTTTTAGAAAGAGTTCAGATTAAATTTCTTAGGAACATCCCAAGCTCCTTGCTGTGTCTCAAATGCAATTCTTCTCCGTGAGGTTGGCCTCAGTAAAATTGAGACCAACACTTGCTTACACGTTTTTACATGCTGGGTTAAAATATACTCTGCCCCTTTGAGTCTGACACCCTGGATTCTTACTAATAATTTTGATTCATCCTGGAATTTGAGCATGCAATAGCAGTTTTGAGGCAATGGACTGAGGATATTGCTATCCAATTAAAGCTGGCATCTCTTCCCAAGGATATATTCTTGACTAGCTCCTTCATCCTGCTAAATATTTAAGCCAGTGTTGCCCAAACTTGGCCACTTGAAGATGAGTGGACTTCAACTCCCAGAATTCCCCAGCCAGCCATGCTGGCTGGGGAATTCTGGGAGTTGAAGTCCACTCATCTTCAAGTGGCCAAGTTTGGACAACACTGATTTAAGCCAAATCACAATCCCTTAGTATAAGAAGGCATTCTCCATAGCTCGATTCAATGCCTATCCCACAGCAGGGATAGAAGGGAAATAAAAGGGCATCCTATTTTGGCTAAGGCTTTACCCATGTGATGAAGCGGCTAACACAACTGTAAAATACATTTGTTGCATTGCCTGTTTTATGCTGGCACACGTTCATAGTTGATAACCCCCCGTTTAAATAAATCTCCTGATTATTCTTACTGTTCTATTTATAATTTTTACTTTCAAACACACATGATTCTGTTACTCTAAGTATAGCTAAAATTTGTTATATGCAAAATGCACAGTCCAGTTAATTTTATTATTTTTACCTTCCCATACGCATGTAACGTGTTTTACAGTGCAGTACATTTTATTATGTACTGCTCACTGGAAACAGTAAAAAAATTATCTTCTTCCCTACTACTAGGGAAATTAAATTACTTAAATGTGTTATAATGTATGCCTATGAAATAAAACATGAGCTTTCAGATATGCTTTTGTTTTTCTTTGGCTTCAAATGCTGGATAAAAGAGCTCCGCTCATAATGTTCTGTGTGAGATTTCTAAAATTGTCGTGCTACAGTCGGGCAAAACTCAGAACTCACTGAGTGCTCCATATTCCGTATGAAACAACCTCTAAATATTTTGAATGTTCTGCTACTGGAAACTATTGAAACTCAGAAAATCTCTATCGTTCCATCCCAAGGCCACAAGAGTAGGTGGGATGTCCGTTTATGCTTATTGCTACCTACTATCCGAGTTACAGAAAAAAATGTTGCATTCATTATTTTAAAATATGTGAAATGAATAGCTTAATTAGGAGCTGTGAGCCCCTTTCAATATCAAGCTCTGCAGCTCCCAAACTATATACACTAAGGGTGCCAGGAACTGAGGAAGTTTGGAAACTTCTGATCTAGTTGATAATCTTCTGGAAGGGCTAGTATTTCATGCTTTAAAGCTGCCGTAAAGGGAACTGGTTGATCCTGCTTCACTATACCATAAGTCCAACTTAAAGTGGACTAACAAAACTGAAATTCCAAGAACATTACTTTAGGTTGAAGGATATTAGTAGCCTTTAGTAATTCTGTTATGGATGTATCCGCAGAATATCCACAGATTTCCAGCTAGGTACTTTTAAGGGTAGACATAACAGCTGCAAAGGGGGGGTGGGTAGGCTTTTTAGAGTATATTGTACAATTTTTGTATTCTGCCTCAATTTATACTTCTTTCCACAGTATATTTATATAGTTGATTGTATAGTCTCCATGTTCTCCAACAGTTATGTTATTTCGTGTCCCTCCCATCAATTCTTTTTTTTTTTTCAATCATTACTGAAAAGGTTATAAGGTCTAGGAATTTATGATTATTGTTTAATAAAATTGTGAACATCAGTTTTATTCTGTAAATGGGGACATAATGTTAATTTTATTATCATTGCATTTCTTTTCTAGTTGTTTAAACGTAGAAATGTTGCCACAGCTGATGAAGAGACAGAGGAGGAAGTTATGTCAGATGGTGGTTTCCATGAAACTCAAATGAATAACATGGAAATGACATCTGTAAGTAATGTATCAACTTGGCAATTTCATTCAGTTTGCGCATGCGTGTGTACAACACACACACATATATATAAATAAAAGATGGGATGATAATAATAATGCCTATCCCAGGTCCTTGGGAAGGACTTACCGTATTTTTCCGTCAATAAGATGCCCCCATGTACAAGACAACCCCCACTTTTCCAACCCAAAATTAAGAAATCAATATTTTAAAGATAGTGCAGAACACATTTTTATTTAGTATTTAGTTAACATTTACCTGATACACTCGGTGGGAGGAGGTCCAAACCGTCTCTCTGCAGCTCTATTTCCATGCTCTTCTGCATAACTGATTACATTCAAGCACGAGTGAAACTGCCAATAGCTTGTCTCTGCAAACAGACTTCCTCCAATTGGTTTGTTCAGCATCAGCTGACGTCAGTTACATAAGGCTCGTGACTGGAGGAAGTCTGTTTGGGGGACAAGCTATTTCACTCATGATTGGAGGCTAGCAATAGAGGAGGAAGCCCGTTCGCAGAGACAAGGTATGGGCAGTTTTGCAACTGTGCGGTTCTCTCCTCGGCTGACTTCCTTGAATAAGACGCCCTTCAATTTTTAGCATAAGGATTTTAGAAAAAAGTATCGTCTTATAGTCAGAAAAATATGGTAATAGGTGGATAAAAATGCCAAATCCAGTCTAAATATCTGGCTGGCTGTGCGACCGACCATCATCATAATTTCTAAGGCTGTAAACCAAATCATAATTTTCTGGAATAAAGATATCTGTTAATACATGAACATCCTCAAATTAAGCTTATTTGGTAAGCATGCTGCATTCTTGCCTTGGGGGAAAAAAAACAGATAAGTAACAGTTGTGCTATACGCTATAGATATATGTGCTTTTGTATTTTTAAGCCCCATTTTCAGTAGTTTCAAGCAGCTTGCAGATAAACAATTAAAAAAAGACCAGTTGAAAAAGTAAATTCTTATAGCTTTTTAAAAAGTCTAAATCTGGTTTGTTAAGTTTAAGATCATTACCTTGCAATTAAATGAACAAATATTTGGGCTATTTGGTCTTGATAGGTTTACAGGATATAATTGAAAAGAGGGATCATGTTAAATATAATCTTCATTGCTATCTACCTTGTATGGCAGATTTCACTTCCAGCACTTTCTTTTCCTGTTTTTTAATATTTTTAAAATGTAGAGAAAAAATTGGAGGCAGAGAGTAGTTGCGTGTACTTCTGAAAATGTATAAGGTGTTTATGTTGCATGGTCACATAGTCATTCTGTTCTATACAGGAGAATCAATCTCTCTGGAGAGCTCCAAGCTGCAGTCTCTGTGCAGTATATTCACAGTGCTAGGGGAAAAAATCTAGCCTAACAACCAGCATTTTCAAAGCGATACTTGATTTTTTAAAGGGAGAATTGAACTACTACTGAACTTCATTTTTGCTAGCTTTTATCCCATATCTGCTTTCAAACTCATATTGCTTCTAACAAAATCTATGGCAGAATTCTTTTACATCTCCAATCCAGAGGTATTAAATCATTCAAACTGAATGATTTAATCAAACTGAAAATGAAATAAATTGATTTTCCATTTAATTAATTCTTTGGGACTTAAGCATTCCTAAAAGATGCCCTGGACAAGAAGATATTTGCAGTGAAATTGCAAATATAGGGAAAATTATAGGGAATATAAAGTTAGGATATAGGATAGATTTAATATTTGAATTTATTAAGATGTCTATTAAACTGCCATCTGACAAGATCCAGGAAATGTGCCTTCTCTGTCGCAGCGCCTGCCCTCTGTAACATCATGGGTTTAGTATTTCGTTTAGTCCTTGAAAATCTGGGTGTTCCCTCGGGTATTGGGTCTGGAGTTTAGGTGAACCCATTGATATAATTTTGTGCTATTTATTGTTTGAGTTGGGTTTGTCCTTGGCCACCATTATTTCCTTGTTAAGTGTTTTTGGTTTCATTTGGTTTTATCCTATGTGTACCACAGAGAGTCACAATTATGAGATAATTGCTATATAAATAATAAGTAAATATAAAATAGCCAAAGACTTAATGAACTGTTAGGAGAAACAATATGCTGTTTTGGGAGTAAATGCCCAGATGAATACTCTGAAATCATCAATACCAGCACTAGTTGCCATTATAGTTTCTTTCTGAAGGATTCTTTAGAAGGTTAGTTACTTAGTAAGAAGTCTATGCTGTATCTCCATCACCATATTATGAGAACAGATGATGCCCTCTTAATGCTCAGTGGCTGGAAAAGGCAAACCTTGACACTATCCTGGTCCTTTTCCAGGCAAACATTCTTTCAGATCTCATTTTTATCAGTAGAAACTTCCTCATAGAGCCAGCATTTCTTAACTCACCTGTAATGCACAGATGCCTTTTGTAGAGCCTATGTGTCATTCTCAAAGCTGATAGCCAAATCAGTTGAAACTGAGATCTGTTTTCTCTCAGGCTTTTGTCCCTGAAGGTCCTCAGCACAAAGCTGACAACCCTCCTGGTCTCCAAAAATCTGTGTCTTTCACAGGGACTTAGTCAATTTGAGACCAGATTTTCTTTCATTCTTAAAGTCAGTACTGCTTTTCACAGGTCTCAAGAGCTCATTCTCTCTTCCCTTTGTCCCAGTCTCTCCCATCACTCAGATGGACTATACTGTAAATTGGATTTCTGCAGAGCATTAAACACCTGTATTAAAAAATGCTTCTTTCTTTTGACTAGCTCCATTTTTTCACCTGGCCTTACATAGCCACTGATAGTCAGAAACTTCCTGAGCCCTCCCACTTAAGTTCCCATTCTTTAGGATCACAGCTGTTTCATTAGCATTCTC
The DNA here is from genome assembly GCA_030867105.1 of Liasis olivaceus. Taxonomy (NCBI): domain Eukaryota; kingdom Metazoa; phylum Chordata; class Lepidosauria; order Squamata; family Pythonidae; genus Liasis; species Liasis olivaceus. Next base: position 156,241,315 of record CM061348.1, on the reverse strand, counting down.
TGTTAATGCTCCTGCACTGGAGACAGTCAGTGCTGCCACTTGATATAACCCTTTCATATTCAGTAACTTACAAATTAAATTGTCATGGCTTTGCAGAAGAAGCTTTTGAATGTTAAAGTTTGCCACAGGTCCTTCTTGTTTCATAGGTTAGTAGGGTGTTTCCGTCCTATAAGAAATAGTGTGAGCATGTTCCATATTTGGATGACTTCAAATGCTAAAGGGGAAAGAGAACATTGGTCACCTGTACGAAGATTCTTTCTAGTTTGGTGTGAATGAAATATCAGAATATATTTCAGTTGAACTGACTTCCCTTGGTGTTTTAAGCAAGCTCATCTAAGGAACAGAAAGGTTTTTTTCCCCCTCTTGCATAAACTACCTTAATAGAGGTTCTTCTACAGTCTTTTAGCTTGGTTATGATTAAGAACTGAAGTGAGGAGCCTGGCAGGGCTAGTATAACAGCACACTTTAGTTATGTGGTTTTCTTAGTTTCCTAGGATGTCTTCTTTGCATCAAACCATAGAGAACTTTCACAGTAAGTGACCAATGTTCTCCTCTTTTGTACAAGAGGCAGTTCCCTTTAGATAGTTCCTATCTGTCGTAACTATCTAAAAACAGTTTTTTCCTTAAGCTGCTTAAAACCTTTAAAATGAATAGATGAATTCCTTGTAATTGGCTGCAAGTTCTAATGGAGACACTTCTATATGTGTTAAGTAATATTTTAAATGTACTGTACAATTCTTAATTTTTCAGTGAACTTGCCTTCAGCATCCTTTTCTCCTTTTTTTATAACTTTCTGGGATGTTGTCATCAGTACAAAAATTAATAAAGCAATAATGATAATGTATGCCGTTACTATATGCTTGTTCCAAGTATTTAGCCCTCTTTAATATTAATTTTGTTTCTGTTACAAGTGGTTATATTTCTTGAATTGAAATGTGGATATGGAAGGGAAAAAAGTATTCCATCTTTGCAGTTATCCAAATCATAGCTCCCAGAGTTGCTTTTGAAAAGGGACTGTATATTTTGGAATTTTTATTTAATAACTAAATATATTTTAAGATTGTAACTGTCAGAACCTCACAAGGCAGCACTGCTATTTATTTTAATTTCTCCATTTGGATTTGGAACTGTTTTTGTTGAGTTCAGAGGTATTTTTGAAACTAGTAATTTTACTAAAAATTCATGAACTAAAATAATGCCTCCTAGTGTCCACTTTAATTTAATTACTTAAATGTTCTTAAATTTAAGAATTTTAATTTAATTTTGAAGCAATGCTTTTAGGTAATTTTTTTCCATTTGGAATTGTAGAATGCAGTGATTACTTCTGACATGACCGAGATGATCTTTTCCAATAGTCCAGAACAGCAGCTCTCAGCTACCCAAAAGTTCCGAAAACTTCTCTCAAAAGGTGAGTGCAAGAATACTAGAGAAAGTTGCTGCTCCTAGGCATGTCTTCTGGGTTTCCACCCAAGTTGTCCTTCTATTACTAACAGCTACTACACATTAATAGGATGTCAGGTATGGAGCCCAGGGATACCAATGCCCAGAGAAACCTCTCTGGATATTCATCAGACTCATTCCCATACAACTTCTTATATTTAAAAATAATAATTAAAAACGTAGGGTAGCTGCCATACTGCAAATGCCTCCAACAATATAATTATTTTTGGGAATGCCTACAATCCCTAAGTTCTCCTAGAAAAATGAATAGTGAATGGCTGCTTCCCTGTACTGTTTTTGGAAATGTCCAGAAAACAGGCAAAGGTAAATAGAAGTTGTAGATCATGTCCTGGTGGAGGGCGAGGGTTGGTAGATAGCATTCTGGTAAATCGATGCCGTGTAACTGGTAGAGCTATACAGTGATGTGGATTCAGAGGGCAAAATTTCTGGCGCATACACAGATATGCACAGTGCACCTGACTGAAATAACTTAAAGCAGCTGCATCTTTTCCTGGTCTTTTGAGGCTGGTGCAGCTGATTGCAGTTGCCTTAGAGTCCTAGGAAAAAATACATTTGGTTAGAAGTTCCTAACAGGCGTTCTGCATACATCCCAAAATATTTTGCCCTTCAGATCCAGATCACTGCATAGCTCTAGCAGCTTCTTATTCCACCCCGGGTTGACAGTGTGGGTATATATCCCCCGGTAATCATTTTGCAGCAGAACCCCAAAGAGGTTGTAGGCCTGTTATCGTGGTAGCAAGTTAAAAGGGGGAAATAAATTTAGATCACAATTTGAAATAGTTCATCTTTTATATAACTTTTATGGATAAACACTTATACGTAGGCAGAAGCAGGTGGATGATAACCCTAAATAATATATTTTAATTTCCTGCTCCATTCATCATTCATTCATATACATGTATACTCCTCATACTTACGGCACTATACTTTTGGGTAGTCAGGTCATAGAAAGTGCGAAGTGGGAAAGAAGAGAATGAACTTGCACACAAGCTGTCCATAAAAGTGGGAGATGCAGATTTCTCTGCAGATGGAGTCTTCTCTGCTCTGCTCTTTTTCTACAAGGTTAGACTTTATATAGACCTCTAGCTTATCCAGTTTTGTAAAACAATGTATATCCAGGGATCCAGTGTTCCACAGTGGAGGAAGTTTTCCTTATCTGGGTTGCTCCTCTCACTTGCCCTAAGAGGAGGATCAAAACATACAGTGTCTCTGATGTGAGGAGGAAGCAGTCTTCCCCCTACTCCTCAGCAGCAGCCTCCCTTCCATACTACCCCAGGAGCAATTCTTGGCTCAAGAGCAGAGTCAATAGATTCCACTTGTGCCACCTCTGCAGGTAAACTGAACTCCCTCAATCCCCATGAGGAGCTGAGAGACCATGGGGTAGGAAGGGACTAAGCCTAGAGACAACGAGCAGCCAATCCCCCACCTCCCACGACCAAGCGATCGGCGTTTCATCTGGACTTCTGCCATTGGATGCACCAGGTAACCTTGGCAGAGCTCTCCCCACCCAGCTCTCATGGCCCATCTCCCCTAAGGGTAAAGGAAACCACCCTTCTCCCTCATGGGGGACCTCCTCTCTATTTCACGTGAGGCAGCCAATATCCTGAGGGAGAGAAAAGTTGCCGCCTTGATGGGCATAGATTGTATCTATTCCTTTCAAGTAAATATTCACCCAGTGGGGGAAGGGAAAGCACCTGTTCCTATTTATCTTTCATTTTACATCCTTCTATATTCTGAAGGAGTTTGTCCCAAAAACTGGAGGGGAGGGACTGCTTCCTTCCACGGTAGGAACATACAAAAGCTTTAGTCCTGTCTATCAGACTGAATGGGAGGAGCAACCCAGAGGAGGATTCCCCTCTATCCACTGAAAGAAAAGGACATTCATGATGATTGCAAGGTTTTGTTTGCTTCAAGTAGATTTCACACAGCATCTTTGCTGTTTTGGTTCTTGTTTCGTAGATCACTTAACACTCAGAACGTCTTTTGTAGTTTTCCTACATCCTTTCTCATCATACACCCTTCTTTAAAATATTTATGTAAACATTTTCTAAATTCTGTAACACAAGAAGATCCAAATGCTAGTCCTGGTCTTTATTAATGCTTATAGGCGGTGTTTAATACCTGATCACTAGCATACTGAATACAATCATAATTTTTTTTTAATATGTCCACAACCTGTCAAAGCCCCATTTCCCCAAAAGCAACATCAGTGCCTACTTGGGATTGTTTTCAAGGCTGCTTTTGCTGTTTTTACTGAACTATCTGGCCAGGATGGAATTGAAAAATTCAAAATTCAAGGGGCTGTTCAGTCAGATTGGCCTAGAACAGGGATACACCACTCTTTTTTTCTGGTCCAAGGGCTGCAGTTTTTCTTTAAAGAATATGCCAGAGGCATATATTCATGTACATTTAACTATAGTTAGTTAAATCATAAATGGAAGGAGCCACTGAATCTTAAGCCCATGCTCTGTGCAAGTTCTAAATTAAAACATCCCCAACAGATGGCTGGTTAGTCTCCACTTGAACTTACTCAGCAATGGAGATTCCCTCCTTTCTTGGTAATTGATTTACCTGTTGAATTGCTATTACTGTTAGGACATTTTTATAACTTAATTGGAATTTGCCTTTCTGCAACTTAAATCCATGGTTCTATTTGTATTCTGGAATAACAGAGAACACCTTCTGTATTTAAACGAGGCTTTCCTATTTTCTTCTAAATATTCTCTCCTCAAAACTTGATTTTGCACAGTTCCTTCAATCTCTCTTCATAGAATTTAGCTTTTGGTCCTTTGATTATTCTCATCACTCTTCCCTGAACATGTTCCAGTTCCTCTGAATTCTTCTTAAAATGTAGGGCCCAGAATGAAACACAGCATTTGAAGTGGATAGACCAATGCAGAATGATTTAGAAACTCTAATTCTGTTGATTCAGTCTAAAGTTGTATTTGCCTTTTTTGCAGCCACATCATTATGTTGACTCAAGTTTGGTTTGCAATCAACCCAACAAAGATCTTATTACCAAATTTGGTATAATCTATCCTGTATTTGTGAATTTGACTTACATTTCTTAAATGAAGAACATAGCATTTTCGTCCATTACATTTAATTCTGTTATTTTCAGCTCATTTCTCTAACCTAACAAGATTTTTTTTAAAAAATTATTTCTCTCTTCTAGTTAGGATAGTAATGGTCCAATCCAGTTTTGGGCCATTTGAAGATTGAATAAGCATTACCACCCTAAATCAAGTAATTGATAAAAATAGTGAAAAGTACTACCCCCAAGACTGATTCTCTGTTCAGTGCATCCATCCAGTTGATGAGAAGCTGTTACAGGGTAGTCTTTTCAAGGCAGCTATATCTGTATTTTATTAACTCTCGTGATGTTAAGCCCATACTGAACTGCTCTGCCGCTCAGAACATCATGGGGTTATCAGGTTTTTTTGGTTGATTGAGTGGCTGGTTGGTTTTTGCCTTCAAGTCAGTCTCAATTCTAGTGAATACATAACAAGTCAGTGCAGTTTTCTAGGCAGCATTTTTTTAAATTGGGTTGCCATATTGTTCTTCCTAGAGTTAAGAGAGATTGACTGGCCCAGAGTCACCTAGGTGCCTTGTATGCCTAAGGCAGAATTAGAATTCATGGTCTCCCAGCTTCCAGTCCAGCAACTTTAACTACTAAACTAAACTGGCTCTCTACTTTGTGAACACTTTGCTGAAAAAAGAATATAATACATCTACAGCATTCCAGCAATCTACTAAAACAGTTACCCAATTAAACAATGACTTCTAATAATTACCACATTTTTTTCCCAAATACTTACAAATGGTTTCCTTGTGACATGCCTTGTAGTCTTCCCAGATATCTGTCAAACTGACTGGTCCGTATTCCCTTCTACATTTTCCCCTTCAAGAACTCTCTAAGATTTCTTAAAGATAAAAAGATTTGGCTAGATCATCAGCAAAGTTCCTTTCCTACTACAGTATGTAATTCATCTGATCCTAGATATTCCTAATCATGATTCAATCCTGCTGGTTCATCATGCCTTTTCAAACATATATTTGGTGCTGGAGAAGACCAAGTAAAATAGAAATTGGATAGCCCTGTCTTTTCTGCATTACCTTTCAAATTTTGCCAGTTAGTATTTTTTTTTCTCTTTCTTTTGTATTGTATATATCTCAATAAGATCTTTTTGTTATTCTTAGCATCCTTCACAAACTCTGAACTTTAGCTTTCCTGAAACCATCTCTCTGTTCCTGGCACAACTTTATGTAGTCCCCCTTGATGACCTTCCTTCTTTCCAACCTCCATACATGTTATTTTTTGTTTTCAGATTATCACTATACTTTTTGATTGCCATGTGAGCTGCTTTTTCTGTCCTACATTTATTATTTATTGGAATTGTTTGTGATTGTGTTTTTAGTATCTCCTTTTAAAGAAACTCCCGTGTATCTTAAGCTCCTTCTCCCATAAGCTTCTTCTACCACAGAATCCTCTTAATTGTTCTTCATTTTATTATAATCCACTTTTTGAGGTCCAGAGTATGTTTTTGACTACAGTCAACTTTAGTTTCCTTAAAATGAAGAACGCCATCATTACAGGTAGTCCCTGGGTTAAGAATGTCCAGGTTACAGACAACCCATTGTTAAGAGCAGAGCCTGTTGTAGCAGAATTTGAGTTAAATACACAATGGTTCAAATTCATTACACAATACTACTTATACAGTATTATACAATAATAATGTTCCTGCTTACATGCAGATTCAATTTAAGGACAGATCTTGGGAACGGAACTTGTTCTTTAACTGGGGACTACCTGTATATGATCACTCTCCCCCAATGTTCCTGCTACTTCTACTTCCTTAATTAAGTCTTAATATTTTTGGTTAGAATCATGCTGAGGGTACTTGTATCTTACTTCACACACTGAAGGAGTAATCTCACACAAGTCAAGAATTTGACTAGAACTATCCTTGGCAGAGTTTGTGTCCCAGTGGGTGATTTGAGTGATTAAGTCCCTCTCCCTCCCTTTTTAATATATCTGCAATTTGGTTTTGAAAACATTTTCCCCATCTTTTTCTTCTGGAGGCAGCAGTAATTGACACCAACAATAGTACTGTTTTTACTTGTTGCTCCGCTTATTTTAACACAGATGTTCTCTATACCACTGCTAGATTTGTTCACTTGAATTTCTGAACAGATGTGGACTATTCTCCAGTCATGTATTTAATATTTTTTTCCCTTTCTGTTTCCAAAGATGCTTAAGACAAATGGTACGGAAGTAAAATAAAAACAACACAATAAAATACTTAGACTTAAAATGCAAAATAAAATCATATTGAAAACATTTCAAAATGCAAAATAAAAAACATGTTTCTTGGCACCTTACTTTTCTATTTTAGAGTGTAGGATCAAGTCACATTCCTTCAAAATTTGTTGAACAATTAGTAAAATCCAGGAGACAGTTCTCTCCTGCATGCCCAGCTGACAGCCCTCAGTAAGGAGCGGTGTTTTCAGAAGGATCGTCTTGTAGATCTTAATTCCCAAACAGGTTCATAACATGAGAGGCAGTCAGGCCCTTAGCTATGAATGGCTTTACATTTTTACCCCAATACCTTAAATTGAGTCTGGAAAGCAGTTAGCAAACATTTGTAGATATTTCAAGACAGGCATGATAAATAGGCACTGCTGACACACTGAATGTAACTGCAAAATACATCCCTTATATCTCTGCTGCTTCCTAAAAGATCCAGGAACAGCACATGATCAAAGAACATGTGCAGATTGCAAGACCTGCCTTTTTTTTAGAAGGGCATAATTACTTACAGAACAGATTGAACCTTAATTACCAAGTTTGGTTTCTTACTGAGCAGTAGCATCTTTTCTGGATTTAATTTCAGCTTATTTCTTATACAGTCTGTACTGAACACGGACTATGCTCAAGGTTATCAACTGTTTCCTTGGAATTACTGCTGGATTCTGGATGATTTCATTGATTAATTTATTCATTTGGATAGATTTTAGCAACTATGCTGTTACGAGGGAGAGCAGAATAGCTGGTATATGGTGTATTCTTATACTGCAGTGGTGGACATCATTTGAAGAGCTGAACTCAGCCTCATTACCTTCTAAGTGCAGGAGTCTCTCTGGTAATGCTGTTGACATTACCTTAAAAAACCATGGCCAAACATTTTCAGCCTGTTCTTTGGCCTTTGGTGGAGATTTTAAAGGTGGGGATGAGAGTGGAAGTCTTCCTAAAAGCAGATTACTCCCATTCCCTTCCTGAAAACCTTGCAAATAAGCTAAAACCATACATGTTTTCAAATTTGGTCATTTTACCTCTGAATTTTAGTAGTGTGATGTGGGTATTTGAGGGCCACTTGCAGGCTACGAGTTTGCCCACCCCACTTTAACTATCATCTGACTGGATAAGAGTTAACTCACTGAAGCTTAATGAACAAAGACAGAGATGCTCCTGGTTTAAGGCTGAATCCAGAAAAACAAAGAGACTAAGATAAATTTAATCAGCATTTCCTGCCTTGATAGTCTATTAAATTCATCCTTAAGCCAGGACTATTTTTGTACAGTTATGGATAGCATGTCAGTTGTGTCCATTCCTGAACAGAAATGTGCATACTTTAGCTATATCAAATAGTTTGAACTAGTGTAACATACAAGGGTCCTGCTGAACTATATGGGGAAATTTCACCTTGTTTAAAATGCTTCAGTTAGGCTACTTTCTGCCCACCTTTTTCTTTCTTTCCTTCTGCTTCCCTTCACCCTTCTCCTTTGCATTCTTCTTGCATTCTAAGGATAGTTGTATCCTTATGCTGTGTGGTACCCTTAGTAGCACCTTCAGGCATTCTGCTATCCTTCCCTACTCTTTCTAGCTACTCTACCTGCTGACTGGCCAGTTCAAACCTCTTTTGCATTTTTTCTGCTCATTGCTTTGTTCGCTAAGCATGCTGTGCACCTTGTGTACCTGCTATCTTTTTATTTCTTCAAAATGTAGAGGCCAGACATTTTATGGGGAAATGGAAGTGGTGGCAAGTGGAGGTTAACAATGTCCAACTTAAAGGACTGAGTTCCTTGGTGAGTGTCCGCTGCTCCCAATACTAAACAGTTTGGAATAAGGTCAAATAAGATATTATAATGTCAAAGGTTAATATTTTCCAATATTCACACAAGCAAGCTTAAGAGGATGACAGTGGAGATCTAATTTGAAAATGCCATGTGACCACGATGAGAATAACCTTGAACATGAATCTGCCTGAGTTTTAAGAGCTTCATGAGAGACATTTTTCTCTGTCCCAGCAATGTCTGAAGTATGCCTCTAAGGAATCTGAGAGAAGGATTTTTCAGTGAATTTGCTTCCTTTAAGCAGGACATTTACAATCCTTCCTGGGTTTTTCTGTTGAACATATGTAATGCATGCTTCTGCTGCTGTTATTTTTAACCAGTGGTTACATCAATCCAGTTTTTACCAATTTCTTGTATGTACTTTTAATATTTTATAGGATTTTGTAGTACTGTATTTTATTATCTATTTTATATTTGGCCTCACTGAGTGGAAAGGCAAGAATAGATATAAATAATAGCAACCACAGGTTATTTATAAAAATTACACACACCTGCAGTACGCAGAGATGAAGTTAAAAGAACTCCATTTTCATCCTCTTAAATTTGCTTGTTTATAACAGTGGGAAAACAGTAGCCTTTAACATCTTATTTGATAGACAAGGCATATTCCATTTTTCATCTAAAGTACTTTCTATTTCTGCCTCATCTGCCTTTTTTTTGGAGGCTTTCTAGAAGGTGAGTTAGCCATAGATTTAGCCTCCATGTCTGGGTATTTTGTAACTAACAGTAGGCAAACCCTACTGTTGTCATACACAGACCATGATGATGTGATACTACTAATAACTAGACTTATTTGTGGTGGTTGCTAACAAAATTAGGAAAATCCTGCTAGATTTAGAAGCAGCAGATTGAAATAAAGATGAAAATATTTGGCACAAATTAAGATGGATTATTGGTAGTTACAATGAGGTACAATGAAAGCTAATCCAATAACATTACAGTGAAGAAAACCTTTATGATTAGGAAAGTGCCTTGCAGATCAGGGCACAGGAATGAAACCTATAGATCCCTGTATGCTTCCCACCAAAAAGGATTGCTGAATTTCAGCTGCATACCTTCTGTCTCAGTGTTTGCAGTACATAACAAAAAGCTTTTTGTTGCTTTCTCTTATAGAAGTAGAAATTGGGGAAGTGTTTTCCTCCTGCAGTCACCTGTTCTATCCTTCCCATGTGCTGCTTTTTTTAAAAAAGTCTTTTTCTTCCTCCTCTCTCACTGTGGAAGGCAGAGAATCCTTCAGCAAACACTGTTTCCAGAGCCATTCAGTTAGCTAAAGTACAGTTCTAGCTTACTCAGGTTCCAATCATTCCTGGTTCCACACATTTCTTTGCATGTTTGTGGTCATTGTTAGATGGGAAGAGGGGTTGTGACCATTGAGAAGAAGGATGAGGACTAGTTTTCCATTCTCCTTACAAACTACTCCAGTTGCAGATTCCTAGTTTTGGGGCAGGTGCTTGCATGAAAGAAAATAAAAATAAGGTTGATATAGGAAATAGTGATAAAAAGGCTGAGTTACTCATGTCTGTTTACAGTTTAGTCTGTAGTGTACTTTTCTGTATTGTGGAGAAAGAGCGGGTCAGGTGAGAATAGGCCAGAGATGGAGAAGAAAGAAAACTGAACTGAGAGAGAAAAGAAGGGAAGAAAGTCTGGAGAATTTCAGTCTACCCATGTTTAGGTAATGTGATGACATTACCTAATGTTTAGGTAATGTTATTATTTAGGTAATGTTAAACATTACCCCATGTTTAGGTAATGTGATGACATTAATGTGAGACATGCAAAGTAAGTCTTTTAGACAAGGGGAGGAAATAAAGGACAGAGTCCCTCTGCTAACCACCTCTGCATCTGTTGCCCTAGTATCAGTTGGTTTATAGATGCAGAAAGCCAGTTGATGAAAAGTTGAAATCCAAGAAGTGGTATGTGCATATGTATGTGTGTACATGAGAGAGAGAAAGATGTATAATGAGTATACAAGTTGTTTAAAACCTTTAACATGAATCTATTTATGCACTTTATACTAAATTGTATCTTTTATAATTAAAATCAGTTAAAATAAAAGATGGAGGGGAGAGAAACTATATTAAACTACATTTAATTAATAATTAATTGCCTTAATTTTTACATCTCCCTGCTCCCTTTTTGGGAAAATAGTACATGTTTCAAAATGTGATTCAGACCATATCTTAAAAAATGGTTTTGCATTTATGATATAGACCATACTATATCTATCTGCCCAAATGTTAAATTGCTTCATATTTAAAGGGTGACAGCATTATTTTAATATATTTGTATTTTGTACCTTCTCAAATAGAACCAAATCCTCCTATAGATGAAGTTATCAGCACACCAGGAGTTGTTGCCAGGTTTGTGGAGTTCCTCAAACGGAAAGAAAACTGCACATTACAGGTGTGTTATGTGTGTGTGTTCTTCAGTTTATAAAATGTATATTCGTACATAATTTTAAAAAACTCACTGAAGTCAAAGTACGATATGTACGATAACTCAGAAGCTTTGACCATGGAGAACTTAGCAGGGTCGCTTTAAATTTTTATTTTTACAAAGGACATTTTCTCAGTTTACTTCCACTCAGTTAAGGTTGGGAAGAGAGGCTTGCTGTAAGTGCTACTTTTTATTCCTTATTTCTTGGCTGACAAGTTGTTTACCCCCAAAATGAATGCATAAATAACTAAATAGATAAGTAAACTCATCTTTAACAGTAAATTTTAATGGCACGTCTCTTGATGTGATGTCACAACATCATTCCTTGTACTAGGGGGATGCTTGTATGCCAAGTCCCTTGAGCTTAAATTAAGGTGGAAGACAGAATTCATCAAGGCATTTTCTCACTATTCAATTCCTTTAATGCTCCCAAGGATATTAAAAACTAATTTATCTTTCTTATACTACTCTTAGGACTCCATATATAAATTTGAAAATAAAATAAATAAATAGATATTTTAGACTCATACTATTTCTTAACCTGTTACCTCAGTGTATTTACTGGGGAATCGATCTAATAGATCTCAGTAACGCTGCTGCGTAAACATACCTACCAGAAGGCTACAAAAGTGGGAAGCGTGAATTTGTCATGATTCACATTGCATTGTTTGGTAGAGTTCTTTACACAAATCTGTACAAAGCTCGAACTGATACAAGTTTCAGGCGGTTTGGTCCATGAGCCTTGTAATGCCGTTCAGCTGCTTTTCCCCTTCTTTGAGGCTTTCCCTGTTATTAACACTCTGTCTTTCTCTCTAAAGGGATGCAAGCCCAGACTCAAATATTTTTAGTGTCTATAATTGGGGCTATGAAAATAAAGGCAGGCAGTTCTGGAAATTTTAATGGCATTTCCCCCCTTTCTAATTACTTATTTAGGCTTATTTGAAATTACGTATTTATGTTTATTTAAAATGGTGGGCTTTAAGTGGTCGAATCTTTTTCTTTCTCCTCCTTTTATTTGTTTTCCCCATATTACCACTTTGTGCATGTGTCTTAAACTACAGTTTGTGCTATGGGTTGATTATAAAAAACATAAGGTGAATTTAATGATACTGAAGGTAGATGATACAAATTGCGCATGCCATTCTTGCAATGCTTCGGAAGACCTCAGAAGCTTTCCAAAGCATTGTGAGAATGACGTGAGCAGCCTTGGGAAGAAGGCCTGGCACACCCAGCAGCTGCCTCACATAGGGCCAGATTGGGCACACCTCATCAACAGCAGGAGGAAGAGAGCAAAGGTCAGCTGGGCTGGCAGGCCTGCAGAGCGCAGGGTGGCAGGGGCAGCTGGGGCTTGGTTGGCTGCAGTGTGGGTCTTGAAGCAGACTTCTCACCGGTGGCAGCAGCCCTTGGACTGAAGTAGAGGCCTAGGGGGTTGGGGTGGCCAGCAAAGACTGGTGAAAACCCTGGGCCTCTACTTCAGCCCAGTGCTGTTGCCACCACCAAGGAATGCTGCTGTGCAGGGAGGTCAAAGGGGCAGAGATGGGCGGAGGTAAGCGGGTGGGGGGAGTTGAAGCAACTCTGCAGTCATAAAAGTGGGCAGGCTGCCAGGTGCCCAAATTTTAATCACATGACCGTGGGGGCACTGCCATGGCTGTAACTTTGGGGACCAGGTGTAACTACCATTCATTCAGTGCCACTATAACTTCAAATTAATTAAGTGAGGTCAAATTAATTAAGGTCATTAAGTGAGGACTACCTGTAATGTGATTACTAGATATGCATCCTTGTGTTTCTTGTTATTCTCAGTACCTTATATGTGACCCTGTAAACACAAATTAGTAGAAACGAATGGAGTTTTAAGTATCAGCTGCTGAAACTTTCTTTATCTCCTGATCCAGTTTGAAGCCGCCTGGGTTCTGACTAACATTGCCTCTGGAAATTCCCTTCAAACTCGGATTGTGATCCAAGCAGGAGCTGTTCCTATTTTCATAGAACTACTCAGCTCAGAATTTGAAGATGTACAGGAACAGGTTAGATTCTCAACAAATAAAATGGGGGAAGGAGAAATGAAATACTATTATATAGCATATCATTTTAAGTTAATTTTATTCACGTAGAATGGGCTTATTTAAATCAAGAAATTATAATTTATAGATAATTACAGCATTTGGATGATATAAAAAATAATTCCAAAAATCACAATGCAAACAAGGCAGCTTCTCTTTTTTAATCCTTCTGTGATCCCATGAGGTTTTTTTTCCCCCTCAATGTAGATTTATTCTTGTTTGGTAATCATAAGTTTAAAATGAGTTGTTGATATTCTGATTCTGTTTCACTTATATAACAAAATAACACTGTTTGGAAACTGATGATAGCTAATAACCTGACATCTGCTATGTTGCAATAAGTATTTCACTCTGAAATTGCCTAATGTCTGAACAAGAACGGAAGTGTGGGAGGATCAGTTTACCAAATTCTTTCTCCATGTTCTTAGCCCTCAAAATCTATTCCTTCTACTTATTAGTTTTTCTCTTTCTGCTCCAGAATCTTACCTCCCCTCACTCCTTGCCTGTGTATGCATAAACCAATCTCTCCAGTTCACACACCTCATGCTTCTTCCTCCCCGCATGCCTTATTGTCTTGTTACTTTCTGCACACACACACACACCCCGCCACAAAGCTCAATCTTTCCACTTTTCCCTCTTCTGTAACAGGTTGTCTTCAACCTTTTCCAGCCTATTTCTATTTTCATGCTTTCCTCTATCACTACATTTGGTCACCCTGTCTTTCAGATCGCTCCTAGTTACCTTGTTGCCCTCACCAAGCCTCTGCCTTACCAAGTGGATAGAATTCATCCTTTCCTTTTTCACTTTATGGGACTGAAAGCTGTTCAGCCATCTATCCTCCTTACTACCCAATCTTGTTGAAAGACATAAGCACTGAGCTTTGAAACTCTTCTGCATATCCAGAAAAGTAAATTTAAAAATAAAATAAATCACTCATGTTATCATAGTGTTTCATGGGTGCAAAGGGATGTATACATTGGCACAGTAGTGTCTGCATGTACAGATCTCTGAAGAGCAGGTTTGAGAGTAAACATTAAAAGACTTACAGTTCTGCTTCAAGAAACTTCTTGACTCCCGTTCCTCTAAACCAAGGTAGGCAACATTTTTGACATGGAGAATGGTTTCTCTGTGTGTGTCATACAATTCAAATGGACACGTGCAAGTTCACACTTCCATACACAGACCGTCTTGCCTCCAGCCCATTCATCATTTCCAATTGAAATAGGTGGAAGGGGAAGTCAAAGCCTACCCCTTTTCACTTGCTGTCTCCCTTTTCCCTCAGCTTCCTAATGTTGCAACTGCTTTTGGGTTTTCTGAAAGGTCTTATTCCTGCAAGACCTGGTGATTGTAAAATATTCTCAGTGTAGAAGCTGGTCTGATGCTTATAGCATTTTGCAACAGGAACTTGGTTTGCTTCTGCAAAGAATCAGAATCTTTATTGCAGTCAGTGACCAGTCTATAAAACATTGGGGAGAGACATCAAATCTGTTTGAATATTGATGTCCTTGGGAGGTTGCTTAATGGCTTCTACTGTATGTTGTTGCCCCAGCATGTGCACTTGGGTTAAGAAAAAACCCAAATGTTCCAGTTTTTTATATATTGCCATAGCCCAGGAGGAGACAAAATTGTCAGAAAGATCCTGAGGAGTTAGACTTGCTGGGGAGAAGAGCAGTTTAGTCCAATATGTAAAAATATGTATCCAGGCACTAGATTCAGTCTTACTAATGCCAGCCTCAAGACATTGAATTTGAATCAAATCAGTCGAATTGAATTGAATTAAGAATTGCACTTGAGACGCAACACAGAACTTGGCCTAAGATCCTGAGAAATGTTGCTGGCCTGCCCACTTTATCCTGGGAGACTCCTGAGGGCATTTTGTTTGTCTATTTGCCAGCAAGGCAGAAAAGCTGTTCTCCTTAAAGACTCCAAGAAGATATAATATGAAACCTCCTTAAATAGTCCTTCATTGTCAGCATCATTAGTAGAATCATTGTATATTTGAAAGTAAGAACCACTCTTGTGTACCTGGCATGGCTAGGTAATCTGGGTAGCCATTCAGTCCTGATAAGATCACTGTGAGAAACTTGATAATGCATCAACTGTGTGAGTGGGTGAATAATAGCCCTTCTAGAGTGCCATCTGCCATAATTGGTATTACTGTCCTCAATTAGCAGCATTATCCTGTCTGCCTGAAGAATTTGTCCATTGCCATCTTTAGGTTTGGGTGGGAGGGTTGGGTCTGGGGGTTTATAATAAGACTTCCTCCAAAAGGTTACACTGCCCCCCTCCCCGTGATGGTCTGTGGGACCTTCTCCCCATTGGTGTTAATATTAAACAGTTTGTCATCAGGGAATCTGTCTGATGATTTAAGCATAAACTGTTATATCAAGGATTTTAAACTGTCAGTTTTGTTATTAGCTATTAGAAGCTGATCATAAATAGATATTACAATTTGTCGGACAAAGAGGCAGTTTTTGACACTAGTTCCATATCTGGTGTTTGTGATCGGAATTCATTTTCTGGCTCTAGCTGGAACAGAGTTCTCAGCTCCTCACTCTCCCTTTCCAGCAGCGTATTGTTGTTTGAAGGGCAAACAGATGGTTCGCCTGGTGGGTTGTTGCATTGTAGAAGGCTCTTGATTGTTGGCTGGCCAGAAGGTTGACTCTTCTTGGATGTCTCATGGCTTGTACCCCAATACTTCTGTGTTTCGGTTTTGCTTGAGAATATAGATTTAGTTTTCATTGCTGTTACTGGCATTTCCCGGCTGGTTTTGTTGTTTACTTAGCAGCAGCAAGCAGCTGTCACTTCTGATCTCCTTAAGAGCATGCACACAGTTAGATAACAGTGACAGCAAAATTGATTAAAGTAGAGCTCAATACCAATACATGAAGATAAAAGGAGAAAAAGAGGATTATGATTATATATAAATATTAAAAATATAGTAGGGGGATATAAGAATAAAAGGTAAAGGATTAACAGTTGGGGAGTTTTAAGTTCAGAGCTACTCACCCAGTAGCCCTTCAGCCTTTTCTATTCAAAAGCCAGAAATGATTTTCCCCAAAATAGAAAATTGTCTTTATATTGTTATTTTATCTTATTAGATTGCTATGTTGTGTCTTGTTTTACACTGACTTTACGATTTATTGTTGTTTTAATTGTATTATTATTTTACTACTAGCTGGTCTGGAACTATAGTCTTTAAATCTTCTTAGATACATAACATAATATTAGAAAAGCCTTCATTCTGGAATACAGGACACTGGAGATTAAACATATTTAATTCTGCCCTTTTTCTTCTTTCTCAGGCTGTTTGGGCTCTTGGTAATATTGCAGGTGATAGTACCATGTGTAGAGACTATGTACTTGACTGCAACATCTTGCCCCCTCTATTACAGTAAGTGATACAAATGGTACTCAGATTTATTAGCAAGGGTGGTATAATCTTTGTGAAAAGTCACTGTTTACCAGCAAAGTGCAACAGAATAATGAATTCCAGCTTATGAACTGACAGACCTTTCTACAACCTGAAAGCAAATAATCTGGATCTGGTCTGTGCTTGGATGGAATACCGTATGGGAATCTGTCTTATGCCACCTTCACTTCCCTGATGGAAGAAAGGTGAAATAAAACTGTACTAAAGATAAAACAAGGAAGTGTTTCATAATTTGGCATTTCTCATTAACAGTAATAAGCCACTTAGAGTTGGTTCATAAGTAGAGCCTCTCATAAGCCTGAGTAATAAATAACTAGATGGTATTGCAAAACTCTTATTTCTATTTTCAGATTGCTTTCCAAACAGAATCGTCTTACCATGACTCGGAATGCTGTATGGGCACTATCTAATCTTTGCAGAGGGAAGAATCCTCCTCCAGATTTTGTTAAGGTACAAAATAAAACTCAAGAGGAGTTAATAAAAAAAAAAAAAAAAACCTGTTTCCTGGGCTATGAGATTTGCATCGCCCTTTTAGTGAACAGGCTGCTTAAACATTTATAGGAGTCTGAGAATAATAAACTATTTGCAGAAAAAGGTTGTTCGCAATAGGTTTATTTTCTCAGAATGCTTTGAAGGTGAATCATTCTCAGCTCTACCAATTATTGCATTTTTTCTGTAAGCTATAAGTAGTTTTGCTGGAATATTTTTTTTCTGAATAGCATCAGCTCCTGCACAGAGAAGAGGTGGCTAATTTCTCATTTTTAATAATAGAAGGGGACAAAGCACCTTAAGTACAATAATTGAGAAACAAAAGGAAGAAAGTTTTTTTACAAACTTATTCAAAACCATTGATTTTTTCAGAGTGAAAAACAAGAGATCTACATGGAAGAGGAAGACAGGGCTCCAAACTCTGTAGAAGTATATCATAGGAGGTAAAACATAGCTCCTATGGTTAAGTAAAAAATTCCTAAAGAAGAAGTAAGCCGAACTTGCCAACAACACCTAATTTATTTTTGGTTTATTGCACAGGGTGCCAGTTTTGTGACTATCTGCCTTTTGGGCATAAGTCATAGGTTTGTGCTTGGTGCAGTGAGCTCCTGTGCTCAGGGAACAAGTCCATTCTCTTGCATCCCAGATAGCTGAACTAGAGAGTCTTAGAGAGGTGGAGAGAGATGGAGGGGAGATAATTTGGGATATATTCATTTCAGTCCCCAAGAAAATAGCTCTCTTGCTATCAGGGAGAATAAGGATCTTGGGGAAGGACATAATTTCAAAAACTGAGATTTCCCATAGGAGAGTCCTAATCCTTGGATGATGAATGCACATTCTTTCATATCAAGGATACTCCTCCATGGAGTGAAAGGCTTTTGGTTGTAGATGATTTGATGATGAGATGGGTTTGTGATGGGCATACAGGTGAAACTCGAAAAATTAGAATATCGTGCAAATGTTCATTTATGTCAGTATGGCAACTCAAAAGGTGAAACCAATATATGAGATACACGCATTACATGCAAAGCGAGATATGTCAAGCCTTACTTTGGTATAATTGTGATGATTATGGCATACAGCTTATGAAAACCCCAATTCACAATCTCAGAAAATTAGAATATTACATGACATCAATAACACAAGGATTGGAAATAGAACAATATCGGACCTCTGCAAGGTATAAGCGTGCATATGTACTCAGTACTTGGTTTGGGCCCCTTTTGCAGCAATGACTGCCGCAATGCGGCGTGGCATGGATGCTATCAACCTGTGGCACTGCTGAGGTGTTATGGAAGACCAGGATGCTTCAATAGCGGCCTTCAGCTCCACTGCATTGTTCGGTCTCATGTCCCTCATCTTTCTCTTGGCAATGCCCCATAGATTCTCTATGGGGTTCAGGTCAGGCGAGTTTGCTGGCCAATCAAGCACAGTAATCCCATGGTCATTGAACCAGGTTTTGGTACTTTTGGCAGTGTGGGCAGGTGCCAAGTCCTGCTGGAAAATGAAGTCAGCGTCCCCATAAAGCTCGTCTGCGGAAGGAAGCATGAAGTGCTCCAAAATCTCCTGGTAGATGGCTGCGTTGACCCTGGACTTAATGAAGCACAGTGGACCAACACCAGCAGATGACATGGCTCCCCAAATCAACACAGACTGTGGAAACTTCATACTGGACTTCAAGCATCGTGCATTGTGTGCCTCTCCATTCTTCCTCCAGACTCTGGGTCCTTGGTTCCCAAATGAGATGCAAAAGTTGCTCTCATCAGAAAAGAGGACTTTGGACCACTGGGCAACAGACCAGTTCTTTTTTTCTGTAGCCCAGGTAAGACGCTTCTGACGTTGTTTGTTGTTCAGGAGCGGCTTGACAAGAGGAATACGACATTTGAAGCCCAGGTCCAGGATCCGTCTGTGTGTGGTGGCTCTTGATGCACTAACTCCAGCCTCAGTCCACTCCTTGTGAAAGTCCCCAACACTTTTGAATGGCCTTTTCCTGACAATCCTCTCCAGGCTGCGGTCATCCCTGCTGCTTGTGCACCTTTTTCTACCACACTTTTCCCTTCCACATAACCTTCTATTGATGTGCTTTGATACAGCACTTTGGGAACATCCAACTTCTTTTGCAATTACCTTTTGGGGCTTTCCCTCCTTGTGGAGGGTGTTAATGATGGTTTTCTGCACAACTGTCAGGTCAGCAGTCTTTCCCATGCTTGTGATTCCTACTGAACCAGCCTGAGAGACCATTGAAAGGCTCAGGAACCCTTTGCAGGTGTTATGGATTCATTAGCTGATTAGAGTGGGACACTTTCAGCCTAGAATATTGAACCTTTTCACACTATTCTAATTTTCTGAGATTGTGAATTTGGGGTTTTCATAAGCTGTACGCCATAATCATCACAATTATACCAAAGTAAGGCTTGACATATCTCGCTTTGCATGTAATGCATCTATCTCATATATTGGTTTCACCTTTTGAGTTGCCATACTGACATAAATGAACATTTGCACGATATTCTAATTTTTCGAGTTTCACCTGTAGATCATATGATAACTTGCCTAGCTGGTGAAAATATTACAGATAAGCTGCTGTATAGCGCTGGGGGGGAGGGGAAAACCATTGTGGGAATACTGTAAAGGTAATATATCTTGATTTCATCAGCAAAACATTTGAGAGTGTCAAGAGGAACATGGCTGAAGGTGACCCCATCAATATTGTGTAGTTGGACTTTCAAAAACTATTTGACAGAATTCCTCATCAAAGGTTTTTGAGCAAACCTAATGGTCATGGGATAAGAGGAACTGTCTTTTTATGAATTGCTCACTAGCTGAAAAACAAAGAATAGGAGTAAATGACAGGAATTAAAAGTGGAGTCCCTCAAGGGTCTATCTTAGAACCAGTATTTTTTTAAACTTATAAGTGAGCTTTACTAAGTGGTAAACAATGTTGGCCAAGTTTGCAGATGATACTAGGTATTCCGGTTGAGTCCAAATGACTCTGAAGAACTCTAGAAATATCTCTTTAAGATGGGTGAATGGTGCAGTTGAATTTAAGTGTAAAGTAATGCACACTGGCATTACTGGCAAAAAACTGACTTCATATATAAACCGATGGGGTCTGAGACTGAAGTCATGAACCAGAAAAAAAATTCTTGTAGTGGAATGAAGCTCAGTGAAGAGGTTGTGCACAGCACCTATGAAAAAGATCAGTTTCCACACTGGGGTTCATTAAGAAAGGGATTGAAACTGCCAATATTGTAAGACCCTGTACAAATATGTTCTACATCTCCCTCTGAACTATTGTGTATAGTTCTGATCTGAAGAGGTGAGAAAAACTTTTATTGCTTCCCCCTTCCTCTTAGGAACTGTGCCCAAGGGAAAGAGGATAAATCTGTATGATTTGTATGTTGAAACAAGGTGCAAAGAGTGTGGGAAGTATGAAGTGTTTATACAGATTGCAAAGAATGTAGGGTTTATTTGTGTGAGGAGGACGTAGGGCATGTTTGGTGAGACTACTTTGGTCTTATACATATGGGTGGAACAAATAAGAGATATTTGAGAGTTTATGTAGGTAATGTTTGGTTTCTGAATGTGTACAGTGGGTTTCTTGAGTGTGGTGTAGTATATGGGGATGGGGTCTTTGTGGGATATATGTGGTTTTGCGTTGAGGGAGCGTGTGTGTAGCTTAAGTTTCCATGGGGTGGTGAGGATGGGATGGGGTGTCCATGTTCACAAGAGAGGTGGCGCAGCATATATGAATTGTGTTTTGAATGTGGCAAAAGTGTAGAATGTGACAGTCCTAGTATGTAGTGTTTGTGAGAGCTTCACATATTTCTAACCTATTATCTTCAGCTGACTCTTGTCATTGGATGAAATCCAATTTTCCATCTGTCGTCATGTTATGTGACTCTCTCAAGCTCAGATACTTTGATCACCTAATGTGAAGAGAAGACTCTTTGGAAAAGACCCTGATGCTGGGAAAGATTGAAGGCAAAAGGAGAAGGGGACGGCAAAGGATGAGATGGTTAGATAGCATCACTGAAGCAATGAGCATGAAACTGAGCAATCTCAGGGAGGCAGTGAAGGACAGGAAGGCCTGGTGCGATATGGTTCATGTTGTGCAGAGTGCAGCAATACTCCCAGAAAATTGCCCAGGAAAAATACACATCAGCATGAGAGATTTACAGAATGCAATGTCCATATCTTGTTCTTCAAAGAACTCCAGCCAGAAAATATACAAAATCTGGTTGTTTATTGATAAAAATGCAAAACTCCATAAAATACAAGTTGCATACAAATTATAGGAAAAAACACTTCTTCTCATGTATTTAGCATCCAAGACTTAACACAAGCTTAACAAAGTCTCTAGCCAAAAACTCTCAGAGAAGAGGTACACTACTTGGTTATTAGTTACTACTACATAACCCATAAAACTGACTACATGGTGGCTAAAACTCTCCTGAGAGGCTGGGCATATCCTCCTCCCGTTTTATTACCACCCCTTGAATAACTAGCATACACACGCCAATGGGTGGCAGTAAATAGCAGTATACGTGCAAACCAACAAGGCCGAAATAAGTCACACGGTTTCTCTAGTCACAACACTGTTTTAAAGATAACGAGATGAATCTTTCCCATGAGAAAATCCTAACAGTTCATGGGGTCACGAAGAGTCGGACATGACTTAATGACTGAACATACATATAACCCTCCAAGAGGCCAACTATCAGTCTTATATGATATATGTTTTTTTAGTATGAAAAAAAAAATGTTAATTTCAAAAACTACTTGAGCAGTATTATTGGGGAAACTGCTCAACCCATTTTATTGCAGAAGTAAGTATTACATTCTATAAGTCTCTAGAGGTTCCTCTGCCCTTATTCTGCCCCAATCCATTTCACCTATAGGGGCATGCCTAACAGAAGGTGAATCTGTATAGACAGAACTATAAATTTCCAAAATGGAAAATGTCCTCCATGAAAGGAGAAAAAGACATTTCTTACCATAAGAAATTTCTGCATCATCTTTGATAGCAAAATACTAAAGGTGCTTTTTTTTCTCTTTTTGATAGTGTTAAGAAAGGTTTAGAAGCTGTGCTGCTGTTCTAGTCTGAGAGTAAGAATGTCCTCTTCTCTGCTAATAATGCCTGCTTACTCCTTGCTTACTCCAGAGGGAGCCACTATTCTATTGTTTAAAAAAATGTTCTCCAAGAGACTAAAAAATTGATAAGTATATATTTTTTCATTTCAGTCCACACATTCTAGTAATTATCACGCTTGTGGCTTCCTTATATAGCCATAGTCCTTTTGGAATTAGGCAGGAAATCAGAAATTACTATGTGCATGGAAGGCTGGGGTCATTTCCCACCAAAAAATTTGTTTAGCTCTGGAAGGTTCCAAGTGTAATTTTATGCAAAATCGAGCACAAAACTCAGATGCGTTACTAAAAGGAGGGCCATTTGAAGAATCAGCAGTTTGTCATACCATAAGTGATACATATTTCAGTTTGGATAAAATCTGAAAGGAAAATTGGTTTCTAAATTGTTTTTATTTTTCAGTGAAAACTATGTGAAATTCTTTTTAACTTCAGAGTATTAAAATGAACTGTGATAAGCCGTTGTTGTTGTTCTTAAATACATGTTTTCACTCCAAATATTTATCTTTGCACTGATTCAGTTTTGCAGCCTCCCCTTGATATATAGTGGAACACTCTTTTTGTACATGAGAATTTAATTTTGAGGACTTTCAGAGTAAGAAGCTGTTCATGAGTCATTTTAATACAAGATATTTGACTAATTATTTTCATCTCTCCTCCATTGCAGGTATCGCCCTGTCTGAGTGTACTCTCGTGGCTGCTGTTTGTCAATGATACAGATGTTCTAGCAGATGCATGTTGGGCACTCTCCTACTTGTCTGATGGACCCAATGATAAAATTCAGGCTGTGATTGATGCTGGAGTGTGTAGGAGACTTGTAGAGCTGTTGATGTAAGGATTTTAAATCAAGCAAATGTGCTAACCCTCCTCACTTTCTGTTAAGTTATTCTGTTTCCAGTATTCGTGTAAGATTGAATTCAACATTTGTTTCTCATTCAGTGACTGAAAATATTAATCTGGTATCAGAGCCTCCTTTTTGAATAGCATTTAGACAAGTAGTCATCTTGGCTTTACAGCACATCTTTCCAATGTCTGTTGCTCTCTTAGATTGCTACAGAAGAGCTTGATGCACAGTTGAAGCATATTTTTCAGAGTAAAGTCTTATTTGGGAGTAAAACTTGCCCATTTGCAGTGTCTCCTTTGTAGTTACCGGGTCTTCCTTTTGCCACCCATTGAGGCCCATATAACCAACTCTCCCCACTTACTATGCTCCACAGCTCATGAACAGCTGGGAATGGGCATCTTGATATTGCTGGCTCTGTAGCTGAGGTCAGTGGTTGGTCGTTTTTGTGAGGAACTGTTCACACACCTTTCAGTGAGATAATAACCTCTGAGGGATTAAGGATGAATGGATTATCCATATTAAATGGCAAAATAGCACAGAAAGAATCCTTTGTTAACCCTCTAGCTTTAATGAGGACAATATAGCCAAGTTTTGCGCAAGCTGATTTGTATCTACACACCTTTCACTCCCACATATATACCAGACCACTGGCCAAAGAGGAATGGAAGCAATGAATTACAGCTCAGATGGTTTGTGTACATATGTCGTTCCCCTCCCCTCCTCCCAGCTTCCTATCTAGCCTTCTATTTTGTAGCAGACCTGACCTCCCAAAATTACAAAATTTAATATAAGCAATTCCGGACTTTATATTTATAATGCATAATTAATGCTAGATCTCATGGCTTAACATTCTGAGATGTAATACTAAACAAGTATGAATTATTCTAGCATTGCAGGATAGAGAAAAAGATACTAAGTTAAATCTTTTATACATTCCAGAAAAAAAAACACTCGGCCCCCAAATGAACTGGTAAACCAGTAAATTTCTCATATTAGGGAAGCATGGAAGGGTGCTTATATTTTTACTAAATTGCTATAGCTTCTCAAGAGTGAGAATCTGTGATTCAAAGAACAGGAATGTGTTTATTAACATTTGTATTCAGTTTACTGTGGACTCCCCTTAGGGTAAGATTTGTTCTTTCATTCAGTCAATTTTTTTTTTCCAACATATAAAATAGTATTTCAAAAAAGAAAAAAAGTACTGAATTCAGAGGCACTACTGCTTTTACACATGGCTTGCCCACTTGGCAGCAGAAGATAGATCCTTATTCATTTGCTAGATTGTATATTTTAATTGTTTTAGTTTAAGTGCCTAAGCTGTGCATAGAGTAGTGACAATACCAATGACAGAAGTTATCCCTAAGTGCTTTCCAGTGGAAAAATGTCTTCTATTCATTCGGAGCACTTTGCAACAGAAAATTTTTAGTTTTCGTACATGGACACTCACACAGTCCCTTCTCGGACTATGACGTAGTTCCATCTACTTTTGATGTGCAGTTTTACTTTAATCATTCATGACCAGTTGGCAAGGAATGTGACAAATTTGGTTTCAGCCTTTGATAACTTCTGTACAGCAATATTTTAATAAATAGTATTTGACATATTATTGATACATACAATCAAAAAATAAAACACAGCCTGAAATGTTAGTGTCATATGTTAGTGATTATTCATTAAAAAAAAGATAATGTAAAAACAATGATACCGCATTGCAATCATCACAAGAAGTCTACATCTGAATAAATAATATTTTCTGTATTTTTCATATCTTGTAGAATCTAATAATACTTTCCCATGTGGTATTTTTTCATCAGGTTTGGACTTTTAGGAGTCTTGCCTTGCTTCTTGGTTATAAGACAGTATGTGCATCTGTTAAACTGCAGCCTTTTCTTGTTTTAGGCACAATGATTACAAAGTGATTTCTCCTGCCTTGCGAGCAGTTGGGAATATTGTTACAGGAGACGATATCCAAACCCAGGTATTAATTTTTCTCACTGGAACTGAATGTACTCATTTCAAACAAGTCATTGAATAGAAGTAAATTTGCCATCTGAGGGACATCATAAAAACACAAGTTTTTTTTCAGAAAGGCAACATGGTTCCCTTGTCCTACATCAGATTTCTTTGCTTTGAAGTCCTCTGAAAGTTATTTCAGTTACTTTACAAGGTTTGTGATACATAGTTTGCTGAATAGGTATGTCTCTGCCTATTAATTTTAGGTATTTGAAATACAGTTAAATCTTTAGATCATAAATAATTTCACATGGAATGCTCTAGTACATTCCTTCTCAAAGATGTTGAAGTAGGATCCATCTGTAAACATACATTACCTTTCAAATCTTATTGTCCAACTCTTGGTAACAGAAAATACAAAAATATTGAATTATTACTTAATCCTGAACAGAATGATTTTTTTTTACATAATAGAAACTTACAAAATTTTGGGATAGGGGTAGGAGAGTCCATACCCATCCTTCACTCTTTGCTCTGTGTGTGTTTTTCTTTTTGTGAGGTTCACACATATTGTCCCTTACTAGTATATTAAAAAGAGTCTGTTGTTGAGTGGTTGAGCAGATGTTTTAAACTGTATACAATATGTTGAATGTTCTACAATTCCTGGAGATCCATCATATGACAGACAGTATAGAAATATTAAAACAAAAACAAATATTGCAGTAGGTTCCTAGTCTTGAATTAGGACTTTAAAAACTGCCTGAAATGATGGAAAACTATTGGACAATACTGGTGAAATGAACCCAGTGATCTGTCTTCAGATAAGGCAACTTCCTATGTTTGTAGGTATTCCTTGACAGTAGCTGCTTTTTTAACAAAGGAATGATTGCCTTTGTTTGACATTTGGTTCTGAGCATGTTCTCCTTCCTAAAAATAAATCTGCAAATCTAAATCAATCTTTAGAGCTTAGTGGTGTTTAGACAGGTAAGTGGTTGAGTATCAAATGATGTAGTGAGTTTAATATTTATATTCATAAATACAGAAAGATGCTTGTTATTTCCAAGTGCAAGAATGGGAAAGTCTGTTAGGTCCTCTAATAGCTAGAAGTGCATTAGTCAGTCAGTCAATCAATATTATTGGTAGCTCTGATCTCTCTTAGTAGATTGCCCTGCAACCACATTGATTCCAAACATTGTGTTTTGAGGAGGGTGCAAAGGAGGGAATGCAGCATGCTTAGGTTTCAAGGAAAAGGTGTTTAGATGTTGAGGAATAGTATAGGTCTGTGATCTAGGCTAACATTTTCCTTACTCATTCTGTATCCTCCATCACCCTAATCTCACCCTTAAATCATAATAGCCAGTAATTGCCAAAGGTCATATGTATACATTCATTAGTCAGCATTTGACTAAAGCATTTGCCCAAGCATTTGACAAAATATTCTATGATATTCTGATTAACAACTTGATTAAGCATTGGCTGCATGGTTTGACGGTTAAGTGCACATGCTAACTGGGTTGAAAACTACTGTCTTCAAAATGGCCAAGGTTTATCAACTATATGAAAAGCTATGATGTGTTGGACCCTTTATAGTTGATAATTTTCTGGCTAATATTTCATATATTAGTGCTTCCATGAGAGCACCAATTCCATAAGAGCCCTTTTCATTAGACTTCCTTGGATCATTTATAAATACATCCCCAGACTTCCCATGATTCTCCAGCTTAGATTCTGTTCTGAACCACATTGAATCTGCTACTCTTAACACATTTTAAATCTTCCTTATTTCTATAGGAATAGACCCCACATCTTTCTCAGTCTTTTCAGCTGCCATCTTAGCGGGGAACAGTTTTTCCCTTCAAAGAGAAAATTGCCTATTTATTCTACTCTCTGTTTTCTGTTTTTTAACCATAAGTCATCCATTAAAGGACAGGTCAGTGAGGAATTTTATTAAAGGCTCTTTGAAAATCAAAATATATTGTGTTGATTAGGTCATCTCCATCCACATGTCTGTTGATATTCCAAACACTTCAGAAGTCTTTCCTTCAGCAAGGCTTTTCTTTTATGTAGCTACTTTTTTTTCTTTGATTACCATTTCTACCACCATTTCTGCCAGTTTGCCTGGAAGAAGTTTAAGCTAAGTGCCTTTTAATTTCCCAGATATCATCAGAGTCCTTTTGGAAAACATGGCTACTGACAGATAAAAAGTTCTGTACAGCTCAGCAGCATTAAGACTATCACCCCCGCTAGCCTTATGTGAATGCAGGTGACCTTCAAGTGACCTGTATGAGATCTCCCTCAAGGATTGCCAGTAAAACCAGGGAACTACATGGAATCTCCATCCAGTGTGCAGCTTGGGTGGTATCTTCCCTTTAATACCGTTTATAAAATGAGTAAATTCATGACTCTAATTCCTGTTTTGAATTTCACATTTTCAGATCTTCACTTAAACAACAAAGAAACAACTAGTAAACAGCAAAAAGAAAAAGAAACATAAGTATAGTAATACATTAAACTTAACAGTCAAAACAGTTGTTAAACAGCAGAAATAAAATTAAAAGACCACATTGCAGCATAAATAGAGAATTAATATTTGTAACATCAGCATTGAAAGACTGTTTTATAGTAAGCAGAATATTGAAGCCATCCATTACTGCATAGCTATACAAGCTGAACTGATTCTGGATGTGAGTGGACAGTTTGGGAAGACAAAGTACTACAGGATTCAAACCAATATTTCCTTGTTCATCTCTGAGCTTTTTCACGCAACTAATACCACTTTACATAAATCAGTCATAGTATTACATGAGATTATAATCATGTCTTTTGCTGGCTATTGAGAAGGAGGTATGATCTGAAAATGTCTAACTTTATCTAAGGAGATATGTTTGCTTAGCACGATTAACTCTTACAGGTAGTCCTTGCTTAACTGCCACAATTGGGACCGGGATTTAGGTTGCTAAGCAGTGCGGTTGTTAAGATGTCATGTGACTGCTTCGCCTAGCAACGGCAATGCCAGCAATTCCCCTTGCCATCATTAAGCAAATTTTACCAGTCATTAACTGAGGACCCACGCCAATCTAAGCTATTCTGGGCTCGGTCCCTCCCAGCCCTAAGCCTCAGTAAGGTAAGGGACTGCTTCCAGTTCCCCCCTCCTGCCTATTTCCCCCCCATCTCTGCCCTATTGGCCGCTGTGCACCTTGCCTTGCGGGGCAGTAGCCAGCCCCAGAACCACGTGGCTCTGGGGCTGCTTGTCACGCCCTGGGAAGTCACAGCTGCCCCAGCCCAGTCCCACCCACCTATTTCTTTCCCCCCATCTATGCCTTTTTGGTCCCCTGCTGCCCTGCGCTCCGCTGCCCCAGCTGACCTTGCTGTCTTCTTGCTTCCGCTGCTGATGAGGCATGCCTGGCCTGGCTGCTGCGCCGGGCTAGGCTGCGGAACAAGAAAAAAATAATAATGAATGAATGGTCAGTAAGCGAGGATTACCTGTACTTTGCCTGGAATTATTGCCTCCCTTTCTCTGCAAGTAACAGAATTCTCTTTCCAAAAATTCTGAGGTGAACTATTAAGTGATACAGTTGCCTATAAATCTTGTTCTTAAAGTGCATTCTTAATGCTGCCTTTTCTGCTTCTGATGCCACAGCATGCTAGCACTTAGGCATCCTTGGCTGATCTCAAAAGCCTAGCCAGGGCTGGACATCGTTTGTACTTAGATTGGGAGACTGTGAGAGTATCCCAGGGCTATAGTTGAAAAAACATTCCAGAACATGGGAATGGACCATATTGCTGCCAAGAGTTGAGCTCAACTCAAGGGAGGGTTTACTGTCACCCTTCTGCCTTTGGTAATCATTGCTCCTACTGTTTCCACTGGCCATCCCCCAGCTCCTTTCTCACTGGTTAAGCCATCTGCTATCATGCTCCCCTTTGAAAATGTTTCTTAAGGTTCTTTTTTGATTATCTGCTGAAGTCTTAGGACCATATTTTCTGAGGTTGTTGTCCTTATGCTTCTGTCTGTTGATTATCGTCCTTATTTCTCTGAGGTAAATTTACCTTCTGAGTATAGTCTAATATCTATTCTCCCTCTTTCTAGGTAATACTGAACTGTGCAGCCCTGCAAAGTTTATTACACTTGCTAAGTAGTCCTAAAGAATCAATCAAAAAGGAAGCATGTTGGACAATATCAAACATTACAGCTGGAAACAGAGCCCAGATTCAAGTAATTAATCATTTTTGGGGGGGGGGCAGAGATGTGTTTACCAGGGCAAAGTGAGATTTCTTCATGAAGCTTTTGAAGAGGACTTGACTTCCTCTTGATATCCAAGAAATGTTACATTCCATTTCTAAACAGAAACTCCAGGAGAAGTGAACTCCAGCTATACTGACAATTTGGGAATAAAGGTAGTTTTCATTTAGTGACCACAATTGGGACTGGCAACTCAGTCATTAAATGAAGCAGTCACTAAATGAAACCATGACTGTTTATGATCTTACTTCAGCTTTTTGCAGTAAGAAAGTAAGTAAGTAAGAACTGCAGTAGCTGACACTTTGCTTTACAGACCTGCAAAGGTCATAAATGCAAGGATTGGTTGCAAAGTTACTTTTTCATCACTGTTGTAACTGGCCACTGTAGGAGGCAGTCACTAAACAAGGACTACCTGTACCTATTTGACAGTTCACTGTCAGTGTGCCAAATAATACAGTATAGGCATAAATATGGGTAACTGCACATTACTATGACTACTACCATATCAAATTCTCTTTTAAATAAACTCTAGGAAAAGGTTTTTTGTCTACAATTATTTGATATTAAGTCATCTGTTTTTCAGACTGTCATAGATGCCAATATTTTCCCAGCTCTAATAAATATTTTGCAAACTGCTGAGTTTCGAACAAGAAAAGAAGCAGCTTGGGCTATCACTAATGCAACATCAGGTGGCTCTGCTGAACAAATAAAGTAAGTAGCAGTGAACTGGTCAAAGCTGATTGATGAGAACTATTACAAAACATTGTGGGTGGTGATCCAAGGGCCACATGGCTACCATTCTTGATCCCTTAAACACCCCCAAGATTATGCTACTGAAATTCACCAAAAGTGCAATTTTCAGCAGCGCAGATAGAATCATAGAATCATAGAATTTTGGAGTTGGAAGGGACCACATGGATCATCTAGTCCAACCCCCTGCAATATGCAGGAAACCAATTAAACCATCCCGGAGAGGTGACTGTCCAGCCTCTTCTTAAAAACCCCCAGAGATGGAGAACTCACAACCTCCATAGGTAGACTGTTCCACTGTTGTACAGATCTAACCATCAGGAAGTTTTTCCTTATATTTAAGTGAAATCTAGGTAGCTGCAGTTTGTACCCATTATTTCTGGTCCTAGTTTCTGTGGCCATGGAAAAGAGTTCCTGACCATCTTCCCTATGGCACCCCTTTATGTACCTGAACACTGCTATCATGTCTCCCCTCAGTGTCAGGATTAGCCCAGGAAACTCCAGGAGACAGTACAGATTCAATTCAGCATGGGTGGATTGTTGGCTTCAGTCCCGTTACAGAAATCTTCTCAGAGTGAAAGCAATTCCCAGAGTCACCCCACAAACATCCTGCATTCCTCAGGGAGGTGCCAGTCTCATTCTCTTATCTCTACCTCTTTGTTCTGGGGATAAGAGTACGCGCTTAACTCTTTCTGCTCTAGTTCTCACACTCAGTCTTCTTTTCTCCAGACTGAACAGCCCCAGTTCCTTCAGCCTGTCCTCATAGGACATGTCCTGAAGTCCCTGTATCATCTTTGTTGCCCTCCTCTGAACCTGTTCTAACCTGTCAATATCCTTCTGGAAATGTGGTGCCCAGAATTGTACACAGTACTCCAGGTGTGGTCTCACTAGTGCAGAGTAGAGGGGAATAATGACTTCCCACGTCATTGATATAATGCTTTTCCTAATGCAGCCCAAAACTGCATTAGCCCTCCTAGCAGCTGTCTCACACTGCTGGCTCATGTTCAGCTTGTTGTCTATGACCACACCCAAGTCTTTCTCCGATGTAGCGCTTCCAAGCGATGAGTCCCCCATCCTGTATGTGTGCCCTACATTTTTCCTCCCCAAAGGTACTACCTTACATTTCTCCCTGTTGAAGGACATCTTGTTCCTTTCAGCCCAGTCTTCCAACCTGTCCAGGTTAGATTGCAATGTCATTCTTTCATAATCTTATTTCATAATCTGTTTATAATCTTGCTGTTAAAAGTACAAGAGAGAAGTAGTAAACCCCTTAATGCACTGTTTTGCACTTTAATCCTCCCAGACCCTTCAAAAAAATAAAAAGGACCAATTTTTGGTCCCATCTTCCAATAACATCACTGCCAACTTTCTTCTGTTCCTTGAAGATCAAACACCCCAAAAACAAACATCAGCTGAGCCCTGTCTCCATTGCATAACAATTGCCTGCCCTTGATGTAATCGCTCCCAAAGATACTTTAAAATAGAACAGTTGTGGTAAGAGCTAATTCCATGTTTTATTTTGTCTTGCCTGCAACCAAAAGATGCCATCACTATTTCCTAATGTTATTCAGTATATCTTCATTAATGCTTTAGGCTGGCCTTTTTATACTTTTTAGCAGTTTTTCAAATTCTTTATATTACTACTGACTGAATACTTACCCAGAGAAAACTGATTATTTTCCTCAGTAATAAGTCTTCCTTTAGTACACCGAACTTTCGACATTTGAGCTATATTAATTTTACCTTTCAAAGCGATCTGCTTTTAAGTGATGTGCACTTTACCAACAAAATCCTCTGGGTGACTTGATTCCAATTGGTATGGTTTTCAGATATCTGGTAGAACTCGGTTGCATCAAACCACTCTGTGATCTCCTTACTGTGATGGATTCAAAGATTGTGCAGGTTGCACTTAATGGACTTGAAAACATCCTGAGGCTGGGTGAGCAAGAAGCAAGAAGAAGTGGCACTGGCATTAATCCATACTGTGCACTCATTGAGGAAGCCTATGGTAAGGATGATGGCGAGAAACCAGGAGGCTGAGCTTGCTCTTTGCCTCCCTTAGGCATGAAAGCTGGCTGGGTGACTTTGGGCCAGTCACTCTCTCTCAGCCCAACCCACCTCATAGGGTTGTTGGTGTGGGGAAAATAGGAGGACGGAGTATTAAGTATCTTCGCCGCCTTCAGTTGACATATATATATATAATTTTTTTTTTAATGTTTAAAATGTAATAATAGTAATATCCAGTAGATTGGCCTTTGCTTTATTTCCCATTGTTTATTTTAATCTGAATGTCAGTGCAATCTATTCTTTCAGTCCCTGTCTAAAGCAGTTATTATAAATCTCTTTGCCTTCAATTTTGCTATAAATATTCTCCTTTTGGTTGCCTCCTGTGTTCCATTTCATAATCTTTGTGTATTGCTGTAGAAAAGGTAGTACAAATGTAAATGTGCTTTTTGTTTTTAAAAGAAAATTTGAGAACTCTCTAGTCCTTAGTTGTACAACCCAATCGTGGGAACCATATCTTGCAGTTAGTCTTCAAGAAGTACTTGCTGCATTGGGTAGAACATAAGTATCTAATATTTATTTGAACTGTAACATTAAGGGATTTGAAGAATATTTAATTATTTGTATGCTGCATTCTCTGCTGGCTAACTGGCATCTGCAGGTTCTAAGGTAGTAAAGGGAACACTAATAAAGGTCAGCCAACTGTAACACCAATGGGACTTCCAACATCTTGAATAGTGCACAGCTAGTCATTTTCACAGTTTGCGTAAGAATAAGTGAGTTCAGGCTGTCTCTTAGTTCAGTTTTCTGTTTTAGGGGAAAGGATAAAACAGAGCAACTATATCTATCTGCACGTTCAAAATTTGAAGGAAATTCTGTGTTTTCTTGCAGGCCTGGATAAGATTGAATTCCTGCAAAGTCATGAGAACCAAGAAATATATCAAAAGGCCTTTGACCTGATTGAGCATTACTTTGGGACAGAAGAAGAAGACAGCAACATTGCCCCACAAGTAGATATTGGCCAGCAACAGTACATCTTCCAGCAGTGTGAGGCTCCCATGGAAGGTTTCCAGCTCTGAAGTGCTCCTGTCTGCCAGTCTTAATGTAGAGCTCTGAGTGGTCTCATTTACCATAAATGTGTGAGCTAATTTGCTTGCTTTGCACACACACTACCTTAAACACAACTGGAAAAATATTTGGCTCTTAGTTGTAGGATGCCACTTTGGTAAGGGCTTATCTTAAATACTGAGCCCATTGTTCAGAACTGGCGCACTTCTGTAAAGATACCGTTTTTCCTGATTTTTCCTATTTTCCTAATACACTGAAATAGTGTAACCCTAGATTCTCAAACAAGGACAGCTATGTGGAGCATTCTTTACTGTCTACAGAGACTTTTGAGAGACTCTTCCTTCCCACGCATTCCTTTAGGTGCCTGCCTCATTCAATGAATTTAAGAGAAATATTTAATGCTCACTCAAAATTTGAGTGGTGTTCTTCTGTGCGGCAGCCTGGGTTCCTGTTACTTTATATGCATATATGTTTAGAATGATCCTATTCCCTGCATTTATGGCAGCCTATGAATACCTTTCTCCAGGTTCTAGGAATATTGTCAGCAAGCCAATTTCAGTGCTCCCATTTTGACTGCATAGGTTTTGAAGTTGCTCACTTTCTTCCATGCAGGCAGGGAATCAGCCCATCCTTCTGTTAAAAAGATAGCACTTTCTTTAAGATGTCCTAAATTGTGCCATCGATAGAAAAAATCGGCCTACCAGAGTCTAAATTAGCACTCTCTCCTAAAGCATACTTTCACATCCTCACTAGCACGGTGATAAAAAATTCCAACTTGATTCTTCATACAGCTTCATCAAAGCTGTATTGTTGTAAGTGCTTAATATTTTAAACTATTGATGCAAGGACACTGGATTCCTGATTTGCATCTGCTTTCACAAACAGTAGTTTCTAAATCAAATCAGAAAGACAAGTTGGTTATTAGCAACTTCATTAAAAATACCAGAAACCACCTCCCCTGTATAATAGACTCCAACACACCCAAATAATTTTCTTTTTCACAGTTAAATTATAAGCTCTTTA
The DNA here is from genome assembly GCA_030867105.1 of Liasis olivaceus. Lineage (NCBI taxonomy): Eukaryota > Metazoa > Chordata > Lepidosauria > Squamata > Pythonidae > Liasis > Liasis olivaceus. The sequence continues at coordinate 156,207,269 of CM061348.1, read as the reverse complement.
GCCATTTAACTCTTTTAACTTGCACATTTCATTTAGTATTCAATCCATCTATCTCCAATGAAAAAGTAGTTCTCCAGTGTCTGCAGCAGCTGGGGGGTTCCATTTCTTTGAAGAATACCCTTTGGATAAGACCAAGGTTGGGGGTCTCCAGTAAGTTTGGGTTTAAGGCCTTGGAAATGAATGCCAGTTGCTTTGATCTTCTACTTTCATGTCCTCTGATCTTGATAGCATAATATAATTATTTCAGGAGTGTTGTCCTGTGAATGAATTAAGTGGCATTTTCATTCAATTTAACTTTTCCAAATACATGTCTTCATTTACAATTCACAAAAGAAAATTAGCATCAACTACAATATATCTACTTTATCAAACTATTACAAGGTCTCATCTAATCCGTGACCTGTGTCCCACCTAATTCCCATTGATGTCTGTTCTTCAGCAGCCTCCACAGTCCAAATTACTGTATTCAACATAGCGCTCTTATGCTGAAGGTGCACCATAGGTTACAAGTGTCAGTTGAATTTCCATATTGTTTGATTTTAGGACTTTAAAAGTAGAGCTAAGATGACTAGGATGGTACATTTTGCAATAAACTAATTGTCCATTTTGTTGATTGTCCAGATTGTTGGGCCCCAGATGAGAGAAGGAATTTATGGGCTCATGCTAATTGTTGTTAGTACATAACAAGTTTGACTCCATGATGATGTGACAATCGTGCTTGCTGTCTACATGATTCCTAATTGGCTAGGATTGCTTTGGGAAGAGATCCCCATTTTTGACACCAGAAGTGCAGATGGGGGAAAGAATCTGTTACACATAGGAAAGCAAACAATATGCAGTTTGCAGTTTAAAGGTAAATGAGCAATCTTTAACAACACTTTCATTTTTACTTTTATATCATATAATCATTTTTCTTTCTTAATGGATGGTAGAAACACTGATGAAAGAAAAATTTGTTTGGTTTCCACAGGGATTTTTTTGTGGCTGGGTTTTTTAAAGGGTAAATTACTGACTACACATCATTTCTATACAATTTGCTTTAAATCATGTATTTTATTGCATAGTTGTTCTAGAGAGAGGAGCTACGTATTTTGTAAACCAGCTTCAATGAAGTGTGTATGTGATACTGAAATGTATCACACACACCATTACTAATAAGTGTGTGCATACCTAGCTTGTACATGCACATACACACTCTTCTGGGACAATTGCTAATGTGTATGTATATATGTATATTTACACAAACTTCGCACTGGAAGTTTTTCTCTGAAGCTCCTAGAACAATAATGGTGCATTGGTGTTTCTTCTAGTAAATAATGACAGTTCTCTCTTTAAAAGGGTGAATTAAATCATATATTCAAATGAATGAAATGGAGTGTGTATGTGTTTATGGAAGAGCTAATTAGATTTTTTGTTACTATATCATATGGGTGAAATGTAGAAATAGACTGTACAGTCCAGAGTTGTATAATTGAAATATTTTAGATAGCTGAGGCTATAAAATGTGACTAGTTATGTAGCCTGCTGAAGGTAGTTCTTTTGTTTGTTGTTTTTATGTGGAGTAAGGAGAGGAGATATACTCTTGAAGCAAGTGTCTATACCTACCAGGTGTGCACTAGATGGACTGAATGGAATCTGAAAGAGGACTGTAATTATTATGTTGTCTTAAAGTGATTCAAAAAAAAAAAGGAAGCTTGGAAAGATCTGCTGCTTTGAAGTGCTTATAAAACTTTTGTGTAGGTAACAGGAAGAGCCAACACTGGACTTAGTATCCTATCTACATATCCACACTTACAGCCACAGGATCTTTGGCAATATGCAAGGATTCCTGCTTCTTCAGAAGGTAGATTAAATAGAGAATGGCCTTCACAGGCAAAAAAATGTTGAAATGAAAATATGGCCTTACAAGCTGGACCTTTAAAATTTGGTGCATATTCACTTAAATTACTAGAAAGCTGTACCAGAACTTTTTTTAAAAAAAAATAGTTCCAAGCTAGGTCAGAAGAGAGAAGGAAAATGAATGTGGAAGAAGGGACTGTTCTTTTCCTCCTATGATAGCCTGTAGTTTGTCATCACTTTGTGAATTCAGGACCAATCTCAAAAATTAAGGCTATCACTCATCTGTTACTCTACCTTGAAGTAGAGTAATTATTTCTGAACTTACACTGCAATGGCCATGGTCAACGGGAGAGCAAGATAGGTCTGGTTCTGCCAGTATGCTTGGCAAAAACTACAGAACATAATCAGTATTATTCAAGTGAGGAATTATTTTTCATACAAATGTTTCCTTTTTGTCTCAAGAAAAATGTACAATATTTTTAGAAAAACAGTTACACATCACTGAATCCCAAAAATGTAAGAGCAGATTAAAGCACTTCAGGGGATTTTAATTCAGCTCTTAATGCAGATGAGGTGCTCTCTGTCTGTCATTATTTCTGGGGAAATGTCAAGTAGAATAATCAGAGTTTGAATTTCAACTTGCTGTCTAGTCACTAGAATGTCATTGCTAGGCACACATGGACTGATAGCACTATGGTTAGCATCATTGCTGTATAGGGACAGCCCCCAAAGGAAAATTGGCTCTTCTGCCAAGTTGTTGGCAATTAACAGATAAGAAAATCTCTCTGCAATCAGGAAGAGACAGATCTTGTGTGTCCTAGTGAAATGTCATCTTGTCCTCCTGAACTAAATCCTAAGTAAAAAGAATTACTGCCCTGATGTTGCCTTATGAGATGCATTGTCTATATACCATTCTTATTAAGCACAATACAGGAAGCAGAGAATTTGAGCATACATTGCCAGGAGTATCCAGCAGTGATCTGGTTATTGTAGAATCATTAAATTCTTTGTGGCCTTTTTGTGCCCCATAGATATGGATTCTGCCCTGGACAAAGCACAGTAGAAGAGATGTTAGTAAAGCCTGTATGTTTCTAATTAATAATGCACAAGGAAATTGCTCCACTCAGTTCTCCTTTGATCTGTTATGAAAAGCTGAGCTGCATCTTTTCTTTTATGTTTCCTTTCTCAGTCTTTTTCCTGCATTTAATTTCAACTTAATTTAATGCTTTGATTTTCAAACTTTGAAGCATATCTTCTATGTATTGTACTTGGGATCTCATCTTTCTGAGTTGTATCTTCACTGAAACTGCAAGGTAGGAAACCTGCTATCTGCAGGTACTAAGGTACCATCTGACTTCATCTTTAAAGATTCTTTTAATTTAACAAAATTTGAAATTGGCATGCTCCAGCCCACATAAGACCCAGAGGCATTTTTTGCAATGGAAAAAAACCAGTGGCTACAGCAGAGGGCTTTTTGGAATGTACCCCCAATTGTCCATTAAAAAAAGATGAACTAAGTTATGGATGGTATCTTTGCCCTCCCATTTTGTCCTTTGTGATTGACCATACCCATCATGGAAGTCGTTTTGTGAGAATGCTTCTAGCATGCCCCCTCCCCACCATTTGTCTACCCACAGGAGAATTTGTGAAGCAATCTTATGGGAATGAGCACTTCAGAGATTAAGAGAACTACACAGTGTGTCCAGCTAGAGACAAATGTTCCTTCTGCTATGACACAAACTGTGTATTGCTAAACAGTGCCGTAACATTATCCAAGCTGATCACCACAGTTACCTTAGGAGCAAGGCTGCCCACTGAAAAGGGCATGTGAAGCTTTGCTCTTCTTGACTCATGAACAGCCACTCCATCTTTGGAGTCCTGAAGGGTCTAAGTTCTGCTCCTGTAAAACTCTGAAATGTGTTTGTCCTGAATTTCTCAGATAGGAATTCATCTTCATCAGTGTTCATTCTCTGTCCCACACATAGGCACACCTTGGCATTTGCATGTGATTCCTCATGCTATTCCATAAGACATTCCATGGAATTAGAAACTGTATTGGGCATGACCAGCTTTCCTCAGTCTAGCTTAACATTAAGGCAGTGGTTCAAAAGACAACTGTGTTGAATACCAGGCTTCCCTCATCTCCATTCTTGCCATAGTGCATCTCCCCACCTACTGACTCTACATGATATAAAACCCAAAACGCGACCTTTCCAACTGATGCTACCTGCTTTGCTTGCCTTTACTGTGAGCTGTACTTCTATAACTATCAGGCAGAGCTGGTTCAGCACCAACGCTGCACGTGCTACAACTACATGGTTGATTAAGATTCAATGCTGTTACCAGCCAAAAAAAAATATACAGTATCATTTAATTTAATTCTTAGATGAAAGATATATTAAACTTTAGTAGCAGTTTGGAATGGATCTGACTATTTTTTAAAATGCAGCTTTTTTCATCTTTTCAAATGTCCATTTAATAACAAAAATGAGTTCCCACTTGAAATACATATATTGGACATGAGCAGTATTGGGAAGCGAGTACAAGTGTGCAGTGTAATTTCATGTTTTAGGTTTCTAGGAGGCTTCTGGATAGCTGTTGTTAGATTATTTTGTTTATTAAATGCCATGCATTTCTTCAAATGTCAGGAAATGATTCTTCATTTCTTAGGCTTATGTCATTTTGGTGTTCAGGTTTCTTCTTGAAACTAAATCACACATGCCAGTTATTTCATGAAATGGAAAAGATGCCCAAGACTAGAAAGAACTTAGGATACAATCCCTATACTAGGCAGCCACAATTACTAAGACTTACATACTAAAGAGATACAGCTTTGGGGTATACTAACAAGGCAAGTATCTGTTTACAGTTTCTTTCAACCTTACGTGTGGAATCAGATAAGTGTGAATTATTTTGCCATTCATGCATATGTTGTTACCCAGTCCAGATGAATTCAGTATCTTGTATAGACCCATTTATTGTTATAGCAGGGCGTATTTTACAGGTTACATTTTTTTTTTTAATATATATTCAGCATCCAGGATTTAAAGGAACAGACTAATGTATAGATTTAGCCTTCCAAATCCAAAAGGTGCTTTTGTTTTAGTCAGAAAAGGAGTCTTCCATCAGAAAGGATGAAAGTTTTAGAATTACCGTTAAATTATATATTCTTTTTTTGAAACGTGGAAAAAAATGAAAAAAAGGGTTTGTCAGGTTGCTCTTCCATTTCATGGTGAAAACCAGCTTTGTACACCGACAGATCTTCATTTTGATTATGGCTTGGCAGAAGCACTTTCAGCAGTCTCTTCTATCTGTTCAACTATTCCGTCCATATACTGAGTTTTCAGAGCTTTATATTTTCGACCTTCCTGCAGCAGAATGATATTACATGCAAAGTAAGAGACCATTAATCCTGTCATCATTTCTACAGGGAAATAATGGCAAATAGATGCTTTAGTAATAATGTTCATTTATCATCTGTAATTCTTAAAACACCCCTAAGACAGGAGTAGACAGAAGACCGATTTGGATATCCAGTTAGATTACTGGATAATGTAGAGTTAATTAAGCAAACATTTCAGGTGTTTATTCAGCAGGAGCAAGAGCAAAAAAATAACTTTGCTTCCTAAAATAAGCCAGAAGTATATTTTTAAGCTGCAGACCTTATTCAAATCAGTTCAGTCTACGACCATGAGAATACAACAAATATTGCCTCTCAAGTGCCACCAATTTTCCACTTACATTCATTGTTCTAAGAAAAAAATATATAAAATTCCACAAGCCTGAAATCTGCCACAGGAGAGAGGTAAGAGGAGTATCCTATGTTTTACTGGATTACTCCTACATGCTCAAGTCATTTTCATCTAATCTAATAGTCCCCTCACATGGGATTTCTCCTAGATACCCTGTAGTAAAAAAAGCAAAATAATGTTTTGGAGGAATAATGCTAACCAGACCAATATGACTCTCTGCTGATTTAACAACACTGGAAATGTAGAATGAAGAATGCAACAAGACCTAGTTTAAGATCAATACCTGCATCCTCACCCTCTTTTTATAGATGAGGACATTCTTCTACCCACAGTTCTGTGAATAGAGCAAAGTGGTAATGCTGGTGCTGGTAAGTGATTCCAATAAAAAGGTTATTAATAACTCTAACAACAAAATACCTGACTTTCTAAATCCACACAACACCACTTCAAAAAACAACCCACTAGTGTTCCAAATTATATGGCATCTGTTGGGAATCCATTCTCAAACATATTTACTCAAGAAGGATCCTCTGGAGCAATTAATTAACCAAAACACAGAAATTATGAAAAGTCCAAGCTTTCCTAAGGGAAAGGCTTTCTGCTGTCAGTACACTTGATAAAGGACCCTACTCTAGGATAAGGATAGAGCTCGTCCCTAATACAGGTATAATTCCAGATGAATATACACAAAGTTCTTCAGCACTTGGGAGAAAGTCACTCTCAGTTCTCCCTGGCAGAAAGTCTTTCCATCTCTGGAGAAGAAGAAACACAATCTTGTTTCATCAGATCAGTCCTTTGAGTTCATATATGTCTCCAACATCACACCTAGCTATGGAGCAATGACAGTAAATAATTTCTTTGTAAGAATTCAATCCTGCCCCTTCCAAGTTAAATTCTTCTATGAAAAACAGCAGTTGCCTCCAAAAGACACATTCTGGATCTACATGGTGTAGAGTCAGGGTGTCAGACTAGGATTAGGGGAGACTGAAGTTAAAATTAATAGAGTTGGTATTTTATTTATTTCTTAGGCTTATATGCTATGCCAACTGCAACCAATTTTGAGTAGCTTGTATAATACTGGTGTTAAAACATCAAGCAGAACTCACATTGTGTGATCTCAAATCAGTCTCTCTCCTCATAGACTCTATATACTACTAAATCTCATGTTTATCTGTTTAACCCTCAAGTTAGCCAAAACAGTGCTTTATACTGCAACGATTTTTGAATCAAGGTACCTACAATCTGCTAACTTTAAAGAAATGTCCATGATGTTCACACCAGTTTTATTCACAAAGTCATGGCTGTTACAGTGTCCCTGTGGACATGTGATCATGACTTCCGACGTTCTCTGCCAGCTTCCCACAAGCAAAGTCAATGGAGAAGCTGGGAGGAAGTCGGAAATTGCTCCCATTCCCACTGCTTTTTTGCCTGCCTGTGGTCATTCTGTTTATCTGTTTAGGTAAGTAAATATTGACTTATTATTGAAGTTCGTTTGTGACTACAATTATTTTTTATTTATGGTATATACTCTTAGATGATCACGGGACAGTCCAGCAGTGGGGTAAAAAAATATGGTCAGCCTAAAATTTAATGTTCATTCTGGTCACATCAGGCTGCATTACCTTTCTCTCAAAGGATGACCCAACGGGTCACAGGGTTGTCTAGTATAGGATAAAAAGGGGAACTATGTATGTGGCCTGGAGTTCTTTTGAGAAGTGATGGGATACAATGACATTAATAAAGGTAATTTTGTAGCCAATCATGAAGTTGCTGATGTTATGTATATAAGGAAGAGGAGAGCACCCAAAAGCCTCAGTGGGTATTATTTATGATAGATGCTTGACTGATTGGCTAACACAACCTAAGTGTTTCCTACTCCAGGGAAGATGTTTAAACAAAAGGCAGAAAATACAGCCCCACAGGACAACTGCAGATTGATCAGCAGGAGCTGGAGAAGTCACACTGTTGTGTTATACCTTTGTCAACCATTGGGGAGGGTCCTTCTCCACAGTATTTTCAATGAGCTTTGAAATATACTTGAATAATGGGTAATCCATTAACAGTTTTGCTCCCACTTTCAACCCTGTAACAATTTTGTACTAACCTTTTTCCCTATGAAAACTGCAGATACGAAGCCCAGAAGCAGGAAAGCCATTGCAAAGTAGGCAACCTTCACACGAATCTTGCTCCTTGATGCACTCATCATCTTTGCCCTTTAAAAAGCAAACATAACGTTATCCCATGGAAATAGGGAGCCAGTGAAATGGCTATATTGCATGTAAGATCTTGAAGGCAACTCTCCCAAGGTCTTAGTTTACATTTAGGTTTAATGGTTTTAAAAGTTTTGTTTTTAATTGTTCTGTTTTCATTTGTGAGATGGGTGGCCATATAAATTAGAGAGAGATCAGAATCTAGGTGCTTAAAACAGCATTGCCAATCTTCCAACAGGGGAAAAAAATCAAATCTATCTGATAGATCATCTTTCTTGCAATTTTAAGACTTCTAGCTGTCTCTTCTGGATATTGATATGAGTCTAAAACAATACATTTAAAGAGACTCCACAGATGAGTCACTGAAAAGCAATCATACTTGATATTAACTACAGTAAGATGTTTGCAATTTCCTACACAGTCTTATGAGAAAAGATGAAATATCAAATTTGCATGACATTAACAATGGCAGTGAAAAGTCAAAGGTAGGTTTGTACTACGAAAGTTAAGAACAGAGGGCAGCTTTCTCCAATCTGCATGCCAGATGTATGAGCTTCAGCAGTCAGAATTCTCATTCTCATGTTGACCGAGGGAGTCCAAACATCTGAGGGAGCCCAGTCTGGGAAAAGTTGATAGAGCTTACTGATTCGTACCTATGATCACTCTTTAGTTCAGCATCCTAACAGTGACCAACCAGATCTTTCCAAGAGATTTTCTGCAGATAATCAGGCAAATATGGCCTCTGAAGAAGACGTTCCATTTACCTACTGATAGAACTTATTCTCATCAAATTTACATTTTTCTTTCTTTAAAGCCACCATTTAAGCCAGTGGTCTACCAATAGCTACCAATATCATAATTTCACACTAGTATTCAGCCTTATTTGGCCCAAAACAGATGCAGATCAATTTTACTGGATATCCCAGAGGATACTGAATCTACTGAAATGAAAGTGGCAGCACATCAGATTTTAACAGGTGTACTTTAAACCTTACCATTTCTGAATAGATGAAATCTTAGGATCATTTCATACATTTTATAAATACATATAAGAGTAAAACTGAGTAAGTTAAACACTGTATATTGTTAAAGCATAAAATAAATTTAGCTTTGATTTTAAAAAAGTACTGAATATATTTCAAATCTCCCCCAAAGGAAGGGAACATTTGGCTGGTCCCCACATTCTCCAAACATTATTTAGTGGTCCACAATTGCAGAAAGTTTGAGAAACACCCTTCTATGTGCTTATTGAAAGAAGAAACAACCAACCTCCTGTAATTGGGTTACCGTACTTTTCCGACAATAAGACGCCCCCATGTACAAGACGACCCCCACTTTTCCAACCCAAAATTAAGAAATCAATATTTTAAAGATAGTGCAGAACACATTTTTATTTAGTAATTAGTTAACATTTACCTGATACACTCGGTGGGAGGAGGTCCAAACCGTCTCTCTGCAGCTCTGTTTCCATGCTCTTTTGCATAACTGATTACATTCAAGCACGAGTGAAACTGCCGATAGCTTCTCTCTGCAAACAGCCTTCCTCTAATTGGTTTGTTCAGCATCAGCTGACATCAGTTACATAAGGCTCGTGATTGGAGGAAGTCTGGGAGACAAGCTATTTCACTCGTGATTGGAGGCTAGCAATAGGAGGAAGCCTCTCTGCAGAAACAAAGTATGGGCAGTTTTGCAACCGCGAGGTTCTCTCCTCGGCTGACTTCCTTGAATAAGATGCCCTTCAATTTTTAGGGTAAGGATTTTAGAAAAAAGTATTGTCTTATAGTCGGAAAAATACGGTAATTTCTGGTCTAGAACGATTTTAACTGAAGTTTTGAGGCTTCACTGATTTAAAGCACTTCATACACCTTTTAATGTTTCCCTCAGGGGACGATCCTGCACTTTGCAGCCAGTTACAAACTGTATTATAGACAGGGCAAATTGGCTCAACTGACAGCAATTCCAAAGGTGACTATAAAAAGCTGCTCCAGAGCTTCCAAGAAAGCAGCATGTGGGCCACAGATTGCCACTCTTGTATTAATGTGCCCCCGTCAACATCTGCCTTTTCACCACATGGAAAACATGTATCTACTTGCAACAATTGGTCTCAACAACAAGCATTTTTAAATGATAGTGAAAACTGAACTTACGAAACATGCTGAGGTATATCTTCTTCTTTCTTGAAACGGCCTGACCACAGCAACAGTTTCTTATCCCATTCATTAACCTTGTGTCTGAATGGAGAGGAGAGGTCTGCAGGAGAAACGAAAGAGGAAAATGCATCATCTTGAAAACCCAAGAACAAAAGTCAATGTCAAAATTATACCCTACAACCAAGGAGCCCTATGGTAATAGTATTTCATATGGATAACGTATTTATAGACATGTGTCAACAGTTAAGAGAGTTTTTAGCCAACCACAAAGAGAAACTTGCTATACCCACAGCAAACTGCTTGGAGTACAGATTGGAAGCGTTCCCTATTGATCATCATCTGGCTGAGCAAGCCTATTCCTCCCTTCTTTGTTCTCTCCTGACATAGTAGTCCTTGACTTGCAACCATTCGTTTAATGACAGTTCAAAGTTACAACAGCGCTGGAAAAAGTGACTTATGACCAGTCCTCACACTTACAACCATTGTGATCACATGATCAAAATTCGGGCACTTGGCAACCAGCGTGTATTTACAACAGTTGCAAAGTTCTGGGGTCACATGATCACCATTTGCAACCTTCCCAGGGGGCTTCCAATAAGCAAAGTCAATGGGGAAAGCCAGATTTGTTTAATGACCATGTGATTTGCTTAACAACCATGGTGATTCGCTTAATGACTGTAGCAAAAAAGGTTGTAAAATCAGGCATGACTCACTTAATGACCACATTGCTTAGCGACAGAAGTTCCAGTCCCAATTGTGGTTGTAAGTCAAGGACTACCTGTAGAGGTCAAAGGGATATTTTCATAGCGACCAAGGAACAGAATCTGAAGTCAGAATCTCAGAAAGGGAGGTCTGAAAATCCAAAGGTCTACAGCTCTCTAAAAATTTGAAATAGCATGAAACACTTCCAAAATGATTGTAACACCCATTTCAATGAAACAATTACAACAGGTTGCTTCGAGTTCATGTTTTACACACCACCGTTGTGCTCCCTGGACATCCTCTGACATGATTGCAGCTGGAGAATGACTTGGAATATATTACAGTAAAATAATTAGAAGTGAAAGATACACAGTAGAGAAGATTAGCAGTATTTGCCTTTAAGTCTAATCCGTTACCATAAGGTATTGTAAAACATGAATCAGGCCAGCATACTAAAAGCAAAAGCACAACCCAATAAAACTCAATTAGCCAGGTTTAACTAAAGAGATTTTTAATGTGATATTTGGAGAATTTGTCAGACTTCTGCTTAGCCAAGAAAAGAGGTCCTCTGGGAGACATAATTAGGCTTGAGAGAACAAAACAAGTTCCCCAAATTACTGTCACACAGACTTCCTAAATACAAATAGTTAGGGTCTTTCCAATAATTTAACCCCAAAGGTGAACAGGCTTTCCTCCCCTCTATTCATCTTTAAAATTAATTTCATAGCTCATGACTCCCAAGCATGACTGGTATTTGAACACGATGGTGAAAAGATGAACAATTCTGGTTGCTATTAGAGAATGACACTAAATTAAGGAAAAAAATAATTGAAATAGACTCTGGACAAGGCCCAGGTACCAGATAGGGGGTAGGCATGGTATACAAGACTGCCTATACAAGATACTGATCAGATGCAGTGGGGGCTGCGAATCATACTGTCAAACCAGTTCGTTGAAAATCTGGAAAGTCCTATTACTGGGGTGACTAATACTGATTATACTTTTATATGTTTGCATTTTAATATGTAGGGGTTCTGGCTCAACTGTTCAATGTATTTATTGAGATTTTATGGAAATATTGAAATACTTCTTGAATTGTTACTGACTGCTCATATATATAAATAGGTAATTTATATTATTATTTCATCTATCAGAAGGTGCTTTGGACACTATTTTGTAGAAAGTGGGATACTGATCTAAGGGCATATACTGGATAGCATCTGTGATGATAGGCACAATATTGATTCCTCTGCCATATCTGCTTCATAAACTCTGCTATAAACAATATATTTGTTTAGATTCTGTATCTGTGGAATCTAATGAATCAGTAATGACAATAAATTACAGGTGCACCTGTAGGTGAAAATGATGCACTCCCAGCATGGGAGAGAAAGCTGCCCTATAACAAAAAAAACCATTATCCTAATCTCTCCTCAATATGAAAGAGCGGTTTCATCTGAATCAAAAATATACCTGAAACATAGAAAGGATACCTCACTCTGCTAAGTAGGGCACAATTACTGGTGGAAAAGAATAGAGAGCAGGTTATATTCTCCTCGAAGAGCCTTAGGTGGGCAAGTAACTGAATTATTTATGAAACATAACAGCAAAAGGTAGGCATAGAAAAGCCAGTTTAGTAGAGTGGTTAGAATGATAAACTTTGCATTTAGTTATTGTTTATGTGCCATCAAGTCGTTGTTGACTCTTAGTGACCACATAGATTTTCTCCATAACAATCTGTCCCTAACCTGATCCTTCAGCTCTTCCAACAGTGCACTCATTGGCACTGTAACTGAGTCCATCCACCTTGCTGCTGGTCGTCATCGTCTTCTCTTTCCTTCCATTCTTCCCAGCATTAGAGCCTTTTCCAGAGAGTGGGGTCTTCATGTAATGTGTCTGAAGTAGGATAAATTGACCTGGTCATTTGTACCTCAAGTGAGAACTATGAGTTGACTTGTTTTCTTGGCTGACTATGGTACTCAAGAATCTTCTCCAACATCAAAGTTCAAAAGCATCAACAATCTTCCTCTCCTGCTTCTTCAAAGTCCAACTTTCGCTTACATGCAGTATCATATCACCATGACTTTGCATTTAGTTAAGCCGGACACAAAACATCACTTTCTCTAAAACTAATCTAATCTGCTGTGAGGACTGTGAAAATATTGGGGAGGGTGATCATGTATATGCTTTTTGGATACAAAACAATAAAATATTAGATATCAAAATAACAAACCTACTAACTAGTCTGAAGCTGGAGCCTGTGTAAAATACCAGTAGCATATCTGCTAATGTTACACCTGCTAGTTTGAGAAAAAAGAATGGAAGCATAACCTGGCATCTTAAATGGGTTTGCATTGCAACTACAACCTCTGCTTACTTCCCTAGAAGAAAGTTTTACTGCTGAATAAACATGGAGTTAGGAGAAGCAATTCTGTGGATGTCATTGCACTATATACTCATGCGGTAAGGGGGAAAGGTTACATTCTCTCAAACTTTATGAAACCAACATTTTGAAAACTTGAGTCACTCATATAGTCACTGATTCTTGCTGCAACCATTAATCACCAAGATATGAACAAATTCCTTCCTGTAAGGACACATTTGTATTTTTCACAGTAAATTCATTGTCAATCCAGCCCACAAACATAAATTCTGCAAAGCATACAATTTAAATCCATTTACTCTGCATGCTTTGTGCAACTGAGAGAATACCTTTTTTTTAGCATGGTGGAATTTAGTGATCAAACATTTCATAAAGAACTACAAGAACTAGTCAAGATCCATGATATACAAAGAAAAGGGAACAGATATCCACAAAAGTAGTAAGAGGGCTCAAAAGAAAAAAATTACAAATAGCTCAGTATCCTTGCCTAGACCACTAGTATTTCCACTCTCAAAGATACATTTATGAGTTCAAAACAGCTGGAGAATCAGTGCTCAGTGCTGTGATCACAAGCAAGTCATTTTTTCAGCACAGTGGCAGGTAAGTCCTTGAAAAACTCAGCAAGTCACTCTAACAATTATATTTGAATACTCAGCCACATCCACTGTTCTGATTCTTGTGAGCTACTGTCTACCAAAAAAACAGCACACAGTTCCTGTGCAGTTTCATTTGATACAATGGTGGGACTGGTGAAAGTGCCACTAGAGGCCAAGTAAGCAATTCCATGCTTCCATATTCTCACAAACTCTAAAAATATCCTTGAGCTACTTTACAGAAAAACTTTAGTTACTCATTTAATAAATGTCTTGAGCGTTCTCAGTGGCTATCCCCTTTTAAAGCAGAGAGCCTTATTTCAGGAAGTTTCACATACTAATTGTGGCTTGCTAAAGGGGAAAAAACATGGCTTGCAAAAAATGTTAAGCCCATGGGAGAAGCTTCAAACCAACTGCTACCCTCCCTTCACTTCCCCTTTCCCAGTTTGAGGCCAGCAAGATTTTGGGTGATTGTTAGGAAGCAGCCATCTTTTACAGCATCCATGCCTCCTTTGTGAAGGCTAGCTGGCTGTCACTTCCTGGGTTTTTTTTTAAATGCCCAACTGGTGTCAAACAATTCTCACCTGAACTGTTGTTCTACTGAATTGCCTTAGCAATTTCCATATAAATATAATTTATATTTGAAAACAAATTCAATAACATGGATCACTGAATGGAGTGAAAATAATAACAGACAGAACCAACTTGCCACTCATGATTAAGTCCAAAATAACTTCTGAACTGCTATATAATCAATTATTCCAGAGCAAAATCATTTGAGAGCAACTAGAGATTTATCATGATCAAAACAGGCATCTATCCTGCCTAGGTGTATATAACTATACACCTGTCAATCTGTCATCAATACCCAAGAAGATTCTAGACCAAATCATAAAGTGATCAACCTGCAAACACCTTGAAACAAGCAGTCATCATCCAAGTATCAGTACAGGTTTGTCAAAAAGTCAAGACTTGCCAGATTAACCTTATCTCATTTTTTGACTAACTTCCTTAATAAATTGTGAAAATGTTGTACATCATGACATTCTGATTATTCAACTAGTTAAGCAATGGCATGACAATTAAGGGAATAGGGAGCTGGCTCCAAAGCCATAACTTAATTGCTCATTGAGGTCTTTGGTCCCGGGCCTGTACTGTACTCATTATTTTTATTAATGAATGGACTGAAGAAGGGGAAGGAATGCTTACTGAATTTGCAAATGACACAAAAGTGGATGGAACAGCAGAGCAAATAAATTTCAAATAACCTTTTGAGAAATAAACCTGAAAATGACAGAATGAAATATAGACCACTGAATGCAAAGTTATACACACAGGAAACAGGAATCAAATCCATGGATACTATAAATGATGAAGGATACCTGACTTAATAACAGTACTTGTGAAGAAGCTTTTGGAAAAGTGGGTTAATTACAAACTGAATATGAGTTAATAGTGGGATGTGGCTGCAAAAAAGCAAACGCAATTTTAGGCTGCATTAATAGAAGTACAGATTGCAAATCACAAAAGGTAATATCATTCATTTATTCCATATTGGTCTGATCTCATCCGGACTATTGTTTTCAGTTTCGTACATCACACTTTAAAAAGGATTCAAACAAAATGGAACACATTCTAAGGGAAGCAAGGATGAGGAGGAACTAGAAATTAAAATTTACAAAGATGGTAGGAACTGGAAAGGTTTTAGTCTTGAGAAAAAAAAACTACATGGGAATATGTTTCAAATATTTGAAGTAATGTCATACAGAGAAGGCCACCTCTGTTCTTTATTGCACTAGAGCACGGGAGACAAAATGGATTGAAGCTATTAAAAGAAAGATTCCGATTACTTTTTAACAGAGCAATTCAACAGTGGAATCAATTACCCAATGATGTAGTGGTTTCCGCTTCATTGCATGTGTTCAAGCAGGGACGTATTCATCTATCAGGGATGTTTAATTTGGATTCACACACTGAGCAAAGAGGTGGGCTCTATAGCCTAACAGGCCCCTTCTTATCAACTATTAATAGAATACTTTCTCCTCCTTGATATTCCCAAATACTTCAGTCAAGGGAATGATACAGAAATTCAACCCAGGAAAATGCCTCATGTCTAATTTAACTACACCCTCTTTCCCAAAAAGAGTGACACCACTCCCAGAATACCCTCCTCTGCCATTTTACAGAATCTATATCCAGGAATGACTGTATATTATTGGTTCATTCCATTCTACCAAGTTTCAGGGATGTTCAATATCTTGGTTTGACATCTCCATCTTGGCTTGTCAACTACTGTCATTACCATACAACATTTAAGACAGTGCCTGTCTCCGTATATTTTGTGAATGTGAATTCCTTATGACAAAAAAAAAAATTTAAATTAAAAAAAGGGAATAACTTCAAGTAAATCTTGACTCCTGGTGACTTCCTGGACACATCTCTGCAGTTTTCTTGGCAAGATTTCACAACTGGTTTGTCATGGCCTCCTTCCTAGGACTGAGAGAGAGGGACTGGCCCAAGGTCACCCAGATGGCTTTGTGCCTAAGGCAGGACTAGTACTCACAGTCTCCCAGTTTCTAGCCTGGTACCTAACCACCACACCAAAAATTTGCTCTGAATGGTTTGCCCACAGGAGTTTGGTATATATATACAACGTCTTAAAACTGGAGTTTTTCCTTCTGCGTATAACAGTTGTGAAACTAATGGGAGCAGGGCACACAATGTAGTCATATATTGGCTGTGTTCATCCAAAAACATAACCCATGGTCCATCTAACCTGCACTGAATAAACCACGGTTACCTGGGTTGACACAACACAAGCTCTAAAAACCATGGTTTACTAATAGTGGCTGAGTTCACATAACACACGAAGAAACACAAGCAAATCACATTTTGGTTCAGCATACTGTGTAAACCCACAGATGCGTCAACTTCCATTCATACTCCTTAGGCCTGCAATATTTTCTCATTTTTTCCCAGGTTAAAAGCATGATCAAAACCAAATTTAGTTATGACACAGATCTTAGTAGAACTAGAGGGCATGAATTCCCAGAAAGGCAGAATATAGAGCTCACAAATAAATAGATCAAACTCTCCAACTCTTTGAAAAAGCACAGCCTAAGACTGCAATTCTGAGCATGAATCTACACCATGTGACCTGCTCCCAACGAAGCATACACAGGACTCGTCTAGAAATTATGAAGGCTCCGCTTTACCTGAATCTTTGACATGTGGCTCCTTTTCACCGGCCTCCTCAGTTTTGTAACACAGCCTATTAGTTACCGAGTACGGTCTTTTAGAGGCACGTGGAACCGAAAAAATGCGTTTGTCCAGCCTCCTGGCAATTTTGCCTGAGGGAAAAAGAAACGGCCTTATTTAAAAAAAAACAAAAATACCCGAGAAACGAAGGAAAGAGGTAACCCACCACTTGGCTTCCGATTCCTCTAGCTCGAGACAGAACTGGACAGATGGTTGCTCGGAGAAAGTTCACGAGACTGAGCGGAAAGGAAGGAGCCCCGTTTTTGGGGGGGGGGGGACCTGAAAGCTGCCTTGCAGCCAGCAGAAGCACCCACCAACAGCCAGAGGAAGCCCAGACATGGTCGCGATCCGACGTTGGATTTCCGCGGTCCGACCTTCGGTTTCCGGCTCTTCCTCTCCCCTGCTCCAGCCCTCGCCTTCGCGCACAGGCCCGGCGGAACCGCTCGCCTCTTGCCAAGCGGGCGAGGTTGGGTGGCTGAGGCCGACTAGCGGAACCAGCGCCAAGTGCAGATAAAGCGAGAGCGGAGCGCAGGGAGGGTGGGATTGCTCCCTGGGATAATACGGATTTCTGCTGCTCACTTCATTACTTGAGAAACTATTTTTATGTCGACTTTAATGTGATTGAAATGTGTTCTATTGCAGGGGTGGGAATAATTTTCACTGCTCTTTTTGGGGGGTTTCCTAATGTTAATTCATATTTTCTTTGATACGATGCCAGTATATTCTGGTAACAATGTAAGAGAATATTCTGGTAAAGATATCGAAGTTTTCAGATTAGTTCTTTCGTTGGAAATGGTAAAATATATGTGGAATAGCAGCGGCACACTGGAAGATTGGCCCCTGAAACGTACCCTCGCTTTTAGTGAGACTAGAATCGTGGATCTAGTCTGGACTGAAGGCGCCAGTAAGAAAGCGGGGATTGTAATGATAGTCCATGCAAATAAGACATCAACCAGAATTACAGCTCTTCACACTGGCATGGCAGTCCTAGACTGGACAAGGCCCCCTTACAGCCCTTTATGTTATCCATAACACAAGAATCTGACAACCTTAAATGCCTACCTCATAAGTAGACATTTGGTCTCTATGGTCACTTTTTCCATCATACAGAATCACAGGGCCTATCCTCCCTTGCAGCTAAATATAGTACAAAAATGCCCTGGCAGCATCTTATTTCTGCTATATCCATAAAGATAATACTGTCATCTTGTCCCCATCCCATGAGCAAGACAGGCTTAAGAAGACCTTCATACCACTATTGATAAAAACTTTTCTCCTTTAAGCCAACAGGATCCAACAACAGCTGTAAAGTGTGTAAAATCTGATACATTTCACCCCCTGCCCCTTTACATCAGAGACCAAGACCAAGCAAGTTATTGGCTGTTTCAGGCTGATGCATCCGCTCTTCTCTGGCTCCTGGTCAGCCTCATTTGCTCTCATACTGCTGTCGAAGAGCTGGATCCAGTAGCACAAAGCCACTGGTCTACCCCAGCTGGGAGCACTATAACATTTGCCAGTTTAGTGCAAAACTGAAAAGCAGAACATGGACTTATGAGACCTCTCCCCATTACTTTGTAAACAGAGATGAGAAGAACCTGGAAGTTGGTGCCTAGAAGTAATTCTTCACCAACTGCAAGGGCTCCATTTTTGAAAATCTTGCAGTTGGATAATTGGTGATTGGTAAACTTAAAAGGAAAAATAGGGTTAGGGGAACTAATGCATGATTCCACCTGTCTGTAGGTGGGGTAGGGGTTTATGATGAAATGTCACAACACAAATCCACCACTTATGTACTTGTGTGCAACCTCATTATATAAATACAGAGGGGTGGAGCCTGCCTACATCATCACATCGTGCCACACATTTTGTCATTTTAGCATTGTAGCTGGGAACAGACTCCTATGCTTCAAATATTTTTTAACCTGTAAGACTTCAAATTAAAGAAACAATCCAGTTCTTCCTAAGAGATCAAGCAAACTGAGTATATGAACAAGGAGAACTAACAGAACTTGGGTGTGTAGCTTGGCAGGAGAGTCCCTCATAAAATTTTCCTCTGGCTAGCCTGAGATCTGAGCATGGATCAAGAGGAAACCATGAAGAAATTATAAATAGACATGATTCCGCAGTGATGATCTGCAAAACTGGGGACATACTTATCCTGCTTGGGAACAACTTGGCATATATTTAACAGCATGTAAAAGCTTAAAGTGGTGTTAGAAAGAAAGGTATGAAGATTGAAGCAGCAAGTAGCAACATTTCAGCATATAAGACAAATCAAAGATTTATTTGGCCAAACAAAAGAGATAGTACAACAGGAGCAGACAGAGGAAGCAATTTTCCAGAGGGAAGAGAATCAAGTAAAGAAGCAAGCTCATTATTTGATGATAGAGACAACCAGAAACAAAAGTTCCTGAGACTACGTATGTTCAATGAGATTTGATTTCTTCTCTGCATGATGGACTGCTGGCACAAGATGTGTGACACCTCACAAAGTCCAGGAAAAATGGTCAAAGCATGATAAACTTGATCACAAGGGCTTTAAACTATGGGTGAGACACTAAAGTCTGAAATAAAAACTTAAGATCACTTGAGTGTTGTAGAAGAAAGTGACTACCAGGAGGCAAGCACTATCTGACTGGTTTCATCCTATTTGGGACTCATCAGATATAGGTACAGACAATTCTTGTTATTCACGAATTCCATATCTGCAAATTCACTTACTTGCTAAAATGTATTTGTAATCACGAAATCAATACTTGCAGTGCTTTCGCAGTTAATCATGGACACACAGAGCAGCAAATATTTGCGTCACCAGGCACGCACATTCCCGAGATTTCAGCATTCGCTAATTCAGTATTTCCAGCAATTTTATAGAACAAAACTACCACAAATAATGAGAATTACCTGTAATCAGATATTATGGGAACTGAACTAATGAACCTTTGCACTTCAGATGACTATATACAATGCAGTAGCTTTAGGAGCTATCCATGTCCTGGACTCAGCGGTTGATGGAAGGAATACAGGTAGTCCTCAGTTAACAACAGCAATTGGGATTTCTGTTAGTCTTTGGTTAACAACAGCAGTTGGGATTTCTGTTGCTAAGTGACATGGTCAAGTGCAATGTCACATGACTATGTCACTTATCAATGGCAGTTCCAGCACTTCCCGGTTGCTGTTGTTAAGTGAGGATGTCATGTAGTTGCTGTTTGCAACCTCCTGCCAGCTTCCCATTGACTTCACTTGTAGGAAGCCAGCAAAGGTCATAAATGGTGATCACATGACCCTGCAATATCGTAATTGCAAGCTGGATGCCAAGCACCCGGATCGCAATTGCATGACCACGGGGATGCTGCAATGGCCAGAATTTTGGGGACTGCTCGTCACAAGTTCAAACAGTTGCTGAACAAGTGGTTGTTAAGTGAGGACCACCTGTATATAGAAGCTATCGGAAGCTACAATCCACTTTTCCTTAAAGTCTCAGAGAGAGATACAGATGTAACATGTAAAAAAATTATGCCATGTAAAAAAGAAGTAGGAGTGTTGCGGTAACAGGGTCTGTTAAACCACTTAATAACAACTCATAAAGTGTATGGCCTTCATTAGTTTATGCACTAATGCTAATGGCAAATAAACAAGATGAAATTGAACTCCTAAAAGAGTGATTGAGATGATCTCTGAAACCTACGGTACAATAATCTTTGGAGCTGCACCGAGCACACCAATGTGTGCACAACAAATTCCATTTCACAATAGCTTTTAAGAACAAGTTTAATTTCTGACAAGTTTTATTTTAAATAGAAACGATCCCTAAAATCCATTTCCTGTAGCCATTTGGAATGGTGAATTTCAACATCCCTTCAGCCTCCTTCGTGGCATGCCCTAGTTCAGACGTGGCTTCAAGATCAGCTGTATTTGCCCCCCTAATGCCCTCTTTTCTTCCTAACCGGCTTGCCTACAAAAGGCCCCTGACAACTTTGCGTCCGTTCAGCTGCCCCAGGAAAGGGATCGGCTGCAGGGGTCGGCCGCTGTTGGTGTTGAAATCAGCCTCATCAACTGCGCGACGACGCCAAGACCGCGACACCGGCAGCGGCCCCAGCGCCGCGGCCACCCCCCCGCAGAGCCGCGGACGCTTCCGGCCCGGCCGGGACTCCGCGGAAGCGCGCCCACGGCGCGGCGCGGCGCGGCGCGGCGCAGGAGCAGGAGGGGGCGGGCCTGTCTCCGTCACGCCTTCTAATTGGCTGCCGTTGAGGTCTTCCAATATGGCAGCGCCCGGCTCTGCTCTGAATTGCGAGGACTTCGCGGAGTTTCAGGTACGGAGGCGCGAGCGAGGCTGGCGGCGCCCGGAGGGCAGGCGCCCGGGATGTTGTCTCGCCCGCGGTCGACGGGGACGCGCTGATCCTCCCCCCGATCGGGAGCTGCTGCGCTCCTCGCACTCGGGGACCTGGCGGGTACCTTTGCTCGCGCCGTTGGGGGGGAGCGGGGCGGGCGGGAGCAGCAACGTGGAGCAGCCGGCGAGCGGTTCTCCACCGCGGAGGGGAGAGCAGGAGGCTCCGTGGGGGGCTGGATCTGGACCGCCTGAAGGAGAGCCAGCACGGGCTCCTGGACGCCGTATCGACGGCAGAAGGTTTCCTTTGCCCGGCACCCCCGAGAGCCGTGCACGTGTGTGGAGGGATGCGTGCCTGAGTGTACTTCATTCAGGGTTTAGAAACGCTTTCTTGTACGGTAGTTTTCTCGGAAGTCGATCGGCATTACTAGCTTGCGCTGCAGGGGGGAGGAGATGAGAGGGTGAATGGCTCGCCTCCCTGGGCGACCTTGGGGATCAGTATTAGAAAGGTGAATGTCAGCCAGTCTTCCTTTGTCCCGCGAGAAGGAAAGGGGCAAATGGCAGAGAATGGGAGCCATCTGAGGGAGGTAGGAGCTGAGAGACCTGACAGAGCAAGGTACAGTGAGCGACAAAATAAAGCATAGAAAAATTCTGAATCGAAATAGAATAGACCAAAGGGGGAAAAGGAGTTAATATGCACATTCCTTTTTCTGCTTTATTCATTTCTGTGATCATTCTTTTACTTGCTTCGATATGGTTGTAAAATAGTGCAAAGGCATAGGAAATGTAATCTTGCTCTTTTCATGCTATTATTTTAACCATGTTGAAAGGGAGAAAAAATGAAAAATATTTACAAAAGAAACACAACGGCTGGGCTTCTGTGGTTGGAGTTGCAGCCTGTTGATATAGGCATGGAATATTGGAGGACCTGCCCAGGGGAGGCAGAACTCAGATTGTAATTCTTGAACACAGGCTAGGTTTAGGGTTAGAACAGCTGTCCCAGAATGAAAAGTTTGGGCTGCAGCTGGAATGGTGGCTTCTTGAGGTAGAATAACAGCATGGGGAGAGCAACCTATCCTGGGAGCAGACATCCATTTCCTTAGTACAGAGGAGTCTCCACAGCTGTCCCACACTGCTTCAGCACAGCAGCGTCATCATCATTGGGGATGGACATGTCATTGCTGGTGTGCCGTTGCCTTCACTCCACTTTGCTGGTAACTGCAGTTGCCTTGGAGTAGCAGAATAGGCCAGGAATGTTAGGACAAGACCTGGAATGTTGGTCCCTTTAGATGAAAGGACTATGGAATGACTGCCCTTAGAACTAAATACAGGTAGTCCTCATTTAGCTACCACAATTGGGACCACCAACTCAATTGTTAAGGGAAGTGGTCGCTAAGTGAAACCACAACTGTGCTTATGATCTTACTTCAGCTTTACAGACCTGCAAAGGTCATAAATGTGAGGATTGGTCGCAAAGTTACTTTTTCATCAACATCGTAACTGCAAATGGTTACTAAACCAGGATCACCTGTAGAATATAATGGGATGAAAGTGCTAGTCAGGGCAAAGATGGGAATCATGGCTCTTGAAACCAGAATGACTGGGTTGTATTACTTTGTTATTTTGTGGTCTAAAAGTTAATTACATTGAGCATAACAGAACAATAACAGTTAAGCCAAAATGGGTTCACAGTTAATGGCAAAATATTGCATTAGTTACAAATACAAAATTGCTCCCAGAACCAGTTGTGAGTTGTTTGAGGCCATCTAGCCTTTGATCGTTTCCATAAGCAGAGCAAGGGACAGCCCAACATGGGTGATAGCACCTTAGTGGCAGTGGCGGCAGCAACAAAGAAATGTGTCCCTTCAAGGGTACTAATATTTGTGTAGGTGTGTGGTGGTTATTATTGTTTTTCCTTGTTCCATCTTTTCCTGATTTGCATTACCAAAATTAGCTGGATGAGGTGTTAATCACCTTTTGGAGAAATTCCCTTCTAGATTTTTATTTACAGTGGTACCTCGGGTCACAAACTTAATTCGTTCCGCAACTCTGGTCGCGACCCAAATTGGTCGCGACCCGAATCAAATTTTCCCATAAGGTTCAATGTAAATATGGTTAATCCGTTCTGAACCATATGTATTTTTTTTTTTTGAACCACAAAAATATGAAACAAAGTACGAAGAGAGAGAACACTAACCTTGCTCGAGGTGACTTTTGGCATGGAGGACAGGAAGGCGGGTGGGGAGGCGGTTATGGTTTGGAGGGAGAGTCCCCCTCCCTACAGGAAGCCACAGCAGGGAAAATGGCCACGGATCCTGTTCGTCACCCGATGCAGAGTTCGCGAACGGAAGCAAATTTTTGCGAACGGTGCTGTTCGTGACCCAAATTGTTTGTGAACAGAAGTGTTTGTGACCCGAGGTACCACTGTATTTATTTCTTGAATTTCCGAATCCAAAAAAAGTGATCAGCTTACAATTTTTAAAAGAGTACATAATTTTTTTTAAAAAGAACACGATCACACAGACAAAACCACATAAATAACATCCAGAAAAAAGCAACATCCTTGAACCCAAGAGGGGTGGCACTGAATTTGTGTAACACCTTATTTGTAACCAGAGACCCTGCTCCTATGGTAATGCAGTGTTGATGTCTACGTGTTACACTGTGTTATAAAGACAAGCTGTGTGTCTTCCTGGTGTTCATGCTGTCTAGTTGGATCCCTCTCCAGGCTCCTTGACCTTGTATCTTGGCTTGAGTTGGAGTTCTGTCACTTTAGGGGGTTGGGCAATTTACATCTACATGCCCTGGCAGCAGGCTGGGAAGAACCATGAAGTTCATAACCTCCACAGTAACCATGGACTTGTCTCAAGTAATATTTGATCTAACACATGGAGGTGGACACACTCTGACCCCTATCTTTGTTTCAGGAGTCTGATACGGATATGGAAGATATTACATCTAGCCTCTTGCCATAGTCAGATCACTTGTACGACCTCAGGTTTGAGCCTACACTATGGGGATAAGAGGGGCAAAGCAGCATTACTTCTCCCTTATTTCATCAGCAGGCTATCAGCCAGTGATCATTAGGGTGGCGAACTCCCTTCTAGAGAGGCAAGAATGGGTAAATGCCTTCCTGGCCACTGTGTAACACTTTGCTGAAAAAGTTGTTCAGAATACATAAATAAATTTGCTGACGTCCTCATGCCATATGAGCAGGGACTATGGTAATGACCAAGGCAGTTATCTAGGACTCCTTTGGCCAATGGACTCCAAGGAAGTGAATGGGTTCATGTTTTCTAGCATGGCCCCTGTCGCTTTTGGGCTTCACCCATTGCCTCTTCTAGCTTCTTTGGGGGGCAGGTGGGGACATGACAAGCAGATCAGGAGGTTGTCAGTGCCTCACTTTGGGAGGGAGCTATGTCTGCAGTCTTGAAAGAGGCTGTAATGTGCCCTTCCTTAAGAGGCCATCCCTGGATTCAACTGTGTTTGATAACTATCACCCATTCTCCAACCTTCCCTTTTTAGGGAAGGCTGTCAAATAGGTGGTGCTGATTCATTCTCAAAGTACCCTGGAGAAAGCAGATTATCTAGACCCTCTTCAACCAGATTCATCCTGCCTAAGATGTTTCCCCTGGGAGAAAATGCTGCTAGGGAGGAAGGCCAAGGCTTGAAGAAATCATTTCTCTGGGATAGTCCTGATGCTCTTGAACAGCATCTCCCAGAAGTGAAATTGATAGTAGATTTCCAAAAGCTAGTTAAACCAAGTTATTTCAGAGGGCTTTGAAGTGAATTGTGAAACTGTCAGAGTTGTGTTTACAATTTTAATTTAACTTTAAGTTTAATTTATTGTGGATGTTGTATGGTTGTATTTTGAAACTGTTGTGAACCAATCAGGATGATGAAAAGTGACAGCTTGTAAATTTAATAAATGAATAAAATGTGAGTTATATGAGAGTATTCCCATGTTAGA
The DNA here is from genome assembly GCA_030867105.1 of Liasis olivaceus. NCBI lineage: Eukaryota > Metazoa > Chordata > Lepidosauria > Squamata > Pythonidae > Liasis > Liasis olivaceus. Next base: position 156,182,085 of record CM061348.1, on the reverse strand, counting down.
ACTAAGTGTTCCATGAGGGTGGGGAATTCAGTCCTGCTTTGGTGAAAGCTGAGTTAGGAAGATAGTAGCTTAAACAAGAGCAAGGTTACTGACATTGAATTTCTGCCTCATATGTTTGGTTGGATTGGGAACATAAGTGGTTGTTCATGGATTTTAATTATTTCCCTCCCTTTTTACTGGTGTCAGTATTAAAGCACATATGGAGAATGAGATGTCCCTGAAATGGAGAGGTAGGGCAAGGAGGCATCTAAATGAAAAAAGAAGACCATCAGGGTAAGGTAGTAGTAGAAGAGATCAACAAGCAAGAGGACATAGATGGCTGCAGACTGAGTGTCATGAGTATGCTGATGACATTCACCTCGGTTTCTCCATAGTATGTCCATGTTCAGTGAGATTCACTTGTGATGAAGTATGTCCACACAACATCTTGAACCACAAACTAGCCAATAAATTTAGCCTAATGTGTTAGGTGAATAGCCAATGTGATTACTTCATGGTTCAGTGCATTATACAAACTTATAAAACTGGATGAGTAAACCATGGTTAGCTTAACCCTGAGAAATGTGCTTTGTGAATACAGTAATAGAATCATAGGGTTGGAAGGGACCTTGGAGGTCTTCTAATCCAACCCCCTGCCCAGGGCAAGAATCCTCAGACCCTCCCAGCCAAATGGCTGTCCAGCCTTTGCTTGAACACCTCTGGTGATGGACTCCTGTGACTCTAGGAGGCAGCCCCTCAGTTGGAAGACTGCTATTGTGTCTCCTCTAAGCTAAATGGCTCCTCCTTTAAGCTAAATATACTCAATTCCTTTAACCATTCTTCATAGAATTTAGCCCTAAGCCCCTCCCCAACGTTGTCACTTTTCGATGGACTTTTTTGAATTCCTCAGCTTCCTTCTTGGATTGTGGTGCCCAAGGGTGGAACAAGAACCAATTGGGTAGAAGCTTTACATTTAAAGTTTACAGATTTTAAAATGTCACGGAGGTTATAGTTTTCCAGAATATCATTCATTAGTTATAAGTAGCTGAATATATTATATTGCTTTGAAAGACTAAAAATCATTATTAAGCTTTAAGCTAAGAATGAATATCAAAAGCCATGGTCAACAGAGTTTAAATCACCAAGTAGAATTATAGGCTATAATAAATTTAATCCATGCTACTGAGAATCTGTTCTGATTTAGGTATCCTATAAAATTGAAATATAAACTATATATATACAGAAACCAAATTTTGGATATGGTACAAATCCATGAATTAACTTGTAGTCTAGAAATGCATTCCAGTTTGTTGAATTCCAGGTCAAATATACTTTTAAGATACGAAGTTATTCTACGCATCAAGGCATACTCCCACAATTTGATTTGCTATTCTTTCATAGAAGAGGTCCAAGGATCTTTCCAGTAAAAAGCATCACTGGGGATTTTCAGGCAAAAGTTGGACAGTCATTTGACTGAGATGATCTGGGGATTCCTGTCCTGGGCAAGGGGTTGGTTGGTAGGACTCTGTTATACTAGTCTGGCACAACCAACATGTAAAGAACTCTGCAAGTCTGCAGTAATTTTAAATACATGGTTCAAAAATATATTACTTGACCTGGTTGTTAACATACTGTTTATTTCCTTTAATTCAAATTTTGCAAGATTAAGTCTAAGTTTTTCCTCCCCTGCCCCCCCCTCAGGAATTGCTCAGGGTGATGAGAACAATTGATGACAGAATAGTCCATGAATTAAATACTACAGTTCCAACAGCTTCTTTCGCAGGAAAAGTTGATGCTAGGCAAACTTGTGAAGAACTTCATCATTCGGTAAATATATTTGTTCTTCCTCTTCATTTAGCTTTTCTCTTTAAAACCTGATTTTGTTTTGGCCAGGTGTTGGTAATTAGTGGCATATAACAGTGCTACTAGATCTGGGAATGCCAACATCTAGATGGCCACAAAGACTGAGATCTTTCTAAAGTTCTTTGCGGCCGTCTAGCGGCTTCTTGCAGCTCACAGAGGCTGGCCCTTCTAACCATAAGCATATCATATTCCTTCATTGTTCTCGCCACCAATTTTGCTGCTTGTGTCATGCAATAAGAGGTACTTAACTCAAAAGGGAGGCAGAAATAATTGTACTTCTTTCTCCTCATGGTATCATGAATTTGTGTGAATGCTGCTCCTTCCAAACTCTCCCTCCTGTTTGTGTGTGTCTTTTTCAACTCTGCTGATTTAAATAGTATCCTGCTTTTAATTATTTAAGTATACTTATATCCAAAAAAAAAGGGGGGGGGGAGATAATGTACTTCACTTCACTTCTTTTCTGTCTTATCCTAATCAAAACAGATCTTATAAATGCACTCTTGTGTTATACAGTTGATTTACTAATGTTAAGTTTATTTAACAATAAGAAAATAGAGAATTAAATATATACATTATTATTACTACTGTCATTATCAGCCCAAATCAGTCCATTGCAGGCTGGAGGCCCCTTCATTGTAGGTTATGGACTGTAATCTACCACATTGGTCCAGTGTGGTTTGATAGATCGATATTTTTTGACTTCCCAACCTAGGGCCGAGAGAGAAGGACTGGCCCAAAGTCACCCAGATGGCTCCCATCCCTAAGGCAGAACTAGAACCTGGGCTGCCCAAACCTAGTTCTGCACTTTAACCACCACGCCACACTGGTTTTCATATAAATTGGCATATGCACTCCAAATAGCAAATAGAACTATGTCTGTTTATATTTATTTATTCTTAGCCCCAAATAGGTTATTATGCTTGTACACTATGGAACCTATCCATACAAAACTGGATTTGACAGTTTTGTAGCTCCCATAGGCCTCAACTCAGATTCAGATCGATCAATATTAGAGAGATAAAGGGCTTTAAAACCACCAATTCACTGTATTAATTTTGGTGCATAAGCCTCAGGTTTATCAGTACATGCAGTGGACCTACTCTGTACTGGCTAGTTTTCCTTACTGCACGTGCTATAGGGTTTCAGGCCCATATCAGGCAATAAAGCAGAGGCAGCGCATCCCTGTCATATACTTCTCTCCAACAGAACAGGCTTAACCAAAATCCCATTAGTCCTCATATGTCTACTTGGAAAGCAATAAAGACTTGTGATTCATTTTAAAAATTCCTGAAGAAAATTATTTCATTGTAAGAATACACAAAGCAATATTGATTGATTGATTGATTGTGGACTCCCCACCAGGGAATGGTCCAACCACAATCAAAATTAACAAGTAAAAACCAGCAACAGTGCTACGTATGCCACTTTGAGGTCTTGGGTAAAAGCCAAGGTTTAACTCTAATAATAAATAAAATATTTGTGACATTAAAAATGTCTGCAAAATAGTCATTGTGAGTAGGTTTTATCCACAACCTGCTCTTATTTGTTAATGTCCTGCCTTCAGGAACCTAAGGAGATAAATATGTCACTTTTCCCCACAACAACAATCCTATTGCGGTAGATTGGGCTGAGAGACTGCCAGCCCCTTATCTGTGACAAACAAGCCTGGATATATCAAGCTTCCTAAAACGTTCTGGAGTCAGTCAGCAACAACCTCAGATAACTGGGGTAGCACCAATCTGCTGTTCTTACATAACTTTACATCTCTACTCTGGGTCAGGCCAGAGGAAATATTCATCTGGTATCTGGCAGCTGTTAGGGTTTGGATGGGACAAAATGGACTGAAGCTGAACCCAAACAAGATGGAGTTGATGTTTGTTTGGAAGATTCTCTGCCAGCTCCAGTTATGACTCTGGATGGGGTGCTCCACTTCCTTGAAGGAGCAGATCTGTGATTGGGGGTTCTCCTGGATGCCTGGCTAGAGCTAGATAGGCAGGTGGAGGCCGTGGCCAGAGAGACCCTGACAACAGTGATTCATGCACATATCGCTCCACAATGTGATATAAAGGGCTGCTTTGAAGGCTACCTGGAAGCTGCAGTTGGTGCAAAATGTAGCAGCTCGCAGTCATCACAAGCATATAACACCTGTGCTATGGGCCCTGCATTCATTGCCCATCCGGTTCTGTCAGCCTTCTCAGGTAGACCAGACAGGAAACATGACCAGATGAGCTAATTCTACTTTATTGTAAGACTACATTAACAGAATCTTGCAAGTCTGAAAATACAAATTTCCTGCTGTCTCCTTTATAGCCTGAGAAGTTAGGGAGGGTCCCTTCTGAGCCTCTTTCTCCCCCATTATGCAGCTGTGGGCTACACCCCCTCTTATCTGACTGTTCTGTAGGCAGCACCTCTTCCCCTCATCTCCCAAGGTCATTCCCACATACCATTACAGGCTCTGAGTACAATTCAAAGTGCTGGTTAAAGCCCTAGATGGCTTGGCTCCTAAGTATCTTTAGGACCACCCCCTCCAAGGGGAATCAGCATCCTTGTTGTGTTATGGGGCATGCTCCCCAACAAAATCCGTTAATGGTTCCCCATTACTAAAACATCAAAGGGACACGGGCTCACAGACAGTGTTTTTCTGTTGCAGAAATGTTATAGAATAGCTCCTGAGGTTAAATCAGCACTTATCCTAGCGGCCTTCTGGAAGCTAGTAAAAGTAGCTTTTCTAGAGAGCATTTGAGGGAATGAGGAGGTTACTGTATTGTATTATTATTGTATTGTTTTATTGTTGTAGACCATGAGCCCATGCAGATTACAGCTGTATAATAATTACAGAAATAAATATAATGTATTTTAACACGTGCATTTACCAATAAATAGACCTACAATCAGTAGATTCTGATTTAGTCCCAAAAAGGTGTTTTGCAGTGTCTGGGGGTACAAACCTCACACCTTTCTGCAACCCTTTAAAGCTGCCCCTCTTTTCCCTGGATTGGGCAGCAACTAAGAGGGCCGTACCCATCCTTCTAATCAGGACAGCGGGTATCGTGTTTGCTTTCTTTAAGAAGTACTGTATACTAATACAAGCTTCATTAAGAGAAGCTGTCACAGTACCAGAATCAATTACATTCTACTAAAAATTTAAAATTGTAAGAATCAAAATATCCATATTTCCCTTATATCCTTCTCTTTATATTATCTGGTCTTGACATTTCTCCATATATGATCAATTATATGCTTACTTTTTTCTGCCTGATTTTATTTTGTTAAGACTGAGTTGAAATTCTTTACTTTTTTACATTTATATCTTTAGGCATTTTATATGCCTTATTGTAATCCAACCATGTTGCTGTTTTAATTAGTAGCCAACATTCTACCAGCTGATTCTCCAGATTACCAAAGCTTTGCCATAAACATACTGATGCAAGCTTCCTTTAGCAGAACGCAATATAAGCTGTTTATACTTATAACCACTTCGCAGTTCCTGGTTCTGGAAAAGGATCCATAGCAAATTGGGACGATGGAAACGCCATCTTGTTTGTTTGCTTTCCTTTTTTGTTTTAATATTTATTATAACTTTTATGACACAAATAAAATATACAATTACATAAAGCAGTACAAAACATAAAAATCAGACAGACATATAAAAGCCTTTTACAAAAGACATACCTTAAACAAAGCAAAACAAACAAACAGAGAAGAAAGAGAAAAAAAACCCAAATAAACAAACAGACAAAGGACTTCCTACTTTCGTTTTGAGGAAGTTATTTCTAATATTATAAACATTTTCTGTATTTGTTATTAACTATACTGCTTCTATATCTATATTTCGTTCTATTATTTCAATATTATAATATATCCATTTGTATATTCTGTGTTTTCTCAATATATTCCAGGAAGGGTTTCCAATTATTTTGAAATGTGTCCATATTATTGTCCTTTAATTGTTCTGTAAGTTTTGCCATCTGAACCAAATCAAGAACTTTTATAATCCATTCTTCTATTGTGGGTATATAATCTTCTTTCCAATGTTGTGCATATACAATTCTGGCTGCAATACTTAAATATAATAATATTTTTCCATGTTTCTGATGAAATTGATTATCCATAAATCCTAATAAATAAAATTCTGGCTTTTTCTCGGTATTTATCTTTAACATATTACCAATGATATTATGAATTCCATCCCAATATTTTTTTGCTCTTCTACAGGTCCACCACATATGGAAAAATGTTCCTGTTTCCGTTTTACATTTCCAACAAACATTTGTTATATTCTTATTCATTTTACATAATTTTTCTGGGGTAATATACCACCTAAACATCATTTTGTAGAAATTTTCTTTTAAGTTATAACTAAGTGTAATTTTTAAGTCTTTTGTCCACATCTTTACCCATTCCTCATATTTGATTTCATAACCAAAATTTTCTTCCCACTTAATCATACAATCCTTAATTTTAAATTTGTCTGTTTTAATTTGTAACAAATTTTTATAAATTTTTGATATAAGATGGTCGTTCATTTGCTTTCCTCATAATGCCCTTTAATTTTCAAATCTGCATCATAGGAAATAAATTAATCTTCACATATATGGTTTGCACATATCCCATTCAATAATGTAACAGCGCTAAACTTTTGTTCATCTCAAAACATTTTTGAAGCAAAATCGCGACTTCCTTTTCGAAATTACTGTGATTTAGCCAGAAAAATGCCAATATTTTTACTCACAGACGAATTCTCCAGTTGCAAAGAAAGCCCTGCTGGGACATACTCAAGATATTGTAATTGCATGTCAGTGTGTTCTATTCTGAAGCAAATGCAAAGAAAGGCACAAGCAATTTTGATGCATTCAGAAAAGGAATGCTAAAGCAGCAAAGGCTTTCTGTACCTTTTTCATAACTTAAGTAATGGCAAACATTTTTCTTTTGTTCTGCATAATTGTGCTTCCAAGTATGTAAGTTGGTTTGTAAGATTTGATAAGCTTGCTATAAAGTTCTTATAGCAGTTTTCAGAAGCTGTTTGCCTGGAATCTAATTGGAAGATATTCCTTTCTATTTTATCAATTTGGTTGTGATTCTGCCAACAGATGCTTGGAATTTTTTTTTTTTTTTTTGTCTGCGCTCAGTCATTACTGACCCTGCAGTGCCTGCCTGGACGAGTCCTTGCCTGGATGAATCCTGTGCAGTTTTCAAGGCAATTGTTTCAGAAGTGGTTTGCCAGAACCTCCTTCCTAGAGCAGAGCCCAGCTGGCGAGCGCAGGAGGCGGGATTTCCGTTGCTTCGCGCCCTTTTTGGGCGAGCGCGGCTTCGCGCTTACCAGCAGCTGATCCCATCTCTCTGTGCAAGGCGCTGCCAGCATTTTTCCTCCCACCGTAGTGAGAGTACCCATTTATCTACTCACATAAGCATCAAATCTTCAATTCCTTTAAATTCGTGAGTTGTATTTTATTCAGTTGTATAGGATAAGCTGTGACAGTTTCATCATCTCCATTGGCAGATAAAAGAAGGAAAAATGATATATTCATCACTGTTGTCCAAAAGAATAGAGGTTTCCTCTTGATTTCAGAAGGCCTGCCTTTTTAAGGCAGCTAAATACTGCATTAGTTGAGAAACAAGTAGACCTACACAAATAAAAATACTCATCTGTTCCCTATAATGAAGGGATTTTGCAACTCTCTCAATAGGAACCTTTTGAGTGTAGACAACTCAAGGACAATTCAACTAAACAGAGCCCCATTAGGAGTCTGCCGCACCCCTTTTTTTAAAGAAAGTGACCATAAATGGTTACTTTCCATCAATTACTGTCTCTTTAAATAATTAGGATTTTTCTGCTGCCAACTTAGTTAATAGCTACAGTATCTGGGTGAGCTATGAACAAAAGGTGCGATATAAGAAGCTCTTCTGCTATGTCCATTACTTGTGCATGGAAAGTTATAATGTTATTAAAACTTCATCAATTTCTGCTTTTATTTTAATTAACATTTAACTCATTTTTGGACTGCTTGCTCATCTGCTTTTGTTTGTTTGTATTCACTGTTTATTTAGTTGACAGAGGCTCATGAAAGTAGGGAGAGAATAATCAAAAGCTGTATTGCCCAAACTTCTAATGTAGTAAAACTTCTGCAGGAAGAGAGGAAGAAATCTCTGGATGACATAACATTACTAAAACAACTCAGGAAAGAGCAGACAAAGGTGAGTGGCAGAATTTGGTTACCTTAATTTCTGTTATATAAAACATGATTTAAAACTGACTGTTCCAGTGGTGCAGGAGAGAAGAACATTTAAAATGACAAAAATCGTGCCTTTGGCTTGACATTATAATCATTCTAATGCTGGAAAAGGACCAGTTCTCTCTAATAACGTATCTGTCGTTTAATATCCTTCTATGCCCATGCTTCACTGGGGAAAACAGGAGGAGAAGCGGAAATCATGCATTGGCAAACTGGCTACTGCAGATCACGTTATTAGATAAGGCAAAATCTCCTTCAGGTTGTGATCGATTCCTGGTGCCTTCTGTGCAGGTTTCTCAGCCTCGGTACGGGCATGCCTTTGCCATGTTCCAGGATGTTAGTTCAACTTCCCAGTCTCCCCTTGAGCCCTGGGAGCTATGTGCTACGTAAGCCTGATCCTGCTCAGCCAAGATCAGCTTCGTAATACAACAGTCTTACTCAGAAAAAAATTAGCCCTGAGTTCTAGTGCCGCCTTAGGCACAAAGCCAGCTGGGTGACTTGGGCCAGTCACCCTCTCACAGCCCTAGGAAAGAGGCAATGGCAAACCACTTTCAAAAATGTTGCCAAGAAAACCGCAGGGACTGGTCCAGGTAGTTACAGCAGTGAAGACTGACTTGAAGGCATACACACAGAACGCACAAAAGTTAAGCTACCATGGTTATTCCCAGTAACTGTTTTGTTTAGGGGCAAAACTGTTACAGCTGAATGAAATTAACTTCATTTGACCTTATCTCTGACAAGTTGTGTTTCTGATTATATATTCATTTCACCTTATATGACATTAGATGACATTGAAATAATCCTTTTTTTTTATAACCGGTAACAATTTAGAGGCCAAGTGCAGCTTTCTGAGATACTGCATAAGCAAGCTTTATGCAGGACCTCAGTAACCAGATAATTTTCCAATTAACTCTCATTGATACTATGTCTTAATCTGGCCATATTTTAATCTAGTCAAAATATGAAAAAATGGCATTATTATAATAACAAGATCTGACAATATGATAAATCAGTTGCCAGTTCATAATCTGGCAAATTTCCAGGGAATCAGTCAGCAACAATCTCAGATAATACTAATATTACTTTTTCATCTATAAACATTTTTATCATATTAAACAATAAATAATTTTTCATATTATAATTAAAGCACCATTCAGCTAAATGTAAGAAGAGAAGTAGCAGAATCAGAAATATCACAATAAAATGGTTTAGTATGTTACCGCTAAAGTCAAAACCAAATAGAAGAAAGGATATATTGAACATATATTCTGGGACAAAAAGTTTATAGAATCTTGGAACTACCGTGGTACCTCGGGTTACGAACGCCCCCCCTTACGAATTTTTCGCGATACAATCAGCTCCGGCCCCAAAAATTTACCTTGCCGTGCGACCTCCGCCCCGCGCTACGAACCGGATCCGCGGCCATTTGCCCTGCTGCCACGTGGTCGTGGCTTCCTGTGGGCGAGATCGCGGTAGCAAGGAGACGTTCAGTGAGGCTTCTGGTGTGTTTTGTGGCGTTTGGAAGGTTTTTGGTGTGCTTGTCAGCATGGCTGCAAAGAAAATGCAGAGCCGTATGTATTTACATTGAACCTTATGGGGAAATTTGCCTCGCGGCGCGACCAAATTCAGAGGGCAGAATGGATTAACCGTATTTACATTGAACCTTATGGGAAAATTTGCCTCGCGGTGCGACCAAATCAAGTTGCGATCAGAATCACGGAACGGATTAAATTCATAACGCGAGGTACCACTGTAGAAGGAATTTTAGAGATTGTCCAGTTCCTACTGAATGCACGATCAAACTACAGGCCATGTCTGTTTATGTCTGCAATCAATCTCCAGGCCCAGACCACTACATACAATGGTGATATTTTCTTGTTCTACATCAGAGCCACTATTCTATATTTCTATTCCCCTACACAGCATCCTCCAGAATTTGGGTCTACATCTCTTAGTGTTACCAGCCAATATTGCTATTGTGTTATATGTATATGTATATGATATAAAATAATAGTGCTAGCAATTCTGGAAGGCAATAAGATGGGGAAGGCTCTCCTGTATTTTAATTTTATGTACAGAAAGGGGGAAGCAAAAATACAATTTTCTCATATACTAAACAAAATTAGTAATATATATATATATATATATATATATATATATGTATACATAATTTTATGTTGTATTACATATATAAATATTTATGTCTTGTTACACACTTATATAATTAACTCGTTTATCAAAACTTGTACAAACATTATATTAATATATATATATATTTTTTTATCTGCTTAACAGTCATAACTGACCCTGCAGTGACCGCCCCCTAGCGGTTTTCAAGGCAATTGCATCTTTCTAGTTTCGGAATTAGACTTTGCCAGAGCCTAATTCCTAGAGCGTCAGCCCAGCTGGCAGCACAGGAGGCGGGATTTCCGTTGCTTCGCGCCCCTTTTTCGGACGAGCGCGGTTTTTCGCGCTTTTACCGGCAACTTGTCCCGTCTCTCTGTTGAGCCGTTGCCAGCATTTTTCCTCCCACCGGGGTGAGAGTCCTCATTTATCTACTCACGTACGTTTTTGATCTGCTGAGTTGGCAGAAGCTGCGGGTATAGAAACAAGAGCTCACCTTGTTAACGCGAGGCTGGACTCGAACCGCTGAAGCTTTCAGCCATTTCTGGCCGGCACTTTCGGCGTCATTAAGCCACTGCGCCACCGCGTCCCCATATTAATATTAATTGATAATTAAATTATTAATATTTGCCAGCTGAAGTCAAACACAACTTGAAAGAAAAGTTGTCTTTCTTTAACAATTGGAAGCAAATATGAAATTTAACATATAAACCACTTTATGCAATCTAAATTTCTAAGGAGTCCTTCAGTTGGGATGCTTGTTTAGATACAGAAAGACAGGTGAAAGGTTCAGACTCTTCTATAACTGATAGAGACCGGGAGTCCCTCCAGTCTTTGCTGTCAACTTTTTTATGATCTTAAAATGCTCTCTGGTTCGTTCCCAAACTTTTGGCATATTATTGTAAAGAATCTGAGTATCTACAAAAGGAAAAAGGTCTCTTGAAACAGAACAAATTGTGAAATCATTTTTGTCCAGAAGGGAGCAGTATAAGGCAAGGCCACTGACCTACCTTGAGCACCACAACTCCAACCATTAGCTGGAGACTTCAGTTTCTTTCTAAAGAGTTGCAAAGGGTCCAGTGCATAGAAAAGAAGGCTGTGCTGTCTAAATACTTGCCGTATGAATGTAATTTCAGACATCAGAATCGGCAAATTCTTTACAAAGCAAATGTGAAATGATAGTATTTAACATACATTTGTATATTTCAGTTCCATATTCTGTCCATATAATCAGACTCACATTGTTACCAAGATCATATTCAAATTACTATGATACAGTAAAACTTTATTTTTTTAACAGACTAATTGTGGGGAGGGAGTTCATTATTCAGAGACGTAGGTTGAATCAAAGAGTATGGCATCATGGGGATTTACATCATCTATGTGATAACATCATCACCCAGGTGATCAAATTATTTTATTAGTGTCATTACAACTGAAAAAATTGATTTAAATGATGTAATTTGCATCATTTGCTTGATGACATCATTATGCAAACATTGCAAATCACAGCAGAAATTTGGTTTGCTAGGCACAAAATCTGTTGCATCAAAGTTTGGTAAATCAAGATTTCACTGCATTACAATAACCCATTCAAAAGTATATTCTCTGCTTTTGCAATTTTTCAGCTGGGATGAAAAGAAAAAAGGGATTTTCTAATTCCTTACCAATATGAATTTTAGCTTTAGCTTTGTTCTCTTTTAAATCTCTAGAAAATGCTCATCACTTCTAATGTTTAATTCCCCCAAATACCTGCAATGAAATTCCAATTTTTCATAGGAAGATTTATTTACTGAATGGTGGGGAAACTTGATTAAATATTTTATTTTAATTTGGGTTTTTTTTTAAAAAGCATCCATATATTGTTATATAAAAGATATGATCTCTGTCTGCTCATTGTCAAGCCCAACTATCATGTTAAATCTCTAAAGCCTTTCTTCTTTTCTCTCTATCCTAGTTGAAATTAATGCAGTCAGAGTTAAATGTTGAAGAAGTGGTAAATGACAGAAGCTGGAAGGTAAGGAAGAGTCCTAATTTATAAATGTTTGTCACCCCGTATTAAGGCTGTGACTGATAGGGGGAAGCAGGCAGGGAAGAGAACTGTAGTTCAAGTTGAATCCAAATATGAAGATCCAGTGGAAATATCTTACATAAATGCATGCTCTCTTAAGTGTGATTATCCAAGATAATGCTTAATGGACTACAATAATAAAAATTATCATATGTAATATTAATTAGAGGAGAACTTATATGGATGTCAGCTACTCAGTTATACATTTTTATGTGTTTATGTGTTAGCAGTTGCATATAAAATAATATGAATTATTCTTAGTATTCTGGTTGAGCTGGCTTTGACGTTTGAATGCAAAATATAGTTGCAGCCGTGGAGCATGAACTTCAAGATGATTCACTTTTAAGCAATAGTCTACATTTCAATCTATGTGCTCATAAAAAGCTTCCTTAGCTATGTCACTTCAGGCTGGGGGGCTGGGGATAGGAATCTCCCTGATGACAAAAACTTATCATTTCTGGCAAAAAGCTAGTAGATTGAGAACAGTTATTCTGAAAGCTATAAACCTGGACAACTAGATATCACTTGTTTTGTTTTTCTAAGCATATACATTTGGCTCTAATTAATGCTTTGCAGCATGATAGCTGATTAAGTTTTTAGATGGGTGGATCCACTCACGCTTGTATCAATCAACTTTCTGTTTTGCCATTTTAGATATTTAATGAACGCTGCAGAACTCACTATAAGCCCCCAAAGACACAATAATGCAAATGAGGGGGAAGATTCCCCCAAAAGTGGTCTTCAATCATGCAGATAAACTGGAAAAGAAACATGGAACAAAGTGCATGGGACCTCTTGAAAAATGATACCCACAGGATCTAGTACAATGAATGATTTTGCTGATAAAGATAAACCAACAGTTAATTTGTACAAGACATATGAGAAGGAAAAAAAAATTAAAAATATTCAGATGGTGTCACATGCTTGGCCTCTTTTGATACAGTAGCAGATAAACATACTTTACTTTTATCCACTCTCATATGGCTGGAGATTACATATGCAAAGCAAGGCTGTACTCTGCTAAATGTCTAGGACCTTCTTTTCAGATTCCAAGAAATACTGAGGGTAAACAAAACTTTATCGTAATTACCAACATTGTATAATCATAGTGTAATCCCATCATATGATGGTGCTGTTTCAGGAATGTGAAAGTCTTGTACTGGCCCCAACACATTTTTTCCTTTTTGGTGCTCTTTACATCTTACCAGTGATAAGAGGTTAGGGTTGAATTATAATTATTTTTTGTAAAACCATTACAGTTTTAGAAAATGAAATTTTTCTTCAAACATAAAGCTGAAGTTGCAATTCTTGAGTTGCTATGCCTCTCCTTTCAGACGTTACAAGGTAACATTCAGGTGAATCCTAATTCAAAGGATTTCTAACAAACAATTGCTTTGTTCTCCCCGAGGCTTTCTTAGAAATGAAAAAAAAAGGGAAAAAAAGGGAAAAAATTCAGCATCTTAAGTTTTTTTTGTATTTTTTGTTGATTTAGGTAAAGCACGTGCGTAAAATTAATAGGCTTGAGTTATAGAAGGTTTTGTGTGAATATGGACTTCAAGTTTGATTTCTGAATGTGATAATAGCAGTGTATGATAGAAGTAAAGTATTGTAAAATATTGTGAGAATGAATACAATACTTAGCAGAGGGTTCCACATTGAGCAAGGATATATGATTTCCCCTTGGTTGTTTAATGTATTTATGCATAAATGCATGAAGACTGCTTGTAGAGACATTAGATGCTACCTGGTATGGTTCTGATTGATTGATTATCTGCTGCCAAGTTGGTGTCGACTCTTAGCGACTACATAGATAGATTCTCTCCATGACTATCTGTCCCTAGCCTGGTCTTTCAGATCTTCCAGGGGTGCACCCATCACCGCTGTAACTGAGTCCATCCACCTTGCTGCTGGTCAGCCTCTTCAGTTCTAAGGATGGTTGTTTTACCTGTTGTCATTAGTTTGGTGTTTTTTATATTTAAGTTTATGTACTCCATCTGGTGATGTCCATGTATAGAAGCATCATTTTGGTTGTTTAAAGGCAGTGTTAGGTATGAAGAAATCATTGGAGTGGCAGAAATTGATAAGTTGGTATCCCACTTCATTGCAGTATCCTTAAGCCATACAATCCAACTACATTTTCTTCATTCATGTTTCCAGCTTTGGCATTCCAGTCACCAGTCACAAGCAGCACATTGTGCTTGCATGTTCTGTCAATTTTGAATTGAACGTGATCATAAAATTCAGCAACTTCCTCTTGTAGATCAGTGATTGAAGCATAAACTTGAATGATCATCATATTAAAAGGTTGTCCACAAAGTTTAATTGATATTATCCAGTTATTGATTGTATTGTAGCCAAGTACTGATCTTGCTATACCCTTCCTAACTACAAAAGCAAGAAACAGTGTGATCTTCTGACAGAACATGTCCAATCCCAGTTCATCTCAATTCACTAATGCTTAAGATGTCAATTTGTAGTTTTTTCATTTCATCTTTCACTGTGTTGAGCTTTCCCATGTTCATGCTTATATTCCATGTTCACCCCACGTGGGATGACCTTCACACCTCAGTTGACCCTGCTGGGAATATATACTCTTGGCATACACTCCCATCGTTGTTCACTCATCCTTTCCAGGAACACACACACACACCACTACAATGAGGCAGCACAGCTGGACTTGGGGGGGGACATCAATATCTATGTACTTGGTATAGAGAGTACACAATGTTGTTGGCTGAGAACCTGAATGAAGTGCAGCAAACGTTAGATTGTACAATTCAGTGATGAGTATGGTTTTGAATATTAATTTATTAAAGAACAGGGAAATTGTGTTTGATGGGGAGAATAGAGTAAATTATTACAAGTTATACATAAATGGCAAAAAACTAAGGCAAGTAGACACATTTGTGCACTTTAGTAGAATGTTTTCTACATATGGGAAAATGGACAGAGAAAAGATGCAAATGCTAGAAGGCTAGTGGATACTATTTGGTTTGTAGTGAAGAGTACATATTTGTCAAAAGAAACAGAAGTGGTATATAAATGCATGATTCTGCTCATTTTGCTACATGGGAGTAAGAGTTGTATATGTCTGAAGAAACTTAAAAAGAAGTTGAAGGCAGCCGGAATGGATTACTTAAATGTGTGTGGTAAAACAAAAAGGGAAAGGGTCAAGAATGAATGGGGATTGAATAAAAAATGATTGGCCAATACAAGAGAAGTATATTGCGGGGGATTGATGGTATATAGAGAATCAATTGCAAAACAAATATACGAAGGAAGATTAGAGGGGTCAAGAGGAAGATTGAAAAAGTCACAGCTGAAAGAGTTGATGAAATCCTCTGCGCGAGAGGGATGAGAAGTTTCAAGAAAGAAAGTGTATGAAATAATGAACTGATGTGGTGGAAGCCAGGATGATTTACAAGGATCAAAAGGCATGGAGATATAATGAATAGTGTTGGTAGATGCTAGTTTTAGCTATGTTTCCTTCTTTTTTTCATATATCATGCATTTAATTTCTATTCCTCTTTTCTGTGCCCTGCGTAACATTTATCCTGAAAGGAAATAGGAGGTATATGTAGAGAAACAATGAAAACTCCACATAAAAATAAGAATTGCTTCTAGTGTGCTTACACTGAAACACTTGTTTAGATAGGCATGATTAGGGTTTCAGCATTGACCAAGCTGCTTAGTAACACAGATGTCTTGATGGAGCTCTTTCTATAATCTTAAGTTACCAAACATGTACAATACTTATCGCACCTCAGCTGGTGACAACATGTGGCTGCCCTTGCCTGAGCTCACGTTAAGCAGGGTTGCTGGGGCCTGGCTAGTACGTAGATAGGAGACTACCAGGGCTATGGGCCAAATTGGGAAGTCAAAGACCTCCTGGGTGAAGACAGTGGCAAACTACCTCCAGGCTGTTATCGATAAAACTACATGGTTGCGTCAGTGATGTCACCAGGAGTTGAGCTTAGCTCTAAAGAGGCTTTGACTTTTGACTGGAATGTTGCAATATGTGAACATCCAAAGATCACAAGACAGGAATGAAGAAAATTATTGTTAAAGGAAGCCCAGATTGCCTTGACTCCCTGTCTATTTAGTGTGGATACTTTTTAAACAAAGCCAGCTCTAAGAGTTGAAAAGAATTATCAGGACTGAATACCTCCATGGATAGGTGCCTGCATACCTCCATTGATTGTTTTTGCAATCATCAGATTGCAATCAGATACTGAGTTAGGATTATCTGATTTAAAAGCCACAGTCCATCCCTTTTAAAATGCTGTTTTGTTAGATAAAGGAAGGAAATCAAGCTTTCTTGAAATGTCTTTCATCCATGTCATGAGTGATTAGCTATTAAGTTTAATAAATACATTAAGAAAAATACAAAGAATGTTTCTTGATAGCACACTGTCTTGAGTTACTTTTTAACATAATTTTTTACAACTTCAGTTAGCTCTCTCTCATTTTTCTTTACTGTTGTTCCACTTCACTGCACCCATACTTCAACTTCAATTCATTCCAGCAGGATCCTGGAAAATATATTTATAACCACATCCTATCTTCCTAGAGGTCCTCTCCATACAAATCTCAGGTTTCACCTCATTCATTTACATGCATGATGGGTCTCAACCTAATATTCAACCAGTTTTTGCATGGAATTCAATCAACTCTGTTCAAGGCCCAGTACAGCTTCAAGTTTAATTTTTAAAAAATGTATATAGAATCTTGATTAAAGAAAGTTTATTAAAACTTGGAAGAACTCAGGATCTCTACATGTGCTGCAGGTATGGTACCCAAGCCTGGAGCATATCTTTGCAAAGCCTCTTCTCTTTTCATTCCTCCCATTTTAAACCTTCCTTTTCCTGCCTGTTCCCAAGATCTTTAATATCCCAAGTGATCTAGCTGCAATTATTTAGCCTAACTTCATTTGGTCTGCTAATTGCAATCAGGTTTGCAGAATTACAGCCTATTTTTTTTTTCAGCTTCAGATTAATTTATGAGCTCACAAATCCATTTACTGGATATGAACTATATTACTGACACAATATTGTACTTGGCCTGGATTGTATGACTGTTATTTATAAGCCGGTTGATTCTCCTCAAAAATTTCTATCTTGTTTCCTTCAAAAGCACTCTGAAAACTCCTTTGATTTGTGTGTTGGGGGAGAGGAGGAAGGTTGTTAAGTGAACTAATTCCTGTTTTTTTGAAAAAAAAGAAAAGACCTTGGGTTAGTCACTGGGTAAATTTGTCAAGACATGTTAATATCTGAGTTGAAGATCTCTTAAACATTTATCTAAAACATGAGATTACATTTCAGTACACATTTGGGGGACAGACAAGGTAATACCAGCTAAAGCAACTTTGCCTTTAAAAAACATTGAATCCATGCAGTTTTCCTAATAACTCTCCAACTTCTGTTTACCTCTAACAAAGTCTTTCTATCCTGCTAACAACTTGCTGATAGGAAATTTCTTCCAGCATTTAGTCAAAATATCCATCCCTCTCATTCCTAACATTTGTTTGCCCCTGGAGCAACAGAGCAAGTCTGTTGAATCTTATATCTGCCAGACATTTAATCTGCTCTAAAATGAACATACTGACCTACCTCTTTCAATGTTTCCTTAAAGCAGTGTTTCTCAACCTTGGCAGTTTGCTGGCTGAGGAATTCTGGGAGTTGAAGTCCATATACCTTCAGACTGCCAAGGTTGAGAAACACTGCCTTAAAGAATGTAGGGTTCAGCTCCTCTGGTTGTTCTCCAGCATCCTTACTAATTCTTTAATGAATTGGTCTTCTTGCTGGTTACTGATCAGTCCTTGCTTCTTTTTATCTGTGGACCTGCTAATCAATCCCTCACTTTCTTTTTCCAAGTTATTTTATAAATGTCCCCACCCACTTTTTTTAATAAAATCCAGTGAAAGTATTGCATGAGGAGTCAGTCACCATGTCTGGCAGTCTACAGGCTACAGGGAAGCCCTAAAAGTCCTTGGAATGTCTTACATTTTGAGAGCAGCATCAATATACAACTAAGCGAGTACTTTTAGTGGTCAAAACTGCCAACTGCTGCTGTGGTCCTTGGTGTGTGAAAATTGCCCTCTGCTGCTTTGTACTGTGCTATACTCGAGCTGTTGTCTGTCACAATTGCAAATTGTCTCACAGATCGTGAAGACACAGGGTTGGGCATCTATTACTCTATTCTCCTTTGAGGTAACTGCTCATCCAGATATTTTAGAGGTACTGAAATGTCAGTGTGTCTTGAGAATACCAAATGAGTTCCCACCTGTAATTTATATAAGACTGGAGCCTGCAAAATCCATTGTATGACACTTAATTTTAGCTCTGTCAGATAATTAGAGGATTGCAGTCTTTTCTTTCAACTGGAGAGGAGGGGCTTTACAACATCATAGTTTCCAGCTGGAGGATCCACATTCCTAGACAGAAGTTTGGGGAAAAGGTCCTGAGGCATTTTTATGTGCAAGACAGCTGATTTTGACCTCTGCTGGTGTCGGTGGCTACCTAGCATAACAGTAAAAAGACCAGTGTTGATTCTCAATGCCTCAATGATTAGGGGGGTGCTCCAGCTAAACATTGTCATCTTCAGTTGCCCATAGCATTTTTGCCAGAGTGAAACATTATTTTAGCCTTTCTGCAACACATAACCATGGTTTGCTGAACAAACCACATTTGCCTGGGTTCATACAATATATTAAGCCATGCACCATGATTTATAATTCCAGAGCTACATAGTTGTTATTAAGATTTATATTCTGCCTTTCCTTCAACTTACTTGGAATCTCCATTTTATCCCCACAACAACCCTGTGAGGTTGGCCCCAAATCACCCAGTGAGTTCCAAAGTTGAGGAGGGACTTGAACCTAGGTGTCCTTAGTCTCAGCTGCTGTAACACTCTGACTCATTCTCAACACGCTAAGCCAAAACCAAACTAACCACATTTGGGCTTAATATGAAGTGTAAGTCTATCCTGAGTCTTGGATATGGTTACAAGAGGCTGGCCCTCTGCTATAGAATTGAGAATCTCTTACGTAGCACCAGAGCAAAGTCACTGAATGCCACCCAGCAATACCAGTAGATTTTAAAAGCTTCATTTTAGCACTATAAGCATCTCCCATTCACTCCCTGGATCACATAGGCCATACATACCAAAAGAACCTGATTGACAGCCTTGCTCAAGCAGTCCCAGTCTCCAGGGCAACTTATTAACCCTTCATTATCTGGCCAGTAACTCATTCTATAACAACACAAAATAAAACATTTCAGACCATACTCAGCCCTTAGGATCCTTTCAGGTGCTATGTGAGAAGACAGTCTCTGATCTGTACGCAATGCACTCCACTCTGTGGAGCCCAGCACTTATGGTAGTAAATGCATGCTTAAAAAGCATGACTTCAATACTATAATTGGTGAGTTGCCATCAGTTAAATAAAGTGGGTTGATGCATTAAAAGAGGCAGTGGCACTGTGCTACACATACCATCTCTATTGTGTAGCTTGTTCTGCTTCCATGAGCCAGGCAGGAAAGCAGGTAAACCAGTTCCTGTAGTCACCTAAATACACAGATCCACACCTGTTAACCAATTAGGTGGAAGGCTGGACTCCTGGCAACTGTCTTCAATAAAAATTAATAGCTGTCCCAAAGCTATTCCATTGATCCCCTCCATCTATCCATCAACTGGCCCTTTCCAGATAAAAATGTGCCTCTATTGTTATTACTAAGGTTGTTACTAAGACAGGTAATCTAAGCCAGTGTTTCTCAACCTTGGTGACTTTAAGATGTGCGGCTGGGGAATTCTGGAACTCCACCCATCCTGAAGTCAGCAAGGTTGAGAAACACCAATCTAAGCGACACAGAAGCTTTATTGCCCTATTACAAATAAACTTTAGACACCACTTGATTAGATGTGTTAAAAAGCCTATTTGGAAAGCAAGTCTGGGAGCTCCCCCCCCCAGACTTTCAACAGGTCAATACTACTTGATTTCTCCCCATCAGCTGTGTGAGACCATTGGGGGCGGGGAGTCTAAGCAAGTATTCCAGCGATATACTCTGTGGGGTTCAATGCAATTGGTTGCTCTTCTCTTTAGGCACACTACTTTTGCCAGTCTGTCCTTAAAACATTTAAATTACGATAAATAAAATATGGAACATTTCCAGAATATGCAACCTGTTCCTTTTTCAATACGAGACAATATGGATACTCTAATCCCTTTTTCTCAGGGACTCTCCCTGAGCAATTATCAGCCCAGGAATCAGGATGGGATTCACTGAAGCACTGTATGCTAATCAGGTTCTAAGCTGTCCTTTACTTTGTCCCCGGACAGATCAGGTGCAAGTTATAAAGGTAGAACCAGCAAATTGCTATCAGTTTTGGAAAGAGGCACTGAGCTGGTTGTGTCTGGTTTTCTGAGCATGTGTTGGCTGAGCACGTGGCCCAAGGGGAGGATCTCACAGCTGCAGCTGACTCATGGATCAGATGATCAGCAGATGAGTGGAGATACAATCTTTCAGTAACCGCTCCCTCTTAGTCATATTTTTTTAAGAAAGAGGACAGGCGTCTGGGAACCTCTGAGGAAGTAATAATGGGAAAAATGGAGAAGTTGAAATTGCTTGCTTGCTTATTTGATTTATACAGCTGGGCAGCTCATAAGCAACAGGGGAGACAACAGAAACAGTAAGAAAACATAAAAACCAACACTAAACTCCTGATGCCCCCAATGACAACACATCCCCGTGCATCCACAACAAACTCTACTTGGCTCCAGCCTTGCCTACCCCAGCACTTGTGGGAAAAGCCAAGGCTTTTTGGAAGGCTGGGAGGGTTAGGGGCCTGCCAGATCTCAGTGCTCTAAAGGGCAGAGGCCGCTATGGAGAAGGCATGCTGCCTAGGTCCTAGTAGATGGCAACGTTTAAGGGAGGGAGGGACCTGGAGTCTGCCCACTCAGCAGACCTAGTGGAATGGGCAGATACCCTCAAGGAGATGCAGTTCTGCAAATAACCTGGCCCTGTGCCATTCAGGCCTTTAAAGGTGGTAACCAGCACCTTGAATTGCATCCAGAAAGAAACTGAAAGCCAGTGCACCTCACACAGCAGCTGTGTAACATGGGTGAACCACAGAGTGCCCAAACTGCACCTGCCATCTCATTGTGGACCAGTTGTAATTTCCAGACGGTTTTCAGCCCCATAGAGAGCACATTGCAGCAATCCAACTGAGTGTGAGTTACTGTGCGCAAGGCCTCCTGGTTCAGCAAGGGGTGCAATTGTTGCACAAGATTAATCTGTGACATGGTTGCCATCTGCTCCTTGAGCAGGAGCCATAAGTCTAGGACGACCCCCAAATTGCACACCAGCTCTGTCCAGGGGTGCGATACCAGCAAGATTCAAAGATGATACCTCACCAGAACCAGGGGGGTTGAAAGACCCAGAGCCATTCTGTTTTGCTAGGGTTGAATTGAAGCTGGTTCCTCCCCATCCAAACTCTTACAGCATCTAGGCATTGGGCCAGCATTGCTTGGTTGGCCAGGGGTAGAGATTTGTAGCTGGGTATCATCAACACGCTGGTGATACTGCACTGTAATGGACAGAAGGAATAACCTTGAGGAACAGGAAGAGCTGTAATCAAGACAACAGTCAGATAAAAGAAATCTGAGTCCAGGGCAGAAATATAATTTGAGAAAGTGTCTCAGGCATGACCCTCCCTTGTTCTCATGAAGATAAAGGGAGGGAGGGGGAAACGCATTCAGACTTGCAAACTTCTATTACTATAACTTTATAATAAAAGTAGTATTAATTTGCATGTCTTTGGTTTTCAAGTTTGGTCTACCTTGGAGGGCTGACACACACCATATGCCATCAGATGAGCTCTCCCAAGCTGTGTCAAGTAGGTGTTGAAGAGGAGGAGCGAAAGACCCAAGCCCTGAGGCACCCCAAATTGAAGAGGCCTAGGTCTCAACCTCTTGCTCCCCACCAACACCAACTGGAACCTATCACAGAGGAAGGGGAGAACCACAGCAAAACAGTGCCCCCCATTCCCAACACCCAGAGTTATCCAGATCAATGGTACTGAACACCACTGAGAGATCCAGGAGGGTCAGGATATACCTCCCTGTCCCAGGCCCTCCGCAGCTCATCCACAAGCATGACTAATGCTGTCTCAGCACTATAACCAGGCCTGAATCCTGACTGGAAAAGGCCTGGGTCAGTGTTTCTCAACCTTAGCAACTCCAAGATGTGTGGACTTCAGCTCCCAGAATTCACCAGCTAGCATGGGGTTATCTAACAGGTTATCTAAATCTGTTTCTTCCAAGCCCATCTGAAACTGAGTGCCCACCACTCACTCAACAATCCTCCTATAAAGGGGAGGCTGGAGACCAGACAAATGTCTGGATGGCCTCTTAAGAAAGGGACGTACCACCCCTCCCGCAATGAGGTAAGCAGCAATCCATACTGATCCAACCTCACAAAGAGAGTGTCACATCTGTGTCTGGGGTAGCTCCCCTAAAAGCTACCAAAGAATGCTGAATAACCACTGCCACTCCCCCACCCCAGAACTGTGGCTCGTGCCCCACTGAAACCCAGGAGGGCACATTTCAGAGATGGACACACATCCTCACACAAACCAGGTTTCAGTGATGCAAGCCAGGGCATACCTCTCATCCACCATCAAGTGGTGGATGAGGGAGGCTTTATTGCATGCCAACCTGGCATTAAGTAGCAACAGCCAGAGTGCAGAACTACCAGGGTTCCAGAAAACAGGTCTTAGGGCTAAGCACAGGGGACTAAAATGTGGTATTGGTCTTAAACTCTTCCACTATACCTCCTGATGCCCATTCCTCACCCCCAAAAATGCTATCTTCTCTCAGAAGTGGGAGCTCTTCCTAACTTGAAGGTGGAAAGGGATAGGGACTGCTAAAGATATAGTAAGGACACACCTTGCTACCTTGAGCAAGTTCAAGTCTCCAAGGCTGGATAAATTATATCCCGGGATGTTGAAGAAGCTGGCAAAAGTGATTTGAGTTCAATCTCAGCAAAGCACTTGAGGACAAGATGGATAAGTATGGACTACAACACACGATACTGCAGTCTGGTGTATTTGCAGAGCTGAACAGGCTTTTCTTAAATAGACCTACTTTGTCTTGGAATTACAGAACAGGATGCCTAGGAGTCAGTCCTCAGCCTGATGTTATTCAACATCTTTTTAAATGATTTAGAACAGTGTTGTCCAAACTTGGCCACTTTAAGATGAGTGGACTTCAACTCCCAGAATTCCCCAGCCAGCATGGCTGGCTGGGGAATTCTGGGAGTTGAAGTCCACTCATCTTAAAGTGGCCAAGTTTGGACAACACTGATTTAGAAGATGGAAGGGAGGGAAGGCTTGTTCTGTTTGCAAATCATACTAAACTAGAGGCTTGGCCAGTACTATAGAGGTCAGATGGATGATGCTCAACAGTGGCAAACTAAGTTCTGCATGTGGGTAGCAAAATCAGATGTACAGGTGCTGGATTAGAGAGACTTGGCTTAGCAGCAATTTGCGTGAGAAGAATCAGAGGAGTGTCAGTGTGCCACCAGCTGGACATATCAAACTATCTGATGCAACAGTGCGATCTTAGGCTGCATTAAAGACAGCATTCTGTCTGGATCATGGGAGGGCATCATTTGATTGTCTCTCACCACTTAGGTGCAGCAGAACAGGTAACTTGGGGAAATCCATTTTCATCAAGGAATACAACTCTGAGTTCCCCACTTCGAGCAAGCAGTCACTGTCTCCCTGTATCTCCATGTTATCTACCCAATATGCTATCTAAGGGGCTATCCCCTCTGCATTAAATCTCCACTCTGGTTATATTAGGTTTTTCAATTGCTGTTTTTCTGGAAAAGGCACAAAGCTAACTTTTTCACAGACACACAAGGATAAATGGTTTCAAACTTGAGTAACAGGAACTGCTTGCTTTTTTTTTTTAAGCCAGCTAATTGTTTTTCTGAAGAATTGGGATGGAATACTTCAGATGTCTGAAGGGCTCCAACAAAAAATACACACAAAACGAATGTCATATCATATGTTTTTAATAGTATTAAGAGTTGCGTAGGGGCTGATTTGCAGAACCATCTTTGTAAAAAACAAGAGATTTTTACTTTTGCAAAATAAGCACTACATGCCTGGATATCTGGATATACACCCCACAGGAGTGTAATGGGGGGAGGGGGGAAACTTCTAAATAACTCTTTAGAAGTAAGTCAAATCATCATGCTTTGCTTTCTTGCTCTGGTAACTAGTGAGCTCCAGCGGCTTGTTTTCATGTGGAAGCCTTTGGAACACTCGTACATGAACGTACTCATCATTCCCCACGTGGACCTAGAAAATAAGTGGGGTCAAATTAGCACTGCCAATGACAGAGACAGAGAGAGAGAGAGAAAGTCTGGTCTAATTAACAAGCAATACTGCTTACACCCATTTTAATTCCCTGACAATATCCCAGGGGCCTTGGGAGTGGGAAACTGCTCCTCCCAGCAGGTGATAGAAGAATGGCTGATCCATTCCCTCCCCTAAGAAGGCGGGCTCTGCTTCTGCATTCAGGGCACGGGAAGGGTTTTGCCATCTCTGTCTCTACTACCCTGAAAACAGACTCCTCCACCAGTGTCCCTTGGAGCTCCATGCACCATGGTTGCAAAGGGCTCTATCAAACCTGCTATTGGCCCTTGACAGGGTGCCTCCATTTCGTCACCCTGGTAAATGAATTGCACTCATACAACTCAGAAAACTGAACTGGTCCTTTTCTCCCTGAACCACTACTATTATTTGTGTAGGGCACCTATCTGCAGTTGTACAGCTCCTGCATATATCACCTGAGCAACCTTTATTACATCTATTGCACTGGGCAGCAAATATTAGAACAAAGCCCAATTTTCTTTCAGTTGGCAGCAGGCACAGTAACTATTGCCACCTATGGGGAAATCTATAGTGTCTTCATTTTCAGCAAATAAACTGAACATAGTTTATTACTCCCAAAAGCAGGACACATCTGGGCTGTAAAAATCTGAATGGTGGCTAGAGAGCAGCAAAGAGGTACTAGTGGATTTTTATGGCCCAGATAAGGTAGTCCTATGCAATAGCAAATTTATACTACAGGGTCTTATAGGAGTCACATGTGCTACCTTGATGAAATAGTTTGTTCCAGCAACCACCTGTGTTCTATATGAAACAGCTTCAAAGATGTCAAAGTTCCTGCTTTCTTTTTCTTCCAGCTGGGATTTTATCTTTGGGAACAGAAATGGAAGAAAATGCATGTTGTTATTTTTTAAAACTATCAAAATATGTAGCCTGCAATACCACAGTTATTACTGAAGATGTAAACAATAAATGTAGAAGTGAAATAAAAAAAAAAATTTGAAAAGATGCTTTCTAGAAAGACACCACTGAAGGCGGTATACCCAGGCAGCTTCCCAGCTTGAAATGCCCTCAAATGTGGTGCATTCTCGAGACAATGTTTTTTTACTGGTCCATTCATTTCCATGCTTCTGTTCAAAGTTCATATTTTGATACTTAAAGCCTCAGTCTTGGGATACTCAAACAAGCTTCTGCAGGGTGTTAACATCCCCCACCCCGGTAGGCCCCAAGTTTATTTTAAAAATATTTTAAAATAAACTTATATATTAAAAATATTTTACCCTGTTTAACATTTGGTGGATGGGCCCTAGAATCAGATGTGTTAGCATCAAACATAAAGAATTAAACCATTCTTCTTTTCCAGCTAAATTCCATTCTTAAACATGGACCATTATGTTCTGTGACTAACTGTCACAAGCTTCTCCTCTTCCACATTTAAAGAGTTTATTATATTCTGCTTAGTTTAATCATGTTCTGTGCAAGATTTTACTTGTTCTGGGGTGTTTTGAGTGTCAAATTCTAGTAGAAAGGAAAAAAGAAATTTAGGTGGCTCACTGAATCTTATTCTGACTTACAGGGATGGAAGCTCCACTGAACTCAATGGGATTTACTCAGGTGCAATATACACTGTTAGTGGTGCTTTTCCCTTTTAAACAGGTTACCCATCCAGTCACATAGAAAGTTCAGTTAACCAGCATTATTCAATAGGTTTATGTTTCACTGTTAGCCTGGAAATCCTAAGCTTGGTGTTTTATCATCTTTTCTATTTGAAAATTAATTCTACAGATACTAGTGGAATTTAATGCACTTGTGTTTAGAGTCCTGCTCTAGAACCAAATTCCTATGCATATTCTTCATTTAATAAAGCAAATCTATTTAAACTCATGC
Organism: Liasis olivaceus; assembly: GCA_030867105.1. Classification (NCBI taxonomy): domain Eukaryota; kingdom Metazoa; phylum Chordata; class Lepidosauria; order Squamata; family Pythonidae; genus Liasis; species Liasis olivaceus. Next base: position 156,155,529 of record CM061348.1, on the reverse strand, counting down.
AATTTCTAGCTTTTCAAAAAGGAACAGTTCTGATGGGCTGCATTCAGAAAATGCACTAAGATTGTTTTCTGAAGCATAACTTAGTAAATAAACCACAAGTGGCTTAGTTTATGCCACATGCTGTCTTAAAGCATCACAGTGGTTTGCTTCACAGTGCAAAATATGCCAGAATCAAAGTAAGGACATTATGGTTTAACAACGTGAAAAACGATGCCACTCAATCATGATTGATGTATGCACAACTGTGAATTAGGAATGTAATAAATCAGGGACCTAATAACCATGAAATGAAATATTGTTTATTTGGTCAACGATCGACAAAATAATAACCATGACTGCAAAGGGATTTAGAAGACAGAACGATATAAAAATGAGAAATTATCCTGTTCTGAAGTGATACACAAAACTTTATTTGGTAAACTTCTCTGTGTCACCAGAAGGCACCTCAGGAACTGGCAAAGTTCTACTTTCTGTGCCTGTTAGGTAATCAGGGAACAGCAGCAAGATGGGAGAAAGCAGTGACACACTGCGACCAAGTGGTGTGCTAAAAGCAGAATTTCATATCCTGTCATTAAATTAGAATATTTGGGGGGGGGGGGGCGGGGAACCTTCTGTTGCCTGCTTTTGTCCTAAATCAAAATGTCAGCTTCTTCCATGTGGTCAGTCTTATGACTTTCTGCCCAGATAATTGTATAAGTCCCGGCAATGCAACATTCACAATGTTGCAAAGCAAAAGTCTAATTCTGGATATAAACCAGCTCCTTACTGAGGTCTCTCACTCAGTTCATTTTCAAACTGTAAAAGGAGTAAAATATTGGAAATGAGGTGCTATTTCCTGCCTTGCCTTTTCTAATGAGTGACAACTGGCTCCACAGGATGAAGCAACAACTCTAAAAGTGTCAGAAAAAATATTTCACAAATAATCTCTGGTGTTTTCTCAATGGGTTGTCCTTCACTGGAAATATTACCTTTTTTTTTGGTTGGTTTTATTCACACTCAGAAGAGAATTAGTATTAAAGGAACATAAAATCTTTAAGTCTCCTTTCTACTTACGCTTCTTTCAGGCAAGATTCAGGGCCAAAAAGAACAAATTTGAGCAACAATAAAAATAAGGAAATGTATTGCACCAAAAACGTTTACATAATGGAATCAAATTCCCCAGATGATGGTACAGCATTATGGAGGTAGAAAAGGTGCAAACAAAAAAAATGGTGAGCAACCAGAATGATTACAGGACTGGAAGAGCTTCCCTACCAAAAAGATGCCTTCAAGTGGGGCTCCGTAGCTCGAAAGAAGGAAAGAGCAGAAGTCAAATAATGCCCGTCCTCTGGAATGATCTCCCCCCCCCCCCCCGAGATTTGTGTGACTCCCACCCTTATGTCATTCAGCAAACTATGGAAGACCTGGTGGTTCTCCCAGGCTTTGGGGACAGGATGACTGCAGAGCCACCTTTTTGCTCACTTTGCTATTCCAGTATCTTTTATGTTTTCGTATACACATTTTGATGCCTACTTGTAAGCTGCCCAGAGTCACACAGGAGTTAGGTAGGCTATAAATTAAATAAATAAAGGGGAGGAAGGCACAGTTAGAAATGGAATGGATAGAGACACATTTGCTCTCTCACAGAATGCATAATGGCATGTGGAATGACCCCAGGAGAAGGGAGGAAGAGCTGCAGACTAGACAACCGCCATGCAAAAGATACCACAGCCCACAGAAGAAAAAGGGGCTTTTGGGAAGCATCTCAGAAGGGACCCGACCTAGTTTTCTGGAAAGTAAAAGCAAAGGGGGGGGGGGGGGAGAGAAATACTTTCAGGCTTGTAAGATTCTGTTAATGTAACCTTACAATAAAGCTAGAGCTAGTATTCATAGTTGTGCTTCTTGTGTGGACTACCTTGAAGGATGTTAGAACTCAAAAGTCTTCTACAGGCTGAAGATTCACCATGAGGGAGACAGCATTCACCGCTGTCTGTTTGGGTGGTTTTAAAAGGACTTGACAATAACAGTGGAAGGAGGCGACGCCCTCCAATCTGGGCCTGTTGTGAGCTTCCCAAACGCCTCCGCTTGGCCACCCTGGGACACCCAATGGCCAGCTCCAACCGGGCTCCTCGTAGATACTTGGTCCAACCACAGCCATACTATGGTTGAAAGGACAATGCAAGAAGCCCAGCAGGCAGAGTCTCTCTCTCTCTCGCTCACGCACACCCCCCCCCCCACACACACACACCCGACTTCCCTCCAAGGCTCCGGCGCCGTTCGGGCAAGTCCAAGTTCCCAAGCCAACAGCCGGAGGACCCTGCCGGGCAACTGAGCGCTTCGGAGTGACGCAGAAAGTGCAACGCCCGGGAAAGGAGTTCTCCGAGCGAGGCTGCCCTTACGAAAAAAGTCGGCACTTGTTTTACCTCCTGTATGATTTGCTGCGTCTCCTCAGTGGCTGCCTTTAGCTCGGAGGCTCCGCCGCACAACATCGCTGGTGGAGGGGGAGGAGGCGATTCCCGTGCAGGGGCAAGCCGAGAACACGAGCGAAGTCAGCCCCGCGGCCGCCCAGGCCCTATATGAGCTGTCCCCTGTTAGGGGCGTTACCAGAGACGATGCGGACGAAGCATCTCTTTCGGTTGGCAGAGGACTTCCGGCTTCAGGAGCCATTTTTGGAAAACCCGTTGTGAGGGACAATGCGAGGCGCTGGTAGCCCTGAGTGAAGAGAGGTAGGCTTGCCTGGCTCGGTGACTCAGTTAACAGCGTGCTTTCCGGTGTACGGAAATAAAGAGTAAGAAGAAAAGGAGAAATGTACATTCTTTCAGTCTTTTTCTGCCTGAGCGGCTTATTATTGAGTTCTGAAATGCTGCCGTGATTGCAGTGAGACAAATACAATCCATTATCCTGTCCGGCAGAGTAAAATGTCTGTAATGTGGAGGCCGGGTTTTCACGCAGTAGAGCGCTCTAAGCCAAAAGCATGCATCGGAGGCACGGTTCCTTGTTTTTACATGTCGTCCGGCAGAGGCCACCAGCAAATCATGTATCACACCTGCACTGCCGTAATGGAGCCAGCATTGTTGGCAAAGCTGTAGCATAAAAGCGTGGATCCAGTGCATGGATTCTTCCCGATCCTTTAAGTTTTACGAGGGATCCTCCTGAAACTATCAAATCACAGATCATGTCCACTTCATGAATTAAAGCAAAAGAATGATGAATGCAGCCATCTAATATAATATATATCACTGACCAAGGTAGCCATCAGTGGGTTACATCAGGTTGATTCTGCATAAAAATAGGAGAGTCTTGCATGATAGTAGCTTTCCACGTTTCTAGAAGAACTTTCAAAGTTTTAAAGGTCTGTCTTTTATCGGAAATTTGGAGGAAATCCCTAGTAAATATATGATTCTTATGGACCAATGCCTCAGATCCATGGTGGGAAAGCAAGAAAACATATTAGCAATGAGTTTATTTTGAGTAAAGATGATCTTCAGCTAATCTTAGGCGCTTTGCAACAGTTTTAACCGTAAGAGTGCTCAGAGGTGGTCTTGCACAGGTTTTGAGGAAGTACACTTACCTTGTACGTGAGGGACTTGGCAGAAGCGTACATGACAGCAAATGTGTGCATGCCTACGACATAATATTCTGAACTATGTACGCACAAATATGTTGGTCTAATAATGAATAACATATACAGTGGCTATATAACAGAAGTCTCTTGGATGTGATCTTTGAGCTGTGCTGTTGAAACTTTGTAACTATATACCTCTCCCTTGGTGTCAACTAAAAGAATTTGGTGCAGCCACTCTCCGTGTTGCCTTTGTGGGAAGCGGACACGATCCACAACAATGGTTTTTGCTGTAAGTAGAAGGCGGCTTTAGATGAATGTTAATGGAAAAGAGTGTACCTTAGATCCATATTTTGCATAATAGTAACACCCGAAATAATTGTATCTGTGACTGTTATGCTGAGAAATGGGACCTGTGATTTGACAGCAGCTATCAGCAGATCCCACTGAATAGACAGTGCAGTGCTAGGTTTTGATCTGATGGTAGCCTTGGCAGGTTCCATGCAAAACAAACAAACCCATAATAATTATTTCAAATCATTAATCCAACTTTTATTGATACTTGTTGCTGGATCTCATATTCCATGACAGGCTTGGGATTCATGACAATATGGCATTCTTAGGACTATGTTAGAATACATTGACGATTACATCTTTTTCATAAATTTGATAACTTCACAGGATTTGTCAGGAAAAGGGAAGATGCCCATTTTAGAACATAGAACATGCCTTAGATTAAGGACTCATCCACATAACCCCCTTGCCCCATCTCTAATATGGCCTGATTTACCTTTGTTGTGGACGTGTCTTGGCATCAGAGTGTCCATCTCAGAGCCTGCTGTTCAGGCAGGCTGAAGCCAGAGCAAGGAAAGTGGTGTTTTACATTGGAAAATTGGAGGGGTGGGGAGGCTTCTTACACCAACTGTCTCTGCTACATGGAGGAAGAGTCTTCCCAGCGTCAGTGACCTGCTGGGGGCTAATTGGCCCATTGCGAGATTGTCACTGGGCCACTTTAACTGAAGCTTCTCTGCCTCGTTTTTCTCCTCCTGTGCCTGCCCCCTGCCTCTTTCCCTTTCCAGGCCAAGCACAGATCCTTCTCCTCCCTGCTCCTCTCTTCTTCTCTCTCTGCCCTTTACTTCCGGCAGGAGTAGCAGCAACTGCTGCCCTTGTGTGAGCATTGCAGCTCCACCAACTTCATTCTGGAGGTGTGGTAAGAGGAACACTGTGGAAGCAGCAATTTTCAGACTGGCATAATTTCCTTCTGTCTCAAGGATGGAAAGGAACCACATGCTTAGGGCAGTGGGGATGAGCCCTGAATCAGATCGTCAAGCTCACAATGGTATGTATTGATTGACAGCAGTCCTCCAGTGTTTCAAACTAGAGTCTTTGCCTGCCTGTTGGGAAAGACCAAAGATTAAAAACCACAAGAACCTTCTGCATGTAAAGTAGAGGCTATATCATCCAGCCCCCCCCCCCCCAACTTTAGAAACATGGGTGAGAATTCTGTGGAGCACAGCAGGTATCTTTTTCAGTGGGAGAAAAATGGATATGGCCATATCTGGTGGAGGTGCTCTTGATCAGTCAAAAGGCAAATAAAGGAGTTGCTAATAAATACATACATGCTTTCCCTGGGTCTCTTTGACACCACATTATTATCAGTATTACTATGTAGTGATATATATTAATCAGCTGTTTCGTTCCTCTCTCTGTCTCCCCCTCTCTTTCTTGTGCCATATATTTGTATGAAGGTATGAATGAAGATGAGAACATATGAGGCCAACTCGAAGCAGATCATACAAGATGTATGGTTTCTTCTGAAAGAGGTCAACCTAAGCAACATGGAAAATAATAGAATGGAAACCTCAAAAAAGACTCATCAAAGGATGGATCTCAAAATAAAATGTGCTTCTCGTGTGAACTAGATAACACAATGGCACTCAAGTAGAAAAGTGCCAGGAAGCGTAACAAGCACACCAAGCCAAGACTGGCCAAGCCTTGTTGGAACTTATAAAAGAGGATGAGAACTCCAGAATTTTGGAGCCATCACACAGTACCTTGTATAATAGGAATCCTGTCTCAGATGTTCTGGAACTCAAACATAGGTTGACCAGCTAAATTTCAAGTTGAACAAATATGTATTGGTGTTTGTGTGAGTAAGACTGAATTGAGCTTTTAGTTTAGAAAATGATTAATAAAAATTAAACCTGCATTTGTTTCCACTTGTCCTGGATAAATAAAAACAACAAGTAGCACTGGGGTGTTATAAAGACCCTTTTTACTGCTACGGTATATGATACTTTCAATTATATACTGCTAATTGGTAGAGATTGCTGCCCATTTCTAGACTGTCCTCTCAATGGAACACCTAGAAGCACATCTGTCTTCAGAGTGGAGGGTTTTAAAAAATTAGAAAACATTAATCCTGGGGAGCCACAGATTATATTACCTCAGTGCTAAGACCTGCTCTCAGAAGGAGAGCCCACATGCAGAAGGTAAGAGAAAGGAAACTTGCAGCCTTGTTTAATGTTGAATGTACATACAGCATAACCTGTTCTAGCCTCTAATAAATTCCATTGTTAAAACAGTCAGCTTCACCTTTTGCCACATTCCAATAAACACACACTTGGGCTGCCTATACAATCCACTGACAGGCAAAACGATGAACCGCTTTTGTGGATTTTTTTCTATTACAATATAAGCTGCCATTTCCTGTGTGTAGCAGTGGTAAGCAAATGCTTTCTGACAGTGAAATACTAAGAAAACACTACCACCAGGTTCGCAAAGGCCACTGGCATTGGCAACTTCATTGGAAGAGAGAATAGGTGCCCTTCAACACAAGTATCACAAGGTTCTGGTGATTTAAAGAATCACTGAGCACAAATTAACATTCCCATTTATTGAATGCCACAATGTGTTTGATACTGCAGTGGTAGAAAATCTGAGCTACTCATTAATAGAGATTTGGAACAATTCAGTCTTGTATTACCACAAAAATATTTTTTTAAGTATAATTTTTATTGAAACACTTTAGATAAAAGATAAACATGAAAACATATTAAAAAGGTAGGGAAAGAAAAAAGATAAAAAGTGAAGAAAGCAATACAGTTAAAGAAAAAGAAATTTAAAGACGCGACTTCCGATCTTTGCAGCAGTTACAAATAAAGTTGTTATCCCTCCTCCCTCACTCAGATTGCATTACAGAGATCCCTTCTGTCCCATATTCAACCACTTTTTCAAACAGCAAATCCACAAATCACCATTTAACTTTTTTTCTGTTTTCAGCAAAAAGTCCATGAAAGGTTTCCAGTCCTTTATAAAAGTACTTGTTTTATCCCTCACCAAATAGGTCAGTTTTGTCATTTCTGCTAATTCTGTCATCTTTACAATCTATCCCTCCGTGGTGGGTATTTCAGTATTTCTCCATCATTGTGTATATAATAATCTTGCTGCAGTTACCATATATAAAATCGATCTTCCATAAGTCTTCACAAAGAAAAACATTTGTGAGGAATGCATGCAGTGCAATATTTTACAGATCTCCCTGATGTACGTATTGGGTCAAGGAAGTAAGGACTGATCAGTTTGGGTTTCTCTCAAAGATCACACAACTTCACTCACAGGAGCGTTATTGACGGGAAGTACTGGGGAAGGGAATGCTATGTGGGAATGCCTAATGGGTTCCTGAAGTTTCAGGCCACGTGGAGAAGTAAGTTGACTTTCTACCTAAAGGAGAGATCCAGGCGTAGTGTTGCAAAAAGTCCTTTGAAAAATGTAATGATGATCTCTGCAAAGCTAGATCGCTCAAAGATCCCACAGCCATCTTGGGACTTTGGCAACAGCATCTTCAGGAAAATATAAAACCCTTTAACTGTTTGAATGCTTAGGGCCTTGAGGAAGAACTATATTAATTGCTTTTGTAGGTCTATGTGCAGTTACTGTTGCAATAATGTAGCAAGTAACTGCAATAACTTAGATAAACAGATGCAAAGGATTTTGTTCCTGGTTCCACTATTCAGAAGCAGAGTGATAAAATAATGTTCCACCTGGATAGCATGGGTGGGTGTTACTTTTTAGGAATCCATGGTTATTAGGTGGTTTCTCTCTCTCAGTCCTTATGCTAAACATGCTTGGTGATGCTTTTCAGCAGAACACGATTATGCATGCTGTTAAATTTCCTTCTCTCTATCTAAACGGAATTCAGTCTCCCTCCAAACATCTGCCCAAGAGTCCAATTTGATTTAAGAGTTTATACCTTTCCTTAGCTTCCCCCCTCTGTGTCCCAACATCAGAACAGAAGGCAATCTCTTCCAGATTTGGACAAAACAGGAAGCCCTGGGAAAGCTCACACACCCCATTTGAACCATGTTTTGACCCAGATTCTTGGTTTCCAAGGTACAGTAGGACCTGAAAAGGCCTTGTGCAAACCCAGCCAGAGAAGGAACCCATGACTAATATTCCCTAAGGTTCAGTTCAGTAATGAAGTTGAGATCTGGCCTATGAAAAAGAATTCACTGAGAAATGCTGGGTAGCACAAAGCTCTGACATGTGAGTCCCATCATTTTCTTTCAACTTGGCCCACTTTGTAGAAACGTTATAAAAATAATATGGAAGTGGGTGCATCATATATGCCACTGAAGTTGTGGAGTTAATGTAGGACGTAAACATAATAAAATGCAAGTTTCAGGATACTCTAAAGAAAATAAAGCTTTTTAATGAGTTTCATGCTGCTCTAAGAAGATTGCTGTATCTGAGCTGCAAAGAAGCTAGGCCTCCTGACAGTGGGAACTTAGAGTTAGGTATCACTTTATTGCCCTCTAGTGGTTGCTGGGTTGGTTGCAGAGCTCCATGCACTCCAGATTCCAGCTGCCACTTAGCTAACTTGAATATCTGCTAATACTGTATAAGTTAAATTCCTTCCTGCTCTCGGGGATGAGCCCCTAAATTTCTGGTCAGATTTTTTTTTATTATTAAAAAAGACTGGGAATCAACAGGATCACAAATGTATTGCAATATTGAAAATAAAACTAGAATTTATACTGCTCTGCATATCATTGATACTGATAAGTCTTGATGACACCTGCCTTTGAGATGTGCCTAGCTACACCAGTGCATGTAGGCAACGACAGTTGCATTAAAATTGCCATCTTCCTCAGCCAGAAGGTACATTTTAACATTTCTTCAGTTATCAGATTTGAGATACTTAAAGAATGAGATGAGATTAGGCAACAATACGTAAAAACATCTCACAGGAAGCAGTAACTTTTTTTTCTGGGGCTGTTTCTTTCAGTGTCAGAATGGAGAAAAGCAAAAGTAGCTTTAAACTCAGATTTATCCACATTTGTATGGCAGGATAAGAAACCAAGGATTAAATATAAAACTCTGCAGGATGCCAAAAAAAAAAAAGGAGTGCTAGGACTACCTAATCTCAAATTGTATTCTGCGGTCTGTTTTTTGGTTTGGATGAAGGAATGGTTCTGTTGAGAAATAAAAGCATGCTAGAATTGGAAGATCATAACTTGAGGTTTGGCTCACATGGGTTTTTATGGTATGACAAAGTTAAAGTTAATGTGGATTTAAAAAACACTATGTGAGGAGTGCCATATTGAGAATATGGAATAAATACAAATCCAGGCTATGCCCGAAGATATTTTTATTGACCTCAGTACAGGAAGCATTTTATAGAAGAGAAACAGCAGACAGAGATAAATGGTTACATATCAAGATTTATTAATACAGGATGAAAGATAAATTAAGGTGAAGTCAAGAAAACAATGGACTGCAGAAGGATATAGTTTTCAATGGTTTTCATACGCACAGTTAAAGGTTTAATATGGATAAAAAGACAATTGGAATTGAAAAATATAAAATGGAATTTGAAATGGAATTATGTACAAATGATGAACATGTAATAGCAAAAAATGTATATACTTTTTTTGTATAACATAAGACCAGGTTAAAGATTGCATGACAAAATGGGCTGCTAATTTTGGATATAATATAGAGATGGACACTTGGGAAAGAACGTGGGTAACTGGTGTCACACTGTGTCATAATTTAAGATAACATTTCTACAAAATGATGGTATATGACACCAGGAAAATTATCAGAAATGTATAATGGTGTTTCAAACCAGTGCTGGAAATGTGAAAAGCATGAGGGGACATTTTATCATGCATGGTGGACTTGTGAGAAAGCTAAGAAATTCTGGGTACAAATTCATATAATGATGCAAAGGATTTTAAGGATTAAAATTGCTATGAATCCAGAACTCTTCTTATTGGGACTTATGGGCAATGATTTAGAAAAGATTTATGGTAAATTGATACTGTATATGGTAACTGCGGCAAGATTATTGTATGCACAACGATGGAAGAATAATGAAATTTCCACAGTGGAGGAATGGATTGTGAAAATGTCAGAATTTGCAGAAATGGTGGAACAGACCTATTCAGTCAGAGAACAAATAACAAAAACGTTTTTGAAAGACTGGAAGCCTTACATGGACTTTTTTGCTGAAAGAAGAAAATAAACGAATGGATGATTTATGGATTTGAAGACTAAGAAAGATGAGGACTAATGAAGGGGTGAAGGGACTTATAAAATACTTAAGAAGCAGGAAGGACAATAAGAATGTAATTATCTGTTGAAAAGAAGGTTGGAAGTCAACTGTATGTTGCTTAACTCTGGTTTTCTTTTTCTTTTACTTTTCTGATTTTTTTCTTTTTTCTTTTGGTTTGTTATTATTATATGGAAAATTTCAATAAATATAATTAAAAAGTAGTTTTAAACTCCAGCTCCAAATTTTGTTCTTTGGTCAGGTTCAAAACCTCCACACCTATGTACACAGAAAAGTCTCTTATATGCACAGCACAAAGACAATTACTTTCCATTTTCCTTTGGGCCTCCTCCTGCAGAGTTTTTAGTATGTCCTGGGTACATTAGACAGGAGTGAATGTGGCCTTCAGCTCTCAAAATACAATCTACTCCTGGCCTCAGAAAAAGATGGGGGCACCTCCTTTTTTGCTGCCACTTAAATCAAAGGCAGGTTCCCTTCTCCCACATTTGTATTATTTCTTTTAATGTTGATGTAACACCATTGCCTTCTGTCTGTAATCAGGCTATCCAAAGATGTTTAAAATGTTACAGGACAAGGGTGTGCATGCACCTTCCTGCCGATTTTAGCAGCCAACCTGCAAAATTGCCTGTGTCCCCAGGATCATTCATTATAGGATGCTCTTGATCCTGTATTCATTCTTGCCCATAATACATTTTAGCACAGGCCTGACTCAGCACTTGTCTTTTCACCTAATGTGACAGGCTTAAGGCTTATTTAGACATTTTAGGGAGGAATACTGTAGAGTGTCACCAAGAGTGATAATGAAGTGATCTGCCAAGAAGAAAAGAATAGCAAGATCCAAAGATAATTCAGGCCTAGCGAAGCAAACACCTGATTCTTAGACCTGTGCTGATTTTCAGAACAGGATTGTTTCCCTGAACTAGTAAGGACGGTCCTGTTGTTAGCTGCAGATGTGATAGTGGAAAACACTGGAAAAGTAAAATTCACCTTCCATTGCCTCAGTGATATTTAATAGCACTGGAAATTGCCTTGGCTGAAGCTTTGATACAGGACAAGACACCTTGAAAAAACTTACAATAAAGGATATATTAATTCAAATCTAGTTACCATGGACTGTAAAAGTTTCCTAACAGATTTCCTTCATCCGTACAAATGTCCTTTGGGATGGGAATAGTAAGTATGGATTTTTTAAATATTTGGATACGTATTGTTTTCCATTTCTTTATTTTGGCTGGTTTTGTTATATATTTTTCCACTTAATTCTCATTTTTTATATTACATTTCTCATTCTGCAAAAAATTCATGGTAACCAATTTGATCTAATTGGAGAATCTGGAGGGGATTCATTTTTGAGAAGACACTAAAAGATGGTAAATCAGTGGCCTATAAAAGCCTACAGAGAACATGAGCCAACATCTTCAGCTACAAATTCCATCGTGTACACTTGTCTTTGTGTGGACATAATAAAAGTGGGTATTCTGTGAATTCTTTTATCAATGCAAAACATTGAGATAGGATATTAAGGTATAGAATTATTTAAATTCATGAAAAACTTCAAGGTATAGTTTTGCTGATACTGAGTACATGTACCGATAGCAGAAATAAAATAGGCGAGCAATTGTAGTAAAGCAGAATCCAAATCTCACTTTGAACCCAAGTGCAAAGTAAGATTTGGATTCTGCTTTATTACAAGTGATGAGGCTAACAAAAACATCTTGAATCTAAATGGTTTGAATTCAAAACAGGTTCCTCTGATTATTCTGGAAATTTCCTCAGTTCAAAATGGTGCATTTCAAACTTCATTTCAAGTTTTATATACCCCTGGTAATTTTAACATTGTAGCAAATAGTGGGGTTGAAATTTTGGAACAAAAAAACATTCTTTTTTTTCATTTTCTTTTTTTGCTTAAGAGGCAATATTTTCTTCCTTAAAATCTTCCCCAAACAGGAAAGATCAACCAATTTCTTGGGGACTGATTTTTAAGAGGTTTGGAGGAGTTGGATGTTGTAAATGGGGTGAGGGGGCATATGCAGAGGATAGGTTGTCCATCCGGTCCTAGATGAAATTTGCCCAATTTTGGGAGAAACAGAGGCTGGCAAATACATGTTTCTCAGTCTTGCTACAATTTCGAGACCCCTTGTGTTGACGTGAAGGCCTGAACTATAGACCTGAGTGAGAGAGTATACAAGCTCCAGTGGAAAGCATATCTGAGCTCTGTTTCGGTTTTGCACATTTCATGATTTGTTTTCCTGGAATTAGATGCGTTGCCTTAGAGCTCAGGGGAAGGAAGGTCAGTGATGCAATGGTGAGGAGGAGTTACTGGGAAATCAGCAGCTGGTAGCAGGAGGACCACACATGAGGGTTGAACCTGGAGCTTAACTGGGGGAGTCTCAGCTTTGTTTCTGAATGGAAGGATGGCATTCCTTGTGGTCCTAATCTATCCTCCACTCCTTCTATTGCTTATCTATCAGGCAGGTAAGTGGACAAGTTTTTTCTGGTCTTGTTTTCAATTCCCTAAATGATTAATAGGATGCTTTAAAAAGAAAGATAGTGAAGAAGATGCCATGTTCACTCAGATTTAACATGGTGAGCTTGTGGGTTTCTGAATATAATTTTGTAATCTGGGTAAAATTTCATGTCAGGATTGAGATATATTTTAAATCATATTTAATTAATTAATTTAATTAATATTAAATCATATTTTAATCTATTTTTAGATAATATATATAATTTGTCAATATATTTGATCCATTATATTTAATGGATAAGTAAACTACCTCAAAAAAGTTTTGAAAAGCCTATGATGGCAAAAGGCCAGAAATTATTGCAACCTGATAGAAACACTTGAGGCTCTCAGATGCTTGAACTATGTGAATGATACTCATGGAATATCATGGATACACTTATTCCCGAGTTAGGTTGGCCTAAGTTGTGGTGAATGTGGGAGAAGCTCAGAAAGATGGTTTGGTTGGTAGGAGATCTGTACCAAGAATGCAACAAACTGATCTAAAAAATAAAATATGGCAATTATATAGTATGTATGTATGTACGTATGTATGTAACTTGCTACAAATGATTGAGGGAAAGCAGAGTTTATCTAATCCTTGTAGTGTATGGGAGAAGTTAGATTCAAATCAGCAGTTCATTGATTGATTGATTGATTGATTACACTTCTTCCCTGATGGCTAAATCTAAACTGGCTATTCCATTATCTAGATGCAATGGATGTGTTCAAGGTACGTCCGTTCGACAATATTTCTCTGCCCTGCCATTTCTCCTTTGTGGATAGTACAGATGGCTTATCCTTCACCTGGGAGAGGGAAGATATCAAGGAGGAGCATGAAGTAGAAGATAAAGAATTTTACAAATTTTTTGTCGGACTTCATGATTTTTATCAGTTTTATCCCAAGCTGATATATAGCTTTAGCAACAACATGGAACAAGTGGAAGAGCGGAATTCTCTCTATGAAGGCAGGGTCTGGGTAGATGAAGAGGAGATACCTGAGGGCAGCCTGACACTCATCCTGGAGGAAGTTCAGTTTTCTGATGAGGCTCTGTATATATGCAAGGCCACTAATTCACGAGGCAGAGGGTTAAGAAAAATGAAGCTCATTGTGGAAGGTAAGAATGCTTGTCTATTTTCCAGTATTGCCCAGCTGAAAATATCTAATATTTATGTTTGTACACCAAGGAGTACATTGGTGTATTCACTGCATGAATACCTTTTATAAATTGCTGGGGTTTCTTTTCTTCTGCTATGAACTTCATCTGTTTATTCTACAATAAGCCTGTAGGAGAATGTATTAGTACTTTTCAAACTGAATGTAATATTTGCTCTCACCATGGGTGTTTTTTAAATACTTTATTCTGCTTAGAAAACAAATCAAACCACAAATACAGGGTGAGGGATATATGACTTAGCAACAGATAGTAAAATATATAGTAAAAACAATAACAGAATAAAAGACAGTAGTTAAAATTTTAAAATATCACAGCAGAACAAACAAACTTATTTTTTAAAAAAATCTAAGAACAAATCAAGACTCCAGCAACAATTTTTGTATATACTGGGTATAACTTGCTTACTGCAAAATTCTTGCAATTCAAAAATGCTTGGTAACATTTAATCTTTGGACAGACAATCACAATTGGGTCAGAATAGGGTAAGTGATTTTTCAGGTACAGCTTTAGAACATTGGGGCCACCATAAAGAGAGCCTCTCAACAGGCATTTCACCTTAAGATCACTGAAAAGGTCACTGTCATGAGTGTGTCCTACTTCCAAGAGGTGAGCAGTTTCAAGGGTTCCACTGCTAATCTGGCCTTTGGTGGTTTTTGGAAAACTCTTTTAATGACTTTGTTTCTATAAAATAGCTGGCTTTTTTAAAAACATATGTACAAAGGCTGAGCTTGATGAAATTCAAAGCATTAACATTTCAAGAAGATTATTCCCAGGAAGATAGGAGAACCCAGAGTGCCATAGAAGTTGCTGCAGAGGGCAAGCTAGTTGCCAGTGGCATTCTAGGCTGAGTTCCAGCCCACTGGAAACTAACTGAGCTGTTTTCATTTGATAAATGAAAGTAGGGAGATATACCACTTTTTCATTTCAGGGATTCTCTGAGCTTTCCCCATCAGTCTCTGGGAGATAAGGATCCTTGGAAAGCTAACCAGACCAGGCCAAAACTGCCATCTCTCATAATGGCTTGCTTACATGCTTTTTCAAGATGTAATTGAAAGCCCAGAATATAATGAAACCATACAAAGTCATGAAAACCAATTTGCTAGAACGAATGGATGAATGCTTCCCACCACTTTCAACTAAATGAATTGATCTCAAATTTATTTCTTTCCCAATGGAGTCAAGTGGAAGGATGTGTTTAGTGAAATTCAGGGCCTTTATCTGAATATATATTTTAGCAGTCAGAGTGACTGGTTTAAATAACAGTAAGTTCAGCTGAAAAGAGCTAGAGATAGGAACAGAAGAATAAGCTAGAGTGATAAAGTTAGTTTAGTTAAGAGAATAGCCTCTGAAAATTAACTTAAATTGCATCCCTAAGCAAATTTAATTGACCTTTCAAAAATGAACAATACATTTTATTTGCATCCTTGTTTGTAAGCATACACCTCAGACTGAGCCTATCTGTATTATTCCAACATTCTATTAAGTCATATTGTGAAAATAAGCAGGGGAATATGTTTTACATTATTTCTTAAGGAATACCCCCCCCACCAAAAAAAAGGGGCAGCAAAGGAAAGAGGGATAGTTAGAGGAACAGAATAAATGACCTGCAATAAAATGGGAATAGCTCTCAGAAAGACTGATAATCCGCAAAAGTACAACAATAAATAGGCATATTTATGGGGATCAGAGGTGAACTTGGAACTAAGTAACAGGAGAATAAGGGACATGAATATCAATGCAGAACAGAAGTATTTACATAAGTAAAGGAGAAGCTTTGAAGATTAATTTTCTGAAAAGAATGTGTTCCTTCTCACACCCACAATTTATGTCCTAGCAATTTTTCTTATTTTTCTTCCTAAGAAATCAAGAAATTGCAAGTCATGGCTGAGGTGAAATTAATTTTACTTATACTAAGCAAAATATCCTATTGCAGATTTTCAGAAGCTCTAATCCAACATTTCCCATTTCATATATTCTATATGTCTAGGACTTTAGCTCTTCCAGTTCTATAGCCAGGATGGCTAATGCCTGTACTGAATGGATAACTATTGGAAATGAAGGATGTGAGGTCTGGAAATGCTGCTGTATAACGTGCTTCAGAAATCTCAGAGCAATTATTACAAAGCTGTAATTAGATTATTACTAATTGTTCTGTTTTTCCACCTATCACAATTAGATGCTGAAGAGCCACAGGTGCAATTCAGCACAGTCGATGATACACTTGTGGCCAAGTGCATCTCAGCTGGCTGGTACCATATGCCAAAGGTAACCTGGCGTAACCGCAGGGAAGAGGATCTGTCCAGCTACTCCAAAACAGAGATTTTGGAAGAGAAACAGGATGGGTCGTACAGGGTGGTGTCTACTTTACATTACCCTGTATTGCTCCATGAAATCTACACATGTCACATTGAAGAGGATGACGTGCTCAACAGACCTGTTAGATCCATCCACAGAGTCCCAAGTTAGTGATCTCTTGTTGAAAGCCTCCATTGGGTGTTGAAAGAAAAGCTTTCAGAGCTGGGGTACCATGGCTTTCCAGATGTTGCTGAATTATAAATCTCAATCATGATGGTGACGGATTCTGGCAATTATATTCAGGAATGTCTACAGTATTACAGACTCCCCATCCTTGGAGTTGTGTGTGCATGTGAGAGAGAGGAAGATGCGATGAATGTTGGGAATAACAGAGGGTAGATGTACACACATGTGGAACCACGGACCAGCCCAACAATCTATGAAGATTGTTCTCCCATGTGGATTGTAGATTTTTCTCCCAATCTATGTAGATTGTTCTCCCATGAGCTACCAACTGACACATAGTAGACCTAATATGGCTCTCCTGTTTCCTGAAAGCAGTTCAGCCACACACAAAAATGATTATTTCTTTTTGATCAACTCAGCTGATCAACTCTTGCCCTCTGATTATCCATCTTTCCAGGCAAGAAGGAGTATGACTCCGATGCTAACCAATAATCTCTGATACTAACCAATAACCAATAACAATAATGGTGTCCATGGAGGAAGAAAGTTGCTTGAAACCATATCTATATTATAGTCATTATTAGAATATCTCTGTAAATTGGCAGCAATAACATTCCCTTTTTTCCTTTTTTCTGTCAAATATACAGTAGAACTTTGAAATGTTGACACACTACTATTCTGTATATTCATGAATCCTGGCCATGGGGGCTCAAATTGAGGGCTGTGGTATCTTAAAAGGCCCAGAGCTCTTCTTTTCTGGCTTGTCACACAACAAGGTGTCATTTATACCTAGCTAGAAAACTGGATTCTCATTTTAGTTAATGCTTGTTTACACCTCAATCTTAAAAATATATATTTAGAAATACATTCCACTGAATTCAAAGAGATTTAATTAGCAGTAAAACTGGCAGCCTTAAAGAACAGGTGATTAGAATTGTGTATGTAAAAAGTGTTTTATTCTTTCTCTCATAGACAGAGTGTGGGGCCCACATATTTTTTTTACACCCATATCTCCATCTTTCTCTACTCACTTTTTGCAAAAAAGAGAAAAAGTCAGTTTCTGCATATCATTTAGTACAATCTGTATTGTACTTAATAATTCAGATTGGAGTAGACAAAGATGTGATAGTACTGCTGATACAGCTAGCCTAAGCTGACTGTCATAAACCTCTCTAAGAAAAAACAAAATGGTTCTTGGCAAGTTAGTTAAGTAGCAGTGATTGCTATTAAGGTGAGTGAGCATTAGGCCACTCTCTGTGGTTAATTAGTGTTAATATTGAAGGTTATGTAAATCCATATCCTAAAGTTTTGGATGAGTATGAAGCCGTGAATTTCCTTACAACAAGGATGGGGAAGCTTTCTTCTCTTCAGGGCCAAATTCATAGAGGACTTATTTGCTAGTGAGCCAATTTGTCAATTGTAAGTGGGATTATTTATTATTTATCTTTCTGGCACTCTCTTTTTTCTTTAACTTTTCCATCACAGGTCATTGCCCCACTAATGACTTGCAGGGTCTTCTAGAGTCATCCACCACTGTAGCAAAATAACAGTAATATGTGCTTCCACGCTAGTGATCTATAGCATCTCACAGCATTGTCCAATCATTGCTGTGGAAAAATAGTCTTCATTACTGATAAGTTGCCACAGCAATGACACTGGGTGACACTGAAAATACTCTAATCCGTAAGTGTGGAAATGATGAATGATCGGCTTTTTATCACTTCACTGATGGCTGGGTGATGCTAGAAAGACACTGTAAGTCAATAGCGAGGAAGTGGCTGGGCAGGGGGCTCTTCCTCATGACTGCGTTGTTGTGCTTTCCTCCAGTCCATGAAGCACCACAAGAACATGCTGGGATACTTCTGTGCTGCCCTCATTGATGAGTGCCATTCTGCCTCAGCAGTGAGGCCAGCAAACCTCTCTCTCCTTACAGGCTTATATGGGACAACTTAAGGAGAGCAATTGGTGGATTCTTTTGGCTTCACCTGCCTGCAGAAAAAACAATACAGTATTAAGGGAGGAGACAAGTTTTGACAGATGGCTAGAACAGCCAGCAAAACATGGCCCTGAGCTAGCTGATCTGGGTGTGTTGGGAAGTAGTTCTGCCTGGTCTAGCAACCAGTGCTCTCCTGTTTACTGGATGGAACCAACCAACTTATCAGCAGGAATGGGGGGTCTGCATGGGATGGTTGGATGGTGCATTCTGCCCAGTGAAGCAGGAAACTGCCTGCTTTACCAGGCAGAACATAACACTCACCCCCTGCAGTAAAGTTGCCCAGCCAGCCCATCAGGCAATCCAGCAGCTGATCCTGGGGCAGAGGAGGGGTCTTTGCCTGGAAAGCAGGCAACCCCCCAGAAGACTGATGGACATGTTTCCAAAACAAGGAGTTAGACAAGGGATAGTGATTTATCCGCTCTGCCTCTCCCTCATTTTTCTGAACTGGCAGTAAAAATGGGGACAGGAAGGTCCATGTTTAAAAACAGCATTTCCCATTTGGCTGGCCCCGTCCCCCAAATGAATGAAGGGGATTAAATCACCAGGGGCAGCAGAGTAGAGTAAGATATATGTTTAAAAATAGCATTCCCTACTTCTCCTGACAGCCTGAAAAAGAGACAACAGGCAGGGGAGAAAGGTGTCAATCGCTGGACTGAAAAATGGGTGACATGTTCCTGGTTTCTCCTGTCTTCCAAGCTAAAAAGGCCCTAGAAGGCTGTGCTTGCAGCAGCCTCAAGTAGCCAACAGGTGCTGGGCAGATGGTGGTCCCTGGCCACCACCTCCCGAGGCATCCTTGAGGAGATTTTGGAGTTGTTAATTCAGGAACTCTCATTCCAGGAGAAGACCAAAAGCACAACTTTAGCACGAGGACCTCTTAGGCTGCCACCGCAGGGGGCTAGAGCTGAGGTGAAGGCAACCTCATGAGGATGTGCCCTTTAACAATGATTAATGAGGCAGCTTCATGCTGTGATTAGTGGACCATGAAGAAGAGCCCAGAGTCTGATGGACAGGTTGTTCTTGCCAGAGATCTGAAATTATAACTAGTAAAGAGCCTTTGAAATTAAGGTGAGTGGCTGCGTGAAACTAGATCAAAAGTCTTACGATGCTGCAGGTAACACATTCCTGTGATGGAGGCAAAATGTTTTCAGGAAATTTAACTTGAAAAAGTCCATACAAAGCCTAGCATAAACACATCAGAAGTCAGGGGGAGTATTTTGCATTGTTGACAGTCAGAGACTATGAGATCCACCTCAGCCCACCTAAAACTAACCCATGCATTAGACTAGGCTTCAAAAGAGTTGGTATCTGACTATCAATAGCAATGATGTTGTTGGGGAACCAGACAGAAAACATTAGCAAATTGGGTTGGACTCTCAACAAATAGTACATATGTATATAAGGATAGGTAGGGGTAATTTTAAAAAATGTGCTGGTTGTTTATATAACTGAGTTTTTTTTAACCTTTTAACTTTTTTTTTTCAGAGAGGAAATATCATAATATGTACAATCACTACTAGAAAATCAACACCTAGTTGATGCAGCTTGTGAAGAGAAGCACTCATTCTTTCATCACATCAGCTCTGTACAGTGCTGCAACAGCAGAAGGAAGAGGGGGGATAGATAACAGGGCAGTAAAATTCTGCATGTTGAGAGAAGGGATTGTTTATATTGCTCTGTTAGATGTTTGAATTAAAAACTGCCAAAATAAGCCACATAAAGGGACAGCCAAGACTGTCTAGATTGTGCTTTCTCATACTTACACTTGGGAAGGGGTGATTAGCTCATCAGTCCCCAACAGATGGTTGCCCAGTCATTCTCAGACATCCAGTGGAGGGGAGCCCACCTACCCTCTAGAGAAATTATTGCACTGTCAAACTGCTCTTGCCCTTATGAAGCTTAAAAAGTAATAAAAATAATAGGAATCATACTTAAACATGGGTCTGTCTGTGCTATAACAATTACTTTCCAGTGATTTTGATAAAATCTCACTGAATCATGTCTTTTGTTTCAGAAGGAGAGAAAAGCATTTCTGGGGCCGGATTGCTAGCCTGACACCCAACCTTCCTCTTTTCTCATCCAGGCTTAGGAACAGCAATGGTGGAGTTAATCTATTTTCCTGTAACTAAAATCTCTTATTACATTTTCTATGTTCTGGAAGAACAGAGAACAGGTCCTTGATTTTCTCATGTCATATCTTTTTTCAGACACTTGAAGGGGGCTATCATGTCTCCCCTCCATCTTCTCTTCTAAAGACTAAACATTCCCGATTCCTTCAATTTGTCTTCATAGGGCTTAGTTTCTAGCTGCTATTGCCTTTTCTGAACCTGTTCCAGCTCAGCGGAATCCTTCTTAAAATGTAACACCCAGAACTGGACAGAATACTTGAGGTGGAGTCTGAACATTATAAAATAAAGAACATAAAATAATAAAAATCTATGGCAAGGAAAGTAACCAGTAAATATCCCCAATGATATTACAATAAAATAAACATAACCTAACCCTAACCATACATAAATTACTTCAGCCACAATGCCACAATTCCTAATGACCACAATCAGCTACCAAGGCCCTCCAGAATAGCTCTGCCTCTGCTTTCTGAAACACCTGTGTTGCAGAGGCCCATCTGATGTTAAGAGAGACTAACTTCTGCTGTTAAACCAGTGTTTCTCAACCTTAGCAACTTTAAGATGTGTGGACTTCAACTCCCAGAATTCCCCAGCCAGCATGCAGCATCCATACATCTTAAAATTGCTGAGGTTGAGAAACGCTGTGTTAAACCACCTCCCTCCCCATCTCACAAAAGGGCAGGAGAAGCAAGAACCTCTCCTGAGATGAGCACTGGAGGAAGAGGAGACGGTTCTGAAGACACAGAATACTGTAAGTAGGAGAGGACCCTATTTCTGAATGCTCCCCTGCACCTACACGATGTGCTTCCCACTTCTAGTGAATGAAAACAGCAAGGGGTGGAAAGCTAAACTCTGTGCTCTGTTATAAGTCAGGAGTTCTGGGTGGTGCTGGTTGCCTTGTCACAATTCAGAAATCTGTTTCCACAATCTGTGTAATACGTTGGTGGGTATTCCGTAACTA
Organism: Liasis olivaceus; assembly: GCA_030867105.1. Classification (NCBI taxonomy): domain Eukaryota; kingdom Metazoa; phylum Chordata; class Lepidosauria; order Squamata; family Pythonidae; genus Liasis; species Liasis olivaceus. The sequence continues at coordinate 156,134,166 of CM061348.1, read as the reverse complement.
CAAATTATGTGGTAACCACTCAAATATACCTGAACTGGTTAGCTGTTGTTATAGGAAAAGGTAATTGTCTTAGTTTGCACACACACAGCCATAATGGAAGGGGGAATCAGTTTCCCATCTCAAGCATGGTAGAGATCTATGTACTGAATTCACCTTGTTGAGGTTAATCACATGGAAAAATCGTAGGGAAAAAATGAAGCTCTATCAATGATCAGGCAGTAAAAGACATGGCAATGACTTCGCCAAGGTCATTATTCACCCATTTACTCAGCAATGGTGGTGCGTTTGGGTAAAGCAGCCAGTAGTGTGGGTGACGTGTGCTTTTCCTTATGGAACAGAATGTCTGCTTTCTGCCCCCATGCCAGAGATGGGCAGCACTGTTAGAGCTTCTGCACTGAGTAGGCCACAGATAGCAAAGGGGCCCCAGGCAACCAATAAGGGAGCAGCCGCAAGGAAGACAAAGCTGCTTTGTGGCCACTTCCTCCTTTTCTCTCCTCCTACTGCCTTCTGGAATAGTGAAGGATCCACCGGCACAGAAGCTCAGTTCAATGCCAGGGTGTGCCTCTGTTGTCCTCTGTCTCAAGCAGCAAAGGACCTCTTGGATAGTGCAGTCCATAAATAATTCTTTGAAAGAAGATCATGTTCCTACTCCGCTAAAAGAAGCATTACTAACACCTTTCAGAAGTGGTCTTCATGGGATTCCTAAATATCTACTGACCATTTCCTAATGTCTTTTTTAAAAGTAAGATAGTAATGATGGTTGCATAAGTGGGCAAACTGATTATTTGGAATTATTCCTACTGGGGATTAGGCCTGATTTAGGGAAAGAAAATGCCTTGGGGAAAGACCTAATCCTGGAATTGAATAAATAATAGGTTGGAAGGGACATAAGAGAACATCTAGTCTGACCCCTGTCTAGTGCAAACATCCTGTATTACCCCATCTTGCCAAATTTCTAACTAGCCTTTCAGTGTTGGAAAGTCCACCACCTTCCAAGGAATCTATTCCATTACTGAACTGCTTTAACTATTAGGAAATTCTTCCTGATGTCTAGGCAAAATCAGTTTCATCATAATTTAAACCTGTTGTCTCTTGTCCTGTCTTCTGGAACAAAACTGAACATTCTTCTCTGTCTTCTTAATAACAACCTTCAGATATCTGAAAATAACTATTATGTCTCCTCACAGTCTTCTTTTTTGCTCTTTTTGTTCCTGTGTAAGCATGCAGGGGTGGTAATTGGCCCAACTTCTGTATTCATTACTTGTTTACTTGCATTTGTTCTTAGGGCTTTACAAGTGGAGTGGGGGGGGATGCAAAATGAGATTTAGGTAGCTTTGCTTTGGGGGATCCTGCCCTCTCCCCATGAGGTGTCCTCTACTGCTTGACTAGTTTTATCAATTTCTATCCCCACATCCCAAGGCACTGTACATATATTCTCCTCACCCTATTTCATCAGCCCCCAAACAACCTTGTGACTTAGAGATGGCTGTGTTCACAAGAAACACTGAACTTAACTACAACCACATTGTACCCTACAATATTATGCAACCCCAGCAGGGTGTTGTGAAGACTCAGACTGGAATAATGAAATAAATAATTAACCATGGTGAACAACCTCAACAAACCCAGCCACTGACCAGATAAAAGTCACTGAGATTTTCCATTACTGAACATGGGCTAGAACCTATTCTCCCAGTCCCCATTATTACTGTTGTTGTTATTATGATTTATATTCTGTCTTTGCTCTAGGAGCTGACAGTGGCATACTTAGCATTGCCTCCTCTACAACCCTGTGAGGTAGGATGGACTGACCCAGTATCTCACAGCAAGCTTCCACGGCTCACCAAGGGCTCAAACCTGGCTCTCCTTAGTCCTAATCCAACATCCTAACTCGCTATCGTTATCAGGACAATACGGTGCTGAATTCGGCAATTATCATCTGTTTATCTAGAAGCAAAAGGGGGGCAAATACAGTTACTAACTTTGCTATTAAAAACGAACCCTGTCCAAAGCAAAGCAAAGCAAAGCAAAGCAAAGCAAAGCAAAGCAAAGCAAAGCAAAGCAGAGCTGAACGAGAGTGTGCGTACACGGACACGACTGGAGCAAAACACTAACGCACTTATGAGCTCTGCTGTGAAAAAGATACGGAATTTGGGCCTCGGGCCAGGAGAAGAGTGTTTTTCTTCCGAACCGAACACAGCAAATAAAGGAATCAGGCATGGCTGGGATGGGGGGGGGGGCGCAGAGGTTACTGGTGAATGACGAGTTACGCCCCCGCGCCAGAGACAGACGTTGCGGGGCCGAGGGGCGCCGGCAGCAGGTCCCCGAGCGCACGAGGCGGCGGCGTCTCACTTCTCGGTCATTCTTAAGTTCGGCCAACACCTCCCCTCAGTTCCGCCAAGGAAGGCGGGCAGGCAGCCCTTTACCTGGCAGTTTCCTTCCCTTCCCTTCCTTTCTCCGCACGTGCAATCCGCGGGCTGGATGCGTAACTGCCGAGCCCCGAGATCGGAGCCATCGGGAGCCTCTTGTTTTTTAAAGTTGCGTCCGGGGAGATCGGCATTATCATCCCAAAGTCCGGAGCAACTTGGCCTTGCTTCGCACCCAGACAAGACGATCCACTAACCACGCCTCGATCCAGCACGGATGTCCCTCTGAAATGAGCCAGGTGGCAGAGAAGGGCGTGGGAAGCCCCGGGCGCGGCGACCGGCCGGCCGCGGCTGGAAGACAGCGAGGTAGCGAGTAAACAGGGCGCCAGGCCCCGGGCTTGCAGAACTTGCCTCGGTCGGTCTTCTCGCCGCACGCTCTTCCATTTCGGCGGACATGAGCGGCTGGGCAGGACTGGCCGGGCTCCTTCTGGCTGTGGCTGGAGCGCAGAAGCAGCTGCTGCAGCCGCCGAAGGCGCCGCGGAGCAGCCTCCGTCCTGCCGCCGCAGAACACGCCGCTCAGTTCGACCACATCTACGCGGGGACGGTCAACCGAGGCGCGGAGCGGCTCTACTCTTTCAACTACACCAGTAAGCCGGGCCAGGTAAGGCTGAGCTCGCCTGGTCTTCCGCGGCACGCGGCCGCCCGGCGGGGACTAGTCCGGCAGCGCGGGCGGGCGGGTGGGCTCACTCGGGCAGGTGCGCGGGCTGGAGCCCTCGAACGCGGTCCAGCTCGGGGGGTGGGCTTGCGGGAGAGGGAGGGTTGGGGAGGGTCGGCTCGCAGGTTCACGTGGCGAGGCAGGAGGAGACCTCCGAGCGGCCAGTGCTGACGACCAGCGACCGAGCGAGAAGGCCTGCTGCAGGGCTCAGAGGATGGGGAAGGTAGACGAGAGACAAGGCCTAGCGATTCTGAATTGAAAAAGCAATCCGGTTGTTCATTCATTATCGTTGTAAAAGCCCTCCTCTGTTTTGGCAGTTTCCTAGGAGCTGGCTATTTTTCTAAACTTGTTTTTTTTGCCTGATTGTTTCTGCAAATAAAACTCCCATTTAAACAAACTTCAGAAACACCTGTCCCTTCTGAGTCATGCCAAATGCTTCTATTGCTTCCTTGAGATAATGTTAGAGTGCATGTTATCATGGAATTACATAACAGTGAACCCCTCATTGGTAATTTGCGGTTATTATTCCATCCCATCACACTGTTTTCTTTTGGGATAAGCAGTGTTATTCAAAGTGCAGGAAAAGAAAAGGTGCTAATAAGAGATTAAATTCAGGAAATAAGGGAACAGAAAATTGAACTAATTGAGTTTACACCAATTGCCAGTCGCTCTACTTCTGGGTAGCTTTCTGTCCTCCTCATCGACTGTCTTTGTTTCCATTATAGCTATAATGACTTCATGCTTTTTATATAATGACTTCATTCTTTTTCTTCTCTAAACTTCTAACCGGTCTCTTTTTGAAGCTCTTATCAACTCTGTCCAACTGGGGTGCTCAGGCTTCCTCCTGAGTACCATTCACTTTCCTTTCTTACATTAGTTTTGCAGTTTGATTCTCATTCATTCTCTCTACGTGACCAAACCACCTCAATGTATTTCTGTCACTTGGGCAGTGTTGGGCTTCAGGGTTGACAACCAGTATGCACCAGTATATATACACCATATACACCAGTATACTTCTTTCACATCTGTCGCTTACTTTTCCATTCAGTCACATTCATTCATCACCCATTCATTCTTGACTCTTCCTGTTTTACAATATACCCTTAAATAACCCATTCCCATTGCATTCAGTGTAAACAGGTAGTCCTCGACTTATGAGCATTCGATCAGTGACCGTTCGAAGTTACAGCAGTGCTGAAAAAGGAGGCTTAGAACCAGTCCTCAAAGTTGCGGCCATCTCAACACCCCCATGGTCATGTGATCGTGATCTGGATGCTTGGCAGCCCATTCGCACTTATCATCAGTTGCCAAGTGCTCTGCAATCACATGATTTCCATTTGCAGCCTTTTATGCAGGCTTCCTCAGAAAGTCAAAGGGGAAGCCAGTAGGGAAGATCGCAAGTCCCCCCTACCTGTGCACCCTCCCCCAGCCACTCTATGCTCATGCCATACTAGCCACTTGCACACTTCCATGCACCTTCCCTGACTTGTGCCACACCCCCACACACCCTCCCCCACCCCCCTGCCCACCCTCTAGCTCTCTTCCCCACCAGCAGCCACTTACCTGCCTATGGGCCTGGGTCTTGCAACGTCCTGCTGGCTCCCCCACTGGCTTTGGTTGTGGGAAGCTAGCAGGAAGTTGCCTTGCCTAACGACCATAGGAATCAGTTAACGACGGCAGCCGGGACTGCAGGGATTGCCGTCACTAAGCAAAGCAGTCACACTTTATGGCTGTATCACTTAGCGATAGAAATTCCGGTCCCAATTGCCATCATAAGTTGAGGACTACCTGTACTTTTATTTCTCCTGATATACCCAACTCTCACTTCTATATAAAAAAAAGGGCAAAGCATATGACATGTTTCCTTATTTTGATACACATTCATTCTTTGCAACAATTTTCATATTAACCACTTCCTTTTTATCAGCATTTGTAAAATGTCTTCATTGATTTTCTCATACTGTGACTGAGGGAGATAAACTCATCTACTTGTTCTTGTTTCTGCCATGAATGTACAACTTGCCACTATTCAGCTGGACTCTGCCTTCCTATAATCAAATCCACTACTCCATGTTTTGTGCTCTAAGTTGATAGAGAACAGCTTTGGCCGCCTTCTGTGTGACATTGCTCAGTACATAATCAGTTCCCTCAATCTCTCCTTGTAAGATTTACTTTCAGGTTTCCTGGTCATTGGATCCAGTCCAGTTTCTCCGAATCCTTCTTAAGGTGTGATGTCCAGATTGGATGCTGTTCCCCAAATACTGTGGAGAGTAGAACTATTGCTCCCTGTGATGTAGAACTGTACTTCCATGGATGCAGTCTAAATTTGCATCTGCATTTTTTTCAGCTGCATTATACATGATTTATGGCCAACTGCAGTTCTGTGTAAGGTAGGCTGGTTGCTATCAAGAGACAAAGCTTTCAGAGCCAAATCCTGTTTACCAATAAATAGCAATACAAAAACTGTGATCTCTCTCCCTATGGAAGAAGGCAGGTATATATGTAGATGATAGATAGATAGACAGATATTGAACTACTAAATTTACATGATCATTTACATGATTTCCTTCAATTTTTTTCCAAGTTTTTTTTAATATAATTTTATTAAGAATTTAAATTACAGTGGTAAAAACTAATGCAAACTAAACTTAGAGAAAGAGAAGAGAATGGAAAGAAAGAATAAAAAGTGCAGAAAATGAAAAAGAAGAAAAAGAAAAGAGAGAATATAATAAAGAAAAAGAAAAGAAATATATGAAGAAGTGACTTCCAACCTTCATAGCAACAAGTATAAACAAATTTAATAACTCTTCGCCCCATATAAGGTTAAACAGATATCTCTTCATCCCATATCCCATTCATTATCTATAAGTAAATCCATAAAGCATCAAGTTTTCAATCCTTAAAGGTTACCAGTACATTGCAAAAAAAACAAAAACAAAACCCAAGTCTTACTTTAAACTTGATCAAATAAACCAACTGTCAGAACCTGCATCACCCAACTATTGTTTTACATTGTATTGCATTCGATCGGTGTTGGATTGATTTGTTTCTGCCAATTGTAACTAAGGGGGGGGGGGTTGCAGTTAAAGGTTGTAATAGGAGTAGTAAAGGGAGGTGGGAAGGAGCTTAACCATATATGGGCAACTCAGACTGGCCTGATTGCCGGCAAGGCAGCTGGGGGACCAAAGAGCCAGGAAGGAGCTCGGGTAGGAGGGGGAGGAAGGAAAGAGGTCACCACCAGGTGAAGAGGAATCTAGATGCAAGGCAATAAGGGGAGGGGGGATAAATAGAGGGAAGTTTACCCAAGGCTTTAGTTTTAGCAGTGTTCTGTTTGCAAGCTACATGTACCACATAATAAAGAAGTATTTTTCTGAACCAAGCCTGGTTGCATGAGAATGCTTCTGAATTGGGTTTTGGACATTGTGGACTTGACACCAACTTTATATTCCATCCTTTTGCTTCTAACAGTCTTAAACTTTCGCAGAGCCATCTTCAGTTTGCCATAACTTCCCCGGAAGCAGTTTTTTTTCCAAGTTGTGATTCAATTTTTAACAATGAATTCAGCCTCGACCTTATGGAGACATGTCTGGTTTTGCCTGTTTGTTGATATAAAGCTAATTCAAAGGCTGAAAGTTGACAGATTTCATTAAGCCAAGATTTAGAGTTGGGGCTAAGCCGCTCTTCCACGAATCACCTTTTTTTGCCACAGTCCAAGCATGATATATCCAAAGTTCTTCATTGATTGCAAAATGCCAGGGTTTGGGGATGTAATTTAACAACATATTGACATATTTAACATTTGGCTGCTTTTGAAGAACCTGGGTCACCATAGCAATACTATCTAACCAGATGGAATTACAAGCAGACAAGCCTGTAACATATGTACCAAATTTCCTTCAAATTTATTACAACTCTAACATAAAAACAATGGGAGCCAACCTTTTTTAAACATTCTCTGAGGACTCCAAGAGATAGTCCCTAAAGAGAACTAGACATGTTTTTAATCTGTAAGAAATATACCTACTATTTTTTAATACCTGAAGCCATTGATTGGGTAGTATAGTACCATTATTCCAAATTGCTTGATTATTCAAAATTATTTTTGAAATCTTTTTAAATTGTTGGTTTAGTTTCCATAAACACCAGAGGCCATCTTAAAAACCTCTGGTGTTTCTGAAGCTGCAAGTGCTACAATGCCAAACCATGTAGATAGTGTTTTATCTGTATCTATTGCCATTCAGCCTTTCTAGGTAAATTATATTTTTCATGAAGAATTTCAAAAGTTTTAAAAGTATTGTTATTTAATAACCGGTGAAGTGTAACAATTCCATTATGATTCCATGATTTCCAGAAGTACAAATGACTCCAAATTCTGCACAGAGGTGAGGCGTACCTTTTGCCTTATATGTGTAATGTCTTAATAAGTCTTTATCTTCTCTCTGTGGAGAGCATCCTGGCTTACTCCCATCAGAATAGGGTTAAAGTGGAAGTACCATTGTGGATATTCTGAACAGGATAGAATATAGGCTAATGTAGGTATTCACTGACGGAGTCTCCTTGCTGATTCTGTCTCTACACAGGTGGATGTGCTCCGTGTTACCGTAAAGAGTGACTCTGAAGATGATCAGTACCCTGTCTTGTTTGTAGTTCGGCAGCAAAAGGGGGTGCTGTCCTGGCAGCTCCCCCTCATTTTTCATGGGCTGTAAGTAATTGCTTCCCACCATAAGATGTTTATCTCTGTCCTGTTTAGTTTTACTCATGTCACCTTCTTCCCTCAAATTCCTCCTAAAAAGATTTTTTAAAAGGGAGCTTTTTACCATCTACCTGCTACAGAAGCTTCCTTCATTTTTTTCACTACACTGCATTTTACTCCATGGCATATTTATTCTTTATCGTATGGAGGGTTGAGATTGAGTTAAAATGTGTAGCGATAAGGATGGATGGTAAGTTAAAAAGTAATTCAGTATTGCCTGTTAAATCCTTCCTTTATTTGTATTTCATTGACTTCCTCATAGCTTTTTGAAGTAGATATTAATTTCAGATCAGACAACTATTTTCACATTTTTATGTATCATTCTTTTATAATAATATTGCATTCCTTATAATATTGTGCATTACTTTAGGCTGTCACTCAAGTAAATATGCCTAAATAGTATTAATTTTTTCAGCCTTTTCTCTGCTAAAAAGTTATGTGAAATATATTTTGGATGTGTGAAAACTGTTTTGCTTTTGGTGTTTTGTAAAACAGACGTGCACAGCTCAAAATAGCTGGAAAAATATTTTTACTATAAATTAACCTCTTTATATGCTATACTTACTTTGCTAAATTTATACATGTATACGTTAAAATGAACCCAAACTAGCTTGCAGTAAAGTACAGATGTAATATGATTGAAACAACAGGAGTAATGAAACAGATGGGAACAATAAAATTGTTTCAGCAGAGTCAAGATAAGAATCTACTGTCTAGTCCCGCTTAGTAATTAACAAACTGTTTTGAATAAACTAGTTTTCAGACTATCTTCCTGTGATAATCTAGTTTGGAGTCTAGCAGAAGGATATTCAATTTTTCCAATATTTTATATTTGATCTGTCAGGGTAATTTCAGTCTTGTCGAAAACATAATCTCTTGAGCAAATAAACCTCTAACCAACAACTTTAATTTAATGCCCTTCCACAACTGCTTTCATACTTCTACTGCTTCACTTTGGAAATAAAAGAAATGAATATCATCGTTGGCACTTAATTCCAAATGGTTTTAGGTAGCTGTTGGAGAACAAAACGAAAACCTTTATTGTAGATTGGTATGGTGGAATAGGAATTTGTTTTAGCTTTCTGGAATCAGCTGTCTATATTAGAACAGAAACCTGCATGTCCCCAGTCAAGAGATCTGTCAAGAAGAATATTATGTTTGATTATGCCATTACCTGGTGAGATCCAGGAGAATAAACAGGGATTCTTATTTCTGATGGAAATTGTTCCTCAGAATAACCAAAGTAGTTGCAATGCCAAATCCAGGCTTAAAACCTGGATTCCATTTCAGCCTTTTTTCATTCAATACTCTTTTTAATGGTGAAATTAAAAAAAAAAAGCTACAGAAAAAACATAATGATTATACAGTGAAGAAAGAACACCTAGATATATTATAGTGATTAAAATAAATCCCTTTTTAAACATTCTTTGAGGGGTACAATAAATATGAAATAATATTTTCTGATGCATTAATTACATTTTTTAATTCATAATATATTTTATATTTTTTAGCACCTGGACCCTTGATTCTCCAAGATTGGATATTCCAATTCATCATTCTGAATTCAAATACATAACTAACTTTAATTTTACTTTTTAATTCCTTGTAAAATTGAATTGTTGGTTTCTTTCAAGCACTGCATCTTTTAATTAATCTTTTAATTTGCAAGTACCTCAAAGGCTGCTAGCATATCAGGGCCATATTGTTTGATTAATTCCTCTTTCAATTTTATATATATACACACACACACACATTGCTAAGCAAATACTGTAGATAAATCATACTCAACACACAAACTCTCAAAATCTTTTATAGAGCCATTAGAAATCAGCTGAGTAAAAGTACTGATCCCTTGTTTAGCCCAAGCATTCCAATAAAACATCTTTCCCTGCTATTTTCAAATTTGGGTTATTCCATAGCATCAATATAATTTAGTTTATAACAGTATAATTTCATAATGTCAATGTGATTCAGGATCAAAATGTAACTGCTTACCTATTAGTAACCAAATATGCCTAGCAACTCTCATGGCTGGAAGCAAAGATCCCTATCTAGTATACTGTACCTTAAAGTGTGTCAGAATTTCCAGGGTTTTAAATCCTTGCTCTTTGCATTGGCCCAAAGAGAAGAATACTCATAAAATGTTTTGTTCAGTAGTGCTTTGTTTAGCGACTGTCTGTTTGTTTAGCCTTGAAAAGTGGGACAGTGTCAGACATGGTTAGTACTTGGGTGGGAGAGCAATAGGAAATCCCAGGGCTGTGCTCTAAACTGGGAAGTCAAAAAACAGCTTGGAAAAAACAATAGGAAACCATTTCTGTATTGTGGCCAAGGATATTGCACGGACATGTCCATAAAGTCACCAGGAGTTGAAGTCAGCTTGAAGATTTCTCTCTTTACCTTGCATTCTGTTCTCTTGGCCAAATTCAAATACAGGACATGGATCAAAGACTGACGTGGTGCTGGATAGACTTCAAAGAGACAGGTCACCAGCAATCGGGAATTGAAGCAGAAAAGTCAATAGGCAGATAATGTGATATAAACAGGGTTGGTCAAAGGATTTCAGAGGAGGTAGATAACAGAAGACAGGAGAAGGAGACAAAAGGCATGTCAGACCTATGGTCAGGAAGTTGGTCAGGCTAAGAAGCTAACTTGGATGTCAATGCCGTGCACTGATTATATTCAGAGTACTGTAGTACTAAAGGCCAGAAGGTACTCTTCACCCATAAAGCTGGAACTGCCTGATGCCTGAAAGAATAGAGCACATTGTGACACAACATACTGACTCCTAGTTTGTGACATATCCCAGACACACAGTAACACTTCTTCGCTGAATGAAGAAACTATTTTTATCTCCCCCATCTGTTTTAAATGGCAATCTGTTTTATACCATGACATAAATATTTCGATGAAGTTCTCTTTATTTAGATGATATTTCATGGAGTCTGTGGAGCTGTGAGTGCAGGCACCTGCAGGGCCCTCAAAGGTTTGTCTGGCCCTGACCTCGCTGTCCTTTAGAGAAACTCTAAAAAACTGGTTTTTCAAACAGGCCAAAGGCCAGGTTGATTTATGATCCTAACTGGTGGAGGATGGATAATTAGTATTTAAGTGTATATTTTTCTCGGAAGCACTGTACTGAACAGAGTGGGTTTTTTTTATGCTGATTTTATTCTGAATGTTGGTTATGGTTTTCAGATTTGGTGGGAGGGATGGATGGATAGTAGGGCAAGTTAGAAAATTATATATACATAAGCATACAGAAAAGATAAAATTGGAACAAAAACCTGAGATGGAGGAGGATGCAGTGTTTCTGTACAAAACTTTCTCTTGAGATTCTTCTTTAGTCTTTCAAGACTAAAGTTTTGCATCCCTTTCCAAAAACAACTGATTTTGCTGTGTTCCCTCCTGAGCCATGCTGGTTCTTTCAAGAGCACCTTTCAAAACTACTTTTCCGACCTTCTGTTTCAAGGTTGGGTACCATATGCTCCATGATGCACCCAAATCATCTTCACAAGGAAGTGGAGTCCATTGTGCACAACAGGAGAAAGAGAAGACATCACACACAAACAGTACATGCTGTGCCTGCCCTATAAACCAACCAGGTGTCCCATTTTCTCATTCCTGTTTTCATGGTAGTGGCCTTGAGATTCATCCTTCCTCAAGGGGAAAGGTCATGGTCACTCTTGTGAATTGGGTGGCCATAAAAATCAGATGGACGGACGGACGAACGAACATTCCAGCTCCTCCACTTGCTTTTGCCCCTCATTTTTCTTTCATATCTTCTCCCCCTAACCAGAAGGTGCCACAACATAGTGGTGTCCTTCAAAGCTGCCCTGGTAATTCCCTGACTACAGCTGAACATCCAAAGCCAAATCTGGATCGGTCATGGCACATGCTGCTTTCACTCAGCCTTTCTAATTAAAGCTGCAGATCTGTCACGATGCAAGATTTCTGTTCTCCCTGGCTGTTGGCTATGCACATAAACTGCTTTAGGGCATTGTTTGTCTCCCTTTACTTACAGAAAGATACTTATATCCAGGAGTGGAACATCCATTCTCTCCCCTCTTCCTCTTAGGAAAAGCCTATTTTTCTCCTTACTTCTTCTTCACTTTCCCCTGTTCCAGACCTTTTCTCAGCCTCTTGGTCCTTTCTGCTTTTATCTTCATAGTCCTCTCTTTGCCACTATTCTTCCTCCTTTGCCCTACACATGCCATCTTTCTTCTCATTTGTATTTTCCACTCTATCAGCTCCTCCTCCTCCTCCTCTGCTCCCTGCAATGATATTAGCTCTCCTCCACACCAACAATGACTTTACTTTTTCTAACTGGAAGCTGCTGCTGTTTCTTCCTCTCCTTCCTTCCTCTTGTTTCCTTTGCTTTTTCATCCGCTGTCCTTCCCTTTTCCCTCCCTCTCCTTTTTCCTCGTTCATATCTCTTCTTCTTTGGAGAATTGGTTTACCTGTGAAGAGTTTGAATCCCTTATTGGTACACTGCATGATCTTGCTGCTAAAACACTTCCTTATTTTTCAGATAAATAAACTGCCCTGGAAATACTGAGTTTTTCAGTATACTGAATGCGACTCCTGCATGACTCCATAGAATATCTGCAGCATATGCTTGAACCTGCCTTTCTTTGCAGGAGTCTTGCTCTGGCTCTCTAAGGCTGTCAATTCACCATTCTAGACTGCACGGATCTTTTACGTCATAGGGAGTCTTCGGGATATTTTTGGTGTGGCAAGCTGACCACACTGTTGCATCAGTCATTGCTGACATTGTTTTGAGTGTAAAACAGATGGTTGGAGTCTTAATTGGGTAGAGCAGCAGTGCTTCAGAATCCAGGTACTCCTCCCAGCCCTCTTGACTTGCCTTATTGTATCACTTCCAGAACTATTTCATCTCTTCTGTTTGATACTCCCACAAAAAACGATTTACTATTGTTGCTTCAATAATTCTGGTCTCAACTGTTCTTTTGTGTAGGGTATGGAAATTAGGGTGCTGGCCATATAGTTCCATGGACTACATGCAACTTAAAGACTCAGACTTCCCAGAATGCCATATGATGGACCATTTTCCTTGTATGTGAAGATGAACAGATTTTGTTTTTGTGTTGGCAGTTATCAAAGAAGCTACAACTACACAGAAGTTAGCCGTACCCTCTGCCCGTCGGAGTCTGTACCTGAGAATGGATCTTCAGAGCAGATTGTATTTATAAATGTAGCTTCCATGGCTCCTTATAATGCCCACTATCTACTGCATGTTACCAGGATTAAGAACTTCCAACTTGGGTGAGTGGTTGGTAAAATACATTTGAAAATGTCTGTCCTTTGGTATCTAAGTAACAATTGATGTCAAGTATATCGCCATCTTCAGGCCAATGCAGAAAAAGATGAAAAGAGAAGGAAGAACATGCCATCAGCCCTGCTGAAAAACCAGTTGATCTTTAATTAATAATTAGTATTTTTAGAACTAGTGGCTGTATGTGCTATTCTTTTCTTACCATCCCCACCCTCTTTTCCTTCTTTGTCACATTTTTAGACTTTGAATTCAATTAAAAATGGCCAAATGTTTTGCCAGTCACATTCAAAATACAACATTTCGGTGTTCTTGTCAGCGTTTTCATGACATTTCATGGGACCTTATATGAGAATGCTGCAGTCTTGTGAGGTTTCAGTCTATATTTTTAAATTATTTTTTCTTTGTTTATGCTTAATTATTAATAAAACAAAGATCAAGTGAACCATACAATATAAACAAAAGTACAATGAAAGTTTAGGTATACTATATCTTGAACATTTTAATTATTTTCCTTTCATATGATTTATAATTTAAAAAGGTGTTCAGTGGATACAAATTGAGTTAGCAGTGAACTTTTAATCTGTTAAGGCAATGCCATTTCTCTTTGATATTAAAAAAAGAAATTAGTATCTGGTATCCCAAATCCATATTTAAAGTTAACCTTAGAAGTTTGAAAATTTTAAAACCATTTCTGGCTTTTGATATTTTCCCTCTCTTTCCATTCCTGGATTACCCAGGTTTTAAGTCCAATAAATATGATCAGGACAAAGGATTTTATAAGAATAGAGACATGAGTATTGATGGGAAATCTGTGCTTCCTAAATATATCCTCCTGAAGAATTGGTCACAAGTTCCAATTGGTTTTAAATGAGGAGTGCAGTATAATTTCTTTTTTAGCTTATGCAGTCTTCACAATGTTTGAAGACTGATTTTAAACAGTATGGCTGTAGTCTAAAGAAACAATTTTAGTGAGTCTTCATCATGGTAAGTCCATAAATGAATTGCTAAATCTTTACAGACCAGTGTTTCTTAAACTATATTCCATGGTTTGCCAAACAACACAACACAACACAAATGTTGTGCTCAGTTGATCACAAGATCCAAGAGCATATTTTTGGTAGGTTTTGCATCCTTTCCAATTTTACTAGCAAAACATATAGAGGAGGTGTAGACAGATTTCTAGACCTCAGAAACAGTCATGGAAAAAAATCACTAGATCTTTAAAGGAACGTTCACAAAGAATATGAGCTGTTAAGAAAATAGGCACAGAAAGTGTCGCTATCTTTTTTGCCCCAGTGTATCTTTGTGTTAGGAGGACTATCAGCACTCACCACAACCAAAACCAGATTTTGAAATAGACTACGCATTATGCTGACTCTTAAGACTTTCTGAAAGAAATCTTGCTCAAGACGTTAATAAAATAGCCTGTCATGCACATATAAGCACATCTATTCCATTTAGGTTTATAACTGATGTATTAAATGTACAGGAAAATAAAGAATATTATTAAAACATGCTATTATTAAAAAGCTGCTATTATTGCAGCTTTCCATCCACTTTTTTTTAAAGAAGCAGTCACATATCTTCATTTAACAAATACAGTTCTTGAAATATTTAAGAAATGCTGTTCTAGACTCTTTGAGAAATTCTGCTCAAACTGGTTATTATAACAATTTCTAGTGTTGAAATCCACTTAAATTCATGTTGGTTGAAAGTTTTGAAAAATAGGAAAAATATTCAGCAACCTAATGAATCTAATAAGGCTTTTTAATCTATTTTTCCAAGCACTCATAAAACAATGCATTGTAACAAAAAAGTTCAGCTTCTTTTCATCAGTTTCTGGATTTTATATTTCAAAACATTGGAAAACTAAAATATTTTTTTTCTTTGGATCACTGTATCAGAAAAAGCATTGGCTGAAAAATTAACACAACCCCATCTTTAAGCATCCTTTAGTTAAGGATTGTTCTTCTCAGATTTGATTTCCATGTTTAAGTATATAACAGAATAATTCTCAGTGGATTATCTCTATCTATACAAATATGTTTTGGGACATAAATGCTAAATATCAATGTTTAAAGTGTTGTTCTTTTTCCTTAAGATTATAAATGATAAATGATAAATATATACTCCCAAAGTGTTCGTTTATGTATCATTTTGTTTTTGTTCTTATGCTGTTATTTTCAGGATTTGGTCATGCATTTGCTTAAATAAAAATAAAAAAGCAAAAACACCTCCACATTTTAAAAATTCCCAATGGGAACCATGGGAGGCCACAGTTAAGCACACCTTTTTTACTTATCACAAACATCTAGAGCTAAGAACTCCAAAGAAGCAGTCGCATTAGGTTCATCAATCTAGACCATGAGCAATATTACAAACAGCAAAGGCTTCTTGCTAAAAATGTTAGCTTTCTATAATATATGCTGAGAAACATATGCAAATATATGTAAAGAAAGCAACATCCAGCTAACACATGGCGTGCAAGCCCCCCCCCCCCCCGCCCCGTTTCAGCAGCTTGTTGGCTGCACCACCCAGCACCTCTCAGCTTTCCCTGTCTGCCTGATTCCACCCACTGCTATTTTTCCTGCCCATACCTTCAGTTTTGGATTCCTTTGCCTGCTAGTTCGTGGGCTTCCCCTCACCTTTTCCCCTCACTCAATTCTGGGCACTAATTCTGCAGGCATCCAATTCTGGGCACCATTCTTAAGAAGAATTTGGGCCAATTGGAGCAGGTTCCGAGAAGGCCAATGCGGATTATCAAGGAATTAGAAAGTAGTTACAAAGTTGGTCCTTTGAAAAGAGAGTGAAGGAGTTAGGAATGTTCAGTTTTGAGAAGAGAAGACTTGAAGGTTGTGTGTGTGGGGGGGGTTGAATACAATTTTTTTTTTTTTGTCTGCGCTCAGTCATTACTGACCCTGCAGTGACTGCCTGGACGAGTCCTTGCATTTTTCATGCTTGGACGAATCCTTGCAGTTTTCGAGGCAATTGTTTTTCGGAAGTGGTTTGCCAGAGCCTCCTTCCTAGAGCAGAGCCCAGCTGGCGAGCGCAGGAGGCGGGGTTTCCGTTGCTTCGCACCCTTTTCGGGCGAGCGCGGTTTCGCGCTTACCGGCAACTGGTCCCGTCTCTCTGTGCAAGGTGCTGCCAGCATTTTTCCTCCTACCGGAGTGAGAGTACCCATTGATCTACTCACGTGAGTTTTCGACCTGTTGGGTTGACAGGAGCTGGGAAGGAAACAGGAGCTCACCCTGTTAATGCGAAGGCTGGACTCGAACCGCCGAAGCGTCAGCCATTTCTGGCCGGCAACTTTCAGCATCCTGAAGGGTTGTCACCAAGATGGTATCACTCCAGGTTGCAGAATGGGGACAACTATTGTTAGCACAGCAATGAAATCTGCAGTTATTTGCATTTCTCTCATACCTTTGTTTTCAATAACTCAATATTCAGAGCAATGTAAGAAGTTATTATCAGTGGGGGAACTTTGTATCAGATAAATATGATATAAATCTTTTTTAATTAATGGATTCCTAGTAACTTCAAAGGAACACAGATTAAAAAATTCTCTACCCTATGACCTTCTCTTTAAGTAGGCAGAAGAATTTTCACAGAATGGTTTGATACTGTGCTAATGTTTTGCAAGTTTTTGAAGAATTGGTTTAAGACTAGTGTTACTAGGTATGTTTTATTTTTAGTATTTGAATTCTTTTAATGCAGCTGAGAATTGCTAGCTGAAAACCACAGGTGCATGGCTGGTGTCATTGTAGTTTATGTCTGTATCGAGCACTGCAACATTTTTGTTCTTTCTCACAAAAATGTTTTGCAGTGATTTTACATTCCCCTCCAAATCATTTCTCTGTATCGGAATCCTTCTGTTACTGTTTTTCTGCAGACTAATTTTAAAAAAATTCTCTAGTTTATAAATTGTTGATGATGAAGTTCAGTGACTTCTGACTCTTTGTGACCTGGTAGATATCATTTGGCCAGGATCGTCCATCCTAACTGCTTTTTTGAGTTCTTATAAAACTCAAGCTTGTGTCATCAGTGAAAGTATCTAGCTACCTTCTCTACTTTTGGTCTTTTTTTCAATTGTCTGATTTTTTCAAGCATCAGGATCTTTTCTGATGACTGCTGCCCTTGTTTTATGTATCCAAAGTATTTAAGTTTTAGCTTCATTATTAGTCTTTCCAGTAAGCAATCTGGTTTCATCTGGTATTGAATAATTTGTTCTTCTTGCAGTACAAGGTATTCTCAACAATTTTCTCCAGCATCAATATTCAAAGCATCCATTTTTCTTTGTTCATATTTTCATGGTCCAGTTTTCACAGCCATATGTTACAACTGGGAAAACTATGGTCCTGACAATATCTACTTTGGTTATCAGT
Source organism: Liasis olivaceus (assembly GCA_030867105.1). Lineage (NCBI taxonomy): Eukaryota > Metazoa > Chordata > Lepidosauria > Squamata > Pythonidae > Liasis > Liasis olivaceus. The sequence continues at coordinate 156,116,660 of CM061348.1, read as the reverse complement.
GTTGACATCTCTGCTGTTTAATATTTTGTATAGACCTGCACCAAGTAACAGACATCTGTTTCATGGCTAAAGTCATCATCCCTGTGAATTTTTGAGCCTAGGAAGATAAAGTTCTTACTATTCCAACTTCTCCTATTTGCACTGAATTATGTTTTCCTCACTTCTACCCATCAGAGTAGTATCATCAGCATATCAGATGTTGTTGAATTTTGTCCCAGCAGTTTTAATTCCTACTTCTATTTCTTTTAGTTCAACATTCTCATTATGTATTCTGCATATAAGCTAACTAAGTAAAGTGACGATGTACAACCTAGATATCCTCCTTTCCCAATTTTGCCTGCTTGGTTGCTCCATATTCCGTTCTAGCTGTTGCTTCCTGGCCATCATACTTCAATAGGCAGAGAAGGTAGCCCAGTACACTGATGTTTTCAAAGACTGTCCATAATTTGTTGTGGTCTACACAGTCAAAAGCCATAGTCTCATCAATAAGGCAAAAACAGACGTACCTTTGGAACTCCACCACCTTTTCCTTATAATTACATACATAGAAGAGAACCAGATAATTGAACTCTCGCTAATATGTACGAGAAATTCAACAATAGACAAAAGAATTTTTGCTAATTCCTAATTCCAAAATGATCCATGTCTTTATTTGTCATATGAGTGAAGCTAATTTGGAAAAACAAAGCCAGCTGTGGATATGTAATGAGATTTTCCTCCACCTCAAACAGTTTCTAACTGCTGTCTATCTGTATGTTTCATATTTTATTCTGATATCTGAGCAAATTTCCTTTTTTTCCTAGTACGGACACTGCTTTTAAGTTCACTGCCAGCCCTTCCCAACCACAGGTAAGTAATAATAATTATGTATGTTAGTGGATAAATATATCTTTTCAAAATTTAGTTAAAATCCAACATGTTAGAATATTATTTTTGGCTATTTATTAAAATAAGACACATTTGCCCTGTGTTATAAGTCTCAGGGAAGAATGGAGCTAAACCAAAAAAAACCCCCAACAGCTATTAATAAAAAAGCTTCATCATTATAAAATCAATGCTAATACATAGGTTAAAACTTATGTATTAGAAACCTGCAATAAGACCGAATGTTTGTATAAATAGCCAGATCTTTACTTTACACTGGAAGGAAAATAGTAAAATCCAATATGAAAATAAAAATCAATAAAACGAAAGTGGACCATTTTGGGCCCTCAGAACGCTTCACACGCCTGATCTGGCCCTTGGTTTTGTACCCCTGAAGGTATCTTTTAAATTGTACAGCAGTTAAGTGAGGGGGACAGGTTTGATAACTCTGTCAGGACAACATTGAGCATTATAATGGTATAGTGGGAAACAGGAAAATATTTCCTTAATTAAGTGCAAATTTAAAGTGTGGTTCTGGCATCTCTCCCAAGCCATTAGAGATATAATCGTTTTTATTTATATATTTATTTATTTGTCATATTTATATGGCCACCCATCTCACAAACAAGTGACTCTGCGCAGTGTACAACAAAGCTAAAAACAATATAAAAACAACTATTAATATTATTAAAAACTTTAAAATCATAAAAGGCACAAAAATAAAAAAATATTAGGTGAAGAGCAGATGTTAATTACACTGGAGCCATCTCAATATTTCACCAGTCCCATACACGCTTTCATAGGGCCTTTGATGGCTAATAGTGGGTCGTTGTGGAGTTTGGGCTGCTATTGGTTGAGGGATTATTTATTGATTGTTTTTATGGAATTAATTTTTGGTTGGGATTTGGGTTTTATAGTGTTTGAAAACCACCTGGATTATTTGATATATAGTCATAAAATGAATGTATCCATAAATAAGTATTCATATACAAAAGGGATAGGACCATTGTGCTAGATCCATCCTTCAGTCTCCAGCCTTGCTGACTGAGCAGAAAGACCTGAATGAATGGGAAGCTCTACTTGAGTTTGCTTGAATAAAACAGGACTCTGATCAACCATGTGGAGAGCTCTACCGACATTTAAATAAAACCATATACAGCTCCACTTTACACATTACCACTCAACAGGGCAAGTTCAGGTGCAGACTCAGAAGCATGATGGCATCAGCATGAATATCTCTGATAAATGGGGCTTACCCATATTTAAAGGATATCCTTATGGCAGAAAGGATCCTAAAAGTATTTTCTCCCTTCATAGTACCTTTTGTACAAGTTCCCTCCTGATGTGGATTCTGTCATTGTCAGAGTGATTTCTGAGACAATCTATCCCTGCTCTGTGGTCTCCATCCAAGATATTGTGGTAAGTCCTCCACTTGAATATTGGCTGTAGTTTGTCTTTGCTTATTATTGCTGTTCAATAATAATATTTAATGTAAGATGCAAATCCGCATCAGATCTGCATTCTGAATCAAATTGGGCTGATTCAAACAGATTTGAGCTGCCTTCAAAGCAGATAGATTCCAAGTCTGCACCCTCCTAAAATTGTTTGTGTTCACTTAGGCCAGAAAGAGAAAAACAGTATGTCTGAAAACTGATTCATTTCTTGTGAACCTCTCCAAATAAGACAAACATCCAGATCAGAGAGGAGGATTAAGTGGACTCAGTGTGGCTCATACTGGGAGCCACTGAAGAGCTCTGTGGTGTAATGAAACATGGGAATAAAGTTGAAGGTCCAGAACAGCTTGAATGGCCCTGTTCTGAACTAGGATCGAGAGAGGGAGAGAATCGGAAATGCCTGCCGGGAGTCTGTTACAATAATCAGATATACAGAAACAGAGGTAGCCGTCTAATCAGCTTCTTGATCTATTTCAGTGTCCAGTTTATGATTTGGATTATAATGTGGAATTTAATGGAGTTTACCAATCCATGACAAAGCAGGCAGCCCTCACTGTGCAGGTGAGTGGATGGTGCCATCTACTGTATCCAGTCTGTTCTTGATGGAGGGGGCAGCTGGGCTAGGCACGGTTGTCTGCAGTCAGTGGTGTGGAGGGATGGAGATATTTTGGAAGATGGAGGCTAGGCTGGGAAGGTCTGTCCATGCTTGGGGAGAAGAGCATGGGGGAACTGGGGAGCATAGGAGACAGCAGGCAATACTGGGCACAGCAGAGGTTGGCTGCAGGCAGGTGGGGAATGACTAAGAGGTATGGGAGAAGTCCAAGAAAGGGAGGGAGAGGGAATCCATAGCAAGGACAAACATATAAAATATTATAGTTCTCCTTAAGACATGTACCCCCCCCACACACACACCTGCAAGCCATTGAGCAGTCTCAAGCAGTTAATTTTCACTAGGAGTACATATGGGAAGAGCATGATCACTAAACCAGGGATGGCCAGTGGTCTTGGGTCAAGAGGTGTATTTGGAGTTTTGAGAAAATGTTGAGAGAGGCACCAAAGAATCATTGCCCTCTAGACTTCTTTTGCAGCTCCAGAACACACCAGGTTGTGGCTCCAACCTCTGAAAGCAGAAATGGCCATTTTCAGGGTCATGATTTCCTCCCTTTAAAAAAAGGAATTAGCATTGAAATAGATAACTTAAACCTCTTGGAAGCTTAAGACCCTCTTTCAGCATTAAGACCCTTAACTCCCATTTTATTTTTACATTTTAGTTATACAATAGCTTCATTTTGGTGTTTAACCAGCATAAAGTGAAATGTAGAGATTGTGGAATTAACAGCTATAACCTGAAAACAGTCTGTGGTGATAGGGAGTTAAAAGATGGCAGTTAGTGTTAAAAGACAGAGTTAAAAGATGGCAAAATAAAAGCTGTAAATGTTTATAAATTAAGAACTACAAAAAACTAAAATTAAAATTTAGCTAAAATTAAGTGTTGAATAAAATAAAATACACTAACAGCAAAAACATTTAAAGGAAAAAAACTCATTAAAATTAAGTTACGGTGAAAAACTATACTGTAGAACTGAAAAAATGAAGAAACAGCAGTATAATAATTGAGACTGATTAGCTGTAGCTGGCAGTCACTGCTGGGCAAATTTTACACACAGCTATGCAAGACTCGGCGACGTTATATGTTAAGAGGGAATTGCAGTCAGAGAGCATATCAAATAGGTTAGTATAGCCTAGGGGAATACAGATGTCTCTGTATTATGGGCAGGAAAGGAGGACATGGCTGGTGGCATCTTAAAAGCACAGATGTTCTGGGAAGAGGATCTTTTTTTATCTTCCATCTAGCACAGCAAAAGAAAGGGCATTGTAATGAGCCAGAGTGATGGCCTTTCTATGGTTAGGAACTGTGTAAGATATGCAGCTGCTGTTACTGTATTAATTAGGCATCCTAACTCAAGATATGGTTATTTATTTGCTTATGTTCCAAGAACAACCGTAAATGCAAAATACAACAAATAAGGTAAATTTTTTAAAAATTACATTGAATTACATTCAAAACCTGAAACAATAATGTGAAGGAGCACCAGGTGGTTTTTCAAAGCTGTGGCTGTTGATAAGAATTTTGCAATCTTCTTAGGCTTCCTTCCATTTTGCGTTCATTATAGGCCATTTAAGGAATGTACTGGCCTACTGGTAATCCAGGAAGGATAAATTTGTTAGGTTTAAGGTTAGAGACTACTTGACTTCATATGGATCTAGTCATGTTTGCAAAGAGTATTTGTCACACACGATTATTGTGCCATAGTAAATGGGCATAATAAATAGTGGGCACTGGATGATCTTGCATATATGTGTGAGTCACAATCTCTCATCTGCTGACCTGCTTTTTGCAATGTGCATAATAATGTCACTCTTACAGTGAGATGGGCAGTGACAAATTTGAAATAGGAGGGAGGGAGGGAGGGAAGGCAGGCAGGCAGGCAGGCAGGCAGGCAGGCAGGCAGGCAGACTATCTGCATGTATTGGCAGGATATTATTTTTTCTTCTGGAAAATTCAGGAAATCATTCATTTTGTATAATAAGAACAGGCTTAGAAATATCATAGACTCCTGTTTTACATCTTCTATTGTATTAGATTCACTGCTGTCCAATCACAGCTATGCCAAACCTTTGGAATTCTGAATAGTTTCTATCTAATAATTTCCTCCTGCCCACAAGAAAAGACTTTTTAAAAAATGAATCAGGAATTTCTTCTTTGGAAGTTATGCATGTCAGTCATTGCTATGACTGTTCATTTATTGCCTAAACACTAAAAAACAACTGACGTTTTACAACAATGAAAGGGTAGAATAATTGCTTTTATTTCAGTGGCTTCTAGAAGGGTTAAAAATTTGCTCTTTTTTAAGAAGGCAAGTGGAGAATATGGGGATCAGGGCTTATTTGGGAGGTCAGTTGCCTCCTGTGTCCCCCCCGTCACCACCCAGTTGTCATTCCTAATTATAGTTGTCTACCAGTGTTAAACAATTATTGTGTTTTTGTATTGCACAGAAAAAGGACTTCCCAAGCAAACAGTTTTTTGTTGTATTTGTCATAAAGCCCGAGGACTATACCTGTGGTGGTTCAAGGCCCCCCTCCATTCAGGGTAAGTGAGTTGTGGTCAAGAAGGCCAGGAAGAATACTGTCTCCCTAAGTTTCTATTTTGGACACTGCAGTCATCCTAGACTGTCATGGCAATGGCAGTGAGACATTTAATCCTTTCATAGAATTTAATTTTGTTGAAAGAAGCCAAACTAGGTCCTGAGAAAAGTAAGCAAGAGTTTCTAGTTGGGCACACTTCTATGAATTCTACAGATTATACTTGGCAGAGTATTATTCAAGATCTGAAAGTCAAGATGACAGAAAATAGAAAATTCAGAGGAATTAGCATAATGGAGAAATTCTGTGACTGATTAGTAGGATGAGAATTCAAATATGAACTCAGAAAGTTGAGCTAGATACTTGGTTGATTCCAATAAAATATGAAGCTCCACCACAATGTAAAGCATTACTTTAGTGTCCATGATTTTCTGAAGACTCTGGCTGAAGTATGAAACTAATGAGGCCACCCAAGCAGTCATTGTAAATGCAGTGTCTTCTGCACTGACTAACTTTCATGCTGATCTGGACACGTAGGACAGCATGAGTCAAGTTGCCTTCACGGTACTAAAGAGCTGTGGCTCAATTTTTTAATCTTTCCTTTCTAATGCAGGAACACAAATCACTATAGCAACAATGGGGGACCTTTGGGCCTACCAAGGGCTACTTCCTCTTATTTAGGATAGAGGAATGCCAGTTTAGTTGGGAACTCTACCTTGAGATATTTAGAGCATTTTGAATTAGCAGCATCTGAAGGCTTTCCTTCCAGAGTAAGGAGCTCAGTGCCACAAGCAAATTTATGCCCTCCCTCCCTCCCTTCAAGAGCTATTTTGATTTCTCTCTTTCTGGAAGCCATGGCCTTTTAGTACAGTTGTCATTACTTTCAAACTTCATTACTTTCAAACTTTCAAACTTCCATACCTATGGAAGCAGTAAGGGTGTACTTAGTTTTTCACACACGGCTTCTCCAGTTTGGCTTTCTTTTTGTAAAATAAATGATGACCTGGTGTAATAGGTCATGTGTTGTTGTTCATCTGAGGTTGTATTTACCTACTTTTGAGAACTGCTAAGGACCAGATGATTTTTATTATGTCCTGATACGTAAAACAATAGAACTCAAAGGGGGTGTACTTTCTTTATCACATGACTGTATGTATGTGCGTGCATGCATGCATGCATGCATGTATTCTGTTACTCTTTTTCAGGAAAGACTAACTACACATGGAATCTTCAACGGATGAAGCGCCTTGAAGTGACAGTGGTACCATCAGTTAAAGGTCTCATAACATAATTCTGTATTTAAGATTTAACAAAAATCAATGAACTGGCACAGATTTTCACTCCAGTACAAATACTGGATTTTGAAGAAATGTTTTCCTTAGAACCACAGAATAGAACAGATGTCAAAGTCTGGATTACAAATTACCTTACAAATCTGTCTTCAAGTGGAGGATAATATTGAGGACTGCACATAGTAAGAGGAAGAAGTGGGCATTTACCACTATTTCAAATTTTGGTCTACTGAAGGAAAGAGAAAATATATGAAATTTGAGGAGCAAATGACATGGTAGCAGAGGAATGGGTTATTATTTCCTCTTCACCTACTAAGGGTACATCCATTGTGTCTTTTTCCTAGGCTCTGTTTATCTACACGCCATCCTTTTCAGTTTTCTGAGCTTCTTCTCATTCTATCTGGGTGCGCTGTTGGTTGGATTTGTGCAGTACATCAGGTACGTAAAGCATTTATCATTGTTGTCTAGTAAAGCATGTCTCCATGTACTAAAATGTTTAGTCCTGCGTGATGGAATAACACATGGTCCAGGCAAAAACATTGACAACTGCTTGTTTTTTCTGTGAGATGGACATTGTGCAACCTGAATTCTTGTAGATATAGAAGAAGGAAAACCCATTGGAAAACCCATTTTTCTTCTATTATGAAAGCAGTAACATTCGGGAGGCTGTTACTGTGCTGATGTCATCATAACCTTTCATCCATATACAGGAACTTCTTAATTAGTCTGTTGTTCTCACAGCACAAAGCAGAAATCCCTTCCGTTCGTCTGTCCATCCCTCCGTCCATCCCATTTTTACCATGTACCTTATATGTGAAGAGTTTTTCATACACTGTCTTGCCTTAGGAGAACTGTAGGTTACCCCAGTAAGGAAAGAGCAGAACAATTTTCAAAGCAGAAGTAGGAGTGCAATTCTGATTTTCAATCTTTTTCCAGGCTGGGGTAGAGAATGTGATGGATCTGAGGATTAGATCACTGGGTGGTTTAAATCCACTCCCCCCATAAGATTCCAGGATAACAGCTGTCTTTACTGCATTAGGATTGCTGGTCTGGTTGTTGGGGCAGGGGAAAATTAGAGTCTTTTCCCTAGAAATACTATTAAACATCATGATCTCTGCCACTCATCTGATGCCTTTTAATTTGAGAAAGTAAGCTATTCAGATTTTTGTTGGATTAGTGTATATAACTCACAGTAAATGAGTGATTAAGGGGAGCAGAACATGGGCTTCCCAAAGCCACCAGTCCATATAAGTTGTAAAATATTGATGGGTTTTAATTAAAAAGATAATACAAATAATAACAATCACATATAAAACTACTACATTTCATTTAAAATATTACAAAAACTATTTAACTACAAATATATAACAAAGCCTAAATAAACAAAATAGTGAAAACTAAAAAAGAAAAAAGGTAGAACAAACACAGACAAAGGAAGAAGAAAAAAAGAAAAGGAAAAAAATCTACTGTTTTACAATTTCAAAATAAAAAATGGTATAGTATTGTAAAACATAAAAGGAACCAGTGATCTTGCTTCTAATCAAATCATATTGTCTGATCTTGCCTCTCCATCAATACAAAGCCATCTTGAAGGCTGAGAGTTGATTATTTCATTAAACCAAACTTTATAATCTGGTACAAAAACATCCTCCCAGAATACAAAATCACGTTTTCACTACTGTCCAGGCATGATATCTCCAAACCTCTTCATACATAGAGAAATTTCAAATGTTTGGAGTCTAATTAATAAACATGAACATCTTTGGACCTTAACTTCCATCCAACAACTTGGTTCACCACAGTATTAATCTAAGGAACTATCATTGGACATACCCAAAACATATTCAGTAATGTGTCTTCATATTTATTGCGTCTGCAGCATAGAAAAAGTGACAGCCAACCTGAACCCCAAAGAATTTTATTTGACTGAATTTTGGGGGGGGGTACTGTTTGATAATATCATTACTTATTAACTAATTAAGAGCAATTACAGTATTCTCTTTAAAAAAGCACAACCCTTTAAAAAATCCTTTTCAAAAAATAAAAAAATCCAAACCATTTTCCTGTCATTTTCAAATAAAAGTTATTCCAATGAGTCCATTTTTCATGAGATTGAAAATCAAATTTTAATTTCTTATCCAGTAAGGTCCATGTACATCAAACTACATTAAATACTGAAAACATCATAAAATTCCTACATAGTTAGATCCCAGAACATACTGGGACTTTAAAGGTATCAAATGATAATTCTTAAAGTGAGACCACAATGTCAGGTTCAGCCGGTGCTGCATGGCTAGGAAATTCCCCAGGCGCGCTTTAGTCAGTTTCACCGCTCGAGCGCTAGCACAGAAAGAGGAAGTCCTAACTGCAAACTAATGAATGGGCCACCTGGCGCCTCTTCACTAATCTGGAGCGGATGCGTTGTGTTAACGCCAGAGGGCCGCGGGCGCTATGGACAAAGGAAAGAGCCGCGGAATTGAGGAAGAGCAATCAGCGGGCGAGGGAAGCTCCCTGCTGTGTGCACGACAGAAGCCCAATGAAGGCAACGACCACGTCAAGGGCTAGCAACAATCAAAGAACAATGGGACTCAGTCTGAACCTGCCATCTGGACATTTAAGGGGGATTGTTGGGGTGCTGATAATCTGGAGCCTGTAACGTGATCGCGGGGCGAAAACACGGGAAGGGGAGAGGTATAAAGTAACCAATGTGATTGTACCAAGCCAGTCCTGGCTTTGCTTGTAACTGTTGCATTATGCTTGAGTAAACCTCTTTTGTGAACCACACGTGTCACGGGAGTTTCTCTTGATGAACGGGACAAGTTCTTACAATATATTCAAAATATATTTGATAATTTCATTCCAATGCAGTGTTGGTATGTCTTAAAATCGGAGAATTAAAATCACAGTTTTCATGTGAAAGATGTAGTTTTGAAAGAATCCTGAATTCCTTCTTTAAAATTTAGTCAAGTTTTTAAAAGTATTTAAGTGGAACCAACGTAGTCATAACTCTCAAATATGTGTTAGTCTAGAAGCCAGATTCATTTTCGCCACATTTATTCATCCCCCAACTCAGGTAATTTCATCCATCTCTCTAGATAAATTGTATCACCAGGGTAATACAATTTGAAATATTCATTTCAACTAAGAGAGATTTTTCTTGGGAATAATTATCTCTAGGTATTTAATAGAGTCAGCACAGAATAAAAATTCTAAATTTTTGCCAATATTATAGAAATATTACTGGTAATGGACATATTAGACTTATTCCAATTTGTTGTATACCCTGAATATTTACCAGATTGTTGTAAAATTTCTACAAAATATGATAAAGATTTTTGATAATCATTTAACAGACTCAAAATATTATCTGCATATAATAGGTTACATTCATAGCATTCCATAGAATGTCATCACATTGTCTTATTGAACATGTCAGCAGTTCCAAGACCAAACTGAATATATGTGAACATAAATGGCATCCTTGACATGTACCCTTTTGCATTTTGATAAAAGAAGGAATAATCCCATTCATAATCACCCAAGCAAAGATATTAAAATTAGAATTAAAATAATATATATTAATCTAAGAAATAAATAGGAAATCCAATTTTTTTCATCATGTGTAATAAAAAATCAGTTTGCACTTTATCAAAGGCTTTTTGTAATTACCCTTGTGTAATGATAATAGATCTAATAATCTAAAGGTATCAGATGCTTGAGATGCTTTCATAAATCCAAATTGTGCAGGATATATTATTGAGAATAATTGTCAGGCCCATCCCAAGAACAACAGGGAAACAACCCAGCCAAGTTCAGTTCTTTATTGCTTACACTATATAGACAGAATCTTGTCAGACTTAATCTGTACTGTGCTAACCTAATAGATATACTCTGGGAGAATCTAGGGAGTGGCTATCTTAAGTCTCTTCTTCTTCCCATGCTCCTGCTCTGGATGATGTTGCCTCTTATCTCCCCACTTTCCCACCTGGAATGCGCTCCCTCCTTCCTGAGAACCTGGATCTCTACTGCATTCTATCACACCACCTCCCCCTTTGTAGATACATTCCATCACATCAATAACCTTTGTAGTCTTTGTGCCAAAATAGCTGTTGATTTCTTGGCGTCAGTATTTACCAGTGAAATTGGTCAATAGCTCATGTAATTCAAACAGACCTTGCCAGTTTTTAAAATAACTATTATATAAGCTGTATGATTTTTATAACATATAGAAGCATGGTTGCCTCTTACTATTAAGAGACGTTGATGACATCTATATGGTCATATTTGTATTTGATTTCAGGTTTCGTAGGAAAACCTCAACTGGAAGACAAGGTCCTGATGATGGTAATTATGCTAATATATTGTGATGGTATCATACAGTTGGAAGACATGTCATGAGTTATTCCAACTGGACCTAATCATCAAAATACTTTTGTTGGGGAAAATATTGGTCTCTGTATAATCATTGCTGTGGATCAATGCCTGTAAGGAACCAACTTCAGAAATTCCTAGAGCGCAAATCAGAGGATTAGTGCTCATGTCTGCGATAAGAATGTTCATCTTTAAATTCAGTTATTTCCTAACTTTCATGCAGCTTCAGTAATAAAATCTTCAGTTCTGGTCAAATTGATCCTTTTCCCATGTTTGGTTGCCTGCCTGCCTCCCTCTCCCTCTCCCTCTCCCTCTCCCTCTCCCTCTCCCTCTCCCTCTCCCTCTCCCTCTCCCTCTCATCAATTTTGGTTCCTCGTGGAGATAATCTTCTGATCTTCTTGAAGAAATGTAACTCCTGTTGTGTGGAGAAGAACATGCCAAACTCCTGCTTATATTGAAGTCTCGCAAGATTTCCCAGTAGTGCATAGCAATTCATGAGATCTCATGAGGCACAATCAGCATATTTACCTCTGGGCCTCTTTGAGAAATGTACTTTAGAGATGAACTTAAATCATCAATGTGAACATGTGACATCATTGGATGTCTAAGATTCAGTAGAGGTGCTTTAGATTAAAGAGTCTGTAGGGCTAGCCCAAGGCATTTTCCAGCCTGATGCAGAGGATATGATTATGTTTTCCAGTTTCATTCCATTTGCAAAGCCAATTGGACTGGCAGTAAATTTTTACTTTCCATCTGTGGGCAGCTGGATAGTCCTTTCAGGTATAACTCCTTTCCTCTTCTTCGGAAGATTCAGCTTTTGTATAGCAAGGAAACAATAAAGCATAGAACTCTTTAATAATTCCATCAAAGTTTCTGTTTTTGGGATTTTTTGCAGGCCCTAACTATGATGGTATTCTGATTTCTATATTTGGGGTGTAAATAAGTTTATTGCACATAGTCTTTCTCTCCATTATTCCACTGTTCCTGAATGAAAGAGACTCTTGTTACAGTTGACCTCAAGGGCATACAGGTAGACCTTGGGTTACAATGGTAATTGGGACCAGAATTTCCTTCACTAAGTGATGTGGCTGTAAAGTGAGACATCATGTGACTGCATCACTTAGCAATGGCAATCCTGCCAGTCCCGGTTGCTCTCATTAACCAAACCCCACCAAGTCATTAGGCAAGGACCCACGCCGGTCCAAACCATTTCCAACCTCTTTCCAGAGATATCATACTGATTTATCAAAATCTTACAGTGAACTTCCTAATTTCCTTGGGTTGTATGTCAACCAGGAGAAATTCCATCTGATGTTTATTCATCAGCTACAATTTACAGATGCTACCCTGGATACCATGAAAACTTAAGATCTTTTTCCAGACAATAAATAACATAATTTCAGTTCTGTTTAGGCTTAGATTCTGTTGGTTTTCATCTTCTGTCACTTCTGGCATTGTAGGCCAACTTACAGACATTATTCAAGGTGGCCTTTTCCATTTTCTTGTCCAATCCAACCATGCTCATCCTGAGGGAAGTATTTATTGCCACTTTTTTACCAATAAAGACTGAACAAGCAGCATCAGCTATCAAGATATTTTTGTAATCTCAATGGCCCCGACTTTTTCTTCACACATCTTAGAGTTGCAAAGGTTGAGAAACACTGTTCTATGCTGTCCTAACAAACCCAGAGGCTGTAGCGTATTTTTGTCTCTCTTTGTCTTTTGAATATTTATTTTGTCATTGTATCTATTTTTTTGTCTTTTTTCCAAGAGTTATTTGGCATTATAATAGCAATAGTTCCTCCCACATCATTTTTTAAATTAAATTAAAACATTACTCAGAACCCCTTGACTCTTCTGATGCCTTCCACATGTGTGTATATTTTTTTGGCTATAGTACTACTCACTGCTAAAGATGGCAAATACTTGAAATTATATACAAGGCTGTTGTAAGAATTACAACTAAGTAACGTATGTGAAGTCTTTTAATGCTGAAACCATCATATAAATATTATCATGCTATTAAATAGAAGTAAATTATTTTATAGACAACAGGTAATGATTTATTAACCAGTAACTATTAGGAAATACATTTATTTCTTATTTTGAATCTTTTACTGTGCTATGAAGCATGTAAACATTTAATTCATAAATTCTTTATAATGTGGAGCTGTAAAAAGGTGCATTCAGTGATTTATGTATTTTTTTTCCCGAAGTGGGAACTTGGTTTTCTGCTGGCTGGTAATGCCAAGTAGGTGGAAAGGTGCATATTAAGCGGGCTGCTCATCTTGAATGGTCCATCCCTAAATCCTTGATACAGCCCAGTGATTCTGCTCTCTATTTGGCTTTATACCTTCCTACTCTGGTACTCAGAGGATTCCTTTTTTGTATTGGCAATTTTCAGAAAGTTGGGTTGTTATTATCTGATAGCAACAGAGGGGACAGTCTACTGCTTGGTAATGCCTGAAGCCAGATGGAAGGAGACATCTCCTCTCAATTCCAAAAAGTTGGTTTTCCTTATCTGTGGGGCCCTTGGGACAGTCAGATGAAAGTAGAAGGCCATTTCTTGTTTGTTTACCTTGCAGGGCGTGAGACTATGACTTCCTCTCATCCTATCACTGCCAGCACCCCTGAAGGAAGCAGCTATGGAGCTATAGGTATAGTAATTCTGGAGTCTCAGAGATGTTGTTTGGTATGTCTGTATCGTCTGTTTAGCTGGTAAGAGCTGTGCATTTGTCTCTATGAGCTGTTGCTTGAAGTTGGTGGGTGAATCTGTCGTTTTCAGTTTTGTTTCTCATTTCAGCTGTATTTTTGTTTCGGTCCATTTCTGTATCTGTTTGTGTATTCAGCCTCCTCTCCCCCTGCATTGTACAAATTTTCTGTGTTCTTTTCCTCACATACACATAAACATATTTTTACACACTGTGCCTAATATGGAAGGGGGCAGCCTTTTCACAGCTGGAATGACAATTGTTGGTCTCAAAATCATGTCAAATGGGTAGAGTTGTGGTACATATATGCCAGAGTCAAGATTTTCTGGGTTTTTCCCTTCTAGGAACACACACACGCACGCACACATATATACTTATTTATTTACTTATTTATTTAAGAGTTAACATACCAATTTCATGCATTTTCTGCCTGCCTCAAAATGATAGGCAATATTGTCAATGCTTTTCAGTTATTACATTATGTGTTTCAGGATTTGCCAGAAAGTACTTATACTTTTCACAAATAATTATTTCTCTTACATAAAAGGTTCTCTGGAATTTCCCAGGAGGCATTCTACACTTCAGGATGGCATCAGGAGAATTAATTCTCTCCATGGGAAGGAATCACCCAGACCTCAGATACTGCCCTGCTTACTAAGCAATAGTGGATTTAATTTGCAGTTAATAAGAACCCAACCTGTGGGAACTTCTGTTCCCCTTAAACGTAATTCAGATTTCTTTCCTTTCCTCTCTTTTGTCTGACAAGAGCTGTCCTTGCACCTTTCCCAACAGCTCTTGCCTGTTTTGGGCTGTCATCACTGATCCAGGTTGGCAGTATCTTCCCAAAAGCACAAAAATACCTTTCACTAGGTGAAAAGACCTCTTCAGCCTTCGCTCATTCCCTCTCCCTCTCTTTCCCTACAGAGAAGGAATATTCAATGCCATGGAAGTTCCAAACCAAGGTTAGAGGGAGGGAAGCTCAACCCTGCCTGGTTTCTGTGTGCAGGATATTATGTGCTACATGCAAGATATTATGTGCTACATCTGGTTCTTGGGATCTCCCCTGCTGGAATTGAAATTAATATTAGTTGAAATTTATCTCCAAAATGTAAATTGAGCTAGTAAACTAATAGTTAAAAGCATTACCTCTTGTGGAGGAAAAGAACATGGAGAAAGATCTCATACAAATTATTATTTCTGGGCAAGTGGACAGAGCAGGAAATGGAGACTTGGGCAAAATTCATAGCAGAAATGAAGGTGGGAGTGAAAAGTATGAAGATAAGATCTGACAGAGGCACTAAAGATATTGAAGAAACTTGATGCTCCTTGGCTGTTTGCATTTGTTGTTGTTTAGCTGGTCTTTAGCAGTAAAAAAAAAAACGTATTCAGTGTTCAAGCCTTATGGGAAAGACTTTCAATGCTGCAAGTGCCCGTTACTGCAATGTACATGATTTTCCCCATAAAAATAAACAAAACAACCAACTTTTGTGCCACAACTTTCATTTTCAGATGAGTCAAGCTCCAGTGGAGGTCAGGAATTATCAACTCTAGATCGTAGGCATCCTTGTGGCAGTGATACAGATAGCTCAGTGGAAGAGGAGAGTGATTTTGACACTATGCCTGAAATTGAAAGCAACAAGAATGTAATCCGCACTAAGGTATCTCTTGCAAATAGATTTTGCATTTTTGTAAGGAAATTCTTCTAGGTATCCTTTCTCTACATCAGTTTCTCAACCTTGGCATCTTGAAGACATGTGGACCAACACCCAGAATTTCCCAGCCAGCCATGGGAATTCTGGGAGTTGAAGTCCACACGTCTTCAAGTTGCCAAGGTTGAGAAACATGCTCTACATTATTGCAGTTATCATGTGAAGTGCAACAGTCTGAGATATAAAACCTTGTTTGCGTTGGGCACATATCTAAACATAGTTGTCAGCTTCTTCTCTATGTTCAAAGAATAAACTATTCTGAAACGTGATGGGTTGTAAACATTTAGCTCAGATGTGTGTGAGGAAGCAATTTCCCAGTGTGATCATGACCTGTGTAGAAGAATAGCCTATTCTCTACCTGGGAAATCTTGCCCAGAAATCACACACACTTGTTAAAACACACTTTTAACCAACACACAAAGGAACCAAAGCATATAACTTTTGATCAGAGCTTTTCTGCAAAAAAGATTTGTTGATAGAACATTAATAGAAAGCACTTCAAAAGTTAGCTGGCCTGCAAAGAAGCTTTCAATGAACCAGGTTCTCAGTTGTTATTTATAGCTTGCATTGAATTGTATTGCTTATTTTATTTCATTCTATTACATTTTATTGTTAATTACTCCCAAAATCTAATTGTGGCATATTGTAACCTAAATAAATACCTCATTAATTGAAATAACCTTAGGATATAAGCTACTAGTTCAGGCAATTGCCTTTTAGGCAAACAATAGAGTAGGGCAGGAGGTATAATTTAGGTGAATTGTTCCTCTGTGTTGAGTATAGATGGAATTGAAAACGATACCAAACTCCTTCTCATATCACTATCGGCTGGTTGCACTCTGCACACTCTTTTTTAGGGGCCTCTGTAAGAGAAGTTCCAAACTGAATCAAACTTTATTGTGGTCATTAACCAGCACAAGAAGTTCCAGTATCCCCAACATCACTTCTCTCCCTCTTCCCCTCCCTCCAGCAGCATCCTGGTCAAGCATATTTTAGAGCAACATGGTGGTTGTGACTGTGAGTCTGTCTCTGTTGAATCACAAAGTGTGATTCAGTCCTTTCCCTCAAAATGTTTACCATCAAAGGCTGGAGGGAAATTTATTTAAGAACTTATATTGTGTTATATTGTGCACAATTTATGTACCCTGCACAGGGTACACCAGTAACACAATATGTTAAAATCCAGGAGTTTGTGCTCATATACCTTACTTTATGGGGCAAATTTTGTTTCATGTGCCTGCCTTGAGAGGTTGAAGCATTCTTGGCATTCTTGAGCTGGAAAGCTAGATTATATTTTTAATCCTTTAAAGGACTATGAGATCTTGTCCTCTTTCTTTTCAGATGTTCCTTTATCTGTCTGACTTATCCAGAAAAGATCGGAGAATTGTCAGCAAAAAGTATAAAATTTATTTCTGGTAAGTGGCTAACAAGTAAACTGAAACTCATTTTTTTTTTAATTCTTTCTCCATTCTTCCCTTAATTTAAAGAGAATCCTTACAGGGGATTTTTGTGTGTGGTAATAATAACACCAGTTCCATACTGGTTAAACATGAGTTTCACATGTAAAAATTCAGAATTCTTCAGTGATGCACCTAAAAGGGAAGTAGCTTTAATTGTTTGTTTCTAGGGTGAGTGCCCAGAATGGGCAGACTTTATACAGAGATAACAGGGACCTGAGCTTTAGAGGTGATGACCACAGCACTTTGAATAGTAACCAGAAACCTAGTGGACTGTAACACAGCACCTCAATATAGAGGTCAGCCCTTTGAGATGGATCAGGTCAGAAACAGACTCCTCTAGGATGACCAGAACTCTTATTTTATTGATATAGGCCAGTGTTTCTTAAAGCGTGGACCAAGGACCCCTGGGAGTCCCCCAAGTCCCTCTCAAGGGTCCACAAAATCGCATTATTTGCCAGATACTTAAGAAGTTTGCAAAAATTGAAAACAAAGTCACTCTTCTCATTTTTTATCTGTTAAAAAAATATCGGTTTTTTTCATGAAAAAATTTCAATATCTAATGGGTTTAATATTGTTATTTTTACATGATTCAATATTCTATGAATGTGTTGATTTTAATTTTTAATATGGTAAATATCAATAAACAGAACCCATACTGTGGAATCAAAATGCAGGACTCAAATGCAAAATAATCAAGGCTTCACTGCAGTGTTTATTAGACAGTACGTACTGGCGGGGGACCCCACCAAAGGTTAGTGGGAGATACTCCCCTGTAGGCAAAATGGATGCCCAGATATTTATACAGCTGTACAAGAAAGGGGAAGGGAAAAGAACACATATGTATACATATTCATATGATGATGCAGGCATATCTATATGAGCAATACTTCTCAAGTTACTGTCTGTCCCTGTTCTTGTCTGCTATCTACAAGGACAGAACAACTGGTATCTATAAGGAAAGCAATAGTGTCAAAGAGGAAAAAACAAATTGGTTCAAGGTGCCAACTGCCAGGAAGAAGGCATCCTCCTTTGCGTTGCTATGGGGATGTTTGTGATACAGTGTTTACAGTCAGCCTAGTTCACACCAGCTTCAAGGAATGTTCACACCAGCTTCAAGGATGCTGCACATTCCTCTGTGTTTCAATTTTATTAAGGTGATCCCATTCATCTGAGGTCTCTAAAAACTTGCTTCTTTTACCTAAAGATTCACCCAAAGAGATATTTTCCTCATTTTCCCCGTAATACTAACAAAAGCTCTTTTGGGGTCCTCCATAGTTTTTAAAAGCGGGAAGGGGTTCTGAGAGCAAAAAGATTAAGAAACACTGATATACAATAGGCTACAGTAACAGAGTTTTCAGTGCCTGACAAGAGTTTCTCTCTGCTACTCTCTTCACTTCTTCTTATACCCCAGGGGATTAAAGGAGAGCACTTTGAGTTTCTAATGTTTTCTTCATTTCCTGGGCTTAAAACATGTTTTGATAACTGGCACTGCACAGTTTTTCCAAGGTTATCTCTGTGGCTCTCAGTAAGTGCTATTCTACCAAACTGGCCCTCAACTGTTGGCAAGCAGATCCAAATAGTTCTTAGAAGCACCCCAAATAAAGTGCAGTTTTCCAATCTAGTCTCCAACTCTAGAAAAGCCCTGATTGTCTCCTATCCAAATACTAATCAGGTCTGATCCTGCTTAGCTTTTTCAGAATAGCTGTAATTGACACTGGGAGTAAGAGTAATTATTATTATTGTCCTAGCTTCTGATAGGTATATACACGTGTATCTCACATAAACATTTATTTGGGGAAGATTGGTTTCAGCTGGAGTTGGTAACCTTAGGTTAACAACATTAGAAAGTTGAGTGTTTTAAAAGATTTATGTCTGTTTTTATGTATCTGCCTTTTTCTCCTCCCTCTTCCTATTGCTGAGGGGGACTCATCTTAAATTCTGGATCACCTTGGTATTTACAGTCATTTCAACTCTACATTGGGTTTAAGTAATTAATTTTTGCTCTATTTACTGAATTGAGACCATTTGCTAAAGTTGAATGGAAATACATGTGTTCATTTAGAAACACTCCTTTGTGTTCTGCAGGAACATCATCACAATTGCTGTATTCTATGCCTTGCCTGTGATCCAGCTGGTGATCACATACCAAACGGTGAGTTTCTGCCTTCTCAGCACAAATGAGAGAAT
The DNA here is from genome assembly GCA_030867105.1 of Liasis olivaceus. Classification (NCBI taxonomy): domain Eukaryota; kingdom Metazoa; phylum Chordata; class Lepidosauria; order Squamata; family Pythonidae; genus Liasis; species Liasis olivaceus. Next base: position 156,097,468 of record CM061348.1, on the reverse strand, counting down.
ACCTTCTCCTGGCTTTTATCCCCAGCCCTATTATTTTGCCAACTGTTTTTAGGTTCAGTTCCCTTTGTTTGCCCTTTAGCTTTTGTAGTGAGGCTGTGTGCTGCTGAGAGTGCTCATCTCACAGTGAGACAGACTGCGCTGAAAGAAAGCAACAGACAACAGCCACATTTCATCCAGCCCCGCATGTGGATGCACATTACCTCGAGAGCATTTTACTTTAGCTTGTTTATTTTAGTGATTAGCAACACCTGTTTTTTTATTTAACCTCTTACAGAAATGAAGTCTCAAAACAAAATGAGATGAAAGCTACAGTATTACTGATTATCAAACCTGCAGGGCTCCCTCCTCCTTTGTTAATCTGGAAGGCCCTCAACCTAAAAGATACTCTAACAAAGTTAAGTTACCATCACCAAATATTATTTCTGCTTGGTCACTAATAGTTAAGAAAATCCTAGGATAAGGGTAGGGCGTGCCTCCAGAGGGCCCTATTGCGGAGTTTCTGCTGCATACTTACTGTAGATGAGGCTGATTAGACGCTACCTGAGCAGTCATGTCTCCCATATGATCTCCTTGCTAGGGCCATCGAAACTGAGAAACGTCAGGAACTTGATGTGTGGTGCTTGGCCTCTTCCCTCTTCCCATTCTCCAAGCAAATTGCTTCTGCTTGCCCCGCTGCTCAGGCTTTTTAACTTTCTTCCTCTCCAATCTCTCTACTCTGTAAAGGGGGTGGGGGAAATTAAAACAACAGATGGGGCACAGGACAACACATACTGACTGTAATGTGATCACGTGACTGAGGGACGCTATGAAGGTCATAAATGCAGGCATTGGTCGTAAAGTTATTTTTCAGTACCATTGTAACTTTGAGAGGTCGCTGAATGAGGCAGTCTGTAAGCAAGGACTACCTGTAGTAGCAATGGGAAGGGGGAATTTTAATTACTCTAGCATTTCTTGGGAGATAAACTCTGCCAAGATGGATCTTGCAGAAAATTACTGACTTGTTAGTAAGTTTCTCCTTCAGGGGAAGGAGGAAGGCACAAGGAAATCAACTATCCTTGTTTTGATATTGATGTATAGGAAACTCTTAACAGGTGGAGTGGAAGTAATAGAACATTGGGAAGAAGTGACCGTATAATGCTAGAAGTGTCGGTATTAAGAAAAACTAAAACTGAGTGCAGCAGCATCCAAATACATGCAATTAGATGCCTGCAAGTTATAGATGCACCAAAAAAATTAAATATTGCTGCTGCTACTAGTACAAGGACTATACCAAACTGAGGCTGAAGAGAAGGTGTCCTCTGCCAATTAATAGTAGGAGCAATTTAGTAGTTGAACCAGTTACCTCATCAGGTAGGCTCTTTGTTGCTCAATGTGTTCACCGCAGCTGAACACCATTCTGTTAAAAATGCTTACTGTCCTATGTTGTAAAGACTGTTGTTCTCATCTTGCAGTGTTGAGCATCACATTCCATGTGGTACAGGCGCCATAGGATCTATTGCCCACGTTTTACTGTACTGCTGTTTTTATACAGATATTAGAATCCATTTTATTTCCCCTCAACTAGTAAAATACCCAAATCATTCTGATTCTTTCTAAATACAAATTCTGCTTTCTGATCAAAGGGTCTCTACCTCCCTGGATGTTGCCAAATTCTGTTATGCTGCCAGTAAGATAAGATTCAAGCAGACTAATCCCCATCCCTCAGTATAGCATAATTGTGCCTAACTATTGAACAATACTAAATAATGGATGGATGGATGGATGTCACTTTTATTTTATCTGATCCTACCTCTATCTTAGAATTTTAGCTGTAAGTTTAAGACAAATAACACTTTGTTTCTTAGTTCTGGGGACACAGCTTACACTGGTAATAATGATGATAGTTATAATAATATTCTGTATTATTTCTCTAGCTTGTGTTTTATATTCAGTCCTCCTCTTTTACTTTTAAGCAGTTTGTGAATTGTTTTGTTTTATACTGATCTTTCACCAAAATAAAGTTTGATTGACTGACTTATTGAATATCAAGTAATGCTATGCCTCTGCAGAAGGGGGAGCTGCAATATCCTTTTATTACATAGGAATCTCACCAGCAGTATTATTCATGAGGGGGGGAAATTATTCTTTCATCATTCAGTCATGCTGTTGCTTGTTTTCCCTCTCTTGGCTGTTGGCCATCATAGCTGAGATAGCACACTGAATGCAAGCAAAACTTTATGCTAGTTTTTTTTCCCTCCTACTTTTCAGGTGGTAAATGTGACTGGAAATCAGGACATCTGCTATTATAACTTCCTTTGTGCTCATCCACTGGGAGTCCTGAGGTGTGTCTGAATATGTGGCTTGGGTTTTAATTTATGTTTCTTTCTTTATAACTGGGAAATGGGGATGAGCATTTTCTTTGGGGTAAGTGGTTTGCAGTGAATATCATTTTTTGCATGAAGTTTAATGTTCATAGACTTGTAGAATATTAGGTTGGAATACATCTCTAGTCCAACTCGCTGCTCAGGCCAAAATCCATTACTACAGCAATACTGGTTGCAGACTAATAACATTTAATAAAAACAGAATAAAATCCCATAAAAGGAGTGCTGACAAAATCAAAAGCCAATCAAAAGGAAGTCCTGATTTTACTATTTTCTAACTTGAACTGAAGGAATTTGACACACATGAGTAGAAGTGAGTTACATGTACAGGTACTGGGTGGGGACAAAATTTCCAGGACTGGTAACAGTCAGAGGTGGCAATCATAGAACTAGATTTCACTCCCCCAAGGTCATATTTTTGGAAAAATCCTGGAAATACAGTTTGGTCTAGTGGTTAAGGCACCAGACTAGAAACCAGGAGACAGTGAGTTCTAGTCCTGCCTGAGGCATGAAAGCCGGATGGGTGACTTTGGGCCGGTCACTCTCTCTCAGCCTAACTCACCTCACAGGGTGGTGGTTGTGGGGAAAATAGGAGGAGGAAGGAGTATTAAGATATGTTCACCACCTTGAGTTATTTGTAAAAATAATAAAAGATGGGATAAAAAATCTAAAAAAAAGAGACAGGTTTTCACATGGGGTTAGGATGACCCTTGGAATTAAACAGAAAAAACAAGCTATATGATATAGTTGCATTCCCTTACAGTTATTTTATATGCTCGGATCCAGGGGACAAAAATATTATATGGCTTTTTGGGACAGGATGTCCACTTTGCTTTGCTCTTCTGCAGCGCTTTCAACAACATCCTCAGCAATGTTGGCCACATGCTGCTGGGTGTCCTGTTCCTGCTGATCGTATTGTGTCGAGACATTCTCCATAGGCGCTCCTTGGATAAGAAAGACATCCGTACAATGGTATACTCTCTACCTTCTCGCTGGGCAAAGATGGCACCATGGGTACCTGGTATAAAGTGCCTATTTCTTTCTGGGTTTTGCGTTGCAAGTGAAGCCAAGGATTGTGCTGAAGGAAAGGACCTTTTCTGTTTTCTTTCCTTCATAAAGCTATGCCTTTGGGCCAGATTGCACATCTCATGATTATTTGTTTTAATACCAAGCAGTTGAATTAAAAAGAGCTGACATGGGTGTGTGTGTTTAAGATTCCCCTAGGAACATCCTGCTCAAAATTATCCTCCCTGAGTTCTTTTTCTCTTGGAGAAAGAGAGGAGATCTGTGTGCAGCTTCCCCTGTACTTTCCTTGCCTTCAAACTGTTCAGCACCTTAGAAAGCGGGGGGGGGGGGGGGGGGGAGGGAAGGCTGAGCATGAGAGGAGGCCAGTGAGGGTGCCTGGGGAGGCCAAGGCTGCAAGGGGGGGGGGGTGCAAAGGGATCCCAGAGAGGAAAGGGGGGAAGAGGCTGAATTTGGGGGAGGGAGGTACTGCAGAGAGCTTGTGGGGAGGGGAGTATGGAAGGGCACGTGGGGAGCAAGAGTGCAAGAAGTACAGTAGCCATATTTTCTTGGAAAAAATAAAGGACAAACCTGAAAAAGGAGCAAATCTGAAAGAGGTTCATAAGAAGTAAAAAATTGGTTTATGTTTATAATTTTGCTTTACAAAGGAAAATTCAAGAGCAAAACCAAGAAAAACTTTACAAAGCCGCACATTCTAATAAAAATATCTCAAATCAAATAGTATATGTAAATTTATTTTAAAAAGACAATTCACTTTCCATATTTTTCACCTGAAAGTGAAAGACTGTGCATTAAGTGGTACCATTTGTACAGTAAAAATAAAGGACAAAAGTGAGTTTTTAAAAAATAAATTTAAAGGACAGCTTTCTGCAATAAAGGACTGTCCATTATAATAAAGGATGTACAGTCACTGTAGCAAGAAAGGATGAGAGATGAAGGATGTACTTTATGTGGAGTCGAGAGTCCAAGCACATCTGCATAGTACTTGGAGAGGCAAGGGAAGAGTGAAAGCGAGAGGGTTGTATGGGCCTCAGAAGAGATGATAACTGGCTAGACACAACCTCCCATTACACGCTTGTATTTCTTGGGCTGCTCTTTTTCTCTGCTCCTCCCAGCTGCTCTTTTAAACCACCATCCTCAATAGATAATCTCAGTTTAGCTCACGAATTCCTAGGTAGTCTGTCTTCCCATATAAATGTCCTCAATAATTTATCTATCCCCCCCAAAAAATTATTTAGGATTAACATTGGAATACCTCTCAATGTATAGATTAATCCTGGAACAATATTTATTGGAATAATATTAATTTTACCTTACCAATTTAATGGAATTTTAATTAATATGTAAGGCAACGTTCTCTAACTCTTTTAACATATTTAATTTCAAATATTTAGAAAAAATTTTAGGAATATAGATCGTAGATACTAAGTATAATCTGTGGCAATTACAAAAGCTAAGTCTTTACATTGTGCCGTTGAGACTTCAGAGCCTGAAGGAAGTATCTTATCCAACTTAATCTTAAGAAGACTTGAAATAACTTTATTGCAGCCATTAACCAGAACAAGGGAATTAGTGTTCAGATATCTAAAACTAAATTGATAATATCAGGGTAATTAGGAAAGGTACATACAAACAAAGAAGTCTGACTAAAAGACAATATTAAATCAAAAAATGCTAAGATCAGGCTACACGTGTGATAAAAGAGAAAAAAGATTAAAACTAGCAATCTGGGTATTATAAGCTTTGAAATAGCAACATAAAATACAAATAGAAAAAAAATATTGGTAGATAAAACAATACAATTATCCAAAAGGGATTTAGGAATTATGAACTTCTCTTACAGGCATCTATCAAACCTGAGAAGAATATAGTACTGACCCGGCATGCGCACCTAAAAAGCATAAAAGCAGCAGCTGAAAATAGCCATGGTTAATGCTGAGCTCTCCATGCTCAGGCAGGTTCTGTTGCTCTTAAGGGCTCTTGGCCTGACCTTGCACGCCACCACGCAAGACCTGGCAACCTTGCGTGTTATTTCAGGGTCAAGTTCATCTTTTATCCTGAATGCTTGCTTATCAAAATGTTGAATCACCTACATAAAACTTAGCCATAGATTAGTGTAGTAATCTAATATTGGCAAAATATAATCAGCATATATAAGTAATTTATAATCAAAACCTGTCAGCATGATACCTGTGATGTCATTAGATTGCCTGATAGGCATTGTTAAGGGTTTCAGAATTAAATCGTAAAGCAGCAGGGAAAATGGGCAATCGTGATAGGTATCACGTCGCTCAAATGCTTCTGAAATCATTTGGTTTATTATAATTCTGCACAGGAGTGCCGGTCATAAGGCTGTTAGCTGAGCATGTGGGAAATGTCTTTCCCCCCATAATTCTCATATTACAAAATCCAGTCCTTTGGGAGATGTGGTTAGCCTCCAATGCTAAGTGTACTCAGTGCCTGTACTCTTCAGTTAGTTCTTGTGCTAATAATCTTAGCTGCTGTTACTGGGTTTTAATTGTTTTATCTATTTACCTGATTAACTGCTTTAGCTGTTCTGGATGAAAAACCAGGATACAAACTGAATGAAAGTTCTTGGTTCTTTTTCTGTCTTCTCTTACCTTTTAGGAATACGGGGTCCCTAAGCATTTTGGCCTCTTTTACGCCATGGGTGTTGCTTTGATGATGGAAGGTGTCCTCAGTGCTTGCTACCACGTCTGTCCCAACTACACTAATTTCCAATTTGGTAAGCGGAGAGCTTTCCCTGGCCAAGCCTTTTGGCAGGTTGGGTTTAGTGGCATCTCAAGATTTCAGAAACAGTAGCACAAACAGGAGAAGTCAGTTTCTAACGTTTCATCAGTGTGATAGGTCTGCATGTTGTGAAAATGAAAAAACAGCTTTTCTGCTTTTTTTGAGAACTAGTATCACAGGAGGTGTTGAGCTGGCAGTACGATGTTGAATAAGTGGCTGCACTCACAGAACAGGCTGAAACACAAACAAGCCCTCCCCATTTTAGGTTCATATATTGTGCAAACACAGTTAGTTTATGTATGTAATTTTCTTCTTCTGGGGGAAGGGGATGAGTGGGGCTTTCCTTTGTATCTTAAAACTGCTAAGCTTTTCTGCTCCCTTGATTTAACAGACCAATTGAATAAAATGCATACAATTGTGCTGTTACCGATTCTATGAAAACAATTATAAACATGCAAAAACAATAGTTTTTTTCTGCGCAGTACTGGGACAAAAATATGTTTTTATATAGTGTCCAGTCTTCTACTGCACCTAAGGGGTCTTGAGGTTCCTCTGCTGGCTGCTGGTTTGGTAAACGGCTTTGCTCCCCTTTAATATAGTTGCTCTATCTATCTTTCAGTCCCCCAATCCCTACAGGCCCCAGTTCCCACTGCTTAGGATGCTACAGTCAAGAGGGCTCAGAAGTGTTGGTCTGAAAATTAACATTCCAGTTAGGAGAATGGATTCTATTTAATTGTCTGGCCTCATTATAGCCCCTCTACAACCAACAGCAGTCCTTTTAATGATTAATATCATGATTAGTTATTAGCCGCTCTAGAGTGGCCGTTGTCTCTTTAATGTTAATAGATCTAACCACCATAAGAACTGTTTTGTTTTCTCCTCTTTTGACAGATACCTCTTTCATGTACATGATTGCAGGACTGTGTATGCTAAAGCTATATCAGACCCGCCACCCTGACATCAACGCCAGTGCTTACTCGGCCTATGCATCCTTTGCAGTGGTTATTTGCCTTGCCGTACTCGGAGTGGTAGGACTGGGTATCATATGAAGTCTTGGGCGGAGGGTCAAGTAATGCAGAACTTCTGAAAAAAATCATATAAAACTTAACTGTGCCCACTCATGAACTTAAACTTAAATTCCACTGATACCAGGTGGTAAAAAACCAGCTGCCGTAGGTGCTCAAGCCTACCCATTTGAAAAATGAAAGAGAGAATTATGTCTTTTTGAAGAATAATGCCAGAAATTCTTGTAGTGAGTGTTTGAAGTGCCACAGCCTTCAGAGAGTGCTTTTCTCAGGTTCAGTCCCTGATTTGATGAAATGATCAAAGCAGTAAATAAAAACAGTTTTAAAAAAAGTGAAAATGATAAACCGTAATAATAAACTCACTACTGCAACAATAAAAATACAGTTTAAGCTCTAATGCCACTCATTGCCTTAATAAAATAATCAAAAGCTGCATCTGTATTCATTTTGCATTTAGGTTTTTAGAAATGCAGTTTGGGTATGATTCATTCCCATTCCTATTCCCTAGTCTGAATTATTAAAATATTATTAGATTTTATGTATTATTACATTAATTATTGAATTATTGGTATGTCTCACTAATCCTTTCTGATCACCAAACTTAAGTCGGAAAAAAGTTAACTATAGAATATTTAATTTCTTTTATTTCAAAAGCAAGGTCTAATACTAGTTGTCTCTGATGCTGAGACAACTGATTATTTATTTATTCCTTCCAAGGTTTTTGGGAAAAATGTGTGGTTTTGGGCCCTCTTCTCCATCATCCATGTTGTGGCCTCTCTTGGTCTTAGCACCCAGATTTACTACATGGGTCGTTTTAAGATAGGTAAGTTTTACTTGGAAATAAATCTAATTAAAATCCAAGCCTAGGATTTTAGCGAAAAATAGCAGATAGTTTTATATTTTGGAGAGAATGCTGGAGAAACACTACAGTGCATTCAGAAAGTATTCAGACCCCCTTCACTTTTTTCAATTTTGTTATGTTGCAGCCTGATACTGCAATTGTTCCAATTCATTTTTTTTCTCATTAATCTACATAATGACAAAGTGAAAACAGAATTTTAGAAATGTCTGTAAATTTATTAAAAAGGAAAAACTGAAATATCACATGTACTTAAGTATTCAGACCCTTTACTCAGTACTTTGTTGAAGCACCTTTGGCAGCAATTACAGCCTCGAGTCTTTTTCCGTATGACGCGACAAGCTTTGCACACCTGGATTGGGGGATTCTTCTTTGCAAATCCTCTCAAGCTCAATCAGGTTGGATGGGGACCGTTGGCGGACAGCCATTTCCAGGTCTCTCCAGAGATGTTCAATAGGTTTCAAGTCAGGGCTCTGGCTGGGCCACTCTAGGACATTCAGAGTTGTCCCTAAGCCATTCCTGTGTTGTCTTGGCTACGTGCTTAGGATCATTGTCATGTTGGAAGGTGAACCTTTGGCCCAGTCTGAGGTCCTGAGCACTGTGGAACAGGTTTTCATTGAGAATATCTCTGTCCTTTGCTCCATTCAGCTTTCCCTCAAGCCTGACCAGTCTCCCAGTCCCTGCTGCTGAAAAACACCCCCACAGCATGATGCTGCCACCACCATGCTTCACTGTTGGGATGGTATTGGGCAGGTAATGAGCGGTGCCTGGTTTCCTCCAGACATAAGATTTAGAATTGAGGCCAAACAGTTCAATCTTGGTTTTATTAGAGCAGAGAATCTTGTTCTTCACAGTCTCAGAGTCCTCCAGGTGCTTTTTTGCAAACTCCAAGCAGGTGTTCATGTGTTTTGCACTGAGGAGAGGCTTCCATCTAGCCACTCTGCCAGAAAGCCCAGATCAGTGGAGGGCTGCAGTGATGGCTGTCCTTCAGGAACTTTGTCCCATCTCCACACAGGATCTCTGGAGCTCAGTCAGAGTGACCATCGGGTTCTTGGTCACTTCTCTTACTGAGGTTCTTCTCCCCCGATTGTTCAGTTTGGCCAGGTGACCAGCTCTTGGAAGAGTCCTGGTTGTGCCAAACTTCTTCCATTTGAGAATTATGGAGGCCACTGTGCTCTTGGAAACCTTCAGTGCAGCAGAAATTTTTTTGTAGCCTTCCCCAGATCTGTGCCTTGCAATAATCCTGTCTCTGAGCTCTGCAGGTGGTTCCTTTGAACTCATGCTTTTGCTCTGATACAGTACACATTGTCAGCTGTGAGGCCTTCTGTAGAGAGGTGTGTGCCTTTCCAAATCATGTCCAATCAATTTAATTTACCCCAGGTAGACTCCAGTCAAGGTGTAGCAACAGCTCAGCAAGGATCAAGAGAAATGGGAGGCACCTGAGCTAAATTTCAAGCGTTGTTGCAAAGGGCCTGAATACTTATGCCAATGTGATATTTCAGTTTTCTCTTTTTAATAAATCTACAGACCTTTCTAAAATTCTGTTTTCACTTTGTCATTCTGGGGTACTGAGTGTAGATTAATGAGAAAGAAAATGAATTTGAACGATTGTAGTATCAGGCTGCAACATAACAAAATTGAAAAACTGAAGGGGGTCTGAATGCTTTCCGAATGCACTGTATACTTAGCAGAATATAATTTTATAAGAAATTATGAGAAATTAGTAGTTTGCCAAATTGATTAATATAGATCATCTATGGATGATTGTAATGAATCATGGTTTCAATTAATTGATGTATGTATGTCTGTAAATATATGTCTTGCATGTTTTTGTTTTCTTTTTTAGCTTTTTCTTTCTTCTTTTATAATTTTGTTTACTGTATATACTCACAGATAAGCCAAGAATTTTAGGTGCCAAAATACAACCAAGAAATTGAGTTTGGCCTATCCATGGATGGGCTTATCTGTGAGTATATATGGTAGGTTTTTCCCTCAGCTTCTTTAAAGGACCCATATATCTTGTACATACTCATGGATAAGGCCATCTGTGGAGAAGCAGACCTTGAAGTTTTAACCAAAATACTATGAAAAACGTGCCACCTGTGGGTAAGCCAATTGTGAAAATTAAAACATACAAAAATGTTGAGGGTCAGCTTATCTGTGGATGTGCTTATCTGCAAGTATATATAGTATTCTTTTTCTTTTTTTTATTTAATTAAAAAACTCTTTAAAAAAAGAAATTATTGTGGAGACTGCTGCTTGCATGAAAGAAAAATAGATAACCTTTATGTGGGAAATAACATAGTGATAAGAGACCCTGTGTTACTTAAATCTGTCTACACTAAGAGCTTACAGTGTGCTGTCCTTCAGTTGGCTGAGGACCTGAACTGCACAGTTCAGAATTAGAAGAGAAATATAGATGAACTGAGAGAGGAAGGGAGTGATAAAAGCCCTGAGAATATCAGTCTAGCCCAGTGTTTCTCAACCTTGACTACTTTAAGACGGGTGGACTTCAGCTCCCAGAATTCCCTAGCCAGTTGAAGTCCACCCATCTTAAAGTTGCCAAGGTGGAGAAACACTGTGCTAGCCAATGAGATGTATGTTACATAGGGACATGCTATGTAAGTTTTGTTTAAAGCAAGTAGATAAAAGTGCAAAGTCCCTCTGCTAAGTAGCTCTACATCTATTGCCCCTGGAGGTCAATAGATTTATCGGTGCAGAAAGCTGGTGCGTGCAAAGTTGAATTCCAACATTTCCCTTCTCAATGGCTATTGCACCAGTTCATGACTTTCATGGCTTCATGAAGGTCTTTAAACTGACCTCTTGATAGTAGCTTGGTGAGTATGTCAGCTGCTATCTCCTCTGCGGGGCAGTACTTCTGCTCAACAAGCCCATTCTGGTATGCATCTTGCACATGATGGTACCTGACATCATTGTGCTTTGTATATGAAGTACCTTTTTCTGATTTGGAAATCAGAGGGCAACTTTTGTTGTCCTCACCTATAATTCAGCCTATCTATCCCAAAGTCCAATATTAGTTTGGGTAACCAGGTTATTTCTTGGCAAACTAGTACTGCAGATATATATCCTGCTTCTGTGGATGAGAGGGCAACTATTACCTGCTTTTTGGTAGTCCAACCTTCCACATAATAAAACAAGTTTTTTGGTGGATTTTCTGTTCTTGATATCTCCAGCGGAGTTTGTAATTCCAGCTGCTAGTCTGGAATTATTGTCTATAGGTAACATTAACTTTTAATCCACAGTTTCCTTTAAGTATCTTCCTACTATCTTGATTCCATCCAGTCTTCCTTTGTTGGTGCATTTACCTTCCTGTGTAGTATCCCTATTGCTGATGTAGTTTCTGGCATAGTGACCGTTTAGTAGCTAACTACTAAAAGCCTTTAGGTGTTCTCCTCCATTATGGTGAGCCAGGTAAGTAGCTGAAGTGCACAGGTCAGAGTCAGAAGTGAAGAAGAAAGCAGATGAAAGTCCTGAGAATATCAGTCTAACTAATAGAAAGTCTGTTACTTTCTGTTAGAAAGAACTGTCTCATGTTACACAGAGACATGCAGAGTTAAGTCTTTTTGACAGCAAAGGAGAGAAAGGCATAGAGTTCCTCTGTTGACTATCTCTACATCTACTACTTCTAATTATCAATAGGTTATAAGTGCAGAAAGCCACTGCGTGGAAACAGACATAGCATGAGAATGAGCTTTATTCTTTCTTACTGTTTTTTTTTTCCTGATGGATTACATTAGAAGTAAGAATCCGTGTTGACTTTTTCATTTATTACCTAATACTGACTATAGGCGATTGCATATTGTTTATTTATTTAAGAAAATTTATATGGCTGCTTATCTTACATATAAACTCTTGCAGTTGGCCGTTTCTGTCCCTAAACCTGATTGTCAGTGACTGTGTTATGTATTGAAGGCATCAATTACTTTTCGGCAGGTAGTGCTTTCCACAGGGAGCATAGGGCTGGTCACTGTGTGTGTATGTACGTTCTAGGTTGCCAAACATTTGGGGACATCTTCCAGCTGCCTCACACTTCCTTGCTGTATCATTATATTCTTCTCACAAGCGTTTTTCCCTTTTCTTTTCTGCTTCACTTGGTGCCAGATGTCTCTGATCCAGGTAACTAGCAGCTGGGGTTAAACCTTCCCCCTTTGGGCTAAGTAAAAAGGGACTTTGGCAGCCAGAATGAGAAGCATGCTCATTTTTCTGGATCTTTATGGAAAAACCAATAGCTCGAATCCCCAGTCCTTTCAGGACAGATCTAGTAAAACAAACCAGATGGCATAACTACTCCATGGAGATTTCTCAAGAATGCTAGTGGTAGAGGGGCACATTTCAGCAAACGTACTAGCAGATCCACTAAGGGAGATAACATTTCTATAAAATGTTTCCACAGGGCCTAATTTTAAAAAGCAACCTACCAAAAATATGGTAGGGAAGCTGAGAATTATAGAAGGATAGTATGAAAAAAAACTGAGAAATAAAAGATCAAAGTTAGTTCCTGGCAGGGCCTCAGAGCATGGCATAGTGAAGGTGCCACAGCTGAAAAAGCCATCTGTTCTTTGCTAGTGGTAGAACTAAGATGTAGGTAATGGTAGTAGTGATTCTTAGAGGAAACAATAGCCCTCCAGATACATGTATCTTTAGTTGCATGGAACTTTAAGTATTAAAGCAAGTATCAACTGGCATTCAAAAATGTGTTGAGAGCTATTGAAACATTTCCATTCTCCCTGTCTTAAGATTCCATGTTTTGATGAAATTGTAGTTTTCCAGTATGCATGGATTGTGATACAGTATCCAGATATTCCATGTTATCTTTGTCCCAGAAGAGTCAACATTAATGCATCAGCCAGAGCTGGTAGAAAGCAGTTCATGCCTTTGAATGTGTCATTAAGAGATAAGTCTAACATATACCAGCATTCAAACTGTTGATCTGCTATAGTAGAAATGAACCATTTGCAGGAAGGGGTAGAATTAACTTTTGTTTTTCTATTTCTTCAGCCTTGGAGAGAGTAAAAGGCTGGCTGATAGCATGATAATTTTAGTGGGACCGAAATGTTAGTTTAGAAGATTAAGGGGTGAAATGAGCATATACATTCTTGTAAAGGTTTAATGCATCCATATTGCCACGTAGCAAACGAATTGGGGAAAGCCGTATCACTGAAAGTTGGCATTTTTGCTGCTAATTTTTGGCTACATGCTCTGAAAGCTGTAGAAGGAGTGTTAGGCCTACCAGTTTATAACTGAGATTACAGTCCTCTCCTACAAAAATCTGCTCCTAATTACCCCAAGTTTTCCTGGCTTTCAGCTGCCTAGTATTAGTGTAGTAAGTCATTTTTTTGTCACTAGTGTTCAATAATTGGTAGTCAGAATCCTTTGTCACTTTTCTGAAAATCAAACATTTTCCAATAGAATCCAATCTACTTTGTGCCAACCCTTGCCTCTCGGTCCTGGATTATATATTTGCTTCATCATGAACTTAGTCAAATGTTGATTGCCATGTTTTAATTCCATTTGTTCTTTTCTGCGGTAGACCTTGGGATTTTTCGACGTGTAGTTATAGTGTTGTACACAGATTATATACAGCAATGCAGCCGACCCATGTACATTGTAAGTACTTCCTTCAGTCCCTCGAAGCTTTCTCTGATGGATTATGAAAATGGTTTTCCTTTTCATTTGAAAACATATAAATTGGTTAATATAAACATCATAATCTTATTTTCCACTGTGTTAGTAATCCATTTTCTGAAATTCTTTGACTAGAAAAACTATGATGGATTCCACTTAGAATTCTTCTTCATGGTCTTTATGTGTCATCTGTATGAGGATGCGTCTGCTCAGAACCACCATCAGGAACTTTCTCTGCCTGACAGGATTCTTAGTGGGAGATCTACTCTCCCCTTAGTGGGAGATCTACTCTCCCCTCTCAAGGTACAACCATTTGTTCAGTGATCGTTCAAAGTTATGGCAGCGCCGAACAAATGGTACTTATGCCTGGTCCCCAAAATTATGGCCATTGCAGCACCCCTGCAGTCACATGATCAAAATTTGGGTGCTTAGCAACCCACCTACACTTAACCCCAGGGCAGCTTCAACTCCCTTCACCTGCCTGTCTTCCCTCCATCTCTGCCATTTTGGCCACCCTGCACAGTGGCACTCCTCGGTGGTGGTGGCAGCACTGGGGGTGAAGTAGAGGCAGTCTCTGCTGCCCACCCCCACCCCCAGGCCTCAACTTCAGTCCCAGTGCTGCCGCTACCACCAAAACATGCTGCCTCAAGTCCCATGCCACAGTCAGCCACCTCAGTGCCACAGCGCAAAGCCCCAGCCCCCACCAGTGCCCTGTGCTCCACTCATCCTGTTGGACTTGCTACCCGGCACTCTGCTGGCCCTGCTGGCCTTGCCACCCTGCGCTCCACTCACCCTGCCGGCCTTGCCACCCCCAGCTGACATCCACTGTCTTCCTCCCACTGCTGATGAAGTGCACTCAACCTGGCCCTATGCAAGGCAGCTGCTGGCTATGCCAGGCCTTCTACCTGAGGCCACTTGTGCCATTCTCCAAATTGTGTGGGCTGTTCTTGTGATGCTTTGGAAGGCCTCAGAAGCTTTCCGAAGGCTTTCCAAAGCATTGCAAGAATGGTCCGCGCTGTTTGGAGAACAGCATGAGCAGCTTCAGAAAGAACATCTGGCGCAGCTAGAAGCTACTTTGCATAGGGACAGGCCAGGTACACTTCATCATCAGCAGGAGGAAGACAGCAAAGATCAGCTAGGGGTGGCAGGGCCAGCAGGGTGATAGGGCCAGTGGAATGCAGGGTGGCAGAATGCAAGGTGGCCAAAAGGGCAGTGATGGGGGCGAGATAGGCAGGTGGGGGGAGTTGAAGAGGAGGCAGTCCCTTACCTTATCGAGGCTCAGGGCTGGGAGGGACAAAGCCAGCAGTGGTTTGGATCAGGGTGGGTCCTCGCCTGACGACCAGTGGGATTTGGTCAACAACGGCAACAGGGAGTGCTGGGATTGCCACTGCCAAGCATTGTGGTCACATGATACCACACTTTACGACTGCATCACTTAGCGATGGAAATTCCTTTCCCAGTTACCATCATAACTCAAGGACTACCTGTCCCTAACCCTAACCTGTACACTTATGTGTGGCTGATGTTCTCTCCTCAGTTCCTTTTTTGATCATAGCTGGTTTCTTTCATCATATCTTATTTGCATAGCTAAGAAAGATGTCATTCTCACCACTACTACTTTCCCTTCCCGATGCAATCTGTTCTGCATTGGTCAGGCCCCATCTCAACAATTATGTTCAGTTCTGGGACTCTAAGGAAGATTTAGGCAACTAGGCAGCAAGGATTATCAGGACCCTGAAAACGAAGCCCTGCAAAGAGAGACAGGCTATATTTAAGTTGATAGAGAAAACAGGAGAGATCAAAAAGAATTCTTCAAAAGATACATCAGAAAAGATACTTCAGGAAAGAAACCCTGTTCTCCATGAATAATTATAATGTAATTAAGTTACATTATGGTAGATTAATGGTAGTTTTTGGTTTAGCAGAAGGAAATATGTCCTATCACAGATGGTGAGTTCCCCTTAGATCAGTGTTGTCCAAACTTGGCCACTTTAAGATGAGTGGACTTCAACTCCCAGAATTCCCCAGCCCCATGCTGGCTGGGGAATTCTGGGAGTTGAAGTCCTTCAACTCCCAGAATTCCCCAGCCCCATGCTGGCTGGGGAATTCTGGGAGTTGAAGTCCACTCATCTTAAAGTGGCCAAGTTTGGACAACACTGCCTTAGATGTTTTTAAGCAAAGACTGAACAAATATTTCTCAGAGATCTTTTAATCTGGATTCTGGGTTGGATTCAATGGACTAGAGAGCCCCTTATTCTTTTATTAGCTTCTGTAACTTAGTTCTGGCATTCAGATACCCAAAGTACTCTGGGTGATGGAGGGTGGGCAAGGGTGGGGAGCCGTGTTTGCGTGAGAAAATGTAGATGTGGAATGAGAGTGGAAATTTCTA
Source organism: Liasis olivaceus (assembly GCA_030867105.1). Taxonomy (NCBI): domain Eukaryota; kingdom Metazoa; phylum Chordata; class Lepidosauria; order Squamata; family Pythonidae; genus Liasis; species Liasis olivaceus. The sequence continues at coordinate 156,081,412 of CM061348.1, read as the reverse complement.
AATGATCAAATATCCCCTAAATACTAAGAAAATTATGATGCTAATACATTCTCAAGAAAAGCATAAAAAATGCTTTAAAGTGAAAAAAAGTATAATGTATCGTTAAAACAGTTAAGTTATAATTCTATATATACTTATCTAATGTAAATATTATTCAAATACGTATATAATTCTAATACATTTATTTGACTATCATGTTTTTTTTTAGCCTACTGTATTTTATATAAATGAGTTCCATATTTCATTATACTTGTCCATACAAAGTCAATCCGCTGATAAGTGGCAGGTGCAATCAGGTCTTCAATCCATTGAGTGAATGGGGCCATACATTATCTTTCCATTGCTATAATAGAAGTTTTTTGGCAATAGCAAGGGCATGGAGAATCTATTTACGTTGTCCAGTTGTCAAATTCCATGTAATAGGTATGTTATTCAAGAGAATATTATCCTCTGAAAATTTTAGCTTTTGTCAAATAGTCATATTTACATAGTCCACCACTTTCTCCCAAAACTTAGTAAGTATAGGACATTGTAGAAACATGTGTTTTAAAGAAGCATTATCCTTGTTACATCTCCAACAAAATGCTGTCTTAGTCCTTTTTTATACAAATGAAGTGGAGTCTAATACATTCTAAATATTATTTTTTCTTGTATAAGTTGTAGTTTGAAGTCCACTGACACTCTTGCTATAGAAGTTAAGACGCTGTCCCATTGTCTAGGTAATATGGGAACCTCTAATTCTTTATTTCACTCATTTCTTAACATCTGCATATCAAATTGATTTATTGATAACAAATATCTTTAAAAACTAATACTAGGTTTTTTAGTTTTAAAGGATTTAACAAGTTGTCCTAGTGTCTCAGGTGTCTCGGAAGCTGAAAAAGCTGCCGGTCCAGACAATGTTGTTAACAAATGTTGTAGCTGTAAATATTGCCATTGGGTTTCATCTGATAGATGATAGTTATCTCTTAACACAGCTTATGTTAAAAATTCATCTTCGTTGTCTAACAATTGGTCCAAAGTCAATATCCCCGCCTCCATCCAATTTTTCCATATCACCATCTTTTTCCCAATTTTTAAAATCGAGTTTCCCCATAAAGTCAATTTAGCATTGGAAAAGGGGTCAAATCTCATTTTATTAGACATTCCATTCCATAACTTTCTAATTGACATAATTGCTTCCATAGATACTAAAGTTCTGTTTTCTTTGTGTTTTGTTCTTTTTCTGTTACTATTCAATTTAAAATAATAAAAAAATTGTAAAAATCCTCTAAATACTTATAATGATGCTAAAGCAACTACAGATGTAAATCGGATAAGCGGCTTCACATCACAAACTTAAGTATGCTGTTAATTATTTCCTGTTAAAATCATTGGGATAAAACTGAAAAATGTTGCTATGACTTGATGACTTCACGCCTTGCAGTTGTTCTGCTATGAGTTTATACACATTTTTGGTTATTCCTTCTGTTCTCTAGGACAGAATGATTCTGCTTGTTGTTGGGAACCTGGTTAATTGGTCTTTGTAAGTAGCAAATGTATGTTTATATGTTTGTAGATGTATTTTGTACAATAAGAGATGCAGGTGTCTGTTGGAGAAGCTCTCTCTCTGAAATAGTGCTGCCTACTATTTTTAAAACATTTTTTCAAGTTGAAAAATTATCTAATATATAACAATTTCTTCCCATTCCCTCTTCCCCAGCCTGGAAATTCCACAATTCTTTATGTGATTATTGCAGCATAGGAACCCAACTTTGTTAGGGAATCAGCCTGGCAACTATTGGAATAAATACTAGTTCCTTCCTTCCCCCACTCGCCCTATACCTCAGGAGTATTGCCATCCCCGGCAGAGAACCAGGAAGAACCTCTGCTTCTCTTTGACTCTTGTGACTCTGGCTTGGAAAAAGGAGTGGTGGGGGGAGCAGAGGAAACCTTTATCCCTTTCCTGTCAGTGCTATCTAAGGAAGCTATAATGGTAACCGGGGTGGGAAATTTACCATCTCAATTATACTCCCTCACCTTCTAGCTCGGTGTTGTCCAAACTTGGCCACTTTAAGATGAGTGGACTTCAACTCCCAGAATTCCCCAGCCAGCCATGCTGGGAGTTGGTCCACTCATCTCAAAGTGGCCAAGTTTGGACAACACTGTTCTAGCTGGAAATCCCCATTTTAGCATCTGCTTAGAGACTCACCCTTGCTCCAGGAGATGATTTGTAGCTTTATTCCTACATCGAGTGCTTTCTGTTGCTTGATATATTCACAGTGTGATTTTCTGTTTGTTAGGGCCTGTTCACAAATACTGGAGCTTTGCTTGGGAATAAAATGCCTAGAAAAAGAGATTATGAGGAAACAAACCAAAAGAGAACGAGTCTGCTCAGTCTCATCCATGTGTTCACTTTTTGCATTATTGGGGCCAATTCTCAGTTTAAATTGTCACAAGATGTCATAATTGGTTTATGATAAGAGGTGCTGTGATCTTTTCTAAAATCCTTTCTTCTGCAGTGACGGGAGTCATGGTCAAAATCATTTAATTTCTGGAAGCACTTTTAACTGAACTAGTGGATTTATAGCAAGGGCTTTTGAAGAATGGTTGATCTTTGATTGGTTTTCAGATAGATAGGTCTTCAAGATACTTTACAACTATAATTAAAACAATTAATTAAAGCATAATTATTATAGTTTTCTAACTAGAAAATCATAGTTATTCTAAACGAATTAATCTGCATCAGCGTTGTATGGTTTTGTCCAATCATCTTGGATTACACTGCCTTTGTTCTTCTCTCTCAGTGCAATTTTTGGACTGGTATATCGGCCACGGGATTTTGCTTCTTACATGCTGGGCATTTTTATCTGTAATCTTCTGCTGTATCTTGCCTTTTATGTCATCATGAAGGTAAGTAGTCCTTCTTACTTGTTACTTAGTGTCTTCCATGCTGCCAAACGTGGAGAGACTGCATTGGAGGGGGATTAGATTGTGTATGGAAGAATATGTTTGCTCAGTGCTCATCTTCTAGATCTGCCCTTCCAGAGTTGGTTACAGGTTTTTTAGCCCTTGCATAAGAGACCTCAGTGAATATTATTAGTTTATGATGAAGTTATTCATAGGAGACAGAGAGTACATCTTTTGTATAATCAGAGTATATATGATATCTGAATTTGGAAAAGCACCAATCAACTATTACATTAAGTCAAATACAGGTATCATGATTAACTATGTTCCACAGCCTCAAACTTAAAGGGGAAAGCACAATTTATCAAAGATCACGAAAATTGCCAGGCTCCTTCTGTGGAAATACCAGGTGAAGAGGAGGAAGAAAAAGGTCCTATGCTTCCAATCTGATGAGATTAGCTCAATTCCTGAAGGACCTATGACCAGGTGTGAACATCTAGGGAAGAGGGCAGTCCTTCAGGAATGCATTTCAGAAGTCACACATGTAAGGTTTGTGTGAGTAGAGTGCTCTGCTTTGCTTTTGCACCAAATCCCCTACTGCTGTGATTACAGGATACTAGGCAATGCTGAGGACATGGTGGTATGTAACAAGTTCAGGCAGATTCCTCTTACTTTCACTTCAAACAAAGACGGGCTTGAAGAGAAAGCTCTAGCTTTTCTACAATTTGATTAGTTATCTCTTATGTCACTTTTTGGCCTTTTATGTGCATCTCATAGGAAACGCCCATTGAAGTACTGTACTTTTTGTCTTTCCAGCTCCGCAGTTCAGAGAGGCTATTGCCTTTCCCCCTCTTTTGTATTGTGGCCACAGCTGTGGTTTGGGCTGCAGCTCTTTATTTCTTTTTCCAGAACCTTAGTAGCTGGGAGGTAGGTTTCTTCCTTTTTTCTCGCTTCTGTTGCACTTCAGGAGTATCTGAAATGACCAAAGATCACAAGAAGGAAAAGAAGCATTGGAGAATATATGGACAAAATTTCAGAATCAAAAGATGTTTTGCTTTAAAATTCAGCTCTTGGCCTCCTTCCCTGTGACCCTACTTTTTTATGCCAAGTTCCATAGAATATTAATATAAAACTAGCTTGATCCTCTAACATACAGGTATTCCTTAACTTACGACCATTTGTGTTCAGCAACTGTTCAAAGTTATGATGGTGCTGAATGAAGGGACTTATGACCATTCCCTGAAGTTACGGCACCCCTGCACTCATGTGATCACAATAACGGTGCTTGGCAACCTGTTCACCGTTACAGCTGGTTGCCAAGCACCCTGCGATCACGTGATCACCATTTGCAATTTTCCCTGCCGGCTTCCCCAGAAAGTCAATGGGGACGCTGGCAGGGAAGGTGGCAAGTCACTGGGGTAAGTCTGCCCCACCTGCATGCCCTCCCTAGCCCATCTGCGCTCGCACCGCGCTGGCCACTCATACACCCCTGCACACCCTCCCCAACCCGGGCGGTGCCTCTCATACCCCCTCACGCACCTCCACACACCCTCCCTGACCTGACCTGCACCCCCATACACCCTCCCCAACCTGCGCCACACTTCTTGCGCAATCCCGTGCACCCTTCCCAACCCATGCAACATCTCTTGCACACCCCTTCACACCCTGCACACCCAACATGCATCTTACCCCCGTGCACCCTCCCCAACTTGCATGGCACATCTTGCACACCACGCACACTTCAGTTAACAATGGCAACTGGGATTGCAGGGATTGCTGTCACTAAACAAGTCAAATTCATATTTTTGGAGTATAATTCAGTTTCATATTTATTTTTTGGCAACTATGTTTTTTATTTATTTATTTATTTATTTATTTATTTTTATTTATCAAATGTGTCACCGCCCATCTCATTAAATGACGCTGGGTGGTTTACAAAACAATTAAAATCAATTAAAATTACAATATTACAGTAATAAATACAAAATAAAAAGATCCAAAGTAATTGGTGATCACTCAGGGAGTGTCATCGAGGTGCTAGCCACCCCCAGGATTGGGTAAAGTTGTTATCCCCCCACACAAGCTGGCAGAGCCAGGTCTTTAATTCTTTCCAGAAGGCTGGTAGGGTAGGGGCCTGCTGCACCGCTGGGGGGAGAATGTTCCAAAGGGCAGGAGCAGCGGCAAAGAAGGCTTTCTTCCTGGGCCCTGCCAGTCGACATTCTCTCGCTGACAGGGCCTGCAACATGCCCTATCTGTCTAACCGGGTGGGACAGGTTGATGTGACGGGGTAACAGGTAACCTGGACCCATGCCATGTAGGGCTTTAAAGGTGATAACCAACACTTCGAATTAGACCGAGAAGTGGACTGGGACCCAATGCAGCTCGCATAGTAAAGATGTTATATGTGCCGTTCTTGGGGCACTCAAAATTATCCACGTGGCCGCATTTTGGACCAGCTGTAGCTTCCAGATACTCTTCAAATGTAGCCCCATGTAGAGCGCATTGCAGTAGTCTAGCTGAGAGATGACCAGGGCATGAGTGACTAACCAGAGAGCCTCCTGGTCCAGGAAGGGGCGTAGTTGGCATACCACATGAAGGTGGGCAAAGGCTCTCCTGGCCACGACTGCCACCTGCTCCTCAAGCAGGAGTCGTGAGTCCAGGAGGACCCCCAGATTATGCACTGGGTCCGTCCAGGGCAGTGCCACCCCGTCCAAAACCAAAGATGGTAAATTCCCAGATACAGAGGGGCCTCCAATCCATAGCCACTCCATCTTACCAGGGTTCAGCTGAAGCCTGTTGCACCCCATCCAGACCCCCACAGCCTCCAGGCACCACGAAAAGGTGGTCATGGCATCACTCACCTCACCCGGGATGGAGATGTATAATTGGGTATCATCAGCATATTGATGATACCTCATCCCATGGTGACAGATAATCTCACCCAGTGGTTTCACGTAGATGTTAAAAAGGAGTGGAGAGAGTACCGAACCATGGGGCACCTCACAAAGGAGGAGCTGTGAGCTGGACCTCTTGCCCCCAGTCAACACCAATTGGGATCGACCTTGGAGGAAGAGAACCAGCACAAAACTGTGCTGCCCACTCCCAACTCCCCAAGTCGACCCAAAAGGATACCATGGTCGATGGTATCAAAAGCCGCTGAGAGGTCAAGAAGAACAAGGATGGATGCACTATCCCCATCCTGCTCCCGCCAGAGATCATCCATGAGTGCAACCAATGCTGTTTCCATCCCGTATCTGAGCCTGAAACCTGACTGAAAAGGGTCCAGATAATCCATTTCATCCAGGATCCTCTGGAGCTGCAACGCCACCACCTTCTCAACCACCTTCCCTGAAAAGGGGAGGTGGGAGACTGGATGAAAATTGTCCAGTATGGTGGGATCCAGTGACGGCTTCTTGAGGAGGGTTTTCCCAGGGTTCTATTAACATATGTAATAACTTGAAACCAAAAAAAAAAAAAAAGCTATAAAGGACTCATCCGTAGAAGAAAGGCAGTTACGTTCTTAGGGCTGATCTCCACAACCACTTGCCCCAGAGGTGGGAGGCACATTGTTGCCCTTTACCATCGCCAGCCTACCAGGAAGGCTAACCATCGTGGAATCTGAACATATCCAATTATAGGGGACCTATTTAATTAATTAATTAATTAATTAATTAATTGGACTTGGCTGCTGCCCATCTCCCCTACAATAGGGGACTCTGGGCGACTTACAAAAAACATTAAAACTATAAATACATCTAAAACATATAAAACATCCAAAATTTAAAACAATACTAAAGAAAGGAAGATCCAAGCAGATGGAAAATCAGGCTGCGGAGAGCTGGCCACTACGGGGCTAGGCATCCCCCTGCTTGAAGTATTCCCTCCCCACCCCAGGCCAAGTGGCAGAGCCAGGGCTTCAAGTCCCTTCGGAAGGCCAGGAGCGAGGGGGCCAATCACACCTCCGGGGGCAGAATGTTCCAAAGAGTACCAAAGAGTTCCAAATGTACCGCAGAGAAGTCCCGCCTTCTGGACCCCGCTAGATGGAGTTCTTTTACTGAGGGGGTCCGAAGCATGGCCTCTCTGTGCGATTGGGTGGGATGGGTTGAAAACATAGGGGAGAGGCGGTCCCTTAGGTAACTAGTATTTAATTAGTGCCACTGAAGAAAATTGTGCACATTTGCAGACTTATCCAACATTAGTATTTGAAAGTCATGGACATTACATAGTGCTATCAGACCCATTTTAATTATATTTGATATTTATTTGTTTTAATATTTATTTTATTATATAGCTACTTATTTTATATTAAACACTCTCTAAAAATCTCAGAGCAGAGCTTTACATATGACTCCTTAATAGCCTCTCATTCAGTGGCTTTGTTCTTTTCACCACTCGCTTCCTCTTTATGTTGGCAGATACAGTCTGAATTTGCTTACTGAGCTTTTCATAGTTAGGTAGAGAAGAGCATTTAACCATCAAGAGATATAAGGCTAGATAGGACACAAGGTTACATTTTCTGTGTGGGGAACATCTAGAATTCACTGGTTTTATCATTTTCTCCAGGAAACCCCAGCACAATCTCGTGAAAAAAATAGGCCATGTATCCTTCTGGGATTCTTTGATGACCATGATATCTGGCACTTCCTCTCTGCTGCTGCCTTGTTCTTCTCATTCTTGGTGAGATTTTTCTTAATAACAAAAGAATGTCCTAAAGTAAATCATGCCCAGTAGATTCCTAGCCCTATTGCACTGTATAACATTGTACAGTTTGCAATTTTTCTTTTCTTGCAATGAAAATGGTGTGCTTTCTATAATGAAAATAGATGCTAGCCCTAAATAAGAAAAATCATAGATAGTCCTGCTTACTGACCACTTCTTCAGTGACCATTCAAAGTCATGATGGTGCTGGAAAACGAGATTTATGACTGGTCCTCAATCGTAAGTCAATCGTCACAGAATCCTTGTAATCATGTGATCACAGTTCAGGCGCTTGGCAACCAGTGCGGATTTACTGTGGTCATAGAGTCCTACAGTAATGTGATCGCCATTTGCAACCTTCACAACTGGCTTCTGACAAGCAAAGTCATTCAGGAAGCCGGCAGGAGGTTGTAAGTCGCAGTCACATGACATTGCATTTAATGACCTGTGCTGATTTGCTTAATAATTTCAGCAAACTGATGAACTGCCATCATAAGTCAGGCGTGATCACATGATTTTTCACTTTACGATCGCGTAGCTTAGTGACAGAGTTGCCAGTCCCAGTTGCAGTTGGTGAGGACTACTTGTACCGGATCAAACCAAAAAGTGCTGTTAGCCCAGAACTCCATTTCGCACAGTACCTACCAGATGTACATAAGAATTTCTCAAGCAGTAGCCTTCTCTTGTATTATTTGCCACACTGTCTTTCATTTTGGAAATGGTATGTACAGGTAGTCCTCGTTTAGTGACCATTTTCAGTTATGACAGTGATGAAAAAGTAACTTTGTGACCAATTGTAGCATTTACAACCTTCACAGATCTGTAAAGCTAAGGAAAGCTGAAGTAAGATCGTAAGCACAGTTGCTGTTTCACTTAGCAACCACTTCACTTAACAGCCCAAGTTGCCGGTCCCAATTGTGGTTGCTAAACGAGGACTACCTGTGATTAATAGCCATTTCTACAGTCATATGCACACCCTGTGAGTGATACAAGCACCTAAAACAATCAGTCTTTCTTTATTGCCAGGTTTTCTGTAGCCCTTTTCTGTCCTCTAGGAATTCCCTTCAGTTGCCATGAATATATCAGAAGAATATTTAGACAGTGTCACTCCAAAGTAGAGATAACACAATCAAAAATTGTGCTGCTAGGAACAAATAATTGCATTTTTTACTCACATAGGTGCAAGTTGGTTTCATTTAGAGAGTTATAACTATGTACCTGTTCTCTTTAAAACCTGCAATGGAGCAGGCCCACTTAAACATTAAGAAATCCCTTTTCCTTCTTATCTGTCACTAACTCATTTTTATGTTTTCACAAATGGAAGTGGGGAGCTCTTTCAATCTGACGTCTTACCTGATTAGTACAGAATAGGAAATAGAATTTATAAAGACCTCTCCAGCCAGCAGATTGGGCCTACAGGCTTATTGTTTGTATGAAAGGAACAGTTCTAGTTTTGGGATGTTGAGATGTTGTAATGAGTCATCTTATTCTAAATTACATACAGCTTTCCTAAAGGAGAAAGGCCAGTCTTGCACATATGCATAATATCTAGGAATGCCATCTTTCATGTAAGCTGCCTGAGAATAAGATCCAAAGAGCAAATATGGGCAACTCCTTGCAGGCCCCCCATCTGTCTTTCTGAGAGTGTCCAAGATGCTGTCACAGTAATAATGTGCAAAAGGGCATACTGTGACGACGCTCCTGTGGCTTTTTCCCCAGCACAGTTGACTCACACTAGCCTACCAAATTGCTTGTGGCCAGAGGACAAACTGCAGTTTTGTTCTGTCTTGTTTTCTTGGGCATAAAGGAACAAAAATGGTGCTGTTTGCATTGTGTCACTGCACACATGTGATTCTTGGCCTCATCGGTTTGCTGCAGACAGTGATAGCTCACAATATGGTATTTGTATCACCAAATCTTTTTCCTGGGTGAAGTGCTGAAATATATATATGTGCAGGGGGGAACGCAGCTAGTATTCAGATTTCTAGGAGGGACGTGACATTTGTTAGATCTATCCTGATTGACTAGAAGACTGATAAGCCATCCCTGCCTGTTCTATTTGCTGACCAAGGAAAAAAAATAAGTCTCTTGATGTGTCTGTGACATTTTCCTTGCTCTAGGGCCTGCTCACCCTGGATGATGACTTGGATTCTGTGCCAAGAAACAAGATACCTGTCTTTTGAGATACGGGATAAGAACAGTATTTGATGCTTCACAGTGAAATGTACTGTTGTGGTGCAGTCAGAACAGAACACCAAGTACACATTGGAAAGAAGCTTCTTATAAACAATTCCTATATCGGAAAACCTGAACACAGCAAAAATCATGTCCTTGACATTGGCTGGATCAGATCTATAGTATAATACATTATGTTGAGACAAGCTGGGGTGTTCACAGACTCTCTTGAGCCATTCTTCACTTTCTTATAATGGATAATGTTTATTCCCAACATTGTAGTTTCTCCATTTGTAATTTACCAAGTGCACACTGAATGATTGTCCTTTTGGCTACTTATGTTCTGTTGCTTGGTTGGCCAGAATTACTTTATACAGTACTGAAATACCCCTGAGGTCCTTATTTAAAGCATTTTGGAACTCTCATGTTTGTTACATAAAATGATAATAGCCCATTCTTTTTGTAGTGGAAGACACGTTGAAGAATAACACCATCTCTTTTCTTCCTACAGTACTTTAGACAATGTGAATAGTAGAACCCACCTTTTCAGAGGGAGGACAGCATCTTAGAATACACTTCTTTGTACAGAACATATGTCCCTGCTCACCTGGAAGGTGGCTTTCCTCTCCATCACTGTCATATGCATTATATCATTTCTTTTAACTTAGATGTTTGGTTCTCCAACAGGTAATCCAGGTGCAGTATTGCAATGTTACTTACCCATGCTAGTCATCTATCACTGGACTATTGCTAGTGGTGAATTCTTTTCTGATAACCTACAGTCTCTTATTTGCTGTTCTTTTGAACTCCCATGAAATAACTGTGATGTTGGTAAGATGGAAAAGATCCTATCTTCTACCCTATTGTTTAAACCCCAAATTATGTTCAGAGGATGCTGTGTACATGTTTGTGCCATGCTTTGCTAAGTCTGAATTAAAGCATGTCTCAGTATTATCAACATGAATTACTTAAAGATGTGTTTGTTAAACTTTTAACTATATTTGTTCTCCTAGTGATTATTTAGCAGCTAATGACACAGTCCAATTGTCTATCAATTCACTTAGGTTTAAAAAAACAACTAAAGACTGGAATTCTGCGTCGGCTTTTCCAGGGCTATTATGTTAAACTTGCTGTATATTTAAAGGAAATCTGAGAACAAAGGAGAAGGTTTCTTCTATCCAGAGGTCTTGTCTCTTATGCATGCCTGGTAGGTCTGGATCTGATTCCAGAAGGGTGCTTCAGAGAATGCAGGAGTCCTAATGGAGCCCTTCAGCAAAGCAACTGCATCTTTTCCTAAGCATGCTCCACGCCAGTGTTTTTCAAACTTAGCAACTTTAAGATGTGTGGACTTCAACTCCCAGAATTCCCCAGCCAGCATCTTAAAGTTGCCAAGTTTGAAAAACACTGTTCTAGGTCCCTTTTTGGAATCAAGCCAAAGCATTGCACAGCTGAAATACACTGTACTCCAAGTCACCTTTTCCAAAGAGGTAGCAGCCCCAATTGTCTTTTCCTATCCCTAAACAACTTGCTGATAAATAGATCAGAAAACTATCAGCAAACTACTGGAAGTGGTCTTTGCATAGCAACCAAGGCAATGCTCTGAGCCCACTGCCTACAATGTCAAGAACCTTGACAAATGGCATGGCCATTTTGAGGTCCTCACTATGTCTGAGCAAGTGGACAGATGAAAATAGTACAAATTAGTGGGAACCCATAGACAGAAATGCTCGACTTTTAAGTTGTTTACCTTCTTAAAAATTACACATTCATAAGCTTTCTCTGGGTATTTAAATATAGGGTCATTAGTTTGCTTTTGTTTTTCCTGCAAGGGAAGAATTACAAAGCACAAGCAGAACACAAAATGATAGTGCACAAACTGTACATTTTAAAAATAAAATACTATTTTGTTTATATCTATACAGTGTTTACAATCAATATAATTTTACATTTAATAAAAATCTGAGAATTTTTAAAAAAATCAATGTTGCAGGTATTTACATACAAATGCATTCAATTTGTAAAAAGATGTCAAAATAAAAAAAAACTTATTTACAGTAATAATTAACTTTCCTTATCAGTGCTATTACAAGTTTCTCTTCTAGATCTTGAAAAATTCTGGAGGACCTTAAGTAGTGGATAGAATATTATAGAATGCAGAACAGCATACATTCTTAATGTGCTGAAAAATGTAGCACAATCACCATACATTTCTTGATTTCAAAACAAGGGGGACTTTAGATAATTCCTCTGTGTGCACAAGGAAACTGTCATGAGGGGCAGCAGCACAGCACAGAAAGAAAAGTTTGACCACAGGTTATAAACCTGTATGCTGTGTGACAGCAAGTTTTCTTTATCTGTTCCCATTAAGAGAGCAAGGCTTGATGATCTATACCCAACAGAAACCCAAAACATTACATATATTCACCCATATAACCTAGAGCTTCCATATTTTCAGATGATTCAGCCACTGTTGCATCTATAGCATCTTAGCAATAAGAAAAATTCAATCCTACACGCATCCAAAAGCTGACATCCTATGGATTTTACAAACCTCGAAAGTCCCCAGTGTTTCGTGTGCTTTCCTGGGATATAGGAAGCTTCCAGTCACATCAGTGTCGATAAGACAATGTGATAATATCACATAATTTATGAGACCCTGATGACCTCATACAATGGGAAATTTGTATTAAAGTTAGAAGCCCGGGATAGTATAAGACAAATGTTAGAAAATATTAGCATTTTAATAATTTAAAAAATGTTAAGGGCATTCTTCAAAGTGAAATATTTATGCCATTTTTTTTAACTGAAGGGCACTATTACCTGAAATAAGGACAAAAAATAGGATTTGCAGCGTGCATGGAATCTCAGTAGGGAGCTGATGCTCTTTTGCTACACAGAATCCCTGTTAATAATCAAAATGTAGGTAATATCTGCAACAGCAATATTACCACTGCAGGCAACACTAAGACAGATGTTAAAAATATATTTTTAGCATGAGAATATGCTTGAAAAATACTAGTAGCAATCTATACTCATGTCTACCAAAAATCCTAGCAAGAAATAACTGATAAATGCTGAGAGAGAGTAGCTATTGATTTATATGAATACATACTGAAAGTCTGAATACTTGTTTTTTTTCACCTATTGTCATAAAAGTTGTTAACACAAACCAATGTGCAGAATGTCACACTTATCTATCTAGGCTTCCTCTATGCACTAAAGCATGATAAAAACTGACTCAACAGAAGGGAATAGTTTCTCTTATTAGTTAAATACTCTGCCATTTACTTGCATTTCCTTTTCATCTGTGCATCAGACGCTTCCAGTACTTTTTCAGAAAAACTTAACAAACTCAGAAATCATAAAAGCATAAACTTTTGCATAGAAAGTTTGTTCAAGAAACTGAATTTCTCTGCTGGTCAATATATTCTTGGCCAATTCACTTCCCACTCTTCCACTCTCCCTGTTATGCATTTAAATTGATTAAGAAGAGCACCTATTTCCCCCCCCCAATCCTTGGAATATGATAAATAGGCATTTGTTTCCTGTAAACAATCAACAGCACAGCCAACTAATAAGAGGGAGGGAAAAGAAAGTAAAACTATAAGCTATCTGGCCCTATTTGCATGATCTCTTTGATCTGTTAGGAAGTTTTGCAAAGGCTCTAACTGCAGGGGATTCAAGTTTAGGTGCAAACAACTCTGGTCAGTCATTGTAGGAAGACTTTCTTTCTTCTGACTATCAGAAACAAAGTCTTTGACTCACCTCCCCAAAATGGGCTGCTCTAGAAACACTACCTCCATGTTGCTTCACGTTCCAAATATCAATACAATATAGTTATAAGATAAACTCATAAAACCAAAAAGCTGAGTTTATGGTTTGTCATACTGTTATCCCTTTTGTTCTGGTTAACCACTTCAGAGTTCCCTTGACACAAGAGATGATGCGTTCTAGAACACTCTTAATGTGCTGAAGGCTAATATTGCAATTCCAAGACATAGCTATAGATATACAGTAACTTCAGCTGAGTGCTTTACTAAACACTAGTAAATGATACTAATATCCCCATTTTAGAATCCCTTTGTATGTTATCTCCTTCAATGCAAAGGAGACATTATGCCAATTAAAACTCTACTTATCGGTTTGTGGACTTTATAGAAAGAAATGTAAACAAAGAATTAGCAGTTCATCACAATAATACCTTAAGACAATGACTTACTGATACCATCATACCATCATCACCATCATCAGTGTGGAGAGACAAATAGAAACAATAATGGTGTTTTAAAGAAATCAAAGAAGTGCAATAAAATGTGTCTTTGGATCTTGACAGAAATATTCCCTTGTTGCTTGGCACGTTGTTTCGGAATATTTAAATCAAATATTTTGGGGGGCATTCTTTATTTCCATTCTCAACTTACACTATCAAGAGCATTCCACTAAAGCATTACATGATTCTCTTTTTACTTTCATCATAGTTCCTCTGACTTGGCCAGAAGGCCAGATGAGCAAAAAATTACATTTATGTATGTAGTAAGTTTGCCTACAGACTGCTATCATTCTCGTTCATTTTGTTACAGCCTCAGCAATGTTCTTATTACTGGAGGAAATTTAAAATGGTAAATGTAAAAAAAAAAGGGGGGGGGGAGAAGAGGAACCCTCTTAAGAGGGTTTGTTTCCCTAGTCCCATTTTTCAGAGAGATGGTAACAATACAGGGGTGAGGAGTGTCACATTGTCATAAGCTGTTGAAACAGGTTAAAGTCTTAACAACTAGTTTGCACTTAGAGATGCATCACGATTCTAAGTTAGCAATATGAATGTTTTTGTATAAGCCCAAGAATAACCTGCAAATGAAACAGTTCCAAGAGTGATGTTGTAAACGGACTCTTTAGAAATGGTAAATCCAAATTTATACAAGTATATATGCATTACACACACAGGCATTCAAAAAAATCCATCCCCTTCCCATTCTTTTCATACAGCTGAACTGCAGTCATGACCTAGAATATGGCTTATGTTATGGGCAGGCCGGTTTGATGATTGTTTCAAAGAGTCAGAACCAGAAGTATTTGCTATTGAGAGCAGTGGTGAGATTGCTGATCCATCTGAAGGAAGAGCTGTAGCTATTTCCGGGAATAAAGAAGTCAAATTAAAATTGGACAAGTGTGATGAATTGGCCACATGCATCGGAGGCATATCTGTCAAAAGGGGAAAACTTGGCTGAGCAAAGCCAACTGGTCTGGGAGGTGACAAAATAGAACCAAATCGATTGTTTAAACCTCCACCATTTGGCTTCTCTGTACTTGGATTAGAAAACATTTGGTTAGAAAAATAAGGAATTGAAATGTCATTAGACAGGGTGGGATGTGCAGGAGAATATGGTGGATAGAAAGATGGCAACGTATTTTGAGGATCTACTGGAATCAGGGCTGCTGTTCGGGTAGCATTGGGTTGAGTCACTGGTGGAATAAACGACGTATTAGCATTTACCGGGGGATTCATTCCACTTTCTGGAATAAAAGAGAATCCAAAATTTTGAGACAGAGTGTGCTGATCAGCAGCTGTACTGTCATGAGACACTTGTGGCCCTTCAGGCATGAATCGCACAATGCTGCCCCTTTTTTCAAGGGTAGGTTGCTGTCGTCCAAGAATCATTCCTCCACCAGTAGATAAAGGAAGTTGAGGAAGAGAAGGTTCAAACACATTCCCATGTCTTTGATTTGCAGAACGATTCCTTTCAGGCTGGCGAACTTTAGAGCCACCATTATCCTGCAAAGGATGTCTTGACCGGTCAGTGGCTGAAGAATTGGTTTGACGAACAGATGGAGGAACTTGGTCAGCATTCCCACGAGAGACTGGTGCATAGTGAAGAGGACGTGTAGCTCCATGTACATTGCTAGAAGCTGAGGCATTTATGTGACCCTTTGTTCCATGGCTCTCTGTTATTCTCATGGAATTAGATTTCTGGATAGAAATATTGGGACTTGAGTTACGGCCCTGAATATCTCCAGAAGAACTTGAAAAGGGAATAGTTAGTGAATTGTTCCTACCATTAATAGTACCAAGAGACATGTCACAACTTTCTCTGTTCTGATCATCACTTTCCCTCCGCATATGAATACTTTCTCTTGTTGGGGCACAATTATAATCAACATTTGAAGACGTAGCACACTGTGGGTTTCTCTGATGCTCTGAAATTGGTCTTTGGCTTCCATTAGCTTGATCTCCAAGATGCGGGATAAGTAAACTTTGCATGAAACCTTGGTGGCATGCATTCTCATTATCTCTTCGGGGAGGGAGAGGATTTCCTGCTGAAATGCTTTGAACTGGTTGATAAGACAACCTCTTTTGCCTGTCTACTGGTGGTCCAGCATTTTGGGCAAGTCGAAAACTCTGTGTCTGCATACCCCTGAGAGAGTTACCTATTTCATTACTTCTTGAAGATTGCACATCAAAATTACCTGTAGGCTGTTGATTAATGGCATTCACCTTAAATGTCTGGCACTCAGAGAGCCTCTGAATATCTGAACCAAGTGGATGATCCACAGATATGCGACTTTGTGTATTATGAATTACCAGTTCTTTATTCCTAGATACATCGGCATAATTTCTCATTTCAAGATGATCTGAAACTTTGAAGCTCTGCATGGATATTCCTAGCCTGTGTTCTGAATTAGATGAAGATTTCCCAATAAGTGCCTCTGCAGAGTAACTACTAACTCTATTTCTTTCCTGCCTATGAGGGAGACAGGCAACATCTGCTCTGGTGACAATACTAGGTTGAGACACTATTTGCTGCTCCAAAGCCCTAGAGGTCAACAGTCTATGCATCTGGCTATGTCCTGAGACATGTTCAGAAGGAACTCCAGAACCTGGCTGTCTGTTGCCCACATCTGATGACTGCTGATGCAGAATGTCCTGAGTTGGATGGCTCCGCGGATGGCTATGAGTTCTGCTCAAAACAGGGTTCTCACAGTTCTTCTCAGGCTGGGAAGAAGGATAGTGCTGCTGCAACTGTTGAATCTGGGAGTGATGGGGATGTGGCTGGCTGCTCTTTGACCGTGACTGGTCATTTCCGTGATGCTTCTGTTGTAAAGCAAGTGTGGTGGGCTGAGTTGCTTGAATGAGGCTTCTCTTTTTCTGCAGCTGAACCTCTTGGTGCAATATTCTTTGGTGATGGACAATATGGGCTTGAGAGCGTATAGAACTTTCTGCAGGAGAAATATGATGCTGAAGTTGACACAATTGATGCCTTTCTCTTAGCTGTCCAGCCTGTTGTTGCTGTGGCTTTATGTATGGATGATTAGCTTGAAGATGAGCCATTCCTTGAGAGAGTGCATGCTGGATAGGCTGCAGATGTTGTCCTGCTTGATCTAAGATAGGCAGATGAGAATTACACTGAACTTCAGCTTGTCTCAAAGTAGGTGACACAAAATTGCTGGCTTGAAATAACCTACTATGGCCATTAGTATGTCCTTGACTACTCACTGACACTGCAAGATTAGATGAGTTGGGGGGGATCTGATTCACACGGATTTGATTTTGATCCTCAATATCATCAGCTGTTTGATTCAACAGAGCCATCTCTTCAAGCTGTAGAGGTGCTGTCTGGCACTGTTTTTGCCTCTTTGGTGTAGAAAGCAGGTGATCATCTTGAACAGAACGTTTGGCTGATTCTTTGCGGCTTTCTTGTCTTTGTTGCTTTAAGTGAGGTTCACACATCTGCGGACCTTGCATTGTGCTAGTCTGAAGAGCAGATAGCTGTTCTGGGGGATAGTCTGCCATCAGCCCTGGAGAATGTCCTGGAGACTGAGTCATATATGAATTAGCAGGCATGGACTGAGTCCCAGACACAGAAACAGTTGTTTGGTCTGAAGATGAGGGTACACCTGAGCAGCTTGCTGGAGGATGGATGATGCAGGTTTGATGTATGAGATTATTGACACTCAAGCTTGAGGTGCTTGAAGGTTGTGGGGTTGGAATCTGCAAAGTTGAATCAGACATTTCCAGACCAACTGAACAGCTTTTCTCTGCAGACAACTCAATGTTTATTTGCACTGAACTCTGGGTACTGAAATTGTTTGGCACTGTTTCTATCTGATTAGTGTTTTTAACTGGGTGGGCTTTGAATGATTGGTCTCTTCCTAGAGATGCCACTTTACTACCCTTGGAAGCAGAAGTTCCTGACACTGTTCCTGTGTTTTTTGTAAGAGTCTCTTGGTCAAAAATTGCTCTTGCAGCCAGTGCTACAATATCTGTTTGCTCTGAAAATGTGCAGGTGCTATGTGTATTCACCAAAGTGCTGTTAGAAACATTTTCCCTACACGTATCTGGCAACATGGATGCAACAGAAAAACCACAACTGCTACCTGAACTAGTTGACATGGGGGAGTCTGCTTGCCTATTAGCAGTGATTGCCTCCTGGTCAGAGGTGCAAGAATTAGACTGTGCAAGATTTTCTTCCTCGGTATTCATCAGCAAGAGTCCTCCTTGTTTCCTTCCCAAGTTATCATTTGAGTTGATATTTGATTTTGTGTTTTGTGTACAAAAACTGGGGTGCTCTACTTGGACTGAAAAGGATTTTTGTACAACTTCTCCTACTTTACTAAACTCTGAGAACATTTTGGTTAGGCCCTGTTCTTCCAATAAATCTGAGGCTTGCATTACTATGGAACAATTTTGTTCCATCCTGCAGATCTCCGAGACCTCTGTTCTGGGAACGCTCTCTGTATTTGTTTCTCTATTTGATACTGATGCCTCAGAAATTTGAGAAATTGTCACCTGAGAATCAGAAGCAGCAGCAATTAAAGGACTGGTGGGAATGCACTTGGCCAGCTCTGATAACTTAGAATTTGCTGTTGAGTCAGTTTGAGATTTACACATCTGAAGAGATGGAGAAGCACGGTCTGTGGAAATTGCAGGAACTACTTCAAATTGACCCAGTAAGGATGACTCAAGGGACAATGATCTAGGCACTACAGCTGCATTCAGGTCAGGTGTCAGGGTAGAGTCCATATTCTGTTCAGATCTCAGTGTATCTTTGGGATGAGGATCAGAAGCATTTACATTGTTTGGTGTTACTCTACAGTTTGCCTGTGGTAAAGCTAAGCACTGCAAAACAACAGGCATATTTTCAAGCAATATGTCACTTCCTGAATGCTCAGGTGCAGTTGCCACATTCCTCCTATCAAGTTTTTTGCATTCTTTGCCAGGATCCACTTGACATGCAAGGTTGTTGCTGGCTACTAAGCTTTTCTTAGTACTTGAACTTTTATTAGACCATTTTGAGCCCAAACCAGCAGCTTTGGGGGGAGAAACATCTAGTGAAGTTGAAGTACAGGTTAATCTAGAATTCTCAGCAGCTGAAGAGGAAGGTATTGTGGCTGGTGGCAAAGCAGGAGTTACTGGTGTGGTCTGGCTACTGACAGTTTTGGGGTTGGTAGGCTGATTGCCAGATACTTGTAGACAGCTTTGGCCAGCCATCTGTGATATGCTTTGATTGAGGTTGGCTAAAGCACCAAATGCATTGAGGGCAATGTTGGTATTTGGATCTTCACTGGTGGTAGGTTGAATAATTTGCATAGGGGTTTGATCTGAATCTCCAGAACAGGACTTCATAGGCTTCAATGCAAACAACTGTCCATTTAAAGAAATGGTCTGTGGAAGCTTTTGGTTAGACATTGAAACTGAAAATGTTTGTGTCAGGCAAGAAGATGTTGAAGAGGAGGGCCTTGGTAAAATATGGACAAGATGTTTCCCACCAAACATATGAGGGCCAGAGGCACTTTGTATAAGATTGCCACCATTTGTTCCATTCACAGGCATTTTAACAGCTGATGGTGTTGAGAAAAAGGAGAGGGGATTTGGATTAGCAGTTTGAATTATTACAATCTGTTGGCTAACGGTCTGATTTGGGAGTTCAGCTCTCAGCACTGGAGGACAGGAATTAGCATTAGGAGGCTGGAGAATGACAATGTTCTGATTAATAGGCGATGTATTGGCAGGTGAGGTTATTGGCTGAGATACTTGAATCACTTGCATTGCTGGATTCAGGGGAAGGAGGCTACCTGCAATTTGTGCTCTAGTTTGCGTCTTACTAATTAGTGGCTGAATAGGTAAAGATGGATAGGAAGGCAAGGTAACAACCAATTGGTCAGCTGGGTGTTCATCTGGAACCAGAGGATTATTTAAACCAGCAGCATTGGCCATAATCTTGTTTGGACTGGAAGCTATACTAGCACCATTAATTGGCTCATTTAGAAGTGTTGTCATTATGTTGGATGGAGTATGGTTTAGAGGCTGGACAGTGCTTCCAGCTAGCTGTAATGTAGTCCATGTAGTTTGAGTATTTCCAGCTGAAGTGATTCTCATAAGACTACCCATGCTTTTTGAGTCTGGAATGCCAACACCTGAAGAACTGGGAAAAGTCCATTTCTCTACAGTAGTAGCAGGCACTGTATTCAATGTGGTTACAGCCTTCAGGGCTTCTACTCCTTCTGGAGCTCTACCATCTAGGCTTTTGAAGACCTTTTCTGTGGATGGCTTTCCATCAATGGATTGCCTTACAGATGCAGCACAGGTTGGGTCAGCTGCAGAACTTACAGAGCTTCCTAGAGACCCACCTCCTGAACCTGCTTCTGGTGGTATATTTGCTAGCTGACAATGAAGTACATCTACACTAACACTGGAAGGAAGGCTGGGGCTTGGTACACTTGCTTTCTCAATCAACTTCACACTCCCTTGTTTATTTTTAGGTTTGGAGATGTCATCCTCATCTTGTGATGAAGTCTGTTTTTCAGTCTGCAGTCTGACTAGCTGTGAGGTATTCACAGAACTGGCAGCACTAGTACAAGTAGACGTGCTCTGCTTGTTCTCAGAGGTAGGTTGCTCAAGGGTTTTTTTGTCTGTATTTGGTAGGCCTGATACTAATGAAGAAACTGAAGTTTGAATACCTGATTTGATTGCTGTTGAGTAAATACTAGAAATGGTTGCAGGAATGTTGCAAGTCCTCTGGACAGGAACAACATTAGCTGTCTGTTTCTGTAAATTATGTCCTATATTAAAAGTTATTCCTTGGACAGATGGCCCCTGGTTACTTCCACCAAACTGACTGCCGTTGGAATATACAATGATATTCTTTTGCAGTTGATCATTGGGGATAACAACAGAAATATTTGTATTTTTCAGATTTTCTTTCTTCTTTTGTGCCTGATCATTGGGGATTACAATAGAAACATTTGAACTTTTAAGATTCCCCTTCCAGTGGATGGTAGGATCATCATAAAGGCAAATGTCATTCGCTTTCAATAATGCTATGTAGCGTCCATTTTCTTTCTGAAGTTCATCCAACTGCTTCCGGAGTTTTTTTATTTCTTCAGCTGCAGAGAAAATTGTAAAAAGTTAAATGCCAATTAGAAAAAATTGGAAAAAAACTGAGCCCTTCCCTGATTATCACCCAACCTGCTATATGAAGTTGGGGTTGTATTCATTCTCCTGCCCAATCCAGTGCCTCATTCCTGTTTTAATGTGTGAAAAAATGCAGGCGCAGAGTTCTTCTTAGCAAGGAACTATTTCTATTGCTTTCATATTATTACTATTCAAATCCATATTGCACTTTCCTATTGAAGAAAATGGTTACATAAATGCTGGCCATATGCAGCAAAGTCTAATAAATGGAACACTACTGATCCTATGCTTAACATACAATTTGGGTGAAAATATAGATCCTAATACAATGGGAAGAATTTAATTTAAAAAATAATTAAGTTGCTGTTATTCTCAGATTTAACTTACACATGCTAGATTTAGACTTGCTTTCTTATTTTTTTTAACTATGATCTTTCATATAAAAACTGTTTTGCAAAAACAAAAACAAAAACCTTAGAACACCCCAAGGCAGATGTTGTTAAGAAGTAAAAAGGAGCAAATAATATTATTAAAATATTAATACTACCTTTATTGGGTTAAAGAAAATAACAGCCTGAGCCATAAAGGTTAGGAAAATCAGTGCTGAGGTTGCTGGAAAGGGGCTATCTTTTAATAAGAAACAAACAGAAGGAGGAGGAGCAGCTAGAAAAGAATCTTTATTTTTAAATGTGTGTGCAACAGAAACAAGTATGCCAATTTTATGTAGAGTGTGATGAGAATAGTTAAAGCCACCTTTGTTAACTACTAGATACACAGATGTAGAGTGACAGTTGAATATTTGTCAGTGCTATTAATGGAAAGTTTACCACCTTGTAGCAACAGGAGAAACCGCAGGCTGAAGTGGGGATAGTTTCAAATAATTCAGCCACAGAAGGAAAACAGTACAGTACCTTATTTTGTTTGGTGATGTTTTAAAATGCCTTCTGCAGCAGCCCCAGTTAAATAAGGAAAGACTATAAAATGTCACAGACCTCCATACAGTAATCTATTCACCTTGTTCATTGTTTCCTCCATTCAACAGGAGTTCATCATTTTGCTTTTTCATTTCTGTTATATATTTATATGCTTGATCAAGGATCATGTTCTTACTCTGTAAAGGATACAGATTTTGAATTGGTTTACAACATCCAGAGGAAAAAGTAACAAAACATTTAAGCTAATGAAACTACGCTATCATCAACCCATGCTAGTATATTGTTACATAATGAAAGCTTTCACAAAACACAGTTTTCCAGAAAATTTTCCATGGCTCTTTTGCTTGGAATAGTTTTTTATTTTAAAAATGTATTATTTCCTACTGCAACTGAATTACACAATTTCAGAATTATAATCAATTTTTTTCCGGAGACCCACAGACCCTTTTTTGTTAAAAAAAAAAAAACAAAAACGAACAATCTACATGTTCAGTCACTATATGGGACCAAACGGTGGACTGCAGCTCTTTGTCCCACATCCAACCTGTGTGGGTCCGCTGTTTTTGCCTCACAATTCCAATTGGGGCACTATTATCTGAGGCTAAAGGTGGTAGATGTGGAGGTTAATGAAGTGACCTGCAGACATAATCTTATTTCGCTTCTATATAGTGCCTGAAGTATATTTTTTTATATATAACTCAAGGCAGTGAACATACCTAATTCTCCTGCCTCCTATTTTCCCCATAACAACCCTGTGAGGTAGGCTGGGCTGAGAGAGAGAGAACAACCGGACCAAAGTCCCCCAGCTGGCTTTCATGCTGAAGGGAGGCCTAGAACTCACCATCTCCTGTTTTCTAAACCAGCACCTTAACCCATATACCAAACTGGCTCTCTCATTTTTTAACTAAGTGTTTCTTGCGTTAAGTGCACAAAATTAATCACAATTTTCAATGCCTTTATTTTCTATCTTCATTGGAAAGTAGCTTTCTTGAACCTGGTTTCCCTGATGTTTTTGATGACAATTTCCAGAATTCCTAGCTACTGGCAAAAATAAAACAGGATGTACAGATATGAATGTTAATGTAAAACAAACATTTACATTTGATTTTATAATAAATAATATAACTACATTATCTTTAAAGGTGAGCAATTAGATGATTCCTAGAAGTCCAGGAGTGACATGAAATTTTTAGCAAACAGTTTAGCATATTCACAGGTACTTTTGTAATTCTGCTCAATATTATTATTTTTTAATTAGATAAATGATTTAAAACAGCTAATCCATAGTATAATTGTATCAATGGGTTACAAAAGCATTGGTTGATGTTACTATAATTTCAACAGTTGACCTTTATTAATGATTGAACAGAAGGAAGAAGAAAAACAGAGGATAAGATACAGGAGTTCACAAATGTATTTCACCATAAATTACTGCAGAAAATTGAGATCCTGAAACTGCCTTTCATAATCTCTGTGAAAGATAGACTATCTTCCCATCTTACTGTAGATGGGCCTTTTTCATTCCTTCTGATGGCATGCTTTATCGGAAGTTAAACTTTTCATTTTTGTCATGGACAAGTGAAGTAAACAGCATTCCTAGAACAGGGAGGGAGGAACAATTTAAAATATTTTCTGTGACATTTTTAAGCAGAAGCAAGTTGCCCAATCTTATCTTCCATAAGAGTGAAGTGTTGACCCATGTGATGGCCCTAGAAGACTTAGTGAAATCTAGGTGCCCAACAGAGTTATTCCATGCATGGAATGGGCTGTTAGATCTTTCACTAAGGACTACTGCTGGACATATAAACTAAAACTACAAAAATATTTCCCTAATCACACTAATTATAAATATTTATTTTCTGCATAAAAAGGAGGAGGAGCTTAAATGAGAAACTCTCACACAAATCCAGGCTATCCAATGGGCATTGGATTTGTGCCATTTTCTAACTGTGGCAGGGAGCACCATGCCCTGCTCCTGTAGAACATGGTGTTGACCCTGGGTAGGAAACCAGGATGAGACAAAGAACTAAGATATAAGATATAAAAAGTGTGACTCTTCTAAGGGCAATTCTAAGAAGTTCTTTCTTCTTGCTAAATTTAGAAGTTGTCACTGAAATATAACCCAGGTAATTTCACATATCTTATTTAATGAAAAATTTGATAGGAAGAACTTGGAAAAAAACTTCAAAAACTTGACTTAGTTCAATCACCTGCTACTGTAAACATCTACCACTACAGCAACTACAGCAGATTTTTAAACAGAGGGGGGGCAGAAGGTAACTTCTGAAGAAGAGCTGGTATGAAGAAATCTGCTTGACTGACTTTACATAATTGCTAATCTCAATTCCACAAGATTATCCAGGATTGGGACATGGCAATTTAAGGCAATTGTGGAGCCCATGATGATTGGCAGCAATCCTTCAATGTCTCAGGCAGAAAGGGAGTGGACTCTTCAACACCTATTCCCTTTATTTGAGACTCTAGGGACAGAACCTAGAACTTATAGCACACAAGACATGAGTTCCATGTAAATAAGGCATCTCTTTGCCAAAAGGATTAATTCCATAATTGTAAGACTGGATATGGGATGGCATGAACTTTTATCTCTGTAACATGATGGCAGGGAAATGAAAGTGGCAGATATGTTTGTCAAGGCTCTTAGGATAGTCTTTTATGAAACTTTTGTAGCATAGCTGCAAATAACATTTCATAAAACTATCTAAAGCAGTGAGGACCCCAGCTGAATTTTCTCTTCATGACAATTTGTTTTCACAATGTTCCCCAGAGTTGCTTGCGATTCTTTCTTTTCTGGGAAACATGAAAAAAAGATGGGAAGCCTGAGGTTCATGGCACTGGTTTATGACGGCACTGTTATGAATAGTGTCGAAAGGGCTTCTAGAACAGTGGTTCTTAAACTGTTTGACCCAATTACCCCTTTTCCTGGTCTCAAATAATGTCATTACCCCCACAAAAAACCAAACCAAACCAGACTCTATTATTTTACACAGGCATATTGGCAGCAGCAGTCCCAAAGTAGATCCTCGACTCACAAGCAAGCAATTATAAAGCCTCTTAGCATAAGGCCCTACTTGCCTGTTTCAGTGCAGGGGAACATGGAATTAATTCGCCAATTCGGTTTATACCAGCATTGATTTTCTTTTTTCGATGCCTCTCCACTATTAAAAAAACAGAACACACTGTATGTATAACAATACATTTACAAGTATAGTTTGCTCAGAAACAATGTCGCTTTTCTGTTCTGGTGCCTTTGGATTTGCATACTTAAAAGAATCATCCTGATCCCAGCAACACTGAAGTTCCTACCTGCATTATGAGTCTCACGGTTTTTCTTCCTGTTTAAAAAAAAATGAAAAAGGGTTAACTATCTATTGTTGTTTAAAATACTTTACTAAATCCATAAACATTTGTAACACAATGTTCTTCCTTTATGACAAAAGAAAAGAAAATCCACATATACAGTGAAGATTGTAGCATATAGTTGATTTGCCTGTTTTAGTTTATTTTTGCAGAAATTACTATGTGACACAAGAAAATATGTACTCCCTAAAACATGCACATACAAAACATGCACAAAATTAGGCTTTAAAAATGGGTGCTCTTGTGGGAATTCAAGCTATGAACAAAGATTATAATATGGATCATGTATTATATATAAACAAATACCAGCGATAAAAGGAACAGGGAAAACATAATAGATGCATATGCAATGGTCACATTTTCTGTATACTAAAGCAGGAGATTATGTCACATTAATTTAAGATATACTTTTATGCTTCCCTGTAAATTTCTTAAGTCACACAAGTTTAAAGAACATTTTCCTGCCAATGTTCCCCATTCCTCTACTCCAATGACATTTATTCTTAAATGCGGATAGAACGGAAATCATGAATTTGTCCCCAAGATTTTGTCTGATCTTGGAAAAGTTTGGCATTGTCATGGCAGGAATGCAGAAATGTACTGATAATTGGCAATCTTGTGAGATTTGGCATTTCACTAATGCATTTCCTTTAGCACATTCTTCTTAAGGAAAGATGTCAAGTGAAAAGCACTCTTATCCTGATAGATGCTGCACCAAGCCACCAAGTAATTTATTTTTCAATTACTGTCCTTGCACATGTATTACTGTATGTGTGTGAGAGAGTATATACAGTGCATTCGGAAAGTATTCAGACCTTCAGTTTTTCAATTTTGTTATGTTGCAGCCTGATACTACAATAATTCAAATTCATTTTTTTTCTCATTAATCTACACTCAGTACCCCAGAATGACAAAGTGAAAACAGAATTTTAGAAATGTCTGTAGATTTATTAAAAAGAGAAAACTGAAATATCATATTGGCATAAGTATTCAGACCCTTTGCAACAACACTTGAAATTTAGCTCAGGTGCCTCCCATTTCTCTTGATCGTTGCTGAGCTGTTGCTACACCTTGACTGGAGTCTACCTGGGGTAAATTAAATTGATTGGACATGATTTGGAAAGGCACACACCTCTCTACAGAAGGCCTCACAGCTGACAATGTGTACTGTATCAGAGCAAAAGCCATGAGTTCAAAGGAACCACCTGCAGAGCTCAGAGACAGGATTATTGCAAGGCACAGATCTGGGGAAGGCTATAAAAAAATTTCTGCTGCACTGAAGGTTTCCAAGAGCACAGTGGCCTCCATAATTCTCAAATGGAAGAAGTTTGGCACAACCAGGACTCTTCCAAGAGCTGGTCGCCCGGCCAAACTGAGCAACCGGGGGAGAAGAGCCTCAGTAAGAGAGGTGTCTAAGAACCCGATGGTCACTCTGACTGAGCTCCAGAGATCCTGTGTGGAGATGGGACAAAGTTCCTGAAGGACAACCATCACTGCAGCCCTCCACTGATCTGGGCTTTCTGGCAGAGTGGCTAGATGGAAACCTCTCCTCAGTGCAAAACACATGAACACCTGCTTGGAGTTTGCAAAAAAGCACCTGGAGGACTCTGAGACTGTGAAGAACAAGCTCTAATAAAACCAAGATTGAACTGTTTGGCCTCAATTCTAAACGTTGTGTCTGGAGGAAAGCAGGCACCGCTCATCACCTGCCCAATACCATCCCAACAGTGAAGCATGGTGGCGGCAGCATCATGCTGTGGGGATGCTTTTCAGCAGCAGGGACTGGGAGACTGGTCAGGCTTGAGGGAAAGCTGAATGGAGCAAACGACAGAGATATCTTCAGCGAAAACCTGTTCCACAGTGTTCAGGACCTCAGACTGGGCCGAAGGTTCACCTTCCAACATGACAATGATCCTAAGCACGCAGCCAAGACAACACAGGAAGGGCTTAGGGACAGCTCTGTGAATGTCCTAGAGTGGCCCAGCCAGAGCCCTGACTTGAAACCTATTGAACACCTCTGGAGAGACCTGGAAATGGCTGTCCGCTGACGGTCCCCATCCAACCTGATTGAGTTTGAGAGGATTTGCAAAGAAGAATCCCCCAATCCAGGTGTGCAAAGCTTGTCGCGTCATACGGAAAAAGACTCGAGGCTGTAATTGCTGCCAAAGGTACTTCAACAAAGTACTGAGTAAAGGGTCTGAATACTTAAGTACATGTGATATTTCAGTTTTTCCTTTTTAATAAATTTACAGACATTTCTAAAATTCTGTTTTCACTTTGTCGTTATGTAAATTAATGAGAAAAAAAATGAATTGGAACGATTGTAGTATCAGGCTGCAACATAACAAAATTGAAAAAAGTGAAGGGGGTCTGAATTCTTTCTGAATGCACTGTATGTATATGTATATGTGTATATATACACACACATGCACACACATATATACATATAAACACACACACACGATTGATTGAGGCTTATCTGCTTCTCCAATCCCAAAGGACTCTGGGTTGCTTACATTTATCTCTTACAGAAAGAAGCTTAAAAAATCAAAATAACACGACAATTTACAGTTACATCTGCAATTACAAAAATATCAGCACTTGGAGAACAATCAAACAACAAACAAGAATTCATGGTGGAGGTTCACTACTAGCAGTTCTACTCCCAGGCCCCTGTTTAAAAAAAATGCAATGGCTTTCCTAAAACTTAGCAAGATGGAAGCTAATCTGATTTTATGATTGTTTCAAAGAGGAGGGATGCATTTGTATTCAGCCTTTCTTCTAAGGAATTCAAGAAACTTCATATAAAAAGGAAAAGGCAATATAGTAGCACTTTAATTTAGGATAATGTATTGCCATTCAAATCGTGCACATGTAGCTATCTCATTCACAGAGTTATGCTATTGATATCTGCTGCTCATAACACATAGACACTTGTCACATTTGCACGGAGAGGATGGAGGGCTGCATGCACCCCCCCATACTTTGCACTAAACTCCTGCTACAATCTTATAACTAGTAAACAGATTTGTGTTTGGCTAGTTATTAAATTCTAGTGGTGTGATTGGTGTGTTTGCATTCCACACCAAACCAAGCCTGACAGTAACTACGGTTAAGCTACTTCCACATAAGTACCATCTCAGACAATACAGCAAACCATGGTCTGCTATGTTTCACCACTGTTCGCCACGTTGGCTAATAGCCCACCTACCTTTACAGTATCTGGCTGACTTACGGTACTTTTTTTCATTTTTGTCAAAAATAAATAAAATGTAATGGTTTAATTAAAATTGGAGTCCCCACTCAGCCCCCACCCCCTTCATGCCCATTTTACCTTCTTCAAATCTACAGGGGGTAAAAAAAAGGGGTGAGCACAAGCCCTGCAGATCGATCACCCCTGTTTTGTGGTTATTCTAAGCCTTCAATCTCTTCCTCCAGAGGCTGGAACAGAGAATTAACCAAAGCACAGTGTCAATGCAATCTCACCCAAATCAGTATCATTTATTTCTCTCTGGCAAGATAGGATTATACCATACACTTATTTACAACTGGGAAACATACCGGTGCTGCTTCTTAAGAGGAGCTTTCTCTGTCATCTCTGGCATAGTTTGAGACAAAAGGATCTAGGAAAACAGAAAAAGCTTATCACAACTTTTGAAGCTACTGTATCAATTGCAGTCGAAAATGCGTGGTTTTTCAGCAGGCTTTTTCATCTGTATTTGTAGCAAAACTTTCACTACAATTTTGAGATATTTTTTACATTAGCACAATCAACCCATCAATGAAACCGTCAAAGGTGTTAGCATACCTCTGCATTGAAGGAGAGGCACCAATGCAAAGCCTCTCTCTTTAGCTACCTGTATACTATTTATACTCACCACCAAACTATTTACAAGTCTGTAAGCATTCTACCTCTACAGTGTTCTACTTTATCCAAAAATGCTTCAAATCTTAGACTAATACAATTTACTGAAATGCCAAAAGCCTTGTTTATATTTTAAAATTTCAGTAATTAGAGCATTTATACTTTTAAATGCAAATAGAAAGTAGAGGAAGACAGAAGATGAACCCTTAAACTCATTTGCAATGGCATTCTAAAGTAAAAATGGTAAAACAAGTTCTGCTTTATATATACTAGAAACAGCGCTGTTAAATACTTTTTATTTATAAATTATTATTTTCTTGAATCTGCAAATCCTTTTGAAGTATTTGCCAGGAAGTATTTGCCTTTTACTACATGTGGCATTAGCCAGGGCTCAGCAGATTAGTTTCTGGGGACTTTTTCAATTTTCTGAGTTTTGAAGAGGGACAATACATGTGAATTATTGTTCCACATTTGATGGATTAGAAAACAAACTGTAGAATACGAAAACACAACTGGGCATCAACAACTTGAAAGAACATTTGCATGCTTCTATGAAGCTGGCACATATTATCTCAAATAACATGACTGGCAGAAGCAGATCCCAACTGAAGATTTTATTTCTTGTTTCTAACAAAAGAAACTGTACATGTCTTGTGCATATTAAATCCAGTTCAATATTGGAACATTATTGGATTTACAATGCTGAAATGTCAATACAGAAACTACGGTGTTAAGAAAAATACACTGACAACCATTTAATTGGAGAAGAGCAGACAACGCAGCCATACAAGAATGGGGTTAAAAGTTTGGTATAAAGTATGAAATACAGATAGATCATTAAATTGTGGGATAATCCAAGCCAGCAACATAGTTTACTTTAGGTATCAGCCACAAAAGCAAATTCATGAGAAGGCTGCCTAAAAAGCCATATTTTTGAGTCATTAATATCTGAAGTAATAACATTCAATTTTAAATTTAGTGTAAAATACATGCAATAACTTCAGTGATTCTGAGTTTTACTAGTTAATAAAACCTGTATTAGCCTAATATTAACCTAAATAGCAGTGCTATTTCAGGATGTTTGTTAGAACTTGTTTTACCTTTCCTCAGATATGCTAGTGTTAGGTGCGGAATATATATAAAATCAATACATAAATATGAAATACTTCATAACAATACAGTCATGCAAATGTTAATAAAGAAAATTTTTTAAAAAGGAAAAACTTGCCTGAAAACATAAAAACAAAACCAACAACTCAAGGAGTTCTAATACATTGCTAGATAATCTACTTCTATGCTTCTCTGTCTAAAAAGAATCAATTCAAATATTAACACAGCTTGCAGATCAAGAATCCACTGCTACAAATCATGCTAGATAAGTTCAAAAATTCCATAAGCCATAGATAGAATATAGAGGAATATATACATACTTAGAGACAAACAATGATAATATTATATTGAAATTCGTATGTATTTTCATACCAAATGTATCAACCGAAGTCAAGCCGAAACAACACAGGAAGGACAAATTTAAGTTAGAAAGCAATTTAACAATAAATAAATAGGAGGTCCCTATCAGTAGTTCCCTTTAAGTGTTCTGTACTTAACTTATCTGTTAGCCAACGAAAGAAATCAATCTTTCTACAGGTGGTGGCTGCATAAGAAATAGAAGGGAAAATTAATGTAAATCAATCTGGAATCAAGACATGCTGGCTTGTGGCACATTTCTTTCCTTGAAATCTAGCATACACATTTATTAAATGCAAGCTTGTAGAGGAGCACAGAAAAGAAGAAGGAGAATGGAACAGCAGGAGGCCACACTTCAGCTTCTCAAGGTGGATGAGGATTTTTGGAACCAAATGCAAGAGCAACGGCAGCAGTAAATTGATCCAGAAAGTAATTTTCCACAAGCAGAAGAACCATATGGAGGAACACGCTCAGTGGATGAGTGCCACTGACAGAGGCAAGAGATTTACAATATATTCTTCACCATGCATCTAATAAATCACTTTCAGGTTGCTGCAGGAAAACTAGGACAGCCTACTGATATAAAGCAGGCAAGAACGCAGAGCTCAAAGATAAGAAAAAATGTAATTACTTTCTGAAAGACAAAGAAAATAATTATGGTAATTAGTATTCATTCTTGTGATAAACAGAAACAAATGTATGCTTAGCAGATCTGTTCATTTATGAAGTGTGCTATCTGCCAGAATAACAAAAATACTTTCCAAGTTTCATGAAGTTCACCAACAGTTATCCTGATTATCCATATGGAGAGGAACAACGCTACCAATAGCAATTATCACTATATTTATCTCTGACTCTTTGAAACTCCAAGGAGAAAACACAAGCACCTGCGGTGTTGGGTGGTATTTTCATCTATCTTCCACTTCACAGAAAAGGACAAGAAAGAAAAGAATACTGCAGGTGAACAACTGGATGCAAAAATAATGTCAGCATCAGAAAACTGGCTTCTAGAATTATGGTCCCTGCTTTCTGGACGAACAACTTCTGGCATGAGATGGCTGCACTTCACAAAACTGGAAAAATATGTTTGGCCCAGCATGTCAGCATGAACAGGAGAGCTTTTCACTGAATTCCATTTGGTGGGATTGAGTAGACATGTAAGCGCCAAACTAATTAAACTAATTAGTGAAAAATCAGAAAGGACATTTTCTCATAAATGTCAGCGCCCCTTTTCTCTATATATGCTCAAAGTAAGAGAAATAAGATGAACCTTAACACAGCAAGGCAAATACTTTTTAAGGACTCTCATGACTGGAATATAACTGAAGGATATAATGTAAGGAACAGAAGCGATAAAAAGACTGTATCTTTATTATAAGGTTACATTAACAGAATCTTGCAAGTCTGAAAGTACATCTCTCCACCCTCGCCTTTACAGTCCAAGAAGCTAGGGAGGGTCCCTTCTGAGACATTTGCCACATCCACATTTCTTCTGCGGACTCAGCTTCCTCTTATCTGACCATTACCTAGTCTGTGGCTCTTTGTCCTATCTCCCAAAGTCATTTCCACATACCATTATATCAGCAATCACAGCATATATGAAAAATGTCCACATCTGTGCATAAATCTGGGCTGCATACTACTGTAAAGCATAAAGGTGCACTGTACTTCCCAAATTTGCTCATTTTCACTTCCTGTACACTTTTGAACAAAATTCTGAAAAACACTTTCCCAGGCACATTTTAAATGTCCAGCATTTCCTTATTCCTTCTTTCTAAAACTTTTTTATAGGGCTTGAACTTTCTCTTCTTTCTTGCAGTTTCACTACATTGTTTTTTCACTTCTTTCCTTTAGTTCTAGGTCACATTTTTTCTAAAGATACACTACCAACAAATGATTGATCCCACATTAAGAATCTCTAATCAACTTTGTATCCTCCACTAATTCTCTTAATCTTTTATCTGAAACAATCAAATCAATCACACTTTCAGATTCTTTCATTTGCTACATGTACACATGAATAGATTTATGCTTAAAACAAATATATATGTGTGTGTGTGTGTATGTGTGTATTAAGCAAATACTCACCAAACAATCACCATTCTCATTGTCACTCATTCACCTAAGAGAACAACTTTGTCCCCCGGGATTTCATTCATCCAGAATCCTGAACATTTTTTCTCAATACCCAAACCTACCTTTTTCATTACCACCACCCACTGGACCTAATACAACTACTACCAACCTATTCATTCCTACTTTCATACACATCTACAACAATGCAGACAAAACCAATTCCTACTTTAGGACGTAACTGTGTATTTTAGCCCATTCACGCATAATTAAGCCTATACCTTCATTTTCATGCATGCATTCATCAAATAACTGTCATGGTGGGTTCTGCCTTGACCCTTCTCCTGGCCCTTCAGGATGCTTTTTTCATCCTTGCTCACCTTTGATCTTTTTTCAGACCCACACAACTGGCCTTGAGGAGCAGAAACAATCCCTTGTGAAAGTGCCCTGAGAGAGAAGCAAGTAGAAGGAAAAGAACAATATAGTGCCCAAGGAAACAACAAAAGAAGGACCAAGGAAAAGGAAAAGGAAAAAAATATTAAAGGTGGGGGGAGAAACTCACTATTGAAAACAAGAGTGACAGTTAAACGGAATCTGAGACAGGCTTAGAAGAGCCAACAGAGAGGGGTTTTTTTAGCGAGAACCGCAGCTATATGATTTCACCATCTCTTGGAAATATTAACTCAAAATGTACAAGGCTTTTTTCCTTCTTTTTTAAGATGGTACTGTAGTTAGCTGTTAGGTTATTAACTCTGTGACTAGTTGTAGTACATTATTGTGGGTTGGTAGTTTGTAAAAGAGGAACTTTTCATTAAAGGATACAAGAGTGCTGTTGTTGCCACCACTGAGAGCAGAATAATGGCAGAAGATTGGCAAGCTGGTGAAGGTGAGGCATGACTGCAATTGAGGCTCAGGATGACATGCAGCAGATGTCAGACCCCAAAAACAGGGCTGACCAAACTGAACAAGAACTTTTGAAGTATGCCCTCTGAGTGAGAGCTGGAGAGAGGCTCCTGTTGAAGACACTGCTCTTTTAGTGGACTTGGGAGGCTCCCAAGAAAGAGATTTTTATTGGGTGGTGTCTATTCTTCTCTCTCCTTATTACATCTCCAGATTTCCACATGGCAGCACTGCTCAGAAGGGGGTAAGATGCCTGCAGGCTCACTGTATAATTTTGCAGGTTTCTTGGTGGACAAAATCACTACAGCTGAATGTCAGTTGGACAGAATCCAACATGGTGATGAGGCTGGATCTTGTGGTATGATCAGGGATTCTTTTGAGCTTATTATGCACAAGGAAGCGGATAGGATTCTCTATGAGATGAGTTTGCCAAATGCAACTTGGATTCATCCTCTTCCTAGTTCCTACAGGCAGGAAGTGGCTGGATTAGGGGAATTATCATGCTTGTCTGAGGAAGGCTAATGCCACCTGTTTTAAGAAGCAGTTGTGCACCCTCTCTTGAAAAAGCCCTCCCTGAATCCAATCATTTTTTATACCTTCCTTCTAATCACCAACTTCCTTTTTGGGGGAAAATCTTGAGGAGTTGGTGGTGACTCAGCTTCAAAGAATGATAGAAGAAATGGATTACCTAGATTCCTGCCAATCAGGATTCAGAGACAGTCATGGGATGGAAATGGCATTGATCACTCTGGTGGATAACCATGACTACCTTGATGTACCCATCCTAGTCTTTTTAAAATTCTTGGTGGCTTTTGATACTCTTGATCATAGCATCTTAATGGACTATCAGCAGAGGTTAGGGGTTGGAGGTGTTGTTCTTCAGCGGTTTTTCCTGAGTGGGTGGTTCTAGTCTGTAATCAGGGTGAAACACTGCTCAAGGCCATAGTTGCACCAATGTGCACAGGGTACAGTGCTCTCCCTCATGTTATTTTTTTTCCATTTTATTTTTCATTTTTAATATTCTGTAGGGCAAGAAGAAACAAGAATACAAGAGAACAGCCCAGAACAATACATGTCAACATTCAGTCACAGGCTACACATAACACTGAATTTATCAATAGAAAAGTTATTATTAGCATAATTTATATAATCTTTCCAGAGCTGATAAAAACATGATTCATTCCTCTGAGAAGTCAGTATTCACATTTTATCAGTCACTTTTTCCATAAGAGCAACTGATCATACTTTTTCATGCTAATTATTCAATGATAGGTTATCTATAAATTTCCAGTTTTGAGCAATTAAAAAATAAACACGTAAACACTGTAAAATGCTGAGGAAAAAAAAATGCTGTACAGTTAAACAAACCTTTGGTTGCAACCACAAAACATGCTTCTCTGAGAACCCAAAAGTATGAGAATAGGTGATCCTGCAAATAATTTTAGCCTAAGTCATATAATGCTTTGTATACCTGGAACTGAGGCTGAAAAGCAACCAGTAAAAAGTATGGGGGCAATGTGGCACTCACAATATGGCATTCTGGGCCAGCTACAATCTCCAAATTCTTGCAAATCCTTAGATTCCAAATGGAATAATTGATACTGAGAGTGAATACTTATCCAACAATTCATACAAGGTATTGGAATATCAGATCCATTAACTGTCTAACCAAGAATTTGGACTCTTTTGGAGAGATACATTTGCAAACGCTGAGCAGGACCTTATCATTCTGAACTTTAACTGAGGGTAACCTAATTCTGTTTGTAGAAGATGAGCAGGAGCACTCATGGGAAGCCTTAGTAATCTTTGCAGTACTAATTTTATATGGTTTCCAAAGATTTTATGCAATGGGCATTCCACCCTCAACTCTTTGCTCAAAGCATTTGTGGGATGATTTTTCCCCAGAACAATTTTAATGCTTGGTACTAGTAATCTTTCTCCTTTTGTAGGACAAAAAAGTCATGATCCCAATTGTTTTAATTGTTATCATTTTAATAATCTACATATGCTTTCCAAGACATCTTCTTGAATACTATTCCTAAATATTTAAATTGTTTAAACTGTTTTGTGGTGGCTTCTTCAACAGACTATTTAAATATTTAGGTCATTTTCTCAAAACTATTCCTTTGGTTTTGATATGGTTAACCTCTAGACATCGCTCAGCACAATAACCTATGTTTTTCAAATATTATTTTATCCAATTCTTGTTATTGAGAGAAGAATCATAAACATCATCATATAGTAAAACTTCCAAGAACCTAAAGACAGACATATAACATACCACTGAATTTATATAAAGATTGCACAATATGAATATGAGGATACAGCCTTATTTTATTACTTATTTCACTGATACTGTTAGCAACTCAGATGAACTTACTGTCACTCTAGCAAATGTATTAGAATATAACTGCTGCACTAAATACAATAAATGCTTATCTACATCAATATCAACTAATGTCCATTCCTACTTCTGTATACCAAATCAAAGACAGCAGCTTAATCAACTAATGCTATATTAAAACATTTTGTAATACTGCTGATATATTTTGAGGCAAGTTAAAATAAAAGCCGGTATCGATCAAGTGTGATTTGACCCTTTCCAAAACCTATTTGTTCACTTTAAGTAATCTTGCCAGTCAAACATTGTAGTTGTATATCATTGATGTACTGGTGGCATGAATGTTCCCAGCAGCTTTCACAGAGATGTTAAGTAACATAAAGTTAAGATGGAACCTAGCAGGACTCCTCTGGACAATTCCACCAAGCAGAAGTATCCCAATACTACCTTCTGATAGTATTCAAGGATGTAGGAGTGAAATCGCTGCAAAGCAGCACCATCACCTCCAGCTCCCTCCCTCAAGAATACCATAGTCCAGTGTTTCTTAAAGTGTGGTCCGAAGACCCCTGGGGGTCCCCAAGACCCTATCAGGATCTGCAAAATCAAAATTATTTGTCAGATATTAAAGATACAGTGGTACTTCGGTTCACGA
Organism: Liasis olivaceus; assembly: GCA_030867105.1. Lineage (NCBI taxonomy): Eukaryota > Metazoa > Chordata > Lepidosauria > Squamata > Pythonidae > Liasis > Liasis olivaceus. The sequence continues at coordinate 156,044,632 of CM061348.1, read as the reverse complement.
ACGCTTCTGTTCACAAACAATTCGGTTCACGAACAGCTCCGGTCGCAAAATTTTGCCTCTGTTCGCGAACTCTGCATCGGGTTACTAACAGGATCCGTGGCCATTTTCCCTCCCATGACACGTGGTCGCGGCTTCCTGTAGGGAGGGGGACTCTCCCTCCAAGCAGTAACCGCCTCCCCACCCGCCTCCCCGTCCTCCACACCAGAAGTCGCCTCGAGCAAGGTTAGCTTTCTCTCTCTTCGTACTGTACTTTGTGTCATATTTTTGCGGTTTAAAAAAACAACAACATATGGTTCAGAACGGATTAACCGTAATTACATTGAACCTTATAAGGAAATTTGATTCGGGACGCGATCAAAAATCGGTTGGCGACCAAATTCGTAGGGGTCAGAACGGATTAACCATATTTACATTGAACCTTATGGGAAAATTTGATTCAGTTCACGACCAATTCGGTTTGCGACCAGAGCCGCGGAATGAATTAAGTTCGTGAACCGAGGTACCACTGTATTTGCAAAAATTTAAAACAATGTCGCTCTTATTATCAAAAAGATAGGTTTTTTCATGAAAAATATGTTATTTATGTTAATATCTAATGGGTTTCATATTGTTATTTTTACATGATTCAATAAATAAATATTCTACAAATGCATCAATTTTAATTTTTAATTCAGCAAATATCAATTAATATAACCCTAGAAACAAAAGCTCTTTTGTGGTCCTTCCTAATTTTTAAAAGTGGGAAGGGGTCCTGAGAGCAAAACGTTTAGGAAACACTGCCACAGACAAAAGGATTAAAAGCCATGAGAGATTGTTGTGAACATTTTATATTTCTATGCCTTTTACACTGTTACATTTTATTCTTGCTACTGTAGCTTTATGATGAAAAACCTCTTCTCATGTTCCCTTGTTTTACTTTTTCCCTCTTGTTGCTGTGCTACTTATACTGCTACTTTTATTTATGGCCATCTTGGGTTTTAGAAAAAGACAAGCCTATTTCTGTATTTTTCTTCCCTCTTGTTCTTCTACCCTTGAATTCTCCTCCCAGCTTTTCCATTGTTATACATCCTCAGTATTACTGAGTCCTACTCCCACCACTTATGCACTTACTCACCAGAGTCTCTCTGACCGAACTCAATTAAGACTGACCTTTACCTGACTACAAGCCTGCACTGTTTGAATATCTTCCTATTTACAGTTCTCAAAGTTTGTTAACTGCCTATAAGAAAGTACTGTGAATTGTTGTGGGACACTATCCTTAACTGCTGTTAATAGCTCAACTTCTGAACACTAAAGCCTATGAATATGTTTCCCTCTGCCATGGTTTCTAAAGTTTCTTGTTTTTTGTTTGCATTGTCCTAATGACTTTAAGACTTTCCTATATACAGGAAAAGTATTTGAATATTTAGCAAAATGCTGTAATGAGGAGAAGAGCATAACAAGACAAGAAAGATGTACCTGCGTTGTGCTTCTCCCAATTCCAGAATGTTTAAATAAAGTGCCATTGCCTTTTGCCCTGCTTACATAGCTGCTAATTAACAAGTTCCACAAGTGTCATAATGGGCCCGTTATCTCTATACCAGTACAGATCATCCATCAGAGTGATTAAAGCCAAATTTGCACAAAGCCAGATCTAAACCATAGTAGAAACAAATTAGATTATCCATATTCTCTCAGGAATTCTAGAGACACAACTTCCCCATTCTCTTAACAGCTTGGCTACATAGGAATGATGGACATCAACCAATATTTGGTTGGGTGTGCATATGGTTTCTTAAGAAGTTCATCACTGTCTCTATTAAGATGTAAAGATCTATCCTTGTCATACAGGTGTTCATTTCAGTGGTCACTTGCAAAATGGAATACTTAGAATGAATCACTCCAGGCAGGAACATACTATAACAGGTAAGTAGTGGAGTCACTTCCATGAGCACTATCCCCTTCCTCAAGAAAGAAAGAAAAAAATAATAAAACTGACTCCTATATTCATATGGTACACTGGACACAAGTATATTGTTCAAAACAGTGTCAAGCCCAGCATTATCCCACATTATTTTATCCTTGAAAAATTGTGCAAACTTCTCACAATGGAATTCAGACAGTATCAGTATGCTGCCTGAGGCCATCAAGGTCATTATCTACCTGACGGCTTTGAAAAACTCCAGTGGCTGGCTTGCTCTCTACTCACTACAGAGGAAAGCATCACTTCTTTACATCTGTGATTGCCACAGGCATATATCTTATCATAGCACCCATACTATGTCCCTAAGCATGTACAATAATTGTTCAAGCCACCTACCCTCATATTTATCAATTATAACTATTCTCTACATCATGGTAAAGGTCAAAGAGAAGAGTGTCTTTTGAGGATCTTACAACTCAGATAGGTTCATATGGGAGAGCATAGCCTTTCAAATGGTTTGTTCCAAAGTCAAATAGGGCTTTAAAGATCATAATTAATGCTTTGAACTCTGGAGTAAAGCAAACCAGCAGCCGGTTAAGATGTTGAAATAAGAAAATCAACATACTTCACATTAATGACCTTGGACAGTAAGCTGTTGGCAGTATTTTGAACTAAGTGAAGTTTGTGAACCCTTTTTAAGAGTAGCCCCAAATAGCACTAATACTACTATAGCTACAATTACATTTTTAAAAATTATCCCCTAAGTGCTTTAAAAACCCAGATAATTCATTTTGCTCTACTCAGCAGTGTAGAATATGCAGGATTAATCATACCAACCACATAAGCCATTTTCTTATCAGGAAGGATTTAACATACTGCTAGGATTATGAGAACTTCCTTAAGACCTATCAGAAAATAATTCAGATCAATCAACATCCTGTAGCTAATGATTAATTCTGCTGATATACCACCCACCAGACTCCCCCAGATTGAGTAAATCTGAATCCCAATAAGTCTAAAATGCATCAAATAGCTCTCTCTCCATGGCAATAGAATTATAGAAGTCTTTTCCATAACTAGCTCACCATTATCCCATCTAACACAGAAAATCCAATAAAAAATCTAGCCTGAGTTATTGGAGCTAAATATTAATTGAAACCATGATTATCACAAAGCTCCAAGTAACTGTCAACAAGATGGCCTCAGTATGTTATGCTGAAGTTTCCCCAAACAAGCTAAAGTGATTTAAGCTATCATCCAGCCTAGTTCATGACATGAGACAGGTGTGTCCAACAGTTCCATTTTGTCTTGAATATTCAGATGCCCATATTCAAAACATGGAGGCCGTTGACAGGTCTTCCGCTCAGTCGCACTCATTGCCAGCTGCTTATATGGAAGCCTCAGGTTGAAAAGGTTGGGTAATTTCTCTTCCTGCTTCCATCTTTATGAAAGAAATCATGTCAACATGCTCATCCAGGTTCAGATGAGTGAATGGGAAAAATCTACAACCTGGTATCCAGCAACAGCATCTTTAATGCAGAACACTGCTGCTGTCTACTAAGACAATTATCATTTCCTACCCCTTTTGCTAACCAGTTGCCTTTTAATATTGTATATTTTAATTACTCTAGTTACTGCAGCATTTCAGACTCCACTTTTATGCTATTGCATTTATGTGGTTTTTCACATTGCTTTTAGTCTTGTTTTACTGTTCTCTGGCTTTATAATGTTTTGTCTAGTTATCCTTTACAGCTGACATTGTTCTTATTAGACTGGATACCAACTTTGTTATATATTGTTTTGTGCTAATTGTAATAAAACATCTATCGTTCCATCCATCCAACAACCCTGGCTTCTTTTTAGAATATATCCCTTCAGCTTTAAAGATATATAATAAAGGAAGATGTGCAGTACAGAACCCTCCTCATTCCCAGTATTTCATCCTAGACAGGAATGAACATAAGCTTAGGTTAGTAGAATGACAGATTTACTTATGCACATCAAATGTTCTGGAAATTTACAGATGAATATTCCTATTTGCCAGGCAATTTCTAAATCAATATTCTGGGAAAACAGTATTTTCTCATAATGCCTGCAGTTGACTGTGGCACAGAAGAGATATGTATCCACCTGTACTCCATCTTACCATCTGAAAATATTTTATTTCTTTTAAAATTTTGTGTGCCACATGCTATAACCAAGTTCTTCTGATGCAGCTTACAAAACATAAAAGCCCTAATCTTTTAAAAAGCAAAAGATTCCAAGAATTTTGTCGCTGCTCAGAGAATTTTGGAGAGTGGAATCTGTAAACCTTCAGTGGTATAATTTACTAGAGATTAGTGCTAAATAACATAGAACTGAAAGGACTAGCCTTTCCTTGCACTTGTAGGAATAGTGAAATGTCTAGCCCCAGGGACTCATTCAACTCCCAAAAGCTTTCCTATCCTACCCCAGGGACTCCTTCCAGTCCCTTGGGGTAGCTTTCAATCCTCAGTGGACACTGTGTGTTTTCAGGCCTAAGACCAAACATTTCAGCACGGATCATTAACCATCATCCTAATTACAGGATCAGTCCATTCCCAGGCATTATTTTTCCAGCCCTAGAGTTTTCATTCTACTACCAGGTCTGTCCTTATGGTCTCAGGAGCCTCCAGATTACACCCTTCCAGTCTGTCCTAAGTATTTCCCATCGTTTATCCATTGAGTATCTAATGCTCAAACAATATTTTTATCAAGATAGTATATAAACATCATGTAAATAACAGAAAGAGCAACAAAAACGTTTCTATTTCCGGACCTGAACATGCTTAACTCAGAAGCAATCGTAACCTTTTCTACCGATAGCATTTATTCCATTCCTTCTCAGATCCACTCCTCGTTTTAGGTGTAGCCTGCGCTGCCTTCTGCGGAACCCAATCATGTCAATAGTAGTCCTGCTCAACTCCCTTTATTTCCTACGGGCCTCTGGAGAGCTCCCAAGATTTCCAAGGAACGTTGCACAGACCGGGTCCTGCCACAAGCCTCCGGAGAGAGGGAAGGTGGCAACGTCCCTTGCCTAAGAGGGAGCACTGCGGAAGCCTCGGAAAAGGAGAATTGAGGGGGAAAGCCCTGCTGGCACGAACCCAGAGAGGCTTTCCCGCGGAGCTCTGCACTCGGAGCACCAGCAGAAGTTGAACCCGGAACGCTTCGGGTGCAGGGCCACTTTAGTCTGGGGCTGCGAAGAGGGACGACCGCCCCCCCACCGCCCGGGCCCACGCTGTTGGAGGGCCTTCCGCGTAGCCGCCTGGTCCTCCCGCCGCGACCCTGGCCAGAGGGACTCACCGACGGAGTACAGGGTGGGCTCAGCAGCTGCAGCCCCACCGAGGGGACCATCCTCCTCCGGGGAGGCCTCTACGCTCCCTCCCCCACTCTCGTATCCCTATGTGCACTCATACAAAGGTCCCGCCCCCCCGCCCGAGCAGCCAATGGGCGACCGATTCCCCGCCCACTTCTGTCAATCAGCGATCCAGAGCAAGGCCACCGAGCTTGGAGAAAGGCGAGGCCGGCCCACGAGCGCCTCATTGGCCGGGGCGCCAGCCAACGAACGGCCCGCAGGTTTGAGATTGACGTGCAATGGGTTAGATTGAGGGGAAATCGGAACTGCTTCGGTGGCCGCGTGCGGTGAGGTGCGGAGCGGGGAAGGCGAGGGGCTGAGAGCGTTCCTGAAAGGCGAAAGCCGAGGGGGCGCAAGCGCATTTGGAAATAGCCCTTGAAGTCAGCCAGGATTCTTTTTTTCTGCTGAATTTTGTCCGTCCCCGGGCCTGAGCATAAGCCCTTTCTGCTTCCTACGCAGCAGATCTCTGACTTGATTCAAACGATTCTCTAAGACGGTGCTTCCCAACCTCAAAGTGGTTGTGGTTCTCCAAGACGTGTGGGCTTTTTCAGTTTTGAGTGTTTGCACATTCCATTTACAACTGGGAAGTAGATTTTTCAGTGGGGGTGGGCTAAGACAATCACAGCTCGTTATGGTGGATGCCACAGCCCTAATCCCAAGGCAAATTCAGAATCCTGCCAAGGTAGTGCTTTTTTATTATGTCTCTATAGAAATTAATATCAGTAGACAGTAGACATCATTCTACGCCATCTATTTTTAAACATAGACATTGAAGCAAACTACCATCATAATAAATTATGGGGCAAATAAAAACTCTGTGCATAGATATCTAGGAATAGATAGCACTGAAATTAGTGATAATTTCTATAACTGTATAGGTTAAATTGGATAAATGTATTTAACAAAGATTTTCAGCCAATTGAAATGCAACTTACAGTTTTTAGCTAAAAAGAAGTTACTGTTTAAATATCTAAACTAAAATAGGAATTCTATCAAAGAAGGCAGATCTAGTCTTAATTATTTTCCTCATTCTCTGCCTTCCTGTGTAGTAATGTTAAAATAAAACTTGAAAGCATTATTACTATTTCACTATCATTCAGCATGCTACTCTCCACAGAAAACTTTAATAAGACATGAAAGATTTAGTTAAAGAAGATCTTTGATCTATGGCTATTCAGCTAATAAATAATATATATAATCTCAGAGTTGTGGCTTCTCTCAGGAGCCACCTTTAGTTGTTGCCCCTAGTGTTGAGCTCAAAGTTTCAGAAATATAGTGCTGTGATATAATTTTGCTTCAAGGGTTAGTGCTTCAGAATAGGGGAAGTGATTGTGGAACCTGTATGGCAAAGCACCAGAGACTGTGGGAATTTATATAATAGAAGCCCCTTCCATACTTTAATTTGAAAGGAGGAAGGTTGGAGAAAAAAAGACAAATGGCCTGCACTAAAGCTTAGAAAAGAAGGGTCTTGTTCTGTCCTGTGATATGCCAAAGTGCCTGCTGAAACAGAGAGGAATATGTTCCTCATTTATTTAGAAAATGTAGAAGGTTTATTTATTTATTAACCTTGTTTAGGATTTTCAGCCCTGTGTTTCTTGGGCCAAATGGAAATCTTATTAATTTGGTTTCTGCAAGAGATGCTGCCAGCTTCTTCAGAATTTCAAACATCCAACTCTCAGCTTTTTTCAAGTCTACCTGGAAAAACCAGCAGCTTTTCCACAAAATATTTGAAACTCCCATAAGTAGTTCAACTCTGATTTATATATGGTTCTTTCAGAAGAAATATTTATATCACAGACGAGTAGTTGACCATTGTCTCTGAATAATCAAACAGTTAATCATCTCTCGACAAAACTTCAGTCTTACAATCAAAACATTCAAAACTGCAAGAAGTCCCTGAAGGAGGAGGAGGAGTTCTTAGAGTACCTGGATCATCTTTTGAGACACACATATACATTCTAAGTGTTCATGTTTGAACATGTACAGTACAATATAATTTATGCTCTTCCCACCAATCTCAATTCCCATCCCAACCACTATGCCCAAAATAAATAATAAAGCAATTATTATAATACATTTTTCACACTATATAAACTAAACGGTTGTTTTCCATGTGCAAACATTTTCTATTTTTATTTATTGTTTCCTTTGCATCCTATCTTATCCTCCCAACAACTCCGTAAGGAAAGTTGGGCTAAGAGATGTTCACTAGCCTGCCATCAAAGAAGCATCCTAACCCAATAGCCCAGCCACTACACTATACTGAAAGAACAATGAATGACAAAGTAGTGGATACCTAGAATCTGTATGTTAATGAAATTTACAGGAATCTAGTCAGGAGATATACTGTTGGGGATATAAACTGTTGAGGGTATATCCTCCCAGAAGAAGCATCCATGATGGGGGATAAAACTAAATGCAATCCACTGGAGGAAATGGCAACCCACTCCAGTATTCTGCTAAGAAAGCAAATTAATACTCACAACTAGGATGTTCGCATGATATTGGAAGATAAACCTCACTTCTTACCCCTCAGGTTGGAAAGTAACCAGTTACTGGGAAAGAATAGGAGACAAGCATGAGGCCTACTGATGCCCATGATGTGGCTGGAATAAGACTGAAAGGGCATCTAAATGTTGATGTGCCAAAGTCAAAAGGAAAGTGTGATGCTACAAAGGTATTATGCTGTTGGTACATGGAATGTCAGAATCATAAACCGAAGCAACTTGATGCCCAAGAAAAAAATACCAAGATTTGGCATTGATGTTCTTGGAATTGGTGAACTGAAATGTATGGGAAACCAAAAATTCTTATCTTCAGACTTCTACTCAAAACTTCCCATTATTTTCACTTAGTCTGCTAAGTTTTCCCTACTGGTTAGGATTTACCCATCCTCTGTCCTCTGAAGAGAAAATTGCTATTAAGATATTTATTATCAGAAATTTCCTGGAATGACTATCATGACAGCTGGTTTCTCAACAGATGTTGACATAATTAAAGTCCCACATTGTGCTTCTTTGAAAGTATTGGTTATATTCCTTCCTCCATTTAACCTAGATGTTCTCAGCAGAGCCACCTATTTTATTGTCTTGTATTTCTGTGCACGGATATTTCTGGCATTGAAAAGAAAAATAGAAAAACATCTCTTAAATATAAAAAAATCCAGACAATGTCTCAGTCTCTATTGAATTCTTTTCATGAGTTGCCCTTTTTAAACTTATGGCTACAGGCCTTGGAAGCTGGAAAAGTCTAAATTTGATAAATATATTAATCATTATTATCATCATCAGGGTTTGGCAGCCAGCTTTTCAACTGAGTTCATCAGCAAATCGGCTCTATTTAGGATGTATTGGACTGATTATCCTAAACAATGGAAAGTGTGCATCAGAGAACCAGGAGATAGAAGGGAAATAATGTTATGCATATTTTAATTTGTGCTGCCCACTAATGTGTAATAATATATAAAAACAAACTTTAGGGGAAAGTTTATTTCTAATGTACAGAAACAAACTTTTTCCTGCGTATAAAGGCAGTACCTAATATCTGTGGACAATATAATTCATCCTCAGTTTGAAGACATATTTAATCTTCTGAAATGCTCAGATTTTCTTAGTAACAGTAATATGGTGCAACATGTTAAAAAGTGGTTTCTCTTTCTCTGAATCAGGAATTTACCATATGTAGCAAAAATGGACATTCAATCCTGGTGATTGTGGTAAACCTCAAGGATAGTGATTTTGTATCATAGGTGTTAGCAGTCAAATTCTCATGCCCTCATTGCCCCTGCAATTTCCTATCTTAAGTTGTCAACAAACCACAATCAAATGGTTAAAACGTTAGCATAGGGCTATTGTATTATGATCAGAGTAAGATGCACACTAGAACTGATAAAATTGCAAGTACAGGATCTTCTCTAAACTGAAAATAGCTCAGATCTCATACAAGTGGATAGAAGAGAGTTCCTAGGGTTTTGTTTCTTGTTCTAAACATGGGTTTGTTCTTGTTTTGATAACTTCCATAAGGCATTCCTCCTGGAGGAGGAAGACTATATTGAGCCCATGCAGAACTTAATAAAACAACTTGTTTTAAAGAAGTGAAGCCCTGCAATGTGTATCTATTTCAAGAAGTAGTTCTCTCAGTTTCCCAACAGTCATGCGATGGCTCAAGAAACCACAAGGAATTATATAATTGCACAGGTAACTAATCCAAGAATTACAGTTAAAGGTAAACAAAATATGGGTGATATACAGGTATCATGATGAACGATATTTTGTGGGAAGAGTAGCATACTGCTTTATCATAAAAAAGCTGCCTGTTATTTTCAATAACAAGGATATTGTTATTGCAGTGTTGTATGAATATGGAAAGACAGTAGTATCATCTCTCTCTATAAAAACCATAGATTGGGATCCCCTGAGAAAAAGCCACAGATGAGGAAATTGCCCTGACAGAATAACCACATTGCCCTGGGAAATGGCTAACAGCAAGGTGACAGAATAAGCAAAGGTTTTGATAATCCAGTTGGAAAAATATTGAGGAGTCTGCTGAGTCCTTTTTAGATGAGCTTCTGGAAATAACCACAACAACAAAGGTGAAGTGTCTAAAATTAACACTCTACAAATGTTTGCAGGGGCTAGGAAGAAATTGGGAAGGGCAATGCTTAAGTTTAAATAGAATTCAGAAATCACATTAAGCTTTCTTCCTCATAACCAGGGACGGCTTGGAGAGCAAAAAAATTGTGAGGCATCATGAAGATCTGGTGAACATAAATGCCACTTTGAAGGTAAGTGGGCAGCAGATGACACAAGCAGTTCAAAAGATTTGGCTGGAAAAGCAACAAGAGAGGATCCAGATAGTGGTTGGAGTTTTCAAAGGGGAAGTTAGACATTAGAGCCCTTTTATGTTATCTTTTAGTCAAAAGATAGGAGGAAAGGAATGGCACATTTTACAATGGGCCAAATTAGCTGACTGGTGCTTTTAGAGAGAGAACATAGCAAAACCATGATGAAAAGTTTAAATTGAAAAATGATTGGCAATAGCAGGTGTCATTACAGCCAAAATAAACTGTACAAAGTTGAAAATGTGTTTTCTGGCATCAGAAGTATGTGTGAAGAGGCACCAATACACTTCTAGATTTTCTGACTCATTCTGTGGTGATGAGCTCTAACAATACCGATTGTGGCATTAAAGAAACCTTCCCTATATTGGGAAGCACTACATTATTGATGTAGAAGCACACCTCCCAATAGCATGTAGATAAATATTTTGCCTTAAGGCAGTACTGCCAGACATCACAGTACAATTGTAGCCTGTACTTGGTAGTCAGTGATGTTTGGACAGAAGACACACCTCTGTAAGGCAGTTACTAACTAAATCATCTTTGTCTTTTTGATGGTGACCCAGCAATCTAGTCCCTTTCTCCCTACAGGAAGTGGTGATAGTGGGTTGTGCGCACTGGATAATGAAACAGAATGTGGTAAGTGCAACAGAATAAAATGTTCAGCCCATTCTATCCACTGGGTACATTATGAGAAATCCTACTACTACACTTTGTTCAAATTCTCCAAGAGTTTAGTGGAAAGTGGTTTTAGGTATTGTTTCAGCGAGGTAGGCCCCATGGTGATTGTAACAGGGATATCTTTAGTGGTATCATTTAGAAGACAGAGTAATTGATTTGAAGTGGATAAACTTCAATATTAAGAACTTTGCTATGCAAAGAAATTGCTCTACATTTGATCTTCTGGGATGAGGGATCCTTGTTCACCCACAGCTGTAACTGGAAAGGATGTAGATGTACAACTAAGTGGAAAAAGAAATTAACTGGCAATTCAGATAATTGGATCAGTGAGATGGAAGTGTCTTTTAAGTTCTTAACAACCAATAGGAGTAGTGAGAATAATACATAAGCAGAAATGTGGAAGTGTTAGTCACTGAAACAGATACAGTGGAAAGCAGATGTTGACCTTAAACATGGGCACACCAATGCTGCCCTATGATAGACTGGGCCTCTTGCCATCAAGAAATGATGTAGCGGCAAGAGAAAGTTTGTAATCCTGAAGTATCCTGACCTACAATGTGATCAAAGCTTCATCTAAGTCCTCTTAATAAAGAGATTCTGGTTAAAGAAACAACAATGAAACCAGTACCATATCTTGTACAAGTTATTAATAGGTCTTAAAGTATAGAGAGCCAGTTCGGTGTAGTGGCTAAGGTGCTAGGCTAGAAACTGAGAGTTCCAGTCCTCCCTTAGGCATGAAAGCTGGCTGGGTGACTTTGGGCCACTCTCTCAGCCCAACCCACCTTACAGGGTTGTTGTGGGGAAAATAGGAGGTAGAGATGCTACACCTAATCAAAAACAAAGGAGGGATAAAAATCAAATCAGTATCTATACAAATAAGTGATTATCCCAATCACATAATGGAAACAGAAAGGTCTGTTTTGAATCCTATTTGTTTGTAGTTTATTTACTATTTACTAGGGTTCATATGTCATTCCAATCTCAAAATGACTCTGAGTGGCTTCCAAGTATCATGGGAAGGTGAGGAATAATAGTAGAAATCTAGTGAAAAATTGTTCCAAGACTTGTCAGAACGTAGTGACTAGAGAGTAGCATCTCACAGAAGATTCCTTGACTCATCCCTTGGAGATGAAGACCAAAATCTGAACACCCTCCTGACAAGGGAGAAATATGATGTAGTATCTGTTATATTGGCAAGGGTGATGTGATGGCAAGGAGAGGGGAACCATTTTTAGTAGAGTGGCTGATGGTAGTTGAATAGATGATGCACACCTGTTATAGTTGAAGAGCCAGATTTTAGGCCCTTGGTATAACAGACTGGTATTTTTTCTGATTTACTTGGTTGATAGTGGATCCATGCTTTGATTTAGCCTTCTTTGGTTTTGATGGAGAGGGGCAAATAAAACATTCTGGAGCTAGAAGTTTTTGGTCTTTGGGGAGTAGGTTACTATAGCAGCAGGCATTAAATTCAAAGGGTAGCACTGATTACGCTTATGTTACAGCCAATTCCAAGACTAGAATCATTGAATCAGACACAGTGAGAGCCCAAATGGAAGAGACTGGGATAAAGCACAGGCGGTTCTTTCCTTCAGCAGTGTCAACGCTTGGCATGCTCTTTCCCACAGAAGTGCCTAAAGCTGTGAGGTACTGGTTCTGCTGGGCCTTCTTGGTGAATCCTGGAAGGTGAGGACGTGGAGCAGCGACATGGTCTTTAGTGAGGCACAAGAGAAAGAGGAAGTATCCGTTTGCAGACAGCAATTTAATTCTGTAGTTTGAACACTTGTGGAAGAGTGCTTATAAATCTTTAAGCCCGACAGAGAAGTCAGTACAAGAAAAACTGGCATGTGTTGCGCAGAGACCATGACAAGGAGACTGCCTGCCTTCTGCTACTACAGAGCAGGGTCTTTCCCAGACTAATAGATCTCCTGCACTCAAAGAGTAATTTTCAAAAGGCCCTGAAGGCATCTTGAAAGATAAAAGCTTTTATGGTTACTGCAGAGAAGGCAACAGATTTCCTCCAAGGCCAAAGTCTTTTTATATGACAAATAAGTTAATCCAAATTCATAAACAAGAAACTGGACTGGAAAATGTTTGAGAGAAATATTGCAATTCAGACGAAAACTGACCCAAGGTGGGTAGATTGTTCAAATTTAGTAGGCATCACAGGGCCAAGTTAATTAAAACATAGCTAGAATTTATTTCAGCTGTAATAGTATGTCATCTTTAATGGACATAATTAACCAAACCAAATACTTTTATCTATACAAAAATATTCCCTCTTTCCTGACATGTACAGATGCTTCCTTCCTTCTTGCATGCCATGGTTACCTATATATCAAAATGTATTTTTATGACGTTCACTTTCACAGTTGTGCTATCTATGAGAAACTATTTTGTGCTAACCTTCTTTAAGATCATCCAGCTATAGGCTATGAAATAATGTCATACATATTCCTTAGAAACTTCTAAACAGAAGTGATGATGATGTTTGAACAGTACTCCCCAACTGATTAGTATAGTTGTAAATATGCTGAGAGGCAAGAGTGGAAAATTTCCTACTTACCCTGTGAGGTATTAAAAAGCATCTATTTTAGATACTCCCACATTTGATTATTTCAAAAGACAAAGCATTTTCCCAAAATTGGCAAATTTTTGCAGCACACCAAAGATAACTAAACAATTCTGCTGATCTTTGCTATAGTTAGGCAGAGAGAAAACAGTCCAGGGAGCTAGGAATTAAATCCTCTGTTTTTCTAAGTAAGGAATAGCCAATGATTGGCAAAACTAATAATCACTGAAGTATAACTTCATTTTCTGATTTCTTTCAGCTTCTACAGCACATAGTTACTGCATAATGGAAACCTCCAAGAAATACTGAAAAATACATTTAAAGAATGACAGTGATTGAAAACTTGTTTTAAAAACTGGATTTTCTTGAAATCACAAAAGAAAACTGCCTGAAAAACAAGCAATTCATAGATCAAGAGAACCATTCCAAACGTCTACTTTCAGTTCTGGAAATAGGGATATACCTTTTCCTTAGCACCAGAAGGCAGTTATGGACTAATACTAGTTTATGTCTCCAACCTTCTTCAAACTACTTGTCTTATCTACAACTAATAAGGAAAGAGGTGCTGGCACATTATGCTTGAGATGCACTTCAACATCTTTGTAAAAGGAAGACAATTTCTGAGAAATTAAAATATAAAACTTTGCAAGCTATGACCAGAACATCAGTATGAAAATCTTTCCAATTCAAGGCCTCTACAGGACAAGCTTAGTGTTTGTTCTAACTGGAATTATGCAGCTTTGGAGAAAGCTTGTATATAAAGTAGGGATCCAATACTCATTCGGGATCTTCTGCTAGGATCTTATGGAGATTCTAGTGTTTCCAGTTCCTTTGCAGTTAAATGCTTCATAATGCAACTTACTTGAATTTCCCAATTTTGATCTCCTTTGCTTTCAGTTCAACATCACAGTGAAATTAAAACATCCGATAGCAAGATTACACTGTAACCACACAATCCCAAAGACTTTTTTTTTCAAAACAGAAAAATGCAAAATACAGCTTAGGTTCAAAAACAGAAAAGAAATACATTTTAATATTGATTTAGGTGATAGGGCAGAATCCTCCCACTGCAACTGGCTACATTTCCCCAAATGAAAAGAATAAACTGAATCTGGCATTGTAGTACTGAATGCCAGAAGCTCAAACTGAAGTTGCAAACAAGAGCATAACAAAATACAAAGCAAGAGCTCAGCAAAGTAGGCTACAGTTCTCAAATGACATTAGGAGAAAGCCAGTTATTTGCCGAATCTTTACAATGCTCCCCCAATAAGCCATGCTTCTTGGTGTTCTACAACACTCTTTTTTAAAAGATGAGAGTCATGTCTTTAGATGTGTAAGAAAAATACAGTTTTAACCATCTTCTGTCTCAGGAAGAGTATAATATCAGCAAACCAGCAGAGCCATTTTCAGAACAAAGCTTACTCTTTTTTTTAAATAGTCACCTTTAGCAATATTAAATGTTTTGTTCCTCCACTGTGCCAGAGCCAAGGCGTGTTCACCTTTTCCCATGAAACCTATATAATGAGAGGAAGAGGAAAGATGGTATAACCCATTTGGATTGTCACCTACATCTGTCAAGGAACATGACATCAGCTGGCCATAAAACTCAGTACAAATAAACCACCTACAAGACTGATGTCTGTACATGTTCCAAAGATCAGCAAGGCCAAACCTGCTAAATCAAGTTCAGAACTAGAGAGAAATAACTTCCAAATTGGAAAAGCAATATGGCACTGATGCAAGGTATTGCTTAAACTTTGTCCTTCATTGGGAATGCAGAAGGATCACACATGCTGAAAAAAATCCTGACCTTTGGAAGACCATATGAAGCCTCCCCTCCCTCCCCCCATTGAAACTGAGTACTATTTCCATCCCAAAGAATGCAAAGTAGAGATATAAAATAAAAACACACAATTTGACAATCCTTAGGAAGTTATTAATTTGTTGGACAGGGTACAGCACGTATTAGGAAAAAGGAAACAAAAAAACCAAAGACTCCAGGCCTTCTTTCCTTATTTGGTGACAAGAAAGTGCAAGAAAGGATTTCCTGGGTTTTGTTCAGTTGTCAGATTTTTGCATATCTGTGTTCTGGCCAAGACATGGGACTTTGAGACTTTTCTGCAGCACGTGCGCATCTGCTGGTTCTATCCTTTTGTAGTAGTTCTTCTTTGTTTCAATGATCTCAAATCCAAACTTTCGGTAGAAATCAATTGCTGACTCGTTGCTAATCTGGACATGCCTAGGACAGAAAAAGAAACAACGGTATATTAAAATTTGGCTCTACGTATTAGCAAACTATACATTTAGGCATCAGAAAAACAAATGAAAAGAAGGCTATAGAAAAAAGGTGTTACCGAACAAGATACACCGATCCTCTGGTGAACGTAATGGGTAAAAAGCTTTTTTCCCCCAACTCTGAAGCCGCAAAACTGAATGAAGATCTTTTTGGCAATTTCACAGCAATACCTGTCTTGTCTGCAATACCAATTCTGGAAGAAAGACGATCAGAAGCATGACCTCTGTCCAGCAGTAGAGGAGGGAAAGTTCCTGCATACTCTGTTCAGAACACTCCTGCCTGTCCCCCATTTCTTCCGTGGGAGACCAGCAGCCTTCAGCAGTTGCTTTGCTGAGTGGCTTTGAGCTGTCCCCACCAAAACCAACTGTTTTTTGCTGCAGGGGCAACTGGGTACTCAGAAGCAGTACGTGCCTCCAGCAGCCAGCAGGAAAAAGGAATTTGAAGATTTTTGTTGTTGTTTATTTATTTGTTTAATTTAGGCACTGCCCGACTCCAGACAGACTTTGAGCAGCTCATAATACAATGGAATGTAAAAGTACCAGTCTACATAAAGAGTAAACAGATGGCAGCAAGACCAGCAAAACCCAACAGGTTTCTGCTATTACTGGCATACACACAAAATGTTTGGTACAAAAGAACAGAGTTTTAACTACAGCAAGATAACTGGTAGCTGGGTGCCACAAGCATCCATTTAGTTACATCTGTATGGATACTTACCTTCCCTCCATTTCTGTCTGGGATGCCAGAACTGCTTATGTTTTCTTTATGGATTTAATCTTGAAAATATGGCTGTCCAGGCTTGATTCTGAAAGATGGCATATCTATTTCTGACTTTTGGTGCTGCACCTCCTTAAATTTACCTTCTTGTAAAACCATTTTATCTGTCCCTTTCCCCACAGTAGAAAGAACCCACAAAAAGAAAGAGCGTATGACCAAGGAGCGTGATGACAAGAGAGGAAAAGACAGATAAGTCATCTCAGAGGTACAGAGTCTTGGCAGGAGTTACAATAAGCCACTACCCAGAAAGCAACCAAACACAGAATGAGTATTAGACCATGTGTAGCTCACACAGTTTGGAATCCAATGATCTCATAGCCACAGCTGTCAAGAAATCTGATCCTGCTTTTGGGAAGCCTACACATCAAAGACGATAAGCTGCTAGGCAGCTTTTCAGTCACCCTCTTTGCAGAGATCAGTAGGACAGAAACTCTTCTTTTTAATAGAGTAATGAAGTTGTGAGGAGGCTGGAAATATGTGGCAGTGGCCTTAAACGTGGTATGTAAAGGAGAAGGTAAACACAGGAAAGGAAAATTTTCAGAGCAATCCTGGTAATAAACCTACAAAGGAAAAAGAAAGCCTGCCATGGTTAGGCTCAATCCACCCCATTTCTTCTATTCCTAAACCTGACCAAACTGACAGTAGTAAACAATGGCTCTGTCTTCTCCTAAATTCTCAAACTACAGCTACAATTCCCGCAGAAGCGCTAGCTTTTTTGGCTTTAATGGTTCATAACCATTCTTACTCTTGAGAATATTAAATATGAATTGTCTCCTGTCCTCTGCATTCCAACAACATATAGCTATTGCTGTGGAAAGACCACAGATAACAGTGGTAATCAACATAATAGGTAATCAACATGTAAGCAGGCCACATGACAACAGAGGTGGAATACGATTAGAACAATGCTGACACTCCAGCAAACATCTCCCCAGAGCATAAAGGCAAGATGCTATTATTGTTATGAAGTAGAAGATGTGAGCATGTTCTTGCCTTCCTGGAAGCAGGAGCCATTAAATTATTATTTGGCACAACTGCTCATGTTTTGCAGTTCTTGCTGAGCTTACAGTCATCTGAACCAGGGGCTGACAAACTACAGCCTGTGGGCCAAATCTGGACTGTGAGCTAAGAATGGATGGGAGGCAGCAGATCACCAGGTCTAAGCCTCAGCTGAACTCCTGGGGTGAGGGGCAGGGCCAAAGGGAGGAGCTCTTGGGCACTGGCCTATCAGCAGCCTCCTTGTTGGCAGGCCAGCACTATCCATAGGAATGCTAGTACTGTGCTTTGATATTTGTGTGTGTGTGTTTGCTCTTTCATAAGAATAGTAGTACTATCAGCTGAATTTCTGATTAGTACAAAGCTGCTGCCTGATCTCAATCTTCTACACTTATCAGCACCTCAGACTCAATTCCTTCCTGGTAGCATGCCTCATTTGGAAGAGCTGTTTTATCTTTGGTCTTCACTTGCCATTACCCACATTCAGGAAGATGAGCATATTACTCATCTGTGAGTGACAATCACAAAGACCAGTAAGAAGAACTAGTTAATTATCTAGTTTTCAAGTGGCAGTTTGCTCAAGCCACCCATCCTTCCAACTTTTGTTTGAAGATATTGTGCTCAGTGGTTTTCATCCATTTTGAGTCTTCAGAATGGATCAAAAAATTCAGCAGAAATTCAGCAGCATACCTCATCCCAGCCTCTCTTAAAGTGCAATTAGGATAATTGGGAGACTAGAAACTTGTAAGGACAGAAAAGGAAGAAACTCGGAGTATTTAGCCTGAAAAAAACCTGGGAGGCATATAGCAGTACTCTTCAATACCTGAAAGGATATCACACAAAAGGTCCAGACCTCTTCTCTAATTCTAGAGCACAGAAATTGAACAAATGGATTTAACTTACACAAAAGCAGATTCCAACTGAATGTTAGAGAAAATATCCTAACAGTTAAGAACAGTTGATACTGGAACCACTTGCCCAGAGAGAAGTGGTGGGCTACTCTCCATTAGAAGTCCAAGCAGAAGCTGCATAACAATCTCTCCAGATGTCTTCATTAGCATTCCTACAGCCTTTATCATTCTGTGTATGCCTTCCCCATTTTAAAACATGTTGTCCAGGAAAACTGGATGCTGGCATATTTTTCTGGAAGTTAAAGGCAAGCTTCCATGCCTCATTCACAGAGATTTGATAGGCCATAAATTCCAGGTTTACCTACTTTTATTCAGGATATGTTGTTTTCTGACCATGAGCTGCCCCCACCCCACAAATCACCAAATGTGATTCTTGACTTGAATAAAATTGAAAGATATGGAACCATGAACATACTTAGAGTTCTCTGGGCACTGTGTACGAGAGAGAAGGAATTGTTAAGATAATTATTATATAGCAATATAAAGACAAATTTGGATTTGATTTGCCACAGTGAACTGTAGATGCGTGTTCTTCCCTGACATACACGACAACATAAAAAATTATTCAGTCTTTTCTAAGATTAATGTTAATTAAAAATGGAATAATGATATTATTAACATGCTTGTGAAGTGATTCTTGTGAAATGGCAAGCTGGTTGCTTTCCTCAAATAATTGAGGAATGAACAGGTAATTGTTTTTCAAACCATCTCCCGAATCTTTATCAGGATCAGATTCAACCTTCTGAACTGACCAACTGGAATATCTACTAAGTGCACTAATAACTTTTCTGTTCCTTTCAAAGTTTTATTTACCTAAAAATTACACAAGGAATGTACTATTTTAACACACCTCAGTCCCTGCTGAAATATTTGAGCAAGTTTAATATCAGATTATGAGACCCCCAAGTCAGAAGGCATTCCTCTAGTTTCTGTGGAAAAATGCTGAATTTCAGTAAGTAAATCTGGAGGCAATGATGCGGCCAGGCTAAAGCATGAATAACAGAAAGATTCTGACTGGCAAATGTAATCATGCAGGAAAAAGGTTAATAGAGGTTTCTAAAATGAATTCTTTGCTCATTGCTAACATCTGTTCCAAGCAATGAAAACAGATTCTCCTCTAGGATATCACTGGATGAGAACTTCAGAATCAAATCAACTATACAACAGTAAATAGATGATACAGAAATGCAATCTAGTCAGACAAACCACTTCCAGGTGCAACTGTAGAAAACTGATAATGGATTTAGCATTATCAAATGTATAGGTTAAACTTGTAAAATTAAAGAGAGAAGGACTGGCAGTAAGATATAATCTAGAAAACAATCACAATATTCTCCAGATATTAGATAATATTATGGAAGATAAGGATATTTCTGCAACAACAAAGATCGTGATAAGTTAATCTTAGAGTTAAATAGTTTTTCCAATGGTAAACTACAGTTGTGAAATGGAGACACGGATAAAAAGCAGAGGGAAAATGAAATATAGGTTTTGAGACATTTCTAAGAGTACTAAATGCTAAAAGAAGACAATCAGCTGATGATAAAAGATTGGATGCCCCATTAAGGCAATGATCAACAGTGATGGACCAGAAAAAACGATGCTCGTCAAGATTGAAAAATAGGTCAATGAATAAGATAGATGGAAGTGAGCAAAGAATATCTGAAGACATACTATGGATTATTACCAGAAATGAGTTGAGATAGCATTTATTTATCTGCATAGTTGCTAGTGGTCAGATTCAGTGATGGTACCAGCACTTTTTTCCCTCAGGTATTTGTTATATTAGATTTATCAGTGTTCTGTGTCCTAACCTAAGTATCATGAACCAAGCAAATGAAGTGTGCGTCCTCAATATGGTGAATTTGTTACATTAATAAATAAATGAATAAAAATAAAATTTAAAAAACCCAAGTTATTTTTATCTATCTATTTATCTATGAATGAATGAATGAATGAATGAAATCCATGATAGGGCTTCCTTATTTCTTTTCTTTCCTCCCATTTTAACAGCCCTGAACTACCATAATAAATAGTTACAGTATATTTTTGTTCAGACAGAATCCAGTGCTAACTTAAAATGCCCATCATAATCTATGAATAGAGAAGACAGACATTAATTAAGAAAAAAAGATTATGAGGACAAGAATATTTACTAAGCTGAAGATCTTTCATGTTCTGACATGTTTCCTTTAGCATTGTCAAAGAACATAAGTTTTCATGATGAAATTAAATAAAGATTTAAGTCGCCGTTAACAAGGTGAGCTCTTGTTTCCTCCCCAGCTCCTGTCAACCCAACAGCTCGAAAACTTACGTGAGTAGATAAATGGGTACTCTCACTCTGGTGGGAGGAAAAATGCTGGCAGCGCCTTGCACAGAGAGACGGGATCAGCTGCCGGTAAAGCGCGAAACCGCACTCGCCCGAAAAGGGCGCGAAGCAATGGAAATCCCGCCTCCTGCGCTCGCCAGCTGGGCTCTGCTCTAGGAAGGAGGCTCTGGCAAACCACTTCCGAAAAACAATTGCCTTGAAAACTGCACAGGATTTGTCCAGGCAAGGACTCGTCCAGGCAGGCACTGCAGGGTCAGTAATGACTGAGCGCAGACAAAAACAAAAAACAAAAAACCAAGCAATGCCATTTGCATTTTGCGCTTTTCCTGTTATGCCCAAGACTAGGAACTTCTTTATAATATTCCCAAATAGGATTGCTTTTATAACCTACTACTGCAATTAAGGTTTAGTCACTAAATGGATCAAAAATTTACTCATGAGGACCGCAGGGCGTGTTTTGCTCATCTTTTGTTTCACCTTCTCTCTCCCATAGGCTGTATTTATATATACATCATCACAACACTTGTCCAAACCTATTTCATTACTTCAAATCCTCTATTCCTTGACCTTCTGACTTCGTACTTCTAGAGAGAAATCAGTTACCTTGCTTCTTACTTCCATATTCACAAGTAGAAGTTAATGTTCATTATTTTATGTCTGACCTATGTTAATTTTTAAATGAAACATTTTAGGGAAAGTTTTAAAATCCAATTTAAATTAAAAAAAAAAAAAAAGATCTGCTCTGCAAAAAAATGTCATCTTTACTCCATGAAGCAGTAAGATGTATTACTTATCTAAGTAGTAAAATTATTAAACAGCTTTATTCTCTTCTTCATCCAACAAGGCTCTCAAAGAGGTTTATTTTTATATATATACATATACGTATATGTATATATATAAAAAAAAAAATAAACAGAACACTACCTGCCTGCAGGCTTACCATCTAATAAATAAAGGTAAAAAGGAAGTGAAAGAACATGGAAAAAAGAAAACATATTAATTCTTAAATGTATATGCTTCTTTATTCTTAATCTAAGCATCTGCACTGCAATATACAGTGGTACCTCGGGTTACGAACTTAATCCGTTCCATGACTCTGATTGCAACTCGAGTTGGTCGCACCATGAGGCAAATTTCCCCCAAAACACACCACAAGCCTCACCGAACGTCTCCTTGCTACCGCGATCTCACCCACAGGAAGCCGCGACCACGTGGCAGCAGGGCAAATGGCTGCGGATCCGGTTCATAGCTCGAGGCGGAGTTCGCATTTTTGGGGCTGGAGCTGGTTGTATCTCAAAAAATTCATAAGGAGGGGAGTTCGTAACCCGAGGTACCACTGTACTGCAGATATTAAGAGACTTCACTGACTCACAGCAAAATCTGGTATTTCAAAACTAAGTCTCTGATAGCTGTAGTTCCTTACAACTATTCCATGCCATAAATCTTGAACATCTGATTACTTTTCATGCCACTTTTAGTTCCAAGCAGAATTAAAAATGAACACAAATAATTAATTCCCCTGAGGCTTAAATTGAATAAATCAACAATATTTACTTACAGATAGATATTATCAAAGGTGCCATCTTTTTCACAGATGTTTAACACATGATTCAACATTTTAGTTCCTGAAGAAGAATTGAGAAAGCATGTTATTTCTAATCCTTTTCAAATTTTGTAAGATCATATCCCAAGACCAGCAACACTGCCTCTGAAATCAGAATCTCAGTTCCAATATAGCAGCCTGGGCTCATTAGTTTAGAGAAAAAAATTAAGGTAATTTTTAGAAAATAGCATCAAGTATGGAAATGCATTATTAAATTATTGACTTTATTTGCCTCAAGTTGATAGTTTGAAAATAATCTGAATAATACTTATTAGTAATCTAACAAGTAACTGCTTTCATTCTAAAAGTTTATTCATGTGATATATGAAGTTTGAATTTTCATTGTACAGCAGCATCTTGCACTATTTGATTCTTAAGAATGAGTACGGAAATGAGTACAGTTTAAAGCTCAGAGTAATATAAAAGCTATTTGGTGTTTGCTGTAGCCTTACCTATTCCCAACCTTCGGTAAGGGGCCAGACATCCAAGTGTCATGATGTACAGTCTTTTCTGATTCTGAGAATGATCTACTCTACAGCACACTGCACCCACAGCAATATCATTGAAATAGGCTGTCAAAAAGAGAGATGGGAACAGAAAGAAAGCAGATTTATTTTAGTTTCTTATGTATCCATCATTCCTTTATTCTTTGCAACATATATTGATTTTAAAAAAACTGCATGATTAAGATGTAAGATGAAAGATTTTTTAAAATTTAATATATTACATTTTAAGTCAAAGAAGGCCCAAAACTCAATGAAACATATGCCAGTCTCGTAGTCACAGGGTTATTTGAGGAAAAAAAAATAACTCTGGACATCAAAAACCAACAAATTAAAAGAATACTAGGGTAGATTCCCCTCTCAGAATATATTTCTATGTGCAGAAAATACATTGTGTGAAGAAGCATTTAAGAGCATCAACATAGAGTGTAGTGGTACAATCAAGAGAGAAGTTTACAATCTGGATAGAACTAGGCATTAGTTATTGAAAATATTATTTCTTGAGCAGTAATACACTATTCTGGTTTCTATTTAATACGAAAACTCTTTTATCACTTTGTAAAAAGAGAACAAAAGGAACAAACAGCTTTTCGATCTTAGCTTGGAGCTGGGGAATAGGGAAGGATTGTCCACATAGTTACACTTAGCTGCAGGGACTCATGCACTAAAGAATAAAAATCTCCACTCTCTCCTCATCTACAACATAAGCCATAGAACGCCATTACAGCCACATATAGCATTTTTGCTATCCTTGATGCAGACAACAATGCCCCCCCCGCCCCATTTTCTAATTGTGAAGAAGAAACTACACGCTGACCACTTTGGGATAAAAAAATTATCAGAATATCTTAATTAACTAGCCCCAACATAAGATTCTGTTCCTCTTGTGGTTTTTCATCAAGCTTAATGCTGAGGATGGGAGCAGAGGAGTATCCATAACATTCAGTGAAGATACACAAAGAAATGGCCCAAGAGTGAAAACATGTATACTTTCCTGGGAATAAAACCCACTAAATTTTTAATGGGTGCCCATATTGGGTTTTGTTTGGGATTATCTTTGATTTTTGTGATTAGTTTTGGGTTTTGATGTTGCTTTGATTTATTATTATGATTTCTGTTTTATTTGGGTTGATGTTGTATGCCACCCAGGGTCTTTTGGGTTGGGTTATAAATACTGCATGATAAATAAACAATATAAATAATACGCATTCAATGGAATGTCGTTTCAAGCAAACATGCGTAGCAGTGGCTAAAAAACATGGCCAGGCTGAACATACATTGAGTATGTAGGAGGGAAATAGTTATGATTAAGTGACTGATACATGAGTGCAGAGATTAGAAAATCCTCTTAATGCACTCAGTATATGAACCTTTTTCAGGATTTAAGCAAAGAACTGTCAAGTGTCATCATTCGTTTAAAAAAATAATGCTTTATGACAATGGGAAAGACATTTCCAAAGATAGATAGATAGATAGATAGATAGATAGATAGATAGATAGATAGATAGATTTGTGTGTGTGCACACGCGCCTTTGAGTCAGTGTTGGCTCCTGGCGACTGTCTGGACAGGTTTCTGCAGTTTTCTTGGCAAGATTGCAGAAGTGGTTAGCCGTTGCCTCCTTCCTAGGGCTGAGAGAGAATCACTGGCCCAAAGCCACCCAGCTGGCTTTGTGCCTAAGGCAGGACTAGAACTCATGGACTCCTGATTCATAAGTTTTCAGTTTAATATACTAAAAATCAACCAAAAATCTATGATGATGCTAAACTGCTGAAAATGAAACACTGCTTTCTGCACTAGTAGAAATAGTCAATCATAGCAGCTGGAGAGTATACTGCAGTAGTCTACCTTAGAGATTGTAAAGGCTTAGGTGAAAGCTAATAGCTCACTATGGCTACAAAAGAGTACCTGAAGAGCTACTGAAGAAGACAGAAGAAGGGCAAGACATATTCTCTAATTGTTCCAGAGTGCAGGACATGGAATAATGGTCTTAGGTTAGAGGAAAGACAGATTCCAGTCGGAGATTTGGGAAAACAGTTCAACAGTGCAAAGTATCACATGGACCAAGATTGTGTCTAGCTTTATGTCATACAATTTAAACAAGAAGATACCTGAAAAATATATTCAGGTAGCATACATTGCATTAGATCTACCAACCCACTAAATAAAGATCAAGAACTTATACCCAGTTTGGCAAGCTCGCCAACCTCTAACACATCCTTGTAGAACTTGTCGTTGTAGCTGACAGGAAAGATGACTTGGTTTAACCTCTTCAGCTGCTTAATGTTGTGTGGCGTCACATCACCCAGCTCGATCCGGCTACTGGAACAAATCAAAACATGCTCAATACCTCTAGGAATTCCACTCTTATTAAATTATACATGATCTAACAGGACTGACCACTTCAACATGCCCCAAGTGTTAAATATAATTCTCAGTTCTGATACTTTATTATTTTGCACAGAACAAGCCTGAACTGTTATTCAGAAAAGGAACTGAGACAGTTCTGATTAGCAAGAATAGAACCTAGAATATATGAAACAACTCACAGTTACTGTTAACCCAATTCCTGTGACACTAACCCTATAAAAAGTAGATTTTATATTTAGCAGTGAATTTTATTCATTTATCATTAGCAAACTAAAGAAAATCCAACTATCCCATTTCTAGCTCATTAGTTCTAAGTTTCTTTTCACTTGGCAAATATGTAAGTCCTCCAATCCTGAATGTCTTTGGTGAGTTACTATCATCGCAATTAGCTTACTATATACTATCAACAGCATAAAAATTCTGGCTAAAAAGATTGGCTTCAAGACCCCTCCTGCACTATATTAATGCCTCAATTCCAATAGCAGTTTGTTCCACAATGAAGGCTCTGCAATAGAAAAAGTAGATTTTTTAAAAAAAATCAATGCTGGATGCATTCTGCAATCAGGGTTGCAAAAGGTGCCCCACTGAAGATTTGAAAGCGTGGGATAAACTGTACAAGAGTAAACAGTGATGCAAGTAACTTGGACTATGCTGTATGTCCTTGGACACCAAGATGAACATACTGAATCAGGCTCCAAAAGTTAGTACCTACCTGGGTAGCTGTTTCAATACAGAATTAAACTAATAAATCTCAGAAATAATACTTATTACCCATGCTACTGCATTACTGTTCAGCTGCAATTTCCAAGCTAAGTTCAAGGACAACTCCAATCTCACATCTGGATCACTGACATTGTGTGTATTTCATTGATGCCTAGTTTCTCTCCTTCAGACAAGGGTACCAAAATCCCAACATAAGCTGAAAAAAGGTCCACTTTGTCACAAATATTTTGTAGGTATCCAGCACCAATCCAGAAGGACCCCTGAACTGTGAATTATTTCTTATAGGGCCATGCAGCCCCATCCAGAACAGGTCTACCCTCTGAAGTTCAGCTATCAGAATCAACAACAGCACTATGTGTCTTGTCCAAAATCAGCTTCAACTTATATTCCCAAATCAAGTCCTTAATAGTCAAGAAGCATACAAGAGGCTCCTAAGATATCTAACTCTGAGCTTTCAGGAAGAGTAAGTTGTTCCAAACCCATATATGATCCATACCTGGTGAGTTAATATAGATATTAAATTACATGGGACACAAGATGGAACTTTCAAGATCTGTTCCTCCCACCCCCGAGTTAAACAGGTATCTTCATTTTCCAAAAGCACCAAGAGAAATAATAGTGGAATCAGAATAAAACAGTACTTCCAATGCCTAGCTACCTCAAGTACTCTAAAAGTATACCATGGATGACAGTGTGAATGATCCAACAGTATCATAAGGGTTGCATTCCCCCACCTTTCTAGGGAAGAATCTGGATCTTCAAATCTGGACCTAAACACAGTTCTCTGAACTGAACAACACAGATATATCTGATTCCCATCAGTCTAGAAGAGTAAGCCAAGATCCGGCTCCTCTTTTCCAACCTTCTCTGAAGCCCATTAAAGATACTGTTCCTCCACAATTGTGTGGCACGCACACAAGTTTCAGTTTGAAGAAAATTTGCTGCCAAGCATATTTGTAATTATAAAATGACATGTCACTTTACAAAGAAAGCTAACTAACTTTTCAGCATAACAAGAAGCAATATGAACAATGTTTTATGAAACTGTGGCTGATGTGGGTCTTCTGGGCTGTGTGGCCGTGTTCTGGAAGTTTTGGTTCCTAACGTTTCACCAGCATCTGTGACTGGCATTTTATGAAACTGATTGCATGAAATTCCTAAGTTTACATTATAAGTTTCAGTCCTTATGTACAAAGCTCATTTGAGGATGAACCTCCTCCAGTGCAGTGCATTAGAGTCCAACTTCCCAAAGGAGCAGATGAAGATAAGTAAGAGAATGTCAAGAGACAATTGGGGGAAAAGGGGGTGGGTGGGTTGGTACAAAATCTGCATGTCTAGGATAGATCATCTAGATTCTGTGAGCATTAGAATACTCATAAAATAAAATGGTAAAACAGCTGAAAAATCTGTTTGTGGCTTCCAGAGGCCTTCTGGAAGCCTTCCATCCTCATCCTTAAACTTGAAACAAAAAGGCTGAAAACGTTTCAGCCTGCCTTTTCTGTTAATATCATCACATTATTGCAGCATTAGGGGAGATAAATCCCTGTTCCTTCCAATGGTATACACTGCAAATTTAAGTTTATTTAGTGGAATATTATCTAGTAAGTCAGAACAGAGTTTACAATTGATTTGTAAAAACACAAAATAAAAAGTTAGGGTAAATGAAACAAAATATTCTCTATGATAATATTAGCCCTTAAGTTGTTACAACATTGTCTGCTGGTTTAGTTGCAACAGACTGTCTCTCTCTCTGAAAGCTATTACATTGAAAATCAACAAAGACAAATTTCTAGATGATATTACAGTATCAGATAAAAACTGAAGTCAGCAACATAAATGGTAAGATAAAGAAATAATACATGTTGGACAATTTTCCTTTCATCCAGTAGTATAGGCCTCCCCCCTTCCCTGAAAACTTCCTATCCTCAAGGAAAAGCAGAAATTCTAATTTCTGATAAGCAGCTGATTACAGATAACATTCAGAAGTTTCTGAATGCAGATCTCCAAAGGCAGTTGCAATTGTAGCAAACTTCCAAGATATACTTAGCTTTGGTGCAGCAAGCATACAAATTGTAGACCCTGCTCTATTTTAATTTATTTTTCCATTCACTTTCTAAAACCATCTAATTCTATGTTGTTCTAATTACTCTGTTTTTCTGCTCAGCTTGTTGCTCGTGATTTGTCCTGCAACACTAATACTTAAGAGAATTACTCTCAGAGCAGAAGGGAAGGAAAAAGAAACACAAGGATTTTATTTATCTTTCTTTCACTTTCTTTCTTATTTATTCTCTGATACTCCCTTTTGCCATCTCCATCCCCATGTACTTAGAAACACACAGTTCCCCACCCCCCACTCTCTATTTCTGGATGTTCTCTAATTTTAGAGTTCCCTTTCAATAAGCACAATCAGGTTAGGTGTGAAATTAAGGAAAAGGAAGATTGGGTTTGAGACTTCTATTAATTCGAACCTCATAGAGTTTAGTGAGACTCGCCCCCAAGGGTGTACACATGTTACAGCTGACAATGCATGTCCTTCACTATCTCTAGATTTACAACAATGTATAACCTCTTACATTCAACTTTATTTAATAAATAAGCTTTTAAAAATGCTTTCAGTCCAGCCTACTTTGAAATATATCCAAATGATGACAAAGATTCCAAGTAATCACAAAAGAACTTGCAATTCTGTTCAAACACAGGATATTAATTCCACTGTTACTGATAAATTTACTTTCACATAAGACTGGCTACAAATTAATCTCTATCTACTCCTCAAACTTTTTGAACCCATGGAGAAGGATATGCAAGTTATTTTCTTGTTAAAGCTACACAAAACTGAGACAAATTCTTCTTTAGTAAGGGATTTGTGATCTATATGCAAAAAGTTGTTTCTCCGGGTATTAATAGCAGGAATAAAGATGGGAATTGTGAGTGTTTTTTAAAGCTTCTCTCTCTGCACAAAGAGAGCAGCTTAAAGGTAGAGTCAGTTCACTCCCGGAAGTTAAACTGTGGGGAAACTCTGAAGGGGAAGAACTGGGGAGGGAGGAGGTAAAAGGTTGTCTTGATATTAAAGTAGGCTAAACTCTTTTACTTAAATATGTACTTAAATGCAGGCTTACTTAATAAATACTTAAATTAAAAGTACAGATAGTTCTGTACAATTTTTTCTGGCATTGTTACTCAGAAGCACCGATTTAATCAGCAGACTGATGATCTACCGCTGGATCACAAGTAATTCCTATTGATGACAATGCTTTGAATTTAACAGAGTCTATAAAACAACAGGATGTAAGGAAAAGTAGTATGCTTTGTAGAGATGAATCCCCAGCCCCCAAAACCCAGTTCTACATACATGTAGGCTATGGCCCTACCCATACTGCAATCTTCTTTGCCTCCAAAGTGCAGCCACCCAAACACTGTCCACTTCATGAGGTATCAAAGGCACACACAGATAGACATATACACACACAGAAACAAATACAGCACCAAACACAATGAAATTGCTTAGTACAGAACTATATTTCTCGATACAAAGTCAGTAAATAACTAGTGGATTTCTTACATACATAATTGTATAGTGGACTTTTCTGGGTAGTTTTAAATCACAGTTTTAAAATCTGACTTAAACTACCAGTAATAGTACTTTTAAGAGAAAAGAGAGAACCTGAGAAATAAAATGGAAAGGATCAAGAAAGATAAAATGCATTAAAATACCAGTTTTCATTTCTCACCTGTTTATAAACCAAAAATAACTTATGGATTACATATTCCAGGCACAGTACAATGTCAACAGCCTACACTGATTGCAGCAACCATATTAAGTGCAAAACATCATAATTTAAACACCACAGAATGCAGCAACTTCCCCAAATATGCATGGCAACTCCCACTGATGGAACGACATATTGCCAATGACATGTTCACTACGCATGGAAGAACCACAAACAATGGTAAAACACCCACATGAACTCATTTACTGGGTAGACATACTATCCTCACTGAATCAATCACTAAGTTGCAGACAAGAGGAACAGAGATACTTGAAGACAGAGAAGATAATCTAATCATGTAAGTGGTATGTGAAGTTTCTAATTATTGTTTACTACCTAGGATTCTATACTACAAAAGTCTGAAGCTTCAACAGACCTTATGAGATTAATTGAAAATGGTGAATAAGGAAAAGTCACCTTACTGTACAATATTTCATGTAGATATCATGTGTCTGAAAGGTAGCATTGGTGAAAGGTTTGTTTTAATTTACAAAATGGATGATTGGTATTTTTTGTAGCTATTTCATCCATGAACTTTTTTTAGGAATTACTGTAGTTTGAAGTGACACAATGATGTAACATGTTTGTTGTTGTCAAATTATATCAACAACTGTAAACACATCATCTGATAGTATACACTACAATAAAAACCTTTTGTTCACCACTTGTTATTCCCTTAGAATCTCAGGGAAAACCTTTAGATGCCATTTTTATGTAAGGCAGAACAAAAACAGAAGTAAATAAGATTAGAAATAGCATCTTAATTTAAATACTTATTTCTGGATCCACCATCATCTCAAACTTTTGAATAGCCCAATCCTTTTGTGTGTGATTTCTTCTGATCATGCACAGCTATCACTTTTCCAGGTCAAAATTAGCACGTCTGGCTAATATGCAGACAAAAGTTATCTTTCTGCTAGGTCTACTTCCCAAAAATATTTGGTGCATTTTCTCCTGGGGTCAGAGTCCCACTTGTTTTGTAAGCCCCAGTATTATAATTTATGAAAATTAATTTGGAAAGTGCAGATAAAAATAAAATTGTACAGTTTGCATTAATGTATAGTACCAAAAAGTCAATAAATGCTGTCCTCTTCAAGCAAATCCTGTGTCAAGTTTAACTGCCCCTTCCTTATCCTGATCAAGTTTTTTCACAATATTAAATCAGTAATCTCTCAAAAATTCTGGCAAAACGTTCTTGGTGGACAACCTTCCCTTATTCAATTTAAAATCAACTCTGTATTTACAAGCTTCCTCAGAAACATCTGAGCTGAATTCTCTCTCAACCAAAAATATCAGTAGCTTCCAGTTTGAGAATCTGATTTTAAAGAGTATTCAACAAAACTTTAAATGCTGTATTTATTACTTTTTTTAAATCCTGGATCTTAATCACTGTTCAGGTACAGCTCTATAACAGAAAGATCTTTCATTGATTTAATGTCCCAGGAGCTGTGTTTGCATGACAAATTGAATAAATCAAACCACAGTTCAGCTTACTGTATTTTGCAAACCCAGTCCATGTAGTTAGTTTGCAGCTTCGTGTTAAATTAATAAACTACAACTAAGATAAGTAGGCATGTTGTGCAATCTCAACCATGAAGTCACTCAATCTTTTGAACTACAGTATAACATAAATCTGGAGGTAGGTGCCACCCACCTCCAGTGCTGTTTATTTTTTTTCATTGCTGCTGAAGAGTGCCAGAAGCCTGGTCAGTGTAACATGAAAGCTCTGCCAAGTGAGGAGACTTCATCCATCTTGGAGTCTTTTTTCCCCAAGTCTCAAGGAATGTAGCTGGTTACCTCTCAAAGGTATGATTCCAAAAGATGGCATTTTGCAGGAAAGAAAGGACCAGCTTCTTGTCTACTTGTTGTGATACCAGACTGAGCTTTGAGGATTTACACCCTTGAATTGTTGGAAAGACAAGTTCTTTTCAACCTTCTGACTGGTCTGCGATGAGGCACACGGCTCGAAAAATGACTGCTCACCATAGTTATGAGATTTTCAAAACATCTTGATGGTACTGAAAGGCTCTACTGGAAAAGTCACTTTGGACATATAACTGAGGAAAAATGGCAAGAATATTTTTCTTCCGCATGAGCTCTATACTATTATCCCTATTGAGGGAGGATCTTTGTTTAAATTATGAAGTGATTTGGTGGGGGAAGGAGGCTGCAGAATCAGAACTGAGAGTTCAAGATAAGCAAACTTCAAACATTTGAGAGCTGCCCTTTCCCAACATTTCCAACCTGAATGCCTCTAGAATATGTAAGCACACTACTGCATATACTGTACAATACCACTAGATGTATCATATACACAAAAAACCTTAACTTTGCCTTGTGAATTAACAAAGTTGCCTCTCCAGTAGCAGGAAACACTTGTACTCCGGTCATTGTTTAGTTTTTTTTAAGCCACACTAAGCCAAAGGAAGAGATGCACCCAGATGCATTCTATGAACCCAAATTTTATTTCACTAGAATTTCAATCTATTGAATTCAATCTTTACCCCTACTTTATTTTTTATCTTATATGATAATCTTAAGCTTTTCTCTCTCCAAGACAATCAGATGCAAAGAGGACTATGTTATATAACTGAAAACAGCTGCACAGATTATTGAAAACTGACCGCTCGTCACCTGGGGTGGCACAATATGCCAAAAGTTATTGTTTGAAGTAGAGGAATTCTGCATTTTTGGAGCTTTCTTTGGAGCTTCCATCGTTGTTAAAGGAGGTTAGGCTCTTCTTTTTACTGAGGCGATCCACCTTTAATTGGGACGTGATTCACTTTATGGTGCAATTACGTGCACGTTTCCTCGGAGCCGAATTCAAAAAGCTCCCCTCCCCCCGCCACAGTGCCTCACTTCTCTCCCAAAATATAAGGTTACGTACTCCCTGAGCCGGGAGCAGCTACAGAGCCCGCTTCATTTTCATTCCCCTAAAAAGGCAGGTGAACGACTCCCAGCAGTTGTTAGGCCAGAGAAACAAAGAGCTGCCGCCGCCGCCGCCACCAAAAGCCCGAGATAATAACCCGGGGATCCCCCATTCGCTGAGAAAGGATCCCTCGAAGCCGCCCCACGGATGTCCGAGAAGAAAGAGAAGCGGCCGGCGCCGGTCCCGCACTCACCCCTTCATAGCTGCTAAGGGCCCAAGATCTCGATCCAGAAGTGGCAGTCAGGCTGCTACTGCTGCCGCTCCACATGGGCCTCAGACCGTTCCGACCGTCCGCGCGAGTGTGCGCGTAGCCCCACCCCTTTTCCTGGCTCAACCTTTCACCCACGTTGACGTGACGTGACGTGCGGCGGCTACGCGCCCCAGACGTAGATCAGCGCTTCTTCTACGCTAGACGTCACGCAGAGCGCAGGGTCCCTCCCTGCGATTGGCCGAAGGGCGTACGAATCGCACTCTCATTCACTTGATTCATTTCCGGGTTCAACATGTAGTAGTTCTCTTCCGGCGGAATAGAGCGTATTCTTTTCTCTTTTTCCAAAGAGTTACCAAAAAGAAACAAAATGGGCATTTGTAATCGGGTTGCGGATTTCGCTTGAAAAAAAAAAGTTTTACTAAAGTAGGTCTAACCATAATTGTGCTGCAAACCTTCGGACGACCTCTACATGGCCACGAAGAGTTGCTTACTCTTCAACAAGACCCGTACTATAGCTTAATATCTGTGGTTTTTGCACCATACAGTAAGAAAAAAAAAGCTTAGTTAATCAACATGTATGTGACATTTTACGCTGTTTAGTTCATGACTTTTAAATATACATGGTTTTTGAATTTAAGACATCTGAACATGTCCTAACTATTTTGGATTTATAGAAGTGCATTTATAGCTTATAACAAAGCTTGGTTACCAATTTATACAGAAGTAGTTTTCCTGACATGCTAATCCATGTTGTGGCTAGGTCATGATTTACAAATCATAGTGACTGGGTTTGCATAGTGACTGAGCCAAATAACCACATTATGGCTTAGCACAATATATTTCACTGACTGGGCAATATATTAAATGAACATAGTTAGGCCTAACAAGCCTGAATCTGGGCAAATTTAAAAGTTAATATATGTCTTATCCATAATTTGTATCCATGGTTTCTTATTGGTAATATTGGCCACTGACCATAATTGAGTATTAACTCAATCTGAACTCAGATGATTTGGGAGGTTAACTTAATCATAAATTAGCCAGATTTAGATGACACATAAAGTTACTTCTGCCCAGTGGACATAGAAGCCTGATTCATACTGTAAGCCACTAACCCTGGTTTATTATATAACATTGTCTTAATTTACAAACACACTGATCCATAAGCCTTAGTCTACAAGTCAGTATGTCAGGAACATGCAATACGCTAAGCCAAAAAATAAAGAAACCATGATAGCTTATTAGATAATATGAATCCGACTCAAAATGAGTGAGAATGGCTACAAAACGGTGCTGCAATATCCAAGTCAGCTGGTATGATATCTCTCCTGTATCTCTCTAACAACCCTTAACTCTGCTTTTGACCTGGTTCATACATTCCAAGAAAATAATTGGTTTGCTTGGTTTTAGCTCAAATCCAATTGTTTTGACATATCATGACTCATGGGTGTGTTTGTGAAACTTCAGCTTCAGCTACTGGGCAATTAAAAATGCATTATAAAATAAATACTAAGTCATAATTTGGTTTGCTTGTTTGGAGCTTAGTGTATTGTGAGAATTTAAGCTATTTGTACTCTCTATCTTTAGAAGCAGATCTAATTCACATATTGCATATTTCTTCACTGAGATGTATTGAATAAATCACCATCAGTTTTTACCAAAGATGTTTTGCCAAACTATGAGCCGCCCAGAGGAGATGGGTGGCATATAAATTTAATAAATAAACTAACAAACCATATTATGCCTAGGTTGACATGACATACAAAATTCAAATGTGGCTTGTTTTTGGCTCAGCATGTGAGAACTTAGCAGTGATTTATAAGCCATGGTTTACTCTTTTGGATGTTGAATGAATCATAGCTCATGTTGTGTGATGGAACACTCCACCATAATGCAGTGTATGAATGAATAACACAATGTATGAATACAATGCATATTAGACTGTTTTAAGTCTAAATTGCAGACATTACAGCCAGAACATTCAAACTGTGGAGTTTTTGTTTTATTGTTTGCTGCCTTTGGTTTTGCTTAAAACAACGAAGAATTCTGGACATATTGTACCCTTTCACATTTTGAATAAAACGATCGTCCAACCCTGGACTTTGATTCATTTTCCTCGTGGGACTATGTTGCATTCACGCGACATTTTAAGCCCCACGCTAGTTTGATTTGTGGCTTGGTGTGATTCGCAAACCAGGGTTCATGGTTGACATGCTGTACAGTCATGGAGTTCCGGTTTATTTAAAAAAAATGGGTGCAAACGCGCACTCTGAAGACCCCTTTCCGCTCTTTTTCACCCTCGTCCTCTGCCTGTTTGTGTTTATTTAAAAGGGCAGGGAACGATGTCAATGATCTACCAGCAGAACAGATTTCCCACTGCCGTAGAAAACGGGTAGAACCTACGGCCCTCAAACACCGCAAGCGGAAGTTGCGTGACGTCACTTCCATTGGCGCAAGTGCGTTGGACTCACCGGGGAAGGTCGTTCCTGGGGGAAGTGGGAGACCGCCGTGATTGGTGGCGGGGCGATCAGCTGCTGCCGGCGCTGCAGGACGGGCGTGTGGCTGCTTCAGTCGCTTGCGCGAGGTGAGTGGCGGGGTTCGCGCTTTCTTCCCCCGGACGGGCAGTTCTTTCGAGGGAGGGAGAGCTTTCCGGAGCAGAAGGTTCCTCTTCTTTCAGTTCGCTCTGCGGCCTCTGGTCTTTGGGCGGAATCCGACATCTGCGGCTTGACCAACGGATTTCTTTCCTCCTTGGAGGAATTACTGTTTTGGTGAGCCTCTTTGTGACAGAACGGTTCTGCTCATTCATACCTCCAAGCCAGTCCCTCCGCAGGGAAAGGCGGAAAACACACTCCTCTGCCGTTAGCCAGAGAGGAGAAATAGTGCCGGCTAGTTTCCTTCCTTTCAAATTTATTCTGATGGTTTCTGTGTTGTGTTATTTGTAACTCAACTTTATGCATATCGGCTCAAGGGGAAGCCCAACTGATTCTAGTAGGTTTTAGCCCTTGGTATGTTTTTATAGGATTACAATCTTAGAAAAAAGTTGTAGGTGATTAATAGTCTTTAAATGTATCTATTGCCTTTATTTTATAATAAAGCCATATTTAGCTATTTATATCCTGCCCAGCAAATTTCTCTTAGTAAATTCTCTCAGTTGCTGAGATTTATCTGTCATTGTAATAAAAAGGAAACCAGAAAGGGGATTAAATGCTCTAAGGAGCTGGTAGGTAAAGCTTGCTCTTTAGGTTTCCTTTGCCTCAAGTTCTGTTTTGCCTCTTTTGGCTTTAATATGGAGATTTTCTAAAATTTACTTCAGATTCCTACTGGTTTCTGATCTAATCAATGTGCTTCTCCGCTGATACTTATTGCCACTGTGTAAGGAAAAAAAGATAAAGGAAGAACAGTGACAATGTAAAATTCAGAATCCAAAAACTGAAGAATTGCTGATCATGAATATATCTGTGTGTATTTTAAGGGACTTCAGGCTTTGATGTGCACAAATGACTGATAAAGACTGATAGAGAATACCAATCTTAAATTGTTGTATTTAATGTTTTGAAAAGAGTGGAATTAGAATAAAACAATTTGGCATAAAAATGAGAATCATTTAAAAGAAGTAGAACCAGGGAGAGTGTTCCACATTCCAGGATTTTGAACCAATGGCCATCACCAGACCTCTGATGATAGTAGTAGTTTTAGAGGTCTCTGATGGTTTTAATCAGGCACATGTGGAGAGGAGTGCTTTTTCAGCTATAGTGATTCAAAACCAAAAAAGCTTCAAATGTCAAAACCCGAATTAGGTCTGGAAATGACTGGGGGACTGTGTGCAAAATGCATGGATAATTTGGTAATTATATCCACTCCCAGTTTATAAATTTGCAGTTGTCTTCTGGACCATCTATAGTTTAGACCATCATTCTCAAAGGCAGAATAATATATAACACATGTGATCTAATGTAGAGGTTACCAGGGTATGCATATTGAAAACCAGGCATTCTCTGTACCATATCATGTCTGGTTTTCAACATGCATATCCTGGTAACCTCTACATTACCTCTACCTCAGTCTAAGGTCATGTGCACATAGTATGCCAAGAGTAATGTAGAGTGACCCCCTGGTAAGTGATTTACCAGATTATTGAGTGTGAGGCAATCAAATGAACAAAATGCTGTCCTTGTGAGATTGGGGATCCAAACAGGATTCAAATCACTTTTGAATGGCTGAGCAGGTATGAAGTGATAGTCTATCAAAATGCTTATCTTTCCTTGTTATCACACTCCTATTAGGTAATTCTCCCACCCACTTTCATACTGTTACCAGCTTTCCAACAAGTATCCCTCCTTCCCACACCCCATATGTTTTCTTAGTCATACTCTTAGTGTAGCTGCTGTAGCTACAGGAACAGAAAGGGGGAACCAAAACTAACCAAACCACATCATGACAAAGCATGTTGTATAAACACAGCCAAAATTCCTCCTCTTCTCTATCTTAGAACAGGGGTTCCCAACTTGAGGTGTGAGATGGAATTTCAGGGGGTGCAACAAAGAGTGGCTTGTGACCCTTAGTGACGAGTCATGAGTTTTTCGTGACGAGTCCAGAGTCATCATTTAGCCAGCTGCCAGTGTGCCTTGAGCATCACATCTTCAAATGTGATATTACTTTTCTAAGGGGTGCGAACATTAATCAAACATTTCCTAGGGGCGTGGGGCATAGAAAAGGTTGGGAATCACTGTCTTAGAAGTCTAACTTCTCTGAGACTGGAGTCTCATGTCATGCTAATCTATAGGTTTGCAACTTCTGTTGGCTCAAGTGTTGCACCTGGTATGTCAAAGACCAAACTACAAAGTATGTAGGATCCTTTTTATTTTTCCTTAACTTAATTTAAATTTTATTACTACTTTATTCACATTTACTGTTTTTGTGGGAGGTTTAGTAATAGGAAAATTCTCTCCCTGCAAACAAAAAAACCTCTACAGTTTTGTTTTTCCTTCATAATTAGCGATACTGAGATGTTTTTTTTCAGCATTTTGTCTCCATCTACTGATAACAAGGAAATACAGTAGCCTTGCTCTTTCATCAATGCCACTACTAGAGCAATGTGTACAAGAAAAAGTCCCTGTGAGTGTGACTGAAAGTAATTTTTCATTTTGGGAATTTTGTGGAGGGATGTTAAAGGTTAAAATAATCTGCTTTAAAGGTTTGACTGATCAGTCTGTAATTACTAGGCCATCTTTTTTCTTCTCAAAGCTAGAAAAAATATTTGCCCTTTCCCAGTCCTCTGGTCCTTTGCCTGTCCTCCATGATTTCTCAAAGATCACAGAAAAGGGTCTGAGATGACATCTACAAACTGTTCCAAGATTCTGATATATAATTAGTCTCATCCAGGAGACTTAACTGGTTCATGCTGGCAAATGTTCCTTGATCATCTCTTTACTTAGCTCGAGTTGCTACTAACTATTTTTCTCAATCATTCCGCTTAGGTTTATTTGAACATATCTTCTTTGAGAAGACTAAAGCAAAGTAGGAATTGAGGAATATGCCCTTTCCACATTACCTGTGGATGTCCCACCATCCTCCCCAAATGCGGGTCAACACCTTTGCTTTTTGTACTACTGATGTATATTTAAAAAAAAATCCTTTTAGTTGTTTGAGCCTAAGTTCCACTCATGCTTTAGCTTTTTGTACTTTCTTTTGCAGATATTAGCTACTTGCTGGTACATTTTCTTGACGATTACACACACCTTCCATTTCCTATACATGTATCTTTACACTTCAGGTGAAAGTTCACAACAATTTCTTAAGCTGCACCCATTTTTTTGTTCTCATTGGAGTGATGTGCTTCCAGTATCTTATTTCTAAGAAGTTCCTACTCTCTTGACTTCCTCTGACCAGTCTGAGATCATCTATTGACATGGTGTTAAGTATCATCAACATGGGGATGATGTGCAGTTATACATTTCTATCCCTTACTGACCCAGTGAAGCTATCAAAGTTCTTTCCTGGTGTCTGGAAGGTGTGGACAACTGGATGGGGAAAAATACATTTTGGCTTAACTCTAGCCAGACTGAGTGGCTGTGGGTCTTAGGGCCCCCCGGATCTGAGGACCTTCCATTATTCATAGATGGGGTACCACTCCCCCAGGGAGAACTGGTACACAACCGGGTGGTTTTCTTGGATTCTCAGCTCCTGCTCAAAGAGCAGTTGGCAGCCATAGTTAGGAAAGCTTTTGCACGGATCCATTCTGGGATTGGGAGGCCCTGCTCATGGTCACTCATGTCTTGATCACCTCCCATTTGAACTATTACAATGCACATTGTAAGACATGGGCTGTCTTTGAAGATCACTTGGAAACTACCATTGGTTTACAATGCAGCAGTATGGGTAGTTATAGGTGTACTGCTGCATGCTCATGTAACACCACTATTTCCCAAGCTATACTGGCTTCCAGTAAGCTTATGGGTACAATATAAAGCTCTTCATGGCACAGGACTGGGTTATTTGTGGGACTATGCAAAAAAAAAAAAAGTCTCTAATTTTACACCCCTCCCCTCTGAGACTACACCATCTATTCCCTACCTGCCAAGCTGCATGCAGCCACACTGCACTACTATGCTAAGTTATAATATAATTTGTTTAGTTTTGGCTTACCATGATGAATAAACAGAGTAATTTTGGTTTATTTGACAAATAATAGTTAAGCACAATTTGTAAACCTAGCCTGACAGTGTAGTAAACTTTTGTATTCTGGTCATTGATGGTAATATAATATTAGTAGTACAGAGAGTCCCCTACTTGCAAACTTTCAAGTTGTGAACTTTCACCGATACAAACAGGATGGACCCAGAAGTCTGAACCAGAAGTCGGGCCGGAAGTTGGAACCAGAAGGTGGGAAAGGGTTAGTTTGCAGTGCACCGCAAACTAACCCTCTCCCATCTTCTCCAGCATTCTGTTTGCGTTTGAGGTTTGCATTGAAGTTGGAGTTCCCAGAAAAGGTTAGTTTACGCGGCATGCTCCGTTGCCAGGTGAGGCAGGAGAGGGGGCGGTGGCAAAGGACAGGGGAGAGGGGGCGGAGGTCTCCTGCCTTGTCCGGCAATGGAGTGTGCTGCGCCCCACTGGCCCTGCCTCCTGCCTCCACCTCTTTTTTTTTTGCTTGTTGGACTTACGTACAAAATGGACTTACAAACAGCCTCTTGGAACATAACCCGTTCGTAAGTAGGGGACTATCTGTAAGCTTTTTTCAACCATATTTCCTGTCTTGAGATTTTTCATAGAGCTGTAGCTTTCTTAAACTTGCAGATTAAATGACAGTTGGCACACTAATGCTGTTTAAATGGAACGCTTTGTGCTTTTTTTCTTCCTGCTTAGCTTCAGAGACTAGAGCTGCATTTGCACAATTATAACATTAAGCCAAGGTTTATTTTAGCCCAGTTTTATTGAACAGGGCCATAAGATTTTGCTTTACAGTGCTGTGTGATTCGGCCAATCAGGGTTTATTTAATCAACCATTTAATAAATCATGAACTCAGCGGCTCAGTTCACAGAACACCTTAGGCTAAAATGTGGTTTACTAATATGCGTAAAGCTAGGATAGTTAATTTATATTCCATGTGCTATGCAAACCCCAGCATTACCTCTAATGCAATAAACTATGGCTCTGCATGTTGTGCAAGCACAGTCATATCCTTGTAGATGAATACAATCATCTTGCGAACTAGTAAAGCCAATTCTAGGTTTATTTTATCTCAGTTTCTTCTATTAGTATCCAGAGGATATCCCCCCAAACCTAGCATTGTTAAAATATTTATTTTTCTTTGTATTTGTGGGAGTGTGCTTTTGGTTTGTTGAGGGATATGTTTAGAGTAGAAGAATTACTGTGCAACTAAGTATGTGTGAATCCAGCCATTGAACTTTGTAAACAATGCAGTATTTAGTGTGCTATATGAATCCATAGATTGTCTTGTTATCCATATATTGGTTTTAAAGGGCTGTGTATTCTTGATCCTTTGTAGGGTACCTATATACGAATCTGGCTTTTTGTGTATGCTTGTTTTGCAAGGAGATGGGTTATATGTTCTACCTGTATTTATAGTTTTTATATTGTTGTACTTTCATAGGATCTGTGGGTTTTTAAATATAAGATGCATGTTTTGCCTGTGTGGAATTTTTTTGAGATCAGTGGTTTCCCTTCTGTGAACTGGGTATTTTGTTACCTTTTGTGGGATGTTTGGAAATTCCAAGTGCCATTTGACTCTATAGAGCAGTGTTTCTTAACCTTGGCAACTTTAAGATGTGTGGACTTCAATATGCTGGCTGGGGAATTCTGGGAGTTGAAGTCCACACATGTAAATTTGCTGAGGTTGAGAAACACTGCGCTATACAGTAACAGGTTGTTTTGCTGAATACCAGAGCCTTATTCAAAAATTTCCCTGTTGCTGGGTTTGGAAATGGCAACTTCACTTCCATATTGCTCTTATTTAATTCAGTTCCAGAGTTCATAATTAGATTATAGAATTCTTTTTTTAAAAAATCCATAACTCTGCTCTTAATTTGGCTTTGGAAAACTGACCTAGGTGATAGTTTGTCTGGCAGAATGGAACAACTCAGTCAAAGCATCAGACTAATAGAGATCATGCATGGATGCTTCACTGTTAATCATTCTTTCTGAT
Source organism: Liasis olivaceus (assembly GCA_030867105.1). Lineage (NCBI taxonomy): Eukaryota > Metazoa > Chordata > Lepidosauria > Squamata > Pythonidae > Liasis > Liasis olivaceus. The sequence goes on along the minus strand of CM061348.1, from coordinate 156,003,190 downwards.
TTAACTAGTTTGTGTCAGAATTGGGAAGAATGAATAAATCAGCATGATTATTTCTGGTCTCTTGTGAGACAGTTGTCAAGTGTCTAATACTGTATTACGAGAGTCTTTTTTGAATGTGAACATTTTAGTATCCCTACAATGTACATGACTTCAAACAATCTATTGTACTAGAAGGAGAAATCATTCAGAAGAAATGGTAATTTAGTAACATAGCTCTACATCTCCTTTAAACGTGTCAGGTGGTTTGTTTTTTAATCTTAATGGATGTCTCATATTTCAAAGTATTTCTCATTGCCATTTAATATAAGATGGTTTTTAAAAGAATTATTTCTAAGATTGAAATTATGCTGCAATTATTTTTAAACAATAGCGATCCACAGTTCCTTTACCTTCTATTAGAATGATAACTTTTAAAATGTTCATATCACATGGCTGTCAGAAAACTTCAATTTTTTTCACAGCTGTGAATTTCAGTAAAAAAATATACTATGTCAGTGTGTTCTAAATACAGGTAATACTCACTTAACAACCACAATAGAGACTAGAAAATTCATTGTTAAGTGGGGCAGTCATTAAGTGAAGCATCACATGACGATCATGTGACCAAAGGGGTGCTGTGACAGTTGTAAGTGTGAGGACTGGTTGCAAGTAACTTTTTCCAGCACCATTGTAACTTCAGACAGTCATTAAGCAAGGACTACCTGTACTCAGAATTAAATAGAATTCTGATAGAATGAAGCCAAGATTCAGGAACTTGAAATGGAGAAAAATGCTTATGTATTTTTATATTGCAGTTCTCAAACCTGAATTTTTATTTCAGTTTTAAGTATAGACATTCACTATGTTAAAGTAAGGGTTTTTACTAATTACAAAATTGAAATTTCTAAACATCTAAGTATTTAAATAGAGAGAAACCTTATCAAATGTCATCTATATGACATTTAATGATCACTTGTGGGTATTCTAGTCCATTGGACACAGGCATTAAGTATGTAAATCTGTTGCAAAGTTCAGTTCCAAATCTGTTCTGAAGAAGTGAGCAGCGTGATTAGTAAACTGTCAGCACATAGTTGTTTCCCAGAAGTAGGAGCAAAGTTTTTGAATAACATACATGCCACAATTTTTGTTCTGATATATCACATTGAAAACCAGTATGTCAACATCTGTGAGAATAGGCTTTACTAGTTTGTAACAACTGAGTCTGAATTTTAAAAATCCGTGCAAAAGCCCATTTGATTCCAGGTACTGTATGACCAAAAGTATGGAGCATTGCTACACATCTGGTTTCACTTGATATAAAGTTATAAGTTACCATGTTCAGCTGTTGTGTAGCTGACATGTATTTTCTTATAAATGAAAATGTGGGCCTCATTTCTATCGTAGTTGGATTATCATTTTATAGTGATGTCACTGGACCGTCCAGTATAACTACAGTGGTACCTCAAGATACGAATTTAATCCATTCCGTGACTCTGATCGCAAGTCGAATTGGTCGCATCCTGAAGCACGTTTTCCCATAGGGTTCAATGTAAATATGGTTAATCCGTTCCGCCCTCTGAATTTGGTCGCATCCTGAAGCAAATTTCCCCATAAGGTTCAATGTAAATATGGCTAATCCGCCCTCCGAATTTGGTCGCATCCTGAAGCACATGTCCCCATAAGGTTCAATGTGTCAGCCGGCGTTACACGTCTAGGAAATTCCCCAGGCGCACTTTAGTCAGCCCTACCGCAGAAAAAGGAAGTGCTAATAATATCTGAGAAAGGCTCCCGCGCGCACAGCCGGGAGCGGGAGCTTCCCCCCCACCCCCTGCGCTGATTCCTCTTAATTCCGTGCTCTTTCCTTTGTGCATAGCCCTTGGCGTGTGCGCAACAAAAGCACAGTGAAAGCAATATCAGCGCGCTGGGGGGAAAGGCTTATGTCGCGCGCACGCACAGCCAGGAGCGGGAGCTTCCCCCCCCACTGATTCCTCTGCGCTCTTTCCTTTCTCCATAGCGACAAAAGCACAGTGAAAGCAATATCAGCGCGCTGGGGGGAAAAGCTTATGTCGCGCGCACGCACAGTTGGGAGCGGGAGCTTCCACCCCCCACTGATTCCTCCGTGCTGTTTCCTTTCTCCATAGCGACAAAAGCACAGTGAAAGCAATATCAGCGCACTGGGGGGAAAGGCTTATGTCACGTGCACACACAGCCGGGAGCAGGAGCTTCCCCCCCCCCCCGCGCGCTCAGATTTCATTAGCAGTTCCTCTTTCTGCATTGCTTTCCTTGGGCTTTTGTCCTCGTGCTCAGATTTCATTAGCACTTCCTCTCGGAAGCCACGACCACGTGGCAGCAGGGCAAATGGCTGCGGATCCGGTTTGTAGCTTGAGGCGGAGTTTGCATGTTGAGGTAAATTTTTGCGGCCGGAGCTGGTCGCATCTCGAAATTTTCGTAAGGTGGGGCGTTCGTATCTTGAGGTACCACTGTAAATATAATAAGCACTGCTGCAAGAAGTAGATAGAAGATGTAGTTTCAAAGTGAAGAAGCATCTTGTTCAGCTGTTAGCTCTGAACTGTGAAGAAGATAGATACAGCCTACAAACTTTGTTATGATCTGAAAACCTCTTCCTACCGTAATCAAGATAGCAAAAGCCAGGCCTGTGTAGTAAAACACTTAATAAGGAGCTCGTGACATATTTATCTTGCTTTTGATAGGTGGATCTTGTTATAGTGGACTGCGCTGAAAGTCTTAAGGGCTTTGAAGCTAGTTGGTCTTCTAACAATATATTTGCTACTGCAGCAGCCCTGGTGGAGAAATGGATGAGTCATCAGGTCAAGTGGTTATTTCTCAACTGCGTGTATGAAAACTCTTTATTCTCTTTTTACATATTTGTGAGAGTTTCAGACAAAGCAAATTATTTGCTATTTCTAATTACTTTAGAGCTTCCTTTTAGATGCCTTTATAATCTTGGTGGATATTTTTATTTTTTAAGGTAAGATCTATCCTGTATTTTTACTGTAAAATTCTTTTGAGAGAGATTGATTCTGAAGTTAATTATAACTGAGAAACATAATGAAACATAATTTCATTAGTATAAAAGCTTCAGTCTCTTAAAATCTGAGATCAAATGATGTTAGGTACCACAGTATTGTCTAACTGAAGTTGTGTTGCTTTTAATGCTGAGAGAAGAAAATCCTAAATGGAGAATAGTTTATATTAGGACACTTCTTGGAGCATTGCATTATAAATTGGTTATTTAATATACTTAAAATAGATCTGGAGCAATCAGTATGTTGTGCTGTACATAAAAGTATTTTAAATGAGTACAGTAGCTTTTTAAAAAGAATGGCAAAGAAATGTGTATTTAGTTCTACAACTACTGTGTTTGTATTGGAGAAATAGAACTTACAGCTAGAGAACTGTATGATAAAATACTGAAAATTTACAGATTTGTAGGAAGGACTAACACAGATCAAAAGCAGAATTAATTATTGCATTATATTTTCTTCTTAGTATTGGATTTTTCACTGTAATGCTCGCAGCTTCTCTCTTTTCTGGAGCATATTCTTATCTGTACAGTTCACTTAGTGCTGCATCATACTCTTGAATGTTCAAAATGACTTGTACTCTCTAGTTCTTTTTTCTCTCTTCCCCACAAGCCACCTTTTCAGACTTATTTTTCATAGCCTGCATGTTTCTTCTCCACCATCCCTCCACCATTTCCTTGCCTCTTGACCCTTTTCTCCACCACTCAGAACCTCTGTACATTGCCTTTCCTGTGTCCTTGAGATCTCCACTATCCTAATCAACAAGAACTATTTCCCTTTCCCTTTTCTCTTTCCTTGGAGGTTGGGAATCTTGCATAGTAAAATATGCTATTTTTTGCCACAATGGGTCAGAATTATTATGGGGAAATTAAACTGCTGGTGACTAAAGTCTGAAGTAATTCCAGTTGCTGAAGGGTTTTTGAGATTTTTTTTTAATTCATAGGTGTTAGGTATTTTAATTGATGCAGTGGCAAATTTGTGGGAATACACTGATGCAGTCACCATCTTGCCAACCCTTAGTCTGTCAAACAGCACAGAAATGGTTGAAATGTGTTTAAATCTAGCAGATATTTTAATGTTGAATTTTCATTTTTCAAAATATTGGCGAATGTAGTTATTTTTTGGCTGTTCAGAGTTGAAGGAGTTCAAACACAGGAGATACTGAACGCTTGTATATGGCAGATCAGTACTTGGCAAGTGAAGTCTAGAAATCAGGGTGTCCTGGTTCAGTATAACTAATATTTCAAAAACTAAATATATTGATGTTATCCATGCTAAACGTGTTTGAGAAAATGTGTTTACTGCCTCAATTGTCAACTCACCCTGACTGATTTTAAGAAGTAGCACAGAGACTGCTTGATTTATCTAGGATTTTCTGATTATCTTGCCTGTTCTTAAATGAGACTTGGTTGCCTAAGCATCGAAGGTGGCCAGGTCCTGATGAGATTCCTTTTTGAAAGATAAAGACTTCAGCAATAATGGCACTGCTGCTGTTAAGAGAGGGCACCTGAAAATGCACACAAAAAAGGCAAGCAGTGTGGCTTCTAAAACCAAACAAGCTGTGTCAAGCACTTCAGTAAACTATGGAGATACCAGCAGGCAGGTAGGCAAGTGCCACGAGAGAGGCTTTGATGATAGTATTGCTCCTACATAGGCAAGCAGAAAGAAGCACCATCAAGGAGACCCACCAACCCATGCCTTTTCAGATAAGCCTTTCCAGCTGCCCAAGTTTGACTCTGGAACCAATGAGGCTTTACATGTAGCAGCAATAATTGGCTGATTTTTTTTTTCCTGAATCTCCCTCAGGGAGAAAGCAGGGAGAACGAAGAAGCAACAAAGAAATAAAGTCTGTCTTCTTTATGATAGATTTAATTCAGTATTATCAAAAATTTTCTTGGCAGATTACATAGATTAAAAACAATCCCTCAGTAATAAAAATGATGAAAGGATTTTGGTCAATACAGTACATAAGGAAAGAGGCATTACTGTAGAATTGTTCCAAGCTGTTCAGGGTATACCAACTCTTGGAATTCTCTTTGGAAATTAATTGGGATCTAATGCCAGTGGAAAGAAACTGTAGCATCACATGATCGCTCATCATAATCTGTTAGTAAGTTAAAAGTTCTATTTTCAACACACTGAACTTTTAAAGCATTTTCAAAAGTAGCCCCTCACATGCCACAGTTTAGCTAAGTTTAGCTAAGACTAAATATAAATAACTGATACCTGGTAATTCCTGTTTCCATAAGGTTGTGACTGGCATTGGTTCAGCTAAAGAAAGGAACTTCTAGTGGTTTCTTGAGTCTCAGGTCATAATGATGTGTTAGAGTATCTCTGTAAATATTACCACTGACTACGTGAATTGGGGAATGTCATCTTAGAGAATCCTCTAAAGAGAATAGAAACTGTTTTTTGGAATAAGGGAACACAGAAAATCCAAATAAATGCAGACATTATTGCTGAAAAGTGTGGACACATTGAAGATTGGGCTGAAGAATCAACTGTTGTTTAGGATGAACTGCTTATCTGGTTGATATAATCATGTTAATAATTTCCAAACAGCTCTTCATTCTCTTTTGTTTCCTTGTTTATTCATCTCCACACAGTTTCATTCCTCATTTATATTTTCCTTCCTTTCCCAGTACAGTTACCCCTTAACCTATCTCCATCCTGGTTTTTTCTTCTTTTTTGCTTTTTCTGCTGGAAGGAAGATGTCTCTGTACTGTTTACATGAGAATGGATGGTGTATGTGACATGGAATAGTTGGAATATTTCAGATGAGGTTAAATTACTTTATAGATAGAATACCTTTTTTATAGGCAATCGTTTAATTCTTAATTATTTTTTGTGCTGGCCTTGCTCTTTTTTGGAATGTAGCTTTTTCTATGCTTGTATGGGGAGAGAAAATTGTCTAGGATTGGTTGGAGTTGGCAACCATATGTTGACAAGATAGGGAATCTGTGAATTGCAAAGAATGTTTGTTATTCTTTTTTCTATCTCTTCCTTTTCCAGGGGGAGCATTTTAAATTTAGGGTCATCTTCCTATGTTTGTGCCTTTCATTTTTGCTTTCCAGGTGCAGGACTTTATTAGTATTTTTTCCTTCAAATATGAGTTGAACTTTGATTCTTTAGCTAGTGCTTCACTAGCATTTCATTTACAGATGCATCACAAAGGACTAGGATGTCCCCTGTGGCATTTTTCCCATATGAGGCCGGTGGCATGGTGCCAGAGACAACATTTCATATCAGTGTTCTGGAGCTGTGGCTAGTTTCAAAGCTCTTCAACGATTCAGAATACTGTTTCAAGGACATGCAATTCAAGTAATTGCAAACAACACAAGAGGGAACCTGTCCCTTCACAATTCTCCATTTGTTGTTGAAGGTTTGAAGTTGGTGCATTGGCTTGTACTACATTTGAAGGTCAGCAGCTGCACTGATCATCTCAGGTGTTTCCATACAAAAATGCAGAATGTGCCTTTTGCCACTGATTTTCCATCTGAAGACAGCCATATGCTGATTTGTTTATAGGGCTGGGCAAACTATGGAAAAGAGATGTTTTGCAGTATACAGGAATGCACATGAAGGCACCTCTTTTCAAATAGTTAAAGCATCATCATTTGCAAGTCTTGCACCAGGCAATGTAGTCTTCTGGTTGTCAGTGCTAATGCTATATGCATTCCTGCTTTCTCTACTTCTGGCAAGAGTGGTTGCTATGATTCAGAAAGAAATGCTAGTAATTCTTTGAGGGCCTCAACAGGTATGTTTTTCAGTCCTTCTGTATCTTTTTTTACTGAAAATACATTTTTGCTGAGATCAAGTATGTGTACTGAAAATACTGAAAGCTCTCATCTCATCTGAATCTCATCACATTGCAGAGAGAAAGGACCTATGAACATTTTACCTGGTTGTTTAGTTATTTACCTTTGTTGTTGTTTACCTTAGTTGTTGTTTAGTTGTGTTTAGAGTATGAAACGCGTCTGCCTTTAGGGTTTCTAGTTCCTGATGTACTTAAGGCTACTAAGAAACCATCAGTATGGTGGTTATATACTAAATGAATGCATTCTCTAATTTCTTATAAAGCAATAACCCCAGAGCAATCCTAGTTAGATGAAAATATTTAGGTTATTTTTTTTTTTCAAATTATTTTATAACTCCAGAAGTGGTATCAACTCTATCCTCTAGAGCTGCTACTGTTTCAGTGGAGCACTGTATTTTTGCATATATTTACAAGACAATCCTCTAAAGTCTTTTTTGCCCAGAATACTCTATGACTACTTCTGGGTCTTACCTTTAATTCTAATCGATGGAGCTGCACTAACTGACTGTAAAATGTGTGTTTCTGATAGCAATTTCCATGCTAGAAGAGCACCTAAAATTGGCCTATCTTTGTTGTTCTTGATGTTGTTCCATAAGTACAAAGTTGCCCTTCATCCAGATAATATTATTTGTGTTGAACATTATGTGTTGTTTTAATTTATTGCAAGATCTAATAATATCCAAGTTTCTTTGGACTGTATTGTTAGAGATTTCTTTTCATTCTTTGGATGTCTGAACAATATTTTTGTTTGTGAGGAGAGCTGGGCTCCTTCATAAGCTCAAAATCTCAGGTCTTTTGTTTTACAAAGTCTAGAGAATAGAATCATAATGCTATTCAGATGACTTAGTTCATCTTTTTCTAGACAGTGTCTTTATCTGCAGCTTTCCTGAGAAGTGTTTTTCTTCCAGAGATCTGCCATCAAACTGCATGGTCATAATGTCCCTCTTTTATGTGGTACTGATGATGGGGCCTGGATCATATGTGAATGCTGCAATTGGTTCTCTCGTACTTTCATCTGTTTTGTCATGATGCACCTGCCTCACAATTAATATAGTTTAATACTCATATGTATCATTTCTACAGAGACTGCAAACCCAAGAGGAATGCAGGTACAGATGTAAATACTTATGCACTCAAATAGTCATATCATATTCCATACATGTTAAGGAGAACTTTGTTAAGTAAACATAGGAAGAGAAGGCAAATTCATTAATAGACAGTGTCACAAGTAAGAGAATGCAACTTATGCTCAAAAACTCTAACGGTAGTAGTAATTGCATTCATTCTGGTTTGCTGGATACTGACCAAAATAATCTGATATGCAAATTTAAAGAATAAATGCTTCCCTCACCCCTTTCCTGCCCTGTTATTTGCATTTGTTTTCCAGATTGTTGAAGATTTAAGATGGATTTCTCTAAACTTCCCAAAATCCGTGATGAAGATAGAGAAAACTTCTTTGGCTATGTCTATGGAGTCTCAGGGCCTGGTAGGTAGTGTTTTGTTCTGTTTGAGAAATCCTCCAGAAATCTTCTGCCTTCCTCTTTTGCCTCTACTACTTTTCTTTAGATTATATGCATACAGTACAGTGTTTTGAGTCCACTGTATGCTTTTCAAAATATATCTTTTATTTTTTCTCATGACACCATCTAACTAGATGTAATGCAGTGCTAAATTATGGGTCTGTACTTGCATAGTATATTATTCCAGGCTTTCAAAACAGTTTAAGACAGAACTGTGCTCTATTCTGTGCATGTCTACACAGAGAATAATATCGAGTATAAAATGTCTTTATCATAGTGAGAAATTCTTATAGTGTCATAAGAAAAGTTCAGCTGGTTTTCTCTCAGGCATTACTGAACATTTTTTTCCTTTCTTTCTTCTATCGATATATCAACCTTTATGAGCCTATTTTGTTTCCTCACAATATGTTTTATCAAGAATTTCCCATTGGCCTGTGGCCTTTCTTTCAGAAATGGACTCACTGGAGCACTGAGCTCCCTGCAATAGAGGGACTTTCTCCTGAACTCTTGTAGTTGGGAGATGGCCATCAGGTCGAGCCTTATACATATTGCCATAACTTGACTGCAGTCGTTTGTCCAGATTCCAGGCTTTGTGAACTTTGGGAGCAAGTTCTTCAAGTCACCAAAATGACCATTTCTTGCTCTCAGCCTTCAAGCCCAGCCCCATAAGTTTCTTTGTTTAATTCTTGTTCCAGATTTTTATTTACTACAACATTTGCTATGCTGTACTATAGTACAGTAATAGCTTGATTTTATGCATCCCCATTCAGTGGACTTGAATACAAAGACAAAATTTGCCCGTTTGCTTCAGAGTATGTGTAAAATGCTGTTTCCCATTTTATGCATGCATAAAATACACATGCATAGAATCATTTTTGAAATTAACAGACCGTTTGCTTTAATGGACACCTCCTAGTTTCAATACTGCCATTTCATTTGGAGTCCTTGCCATTCTCAAAGATCCTTCTGCCCTTCAGCAAATTTCATGTGCTGTTTCCAAAGAACAGTATCACACAATCTTTCCTCCAATCCTGTTATGATGGCCTAATTCATTCTGAGCTGTTGTTGGAATGGAACTGAGACATTGTTTTGTGTGTGAAAATACACAGATTGAAGGCAGTCCTACCAAAAAGCTCAGCTTTGAAACTTTCTGGCACGATGATCTGGTAATGCAGACTCACAGATGGCTAAAAACCAGAGTTATAAAGAGTATATATACAATTCTATGCATGTTTACTCATGTTCATATTAATATGTATAGGATGACAGCTTAGCTAATTATTTTTTGTCAGAATTGCAAAAATTAGAAGATAGTGGTGGTATGAAATTTGACACGAAGGATCTTCCGGAAGCTAACATCAAAGAACAATGGTGATTTTCACACAAGCTGAGATATAATTGATGTTAATTGTGTTTTGTTACTATAGCCATATATTTCTTGGATTACTAAAGAAACCATGATTTTTTCTTACCATTACTCGATTCTTTTCCCCCTTTTCTTTTGCCTGCTTCTATTAATTATCTCAGGTACATGTGTTTTGCTGTATGGCTAGTATAGCTTCACTTTGTTAATTGTTTGTTTATATTGTACTACTCAAGAAAAAGAACATGGAAGTATCCTTGGTAGTTCTCACCAGCATTTATAGGCACAATGACGCACATAACTAAAGTTCATACTGATGCATTTTCATGAAAGTTCTTTATGATATTCCCTCTCAAACATTCATCATCCAAACCCTTCACATCTACTATAGGTTTGGATATAACAGCAAGCCTGTCAGGATCCAGTCTGACTCAAGTTTCAGAAGTTTTCTTCACTGAAGGATTCTACTGAAAATCCAGTTTCTATGATAAATGGCAAGAAACCTGGGATCAGCAATTTAGAAGATTCCCTTAGTTACTGTTTCAGATCCATCTTGTTCACTGTTGTGTTCCCTGATTATTGTGGCTGTTTTAACTGAGCACTGTGAAGAATTCAGTAGGACTGTTAGGGAACTTTAAATAATTGAGCTAGCAGCTGAACAGCTGGGCAGGAGCGATGAGATTTCTGGTCCATTACTGTTCCCAAGGAAGAAGAATTCTGGATAGAATAATTTCTATGCTTTAGAGTGACTTCATCTTTTTTTCTGACATTGCTTTCTTGCATGCCTAATATCTGCTAGTTGAGCTCATATTCAGAAAACGCTAGACATGAATCCTATCCTCACATTTATACATTAAAATAATACTTAGTTCTTTCTGATCGTGCCAAAAGACCAGATTTATAGTAGTTAAGAAAATATAAAGCTACTATTCAGCTAGAATCATAATTCAATTTATTTCATCCTTTGTTTTCCTTAGTGGTCACTGCTTGCAACATGGCAGGAGCAGCTATGTATGAACTGGTACGAGTTGGCAATAGTGAACTTGTAGGAGAGATTATCCGGTTGGAGGGTGACATGGCAACTATCCAGGTGTATGAGGAAACTTGTATCCTTTCAGATGATATGCAATTTAAGATTTTTTTAGATTAAGATGTGAGTTTAGAGGTACAAAGTAATGGAAAGACAGAATATGGCCCGGTCTAATAATTACAGTTAAACTATAAGCATTTTATAATATTCTCATGTATAATGCTAATTTACAAAAACGGTTGGAAAATTGAAACTCATTTCAATATTTTATGTTGTATTTATGTTGTCTAAGCGATATTGATTTTCAGAGCTATTCATAAGAAGAATAATCTAAATCCATTAAAATTACTGTGAAGAATTACACAGTGCAATAAATAGCAGCTTAAAAAACTATCAAGTAAGGTCAGATGGAAAAAATGAAGGAAGTGTGTCATATAAAGAGGAAGGGAATCAACTAAAATAGCTGGATTTTTCTTATTATTAACCATCAAAAATTTGCATGACCCTGAATTGAAGCATGTAGAAGTAGACCTTTAATCAATATGAATCGAGTCGCTCTGTAGTGAGATGGGCAGTGACAAATTTGAAATATAAATGTCAGAACCTGCATCACCCATCTGTTGTTGTTCTCCATTATATTGCAGTCATTGGGAGTTGGAGTGATTTGTTTCTGCCACTTGTAACTAAGGGGGGGGGGGTTGCTGTTAATGGTTGTAATGGGAGCTGGGAAGCAGCTTAACCATATATGGGCAATTTAGACTGGCTTGATTGCCGGCAAGGCAGCTGGGGCCCAAAGAGCCAGGAAGGAGCTCGGGGTGGAGGGGGGAGGAAGGAAGAGGTCACCACCAGGTGGAGAAGACTCGAGAGGCCAGGCAATAAGGGGAGCGGGGATAAATAGAGGGAAGTTTACCCAAGGCTTTAGTTTTAGCAATGTTCTGTTTACAAGCTACATGTACCATGTAATAAAGAAGTATTTTTCTGAACCAAGCCTGGTTGCATGAGAATGCTTCAGAACTGGGAGTTGGACGGTGTGGACCTGACAATAAATTTAAAAAAATTAAAACAGCTATAACATATTGTTAGAAATGCATTCCATTTTGGGTTGTCTCAGAAAAAACACAGTACTATAGAATAATCTAGAAGTAGCTAAGAATGAAGGATAGTGGAAGGTCCTTGTCTACTGCTGGTGGTTGCAGTTAGCATGCCAGTTGAAGCTGGGGGGGAAAAAAATCCAGGCCATAGTCACTCCCTAGCTATCCAAAAACAATATAGGATTAGAAACGTTTCCACATTATTCTCAGTCCTCTAGAGAATACCAGCCTATCTGTTATTTATATATTCCCATCTATTTCTGGCAAATAAATTGTTTTAAATTCTGCTCTGTTTAGCTGGAAAATTTAGAAAATTATAAGCACAGGCATGACTGAGGCATGAAATGTTTGGTTTAGATGGTTAACAATGGATCTTTGGAATGTTAACAGTTAATATTTCTTTTGTCTCATCATGAGTCAAAAATTTGCACCAACTTTGATTGTACTTGACACTGTTTTCCAGAGTAATTTCCTCAACAAACCTTTTAGCTGGTGTTTCAGTTGGAGATCCTGTGCTTCGCACTGGCAAGCCACTGTCTGTGGAACTCGGCCCTGGTATCATGGGAGCCATTTTTGATGGTATCCAAAGGCCTTTGACAGACATTAGTAGCCGGACACAAAGTATATACATCCCCAGAGGAGTAAATGTGACAGCTCTGAGTAGAGATATCAAATGGGATTTCACACCTATAAAAAACCTGCGGGTAGGTTATTTTGGGTTCTTTCAAATATTTCAGTAGTCGTTTAGCACATGTTTGAACAAGGATTTTCCACACTAAAATGGAACACCAGGGTACTAGTATCCATCAGCTGTTGTGCCAGGTTTTTTTCTTCCTAAATTTCCATATTGAAAAATATGAAAGTACTTATAGCTCCTGATTAAGTTAAGTTAAACATTGCATTTCAAGTTTGAAATACTTCCAAAACCATCAAAGTGGCTGTTTCAAATCCACTTTGTTTGGATTTCAAATATTTTGCACACTCCTACAGGGCTTCAACAGAATTACCTACAGATGAGATGGGAAACTCCCCAAGCTCATTCAGGAAACCGTTCGGATCCATCAGGTACCTGGATCAGACCATTTTAACTGATCCTTCACCCTTTGGAGGTTTGTAACTGACTAGAGACCAATCTTTCCATGTCAATCAAATCAAAAAGAGCTCTCCTCATCCTCAGACTATCAAATCCAGGATGTGCCCTGCTGTATTTGAATGGGTGAAAAATGTGGTCTGTGGTCACCAGAATGGGCATGGAATCCTGAGCAACTCATGACTGGGCAATATCAGTAGATACGTTGATGATACAGTGACAATATCCCTGCATTGTCCTCATCATCCAAACACAGTACAGTAGCATATATTCAAAATTGCCAGTCCTTTGGATGGAGCTTCTTGTCCACAAGATGGAATTTCTGTAAATCATAGCCACCATCTTCCTGCCTTCTGCTACACCAATGGCATAATATGGCAGAGAGCTGGAAAAGACAAATCCTCCCCCTTTTATCAACAAGCTTGCATATACCATAGTGCTTTCATCCAGAATTAAATTCAGAAGCTGAATTAATTTCGTTAAAAGTATAACTTTTAGGTCAGAGGAGCCATCTTCTTTGTCATGATTTAATTGCTTAGGATACAACCTGAAAAGAAGGAAGGCCAAAGAACATCCTGGCTTTCTTTCCCTGCAAGCTTTCTTCCTTACAACTTCCTACCCTTTGTTACTTCAGTGTTCTTTCCCAGGCCATGGCCACTCCTCACTGTCCTCCATCCCTTCATACCAGTCTGACTAGCAAATATCTCCCTTTTTTAAAAAGAAAAAACCTCCCTCCACGACTCACTTGCATATAAACAGACATATCAGAAGAGGCATCCTGCTACCTCTCAAAGGTATAAATCTTTTTGGTAAGGCAGCTTTTGCTTTGTGTCAGAAATGTTATCAGAACAATGGTATGGAACATGCTGTTGAAAGCATCAGGCTGTTCTGAGTGAGGCTGAACCTTCAGAGCCCTAAAAAGCTTTTGATATAACTATCTGAGGTATCAGCTGTCCCATAAGGAATCTCTCAATGCCTGAGATCTAGAAGACTACCCCTTCTGCCAGAAACTCATCTATGATGTGTAGGAGAGGATCTTCTCCTGGGTAGCTCCCAAGTTGAGGAATCCACTCCTTTGGGAGTTTTATCGGCCCCCATTCTTTCTTTTAGAAGAGCATTCATGGCTTTAAATGGGCAGTAATTTTATTTATGCTTTAATTTATTTTCGTATTTCTCTTTGGATTGATTTTTGTCTCTATATGTGTCATTTTTATTTTAAGGCACCTTGGTGATCTTTGTGATTAAAAAGATAACATATAAATCAAATTAATCAGGTTGAGAGGTTCCTGTGCTAGCTCCTGAAAGGAATTGCTTGCCTGGAGGTCTCTGTCAGTTGTAAAAACTGCTGGAGATCAGAGTTGTGTGGGAAGTAAAGGATGCAAATAAAACAAAGTAGAAGTTTAAGAAGTTCTTATTTTTACTATCTATTTTTGAAGTAGAAAGAGTGACTTAAGAGTGACTTTTTTAAGTCTGTGAGGATGAGAGGGAAGGACATGAAGTGGGTCACAAGACACAGAAGAGTAAATAAAGAAAATACAGTTGTTACAAACCACCAAGGGAAAATTTATTATCATAAGTCTTGGACAATGCGAGGATAGAATGTAAAGAATATAAATATATAACCAATGTAAAGCATACACACAACATAAGATGTATAGTAGAGAGTAACTCTATAGGCCAGTGAGACAAAGCTCTCCAGTTTCAGTATAGCTGAACAATGATGATAATATAAACTGTACTTCCATCCCAAATGCATATGAAAAAAGGAAGTACCTCTTACTTTGCCATCTTTGTTCTAGCTGAAATCATACATCCATGTAAAGCGGTGGGCTTTATTATTTCCTTGTTCTTGATTCCCTCCTGGTGAAGGACCGCAAGGATGCAACAGCCTGGCATCTCACTGAGAGGATTCCTGCTTACGTGACCACCAGTATAAGCTGAGAATACTTATAAAAGGAAGCAGTTATCATGTTTATTGCACTGAGATACTCTTTGATATCTATTTGGTGTGAAATTTGTCTTACTAGATTATAGAGCTACACTAGCATATATTCAGTGTTGTGTATATGTTTACTTTGTTTATACATGTATACTCTTTACATTCCATCTCCACACTTGTGATTATATATTTTTAGGACATTTTCCTCAGATGATTTGCCTGTACTGTGGCGTCCAATTCATCCTCTGTATTTAGGGGAGTGCTGTACTTTGTATTGCTAGAGAAGGAGAAAAGGCATTTGCTAATTCTGTCAATATATGGCCCTCAGCTGCTTCTTCCAAGGAAGTGTGGTGTTCAACCTTAAATGTATCACTCACCCTTATAGTAGACATTCAAATATAGAGCATGTATTTGTAACTTCAGATTTTCTTTTTAATTGCAGGTTGGCAGCCACATTACAGGTGGAGATATCTATGGTCTAGTGAATGAGAATTCCCTTATCAAACATAAAATCATGTTGCCCCCACGAAACAGAGGTACAATAACGTACATTGCTCCACCTGGAAATTATGATGCATCTGTAAGTTTTTCTTTCAATTAAGCTTGCTGGTCTGTTGTCTGTCCTAAATAATACATGGATTTTGGTTGCACTGTTTTAAACCTGGTAACAAATTGGAGGAAACAGCTCCCATTATTTACATTTCCTCGCTACAAATCCTTGCTCAAATTATAGGGTTGCTACAGGTTTGAGATAAAAAGAATAACAGAAATGTATAGATGACAACATTCCTCTCTGATTTCCCTTAACAAGCACTTGTAAGAGAGAGTGTGTGTGTGTGTGTGTGTGTATTTGCCCACTAAACTAGTGTATAGCTGAATCAATACTGATGAGGAAGAACATGACTGTGTGGAATGTTACAGATACACCTTAATGAGCCAAACGGAGCTTTAAAATTATTTGTACTTTATAGATAGCCTTTTCCAAAATGGTGCCCTCTAAGTGTATTGTGAGAATTATAGGCCCAGTGCATCTGGAAGGGATAAGGTCAGTGAAGGATGTTGTAGACAATTGTGACTTCTGAGGTAGATGGCTATTTCCTGCAAGTGCTGCCCCTATGGGCACTTATGGAGAACTTAAATAGGGTAAATAGATTGTTTATCTTAGGAAAGATGATGGTATGTCTCCATCAAGCAAAAAACTGGCAGAGTTTTAAGAAACTCCATGAAGCCTGTAGATGTCCTTAATAGCATCTGAATTGCTATGGTGGAGGCAGCTTATGGAAATACACTTCTTTGCTGTTTGTGCCCTGCTCCCTCTGCCCAGCCCAAATTCTTGCAGGACCCCACTCTACTTACATAGTCGCTGTTTGACTACTGAAGTTAGCTCTAGTCTTGTATTTGTAGTGTTTGTTTGTTCTCAATCTCTGTCATTTGCATTAATGTCTGTTTTGCTGCTTTCATGTAGGATGTTGTGTTGGAGCTAGAGTTTGAGGATGTGAAGGAGAAATTTTCAATGGTCCAGGTCTGGCCTGTACGTCAGGTCCGTCCTGTCACAGAAAAATTACCTGCAAATCACCCTCTTTTAACTGGTCAGAGAGTCCTTGATGCGCTATTTCCGTAAGTAGCAGTTGTTTTTGACTGCTTTTTTGTTGAAAGTGCTAATTTATGCTCTCTTTTTAACGAATCACAATTATTGTATACTGTAGTGTGATGGAGTCCCTTCTCAGTCTGAAAGCTCACCGAGGGAGCTATTTCTCACAGCTATTTCTCACTTCCAGGCTACCTCATACTCTGGTTGCAATGAGAGAAGGGAATATGACAGATGCCTTGAGCTCTGGGAGGAAAGGCAGGAACTACATTGAACAAGCTAAATAATAAATTATAAACATGTACATTTATTTCAACATTAAAACATGAAACAAATTCCCACTGTAAAATTGACCTCTTGGTAAAATTTAGTTTCAGATAGAAAAATGACTTTCAGAGAAAAGAGTGACTTTATGTTTTAAATGGGGTCTGTATTTCTTTTTTCCCAGACCAATACTTCATACAGAAAGTAGAACAAAGAATTGCCTGGTTTTTTTCTATGCACTTCTTCTGAAGTAGTATGCAGTATATGGGGAGTATGTTGAATTGCTTGATAACCATGATCTCTGTTACTAATTATTCAGTTGGTATGTGAAACCATTTATATAGGTAGAAGTTTAAGAGAAGCCAGATTCTTTTCAAGACTTAATGTCGAAGAATGTGCCTTATTGACCTAATCAGTAGTCAGTGTTAAGCTGCTGAATCTAACTTGTATTCATTTTTCTTCTGTATCTACTCCGGCCAAAACAAATGATGTGTGATTCTATGAAAAAAGTTTCTTTAGCAGGGTGTGCATTCAGGAAGAGTGTGCAAAGCATTTCAGGTTAAAAACATTTTGAACTTGAAACACTCTGTTGTTTGAGTTGTTTTGATCTTATTGGAAGTATTCTGGCGATGTTCTGACTGCCTCTAAACACTTTTAAAATGGGCCGAACACTTTTGGAACCCTTCCAGTAAGGTCAGACAACCCACTTCAAGCTCAGAATGAATGGAAAAGTTTTGCACTGGCACAGAGAGACCTGGGTTTAAGTCCCCCTTCAGCCATGGAAGTTCCTTGAGTGACACTCGTTCTCTCTCTTTCAGCCCAACCTACAGCACAGGTTGTTGTGGAGAAAAATGGACAAGGGAATGTGATGGTTGCCACCTTAAGCTCCTGAAGGGCAGAAGGGATATGAATGAATGAATGAATGAATGAATGAATGAATGAAAAAATGAATGTATAAATATTTCTCAAAGATCTTGCAGCAATAATATATAATTGCTGGATGCAATCTGACTTTATTTAGTGTAGAAGGTACTACATCTAAGTTAACAGAAAATAGAAACATTTATTTTTTAAAGATAACTAGTCCACAGACTGAGCTAACAGGAACCTTATGCTTCTTCCCTATTGCCAATTTTTCTCCTGTTTCCTGGATGTTTGGAAGCATGTTGTTTGCTAGCTTTGTCCTGTATAGTAGACTGGAAGGAAGGCAAAACAGGGGTGTTTATCTCAGGGCCCCTCCAAGTACCTCAGGTTGATTTCATCCAATTTTGGCTGTAGAAGCCATCAGTGGGACCTTTTTGTCCTATCCCCATTTGGGACCAATCTCTGATTTGAATTGTTGATGGTGGCTGGCCCAGTATGACTTCAGTGAAGCTTCAGATTATTACTTGCAGCTGCTCACTTATTCCTCTATTAGATGCTCAGCCCTACAATTTGCCTGAGCCCTATAGATGACTTTATTACCCTGTTAACATGGCAGCATCATGTAGGTAATGCCTTTGGTGTTTTCTACAATGGCTCCATCTTTCTAGTTTTGCTATTACTGTCTTACTTTGATCTTGAGTTATTAGAGGGACTGAGTTCCTATATCCAGAAGTTGTAAGGTTTACCCCGTTCGTCTAGAGAAACTCTCGTGACACGTGTGTTCAACAAAGAAGTTTACTCAAGCGTAATGTACATAATTACAGACAAAGCCAGGACTGGCTTGGCACATCTTGCAATACAACTTATAGTCCCCCCCGTTCCTGCGCTTTGCCCTGTTGCTATGTTACAAATCTCTCGGAGTAATCCCCCCCTTCACTGAAATGGCAGATTCAGTTCAGTTCTTTTGTCTCTTGATTGCTTTACCCCACTGGCGTGGTCGTGGTCCCTCTTGGTTCTTTCAGTTGCGCGGAAAGCTGGGGTTTTCCAATTACGTGCTAATCGCTTTTCCGCGAGGCGCTGCTCAACCCTTTGTCTATGGCGCTCGTGGCTAATTGGCGTTGATACAAAATATCCGCTCTGCAGTTTTTAGTTAAGCAGTCCCAGGTGGCCCATTAATCTGCTCGCGGTTTTTCCACTTCCCCTTTTTTCCTTTGCTCGCGCTCGGGCGGTAGAACTGACTCGGCGCGGCTGGGCAAAATCCTAGCCATGCCGCACCGGCTGAATCTGACAGAAGTAAGGGTTCCCTCCCTTACTTTCTTCTGTACCCAAAATGAAAGAAGTTTAGTGCTGTTGATGAGTCAGGATTAAGCTCTTTATGCTGACAAAGGCAAAATTTGCTCACTTGCCCAGATTATTTATCTTCTATCTAGGAGAGAGAAGATTGATGGGATGGAGTATTAGTTGGGACACTAGAGCACTTTTCTCTGGAATGCAAGAACTAGAAAACCTTCCAAAATATGAAAGGTAGCTCAACAGTGGGAAAATGGGCTGGAGCAGCCAAGTGAGATCATAGAGTTGCTGATGGTTTTGCAAAGCCCTGTGTTACACAGTAATTTTCCACTGTGTTTTCTTCTGACTTAATATGAACATCTTTTTCATCTAGGTGTGTTCAAGGAGGTACTACTGCTATTCCTGGGGCGTTTGGGTGTGGAAAGACGGTTATTTCCCAATCCCTTTCCAAATATTCCAACAGTGACGTTATTATCTATGTAGGCTGTGGTGAACGGGGAAATGAAATGTCAGAAGTGCTCAGAGATTTTCCAGAGGTTGGTACTGGGATGACAATACTGTCCAAATGGAATTCAGGTGGGAGGTTCTGGCTCCATGTTGCAATTTAATTTAAGCAAACGTTCTTGGAAGCCTTCCCAAAAATATATTGGCTTTTTATTTAGCAAGCTTCTTATTTCCCTTAAACTAAAAGATAATTAAAATGTCCATGATGGTTTTATGAGTTGTACAAATATGTTTGCTTCTGTACCAGAAGTTAGTGATTAAATAATAAGACTTGGGGAAAAATTAAATAAAAGCTCAAAATCTTGTTTTTTAATTTCAGCAGGTTTGGAATGTAAAACTTTTTTTGAACAGCATTTTATTGCCACTTTTATACAGCTGTTACCATCAATTCAATATGAGCAGAGTTGCTCTAAGAATCTGCTTTCAGAGAGACACTCTGTGGGCAACATGTAGGCTAGATGTAGCCCCCAACTCTATTTTAGTGGCTCTTAGATGCTACCAAATTCCACTCCCAGCCCCTCCAGTTACATCATTGGACATGCACTTTACAACCTTTATAAATCCAAAACATTTAATTAAGCAGTTGTGCAGTTCCTGGGTCCAGGAAAGTTCCCCTCACTTGATTCAAAATGTGACATAGGTTAAAAAGTGGCCCAGTTTAAAAAGTGGTAAAAAATGCATAATTGTATTGGTGTATTTTATGTTTTGTTTCATTTTATTTTTGTCCGTTGTATCGTGACTTGAGATTATTGATAAAAGGTGAATTAAATATTAAAATCTAGGAGAAATCATCTAAAACAATTCACAGAATTTCAGAAGTAGAGGCAGCAGTTTTATCCTGGCAGGAGTGAATTTAAAGATAATTCTTAGTTAGGAAAAGAAGCAAAGAGTGTTGACTAAGAAATTCATTTTAGCAGAATCTTTAATGGACTACAGTCCATTTCATAGTTATCTCCATGCAGTCCCTCTGAATCTCTGCACATTCTGCACTGAATTTTTAGATAGTTATCAGAATGGTTTTTAGGGATATGTGGCTGAGTTCAGTTTTTGAGGATGAATTCACCATTTCCATTATTCAGGATCTTAAATTGGGCATAGCAACCCTTTAAAAAAATCTGTGGAAAGAATAATTTGGCTTGTTCCTGTTAAGCATAGCAGTTTGGAGGAAAAATGGTATATTTTTGCATCGTAATAGGAGAATAATATAGTGTGGGGTCAAGATCTGTGAATCTTAATTCCAGTATCTACTCTTATTTTTCCTTCGAAAAATGAATACCCTTTTGTTTTCATTGAACATTTATCTTTTGTCATTGTAGCTCACTATGGAAGTTGATGGTAAGGTAGAAAGCATAATGAAGAGAACTGCTCTCGTAGCAAACACTTCCAATATGCCTGTTGCTGCCAGAGAAGCCTCTATCTACACTGGTAAGAAATGAGGAGACAAAGATGGTTTTGACTTAATGTTTGTTTCTTGGTTTTCTAGCTGTTGCTGGCCTTCTCCAATTCAAAAAGTACTTATAACAATTTGTCTGTGAATTTACCTTTGACCTGTGTCACTAAGGACTGCATTCAAGAAGACCTGCCATTAATGCGGAATAAGAACAGAAGTGTAATAGCAGTGTCTGGGTGCCAAGTCAGGTTGACTGGGCAAGCACGGGAACCCTGTAGATAGATCTAGTTTGCTATCTCTCTTGTAGAGGCCCTAAGGACCCCGAGGTTACTAGATATAGATTGAACTTTGGCTCTCAATAGATACTGAATCAGATTGAAAGTGCTTGTCATTGCATATAAATCCCTGAATGGCTTGAGCCCTACCTACCCGATTTTTTCATACAAAGCCAAGCCTAAGCAAACAGGCACCCAAAAATCATGACTGGAAGGCAGAACCTTTGGGCAGAACCTCACAAAAACAACTCTTCAAGACCACATTTCTATACTGTACAGCAGGAGCCCATTTTGAGGAAAATGCAAACGTAGGAAAGCTAATTTCAAGATACAATACAGTGGTTGGTGAGTGGTAGTGAATCATGAAACATCCCCAATCACTTCAGTATTCTAAACCAATGAAGGGCAGCCTGCAGATCACATGTTGCCCTCAGCACCCAATGTGCAGTCCCAGAGCCCCCTGCAACCTTGGACCCTTTTCTGGTTTTGGGTGTGTGCAACAAAATGGGAAACACACATTTTATTCTTTAAAGCACTTAATTTTTTCCAGTGGTATTAGAAAATGAAATGAAGAAAAGGAAGAACTTAAAGGAGTAATTGAATATTTCTCCTATGCCTAACAATTCAGTTGCGTGGTACGAATCTTAGATTCTGGAATTCTTCTAGAAGATTTCTCATAAGTCGTTACAAGTGAAGGTCTTTCTATGTAGTATTTGACTTGTAATTGTTGTTGGTCATAGGGATTACCCTGTCTGAGTACTTTCGTGACATGGGCTATCATGTCAGTATGATGGCTGACTCAACATCCCGATGGGCAGAGGCTCTTCGAGAAATTTCAGGGCGGCTTGCTGAAATGCCTGCTGGTATGCGTTTTCTTCTTTGTAACTTAAAAAAAAAAATCATTCAAAAGTTCTGAGTTTTCTTGTCATTGGAAAAGCTAACTTGCATGATATTGGGTGATTGCAGATAGTGGTTATCCAGCCTATCTTGGTGCCCGTCTAGCCTCTTTCTATGAACGGGCTGGTAGAGTGAAGTGCCTGGGAAATCCAGAGAGAGAAGGAAGTGTTAGCATTGTTGGAGCGTGAGTATTTATGACAAGATTCTCTTTCTGCACATTGTATATTATTTTGCACTATGGCCTGTCATCTGTCCATCTTGTATACAGAAAACATTCTCTACGTAGGGAAAGCTAGACCAGATATGTGAACTTCAGTTCCAGAATTCTCAGTGATGCCAATGCTAGTTTGGGGATTTGGGGAACTGAACTCTACATGGGTGGAGGGCATTCAAGTTGGAGAAGGTAGACTACATAAAAACTGGCTTTTGCTGCTGAACAAACAGGAATTTGGGATAAAGGGTCAGCCTAGAACTGATACCTAATTTTTTTTAATATTGCAAATCTACTGCTATTGATCTCCCCGCATATAGAAAAGTTGCTAGAGAAGATTGAGAGCTGGCTTGTGCTAAATATCTGATCAGTTGATAACTGCTAAACCAGAATGTGTGCTATTTTTATTGAAAAGGATAATGTGTTTTGTAAGAGGATGAGGAGCATTCCTTCTGATTAATATATTGATGATTTGTGTCTGTATAGGATGACTTTCTTTGCATATAAACTAATTGGAGAAAGAGCATCTTAATTGGAAGGGGAGGAGGTGATATTTGGGGCAGAAAAATGCACAACTGAAATTAAAAATGCTTGTTCACAAAGTGAAACTGAAAGAGATAATGGAGAGCATAACATAAATAAAATAAATAAAAAAGACACTTCTCGTTTCAAGACAGCATCAGAGAAAGAGTCTGCAAATGTGTTAAAGTTGTCATTTTCTTGATATTGTATATAGTTTTTCACTGTTCTGTGAAAACTATGCAATGTCTCCAATGCATTTTAGGGACTACAGCTGTAAATCAAATTGTTTATTTAAGTGTTTACTCTTTCCATTTATATTTGATTGAAAATTAATATCTTTCCAACCCACTCCCTACCTAGACTCTAAGAATTTCTTAAAATGGGGAAAAAAAACATAATTTCAGTGGCAAATCTCATGCTTTGACTATCATTTCTGACAACTGTTGAGGAAGATTTTTGTTTGGAATCTTGTAGTGACCTTAGTAAAGTCACTGGAAAGGGCAGAGTGAAAAGTTCAGCCTTTCTGGGGATTGCAGTGGAGCATTTTCAATTTTTAAATTGGTAGCTCAGAATTCTGTTTGAGAAGATGCATTTAATTAGGAGATCCAAGTCTAAAGAATGAGTTACAAACATATGATTGATGCTCCTTCTCAATTTAATATAAGTATTACTGCTAATTATGACTTCCCATTTCCATCTTCTCTCTCTCCCATCCCTATTCAGTGTATCTCCTCCTGGTGGTGACTTCTCTGACCCAGTTACTTCTGCTACTCTGGGTATTGTTCAGGTAGGCTGTGATTCTGTTTTCTGACTAGAATGTAAGCTTTAATTGGAAGCTTGAATCTAGTTAGTGACTCTGATATGATGAAAGAATCAGCATTGTTTATCATTCTTACTCTATTTATAAATATTCAGGCATTTGAATTTGGCTGGCCAGCCTGTGGCAAATGTAGTAATTCACCATGTGTCTGAGCCAGAGACCATGTGTCTGGTTTGGAGATATTTAGTTTCTGCCCAGCTCTCCAGTGGCTCTTGTTCCCTGCATCTGATGATGGTCCATCTAATGTAGCACTGCTTATTCTGACAGTAGCTCTGTGATATCTTGGCCTTTCTCTGTATAAGCCTATCGTGAGATAACTAATGCTCATTTTTTTACTTTTGGTTTAATGGACCAGATCTCATGGTAAGAGTAGCGCCTAGAAGAGGAGTTTTCTTCATCTCCGATTATAGTCAGAAATTTCTGGTATCATTCATACTTGAGCTAACACACTTCAACATTAATTTCAAATGCTTATTTCTTTTTTTGGGGGGGGGGATTACTATTCTAAACAAGGACTTGTGTTGGTTTGCTCAGGCTAAGCTTCATGCCTGTGCTGAAGCAGCTTGACTCAAATATAAATGTGAATTATGAGTGAAACTTATGAATTTTTCAAATGTGATGCAGTTAATCAACCAATACAGTATACTAATGTTGGGGAAATGTAAAAAAAATCTAATATGTCAAAAAAGAAACCTACTGTTTCATTCAGAATGCAAGTCTTTATTAGGTATATCAAAGTTGAAGAACTAGACCAGACTTGAAGACAAGGAGAAAAGAAAACAATGAGGGGAAAAAAAGCTGTCTGCAGGGTTTGCCCCCCTGCCAGGAATATGTACATATTCTGTGACGAATGTTCTCTGTCATATATATGTGAGTGTCTGTATGTGCATGTATATACATTCCTCTTACCTCAGCTTGATCTTACTCTGTTTTGATTTTATTTTTACCCTTTCTTTTCTCCTGCCATTTGTTCTTTCAGTGAAGGTTGAAAGGAATTTTACTGTCTGTGTGTGAGAGTATGTAAACCTGCAATGTAGGATGTCATTTTAACTTGTGCACCATTATTGTGCCACTACAACACATATGAGGTAGTTCTTGCAATAAATCTGACATCAAGAACTGACCGTTGAATAACTTGTTTGCAAGGCTTTTAGTTCCAGCATTGGTCAGGAAGAAACCTGACAATTTGTCTGATCCTAATCTTTTTATTGTATTAATGAAGGAAGACTTATTTGCCATTTATGAAACCAGGTAAAAAGCAAAGGAAGTATGTCTTAAATTGGGTTCTCTGATTCTTGATTCTCTTTAAGATGGACTCTGAGACTGCAGCAGAAATTAACAGGAAGTGTTAATTGGTCTTCTGGAAATTTCCAGACTGTATTAAAGAGGTTTAAAGTTTTAAACTGAAACATAACGGTGCTTCTTGATTAGCACAAGTTTTTTTAAACATCTACAGTACTTGCAGGTATCTATAGCTTCAGGGTTCAAACAAGGCAGCTAAACAGAGAATTTAAATGAATTATGTGACAGTCTAGTTCAGGGCTTGCCAAAGGTTTTCAGGCTATAGAATCTGTTTGTTAAAAAAAAAAAGTCCCAGAACCTCTGCTCGAGAGGCAAAACTCTAGTGATAAAAAATTAGCTGTGTTTGAGTGAACTTTTTCCCCCTTGTACTCCCTCATGGAACCCCTCAATTTCTTGTGGAACTTTAGGATTCCACAGAACACCATTTGATAAACCCTTGCCTAGATCAGAGCAGATTCATTATCCAGTTGTTCCATGCAGATTTAGGAAGAACAGGTTCAAAAACATATGTTGCTTTATTCTTGAATTTCATTGTCCATACTTCAGTAGCTCAAAGATGCCCTCTGCTAAGTCAGAATTTTGGATTAGTATTTGCAGTCCCTTGAATGCAGCAGCAAATCATATGTGCACATCCACAGAGCTTTCTGCTTGCTTGTCTGTGGAACACATGGCTCTTGATACGGAGACTCAGAAAGGAAATTCAGTATTGGAGAGAATGGAGTTAAGATCATTTGAAGATTTCTTGGTTTACTTGGATCTCATCCACAGAGGACAACCTGTAATAGTTGAGTTATAATTTGGGAGCCTGTCATGCATCCTTTTGTGCTATGCTGTCAGTGTAAAAATTATCCTTTTCAATTATTAGACACATGTTAACGGTCTGCACATGACAAAGTATCTGCTTTCCTTTTCAGCTGTGAAACTCACTGGCTGGCCTTACTCAAACTGTACTCTCAGAACTTAACTTACTCAGACTATAGGATGGTTGTAAGGTTCAGGTGTGAACCCTTAGCAATGCAGCCTTGTCCTCCTCGAAGACGTACGCTAAAGCGAATATAGTTCCATTAATTGCTTCTGTAGGATGGATTAGGAATTCTCATGGCATTTTGTTTATTACTTCTGGGGCAGGTGTTCTGGGGCTTGGATAAGAAGCTTGCTCAGCGTAAACATTTCCCATCTGTGAACTGGCTCATTAGCTACAGCAAATACACGCGTGCTTTGGATGAATACTATGACAAGCATTTCCCTGAGTTTGTTCCGTTGAGGACTAAATCAAAAGAGATACTGCAGGAAGAGGAGGATCTTGCAGAGATTGTACAGTTGGTGGGGAAGGTGAGTGAAGGAACATTGCTCTTATCATTTGGTTAGTTATAAAATGTTCTACCTTTTTTGTTAAAAAAAATAATTCCAAAGGAATGTACAAACAAGTTAAATATAAAAACTATACCAACTGGCAACTTTTGAAAAACATAATATGGGGTCGTATCAGACGAGATAGTTGCAGATGAGATTTAAGAAAATGCATTCGGAGCAGAGATGGTGCCTTGTGTATTTGTGTCAGTGGTAGTTTCAAGATATTGGAGACAGGATGTTTTTACTATTTTAAAAACATTTGCATAAATAATGTTAGTAGTGCTGTACATAATCTAAAGCAATGCAGTCCTAATCAAGCAGGTCCTTAGGCAAAATAGAAGTGGAAGTTGTGGCAACGTGAGCAAGTTCATATTCCCAGCCATCCAGTGAATTGCAGATGATCTGTTTGTGGTGTCTCCAAAGGGGACAAGACTAGCGAAGTATTCCCACTCCCACCCTTGCACCTCATCATGGTTCAAAATTGCCATTTTTCAGATCAATTTTGGTACATTTTGGGGAGTCTCCAACAACCTCCTGTTCCTGTATCTATCCTTAAATCCTGCCCCAATGCTAAAACTAAGCTGAATTTATCCCCAAAGTAACTATTTTGGGATATTTAAGAATGGGTATCATAGTGTTGCTCCCATTCTTACCTAAATGTTGAATAAAAAGTAAAAAAAAAATGCCGATATTGGCCATTTTGCTGCTGAATTTCAGTAGTGCTCTCTTAGGATGGTGGGAGGAAGGGGTTGCATTGCAGCTCATAGGTTGCCCATCCCTGAATTAAGGAGAAGCAGTGAAGAACAGCACTGGAGGCACAACAGTTATCAGAAGCAAGCTGTAATAGTTGTATGGTTGAGAAAAGTGATTTTTAGAATTAATATTACAACAGCTTTTTTTCTCACACTGGCTGGGAGAGATGTCTGAGTAAGTAAAAAACTAAGGAAATTTTTTGTGTGAAAGTTCCCATGATGTATTCATAACAACCAGTTCTTAAATTTTAGATTGGCCAGTTATCGGCCAATTATTCAGAAAATACCTTGTTTTCTCTCACTTTAGGCTTCTTTGGCAGAAACAGACAAAATCACACTGGAAGTTGCCAAGCTCATTAAAGACGATTTCCTGCAACAGAATGGTTATACCCCATATGACAGGTATGCCACGGGGAAGTGGACTTTTTGTGTGGGAAATTCTGTCTGCAGGGACTGCTTGGGTAGGACTTCTGCACAATGGAGCATCCACCTCCTTCACCTTCTCCACAGATCATTTGCAGGGATGATCTCCTATATTGCAGTGTCAGATATTTTTTGTTTGATTTCCCAGAAATTGATGCTTTTGAAATGAAATAGACAATTCTATCTTGGCAAAAGGGGGCTTAGAATTTTGGTTTCTTACTTTATTTTGTAAAGTATCATCACAGTTTCCATGGCATTATGGAAGCTGCTTTGAAACTGTTTGCTCTTGTTAATGACAGTTACTACTCTGCTTAACTTTCCATAGAGGCTCTTTTCTTTCCACTTTTGTCTTCAGACATATTCTGTATCTGGAATATTTTGGTGTGTTAAATTCTATCTAGAGGAATTACATTCATTCTTCAGATGTTAAGGGGCTCCGGAAGCAGCTAACAAATAAAATCAACAATTAAAATGCATTAAAACAAAGATGTTAATCTGCAGCACTGGAACCTCTTAAAAAACATCCTTCAAATCTCTAATGTGAAAAAACAACCATGATAAATACATGGAAAAGTAGTCATATTGACTGTATTTAAATAATGCTTGTTAAATTTCAGTTTAAATAAAATTGAACTTAGTTTTTACCCCACTCTTTTTGTTCAGGAATCCATGTCAAACTCTGAGCTTTCTTCAAGACAGCCTAATAACAAGCATTGTGATTTACTGCTGAACCATGAGATCCACTTTTTTTTAAAGAGCACTTGTAAAGAATACTGTGCTATAAATATAAAAACCTTGGTAATGTGTTCAGATGCCTTTACACACACTGAAATGACTGCATCTCTGTTTAATTGAAGAATGATATTATTTAGGATAGTTGTATGTTTTCACGCCTGGTAGTTTTTGTAGGTATTTTTTAAATGATATTTTATTTATTTTCAGCATTTTTGTATAACCTCTTGCAAGACTCAGTAGACACAGCCTAAAATCAACAACCCCATAAAACTAGCTACAGATCATAATTTGTTAAAAATATAAAGGTTCTCAAAAATTATTTTTGGGCGTCAGATGCCAGAGCACAGGAACAAAGTGCACTTGAAAGTGCAAAAGGTTCCACAAAGTGGGGGCAACCACAGAGGAAGCCTGTCTTCCTGTCTCTTCTTCCTTGTGGGGGTAGGACCATCAGCAGATCTTCTCTTGATGGCCATACTGGTGGATGGGAGGGCGGAGTCATACTGGATAAGACAGTACCTGATAAAATCACCTTCCTCATCCCCAGACCCCCTTGCTGCATTTTGCCACCTTTCTCTCATCCTCACCTCTGGATGCTGCCTTCCTTTGCCATGCAGTTTAGCTGCAGCATTTTATTTTGCTTCTTCAGACCATGCAACTTTCTTGTTCTTGTCCTCTAAGACTGAGAAGCAGAGCTGTTTCAACTGACACTCAGCAATCAGTTTTTCAGACAAGTTAATTAAGAACTGCTACTGCTTCTCGGTGTTGTTGTTGTTATTAAACCTTGGAATTAAATGTCAGAGGGAAAGATAATAGTGAAAAAGACAAAATGATTGTGGGATTTGTCTTCTATTTGGTATATTTCTTAATTTGTTTTAAACCTAGGAATAGGTTGAGATATGAGGCGATTGGGATTAATGTACATTTATTAAAATTTAGCAGTTAATGCATTAAAATCGGTACTAGTATTATTAATTTAATGTTGTCTTAAAATATTTTGATAAGCCCTGTCCCTTTTGCAGTGCTGCCCAACCCTGTTCACATTTTGGCTTCCATCCTTGAGAGGCTGGTGCACACCCTGCTTTAAGCTGAGGGAACCATAGATGGCATTCTACTTAGATGACATTTTCTGGCAGAGAGCTCTTGGCCAAAGAAAGCATCTGCATGTGTTTCTTCAGATCATTAAAAGTTTTCATATGCTAGTTATTTTTTTATTACATTATTCTTAGCACAGTAGTGATGTGTGTGTGCTTGTTGACGAGGAGACAAACATCACCTCTCACCTTGCAGCCGACTGTATAATTTTGCCAATATCTACCCAGAGCGGGAAGATGTTCTGTTAGTGACAGGCTCTTTTACACAGAAGCACAATAGCTGCAAATCTGTAATTGTTCCAGGATGAGATTCATCTAACTGAGCTTCTTATGATAATTGAACTGCTGATGGTGTCACATCTAAGCATTCAGTAGTGTAAGGAATACAGTTCCTACTGCAGTTCCTTAAACAGATTCAACATGTTGTCAAATGACGTAATTTAATTGGTGGTACATACATGTGGATTTTCCATAATAGATCTTCACTGTCTCGTGAGATTTCTTTCCTGGAATCTGAAGTTCACAATATTCTTTTTCAAAAGCAAGTTCAGGCACACAGATGTATCCCTTCCTAACCTGAAGTTGGACAAAATGATTTTTGTGTGCCGTTTTCTATTTCCATTTATTGCAACTTGAATCTGTTAAAAAGCAACTTTGAGGTTTTTGCACAAAAGCATTCCGAAAGACTCTCTGCTTTTATTGAAGCCCAAGCCCAGACAACTTAGTGAAGCAACATTCCTCAGGACTGAATAATAATAAATCAGAAGCCAGTAAAGGTGTCAGTGTAACTGCTGACGGAGGTATGCAAGCAGTTAAAGAAGTTACCTCATCAAATTACTCATTCCTTGCAGTTAAATCAGGTTGCTCTCCATATATCTTTGAACAGCCTTAATTCTAGTTGCTGGGTCTCCGAAAGAGCAATTGTAACTTCTCTGGGACAGCTTCTTCACTGCCACCATTGGCAAATAGATTTGTGCATGGTTGCTTGGCAGTAAACAAATTTTACAAACTACTATATCTTGCTACCTTTCAGTAGTTTTTTGCAATGGAGAGGCAACCCCTTTGTTCAGCTCTGCTAGTTTTGATTTACACAGTCTTCCAAATAATAAGCCTGTTGTTACCAACGGTATCTAAATAAGGACTTGGGAGTAAGGTGGATATGCAGAATGAGGCTAAGTCTGATATGGACGAAGCTGTACTTATCAGCGCTTTGGAGCCTTGCCCAAGGTCAAGCAAGAAGATATTTTACAAAGACTGGATAGCCTTAAGAAAACTCCGTTAACTACTATTGCTACTGCTGAGCCACTTTTTGAGTTTGTGTCACCTAAAACTTTGCATCATCAGTTTTCTATGGGTGATGAAGAGTTGGCTGAAATACACCAGGCTTTTCCAGATAATCAGAAGATTAAGTCCCCAGTCCTTTGCAATGATGTTGAAGAGAGCCTCGCAGATCCTAGCAAGCCACTTTATGGAAGCTCAGCCATAAATCTTGTTGAGCCTTCCCCCACTGTGGCCCATTCTTCTTTTTTGATGTTCTTACAGAAACACAATCTCCCAACTGAAGGCTACTCCACAATCTCAAAGTGCATCACTCTGTACCAACTGAGCCAGTTCCATCTGTGAGCTCATGTCTCCCCCAGCTCTGTGTTCCTGCAAAGCAATCTTTTGAAACACCCTTATCTGTTGTAATCAAAGACCATATGGGACTAATCAGATCATCAATGGAGGTATTGGACACCAACTAACTCTCCTATGATAATGTCTCAATCTCCATTCTTTCTTGGAACGTAGCTGGCTGGAAAGCGGAGAACACGGATGCCTCTTTCCTGGAATATATTGGCTCTTTGATATTTTGATGCTCCAGGAAACATGCGCCATAGATGTTCTCTCTCTCTCTGGATACATTCCATACACACTCAGGGCACATTTTTACCCAGTGTTAAAAATGGAGGACCCTCAGGAGGTTTGACCATAATGGTTACTACGGAATTTAACATTTCTGTGACTGTGTTGGAATCATGTGCCCTTAAGGCCCTAGCCCTTTGTTTCATCTTAAGTCATACAGTGTGTTAGTCATCAATATAATATATATAATATAACCCCATTAGACAGAACGAAGTTAATAATATTTGGGATCTTTTTTGCAACTATATCTCTAGTTTGCTTTGACAGTACCCAGATGCATTAGTAATGATTGCTGGTGATTTCAACGCTTGTATTGGAGAGTCAGATGCTTTTTTACAAGCTCATTTTAATTGGTCTCTCCCCTCAAATGAAGTAGTCTGCCCTTTACAGACTTGACAATCTAAAGTTAAACTAAATCTAAACTCAGAACTCCTTCAGCTCCACTCCCAAATTTGTTTAGCAGACTCCTCTGCACAGATATTATTATGTTACCAGTCTATTATCTACAGTCTCCAGGCCCCATTATCTAGAGTTTCATCAATTAGTTCTAGCCCCCTTTATATGAGATTCAAACCTTGGTTTGACACAGATTGTTATAAAGCAAAAGAGGCCCTTCTTACTGCAGTTTATATTTTTCGATCTAATAACTCATTAGGTTCCTTTCAGTCTCTCAGATGATTTCCTGGCTGTGACAAATGAAGTAAAAAATTATATTCGTAAATTAGACATGTTTATAATTTTATATTTTATATTTCATACTTTGTATTTTATCTCTCATGTTTTTATTCTACTGAATTGCAATGTGAATGTGCCATATGATAAATAAAAATAAAATAGTCTCCCAGAGAGCATAAGAAGTTTTATAAAGCACTTATAAAATCTAAAAAACAAGAAGTGCTGAGAGAGGATTGGAGGAGATTAATTGCAGCAGCTAAGCTTAAGAACCCTGCTTGGTTCTGACACTTAGTTAACTGTTCTCCTATGGGTAGTCACTTAGGTCCCATTTGCCAAATACGTGTAGATATTTGGGAGAGTTATTTTCAGAACATTTTTAATCCAAATTATTAAGTAATCCAGTGGTAGTTCCCCACCCCAACCCACCCAATGGTAACTTCTCCTGAATGGCCTCCTGTGTCTATAGCCAAGGCTAAGGATCTCACTGTACAACTGAAAACTGGGAAAGTTCCTGGAGGTGATTTCATCCCTCTAGAGTTGCTAAAAGAAAATAAAGATTGGTGGGGGCCAGTGCTGGCTACTCTTTACTTATATTAATAGCACAGCATGTTTTCCATCTGAGTGGAATGAGGCCATAGTTATCCCTCTCTATAAGAATACAGGAAATAGACTTAACCCTATATACCAGTTAGCTTCGTAATACAACAAGCAAACTATATGCAAGGTATCTTTATTTGACACTGTTGGATTGGGTCCAAAGTGAAAATATTCCTGTTGAGAAACAGGCGGAATTTAGACAGGACTGTTCAACATTAGACCACTGTCTGGTCTTGCACCATTTAGCTGAAAAATACACTTCCCCACCAAAAGGCGCCCTTTTTGCA
The DNA here is from genome assembly GCA_030867105.1 of Liasis olivaceus. Lineage (NCBI taxonomy): Eukaryota > Metazoa > Chordata > Lepidosauria > Squamata > Pythonidae > Liasis > Liasis olivaceus. Next base: position 155,970,572 of record CM061348.1, on the reverse strand, counting down.
GCTTTTGTGGATTTTAAATCAGTTTTTGATCTGATTCCAAGGGAGAGGCTATGGCAAAAACTTCAGGAATCCTCAGTGGTCAAAACATTGTTCCTTCTTATCCAGACTCTTTATTCTAGCTGAGAGTCAGATGTTCCCCTTAGGGGCACCTTTCTGGAGCTGTTTCCACCAAAAGAGGGGTAAGGCAAGGGTGTATTCTAGCCCCTTTACTTTTTAATTTGTACATCAATTCAATAATTCAGGCTCTCTCATCTTCTAATCATTACTCTCCAATGTTAGCAGATCTTGCAATTCCAGCCTCGTTATATGCAGATGATGTAGTAATTTTGTCTGGGATGACAAATCTCAGTAATCTCCCAGCTGGGAATGAGAAGAGCATTGAGGGCATTGGCTTCCTTTTGCCTAAAAGAACGACTTGTAGTAAATTATCAAAAAACTAAAGTGCTGGTTTACAGTAGGTCACATAAATGGCAAATTAATGGGACCATAATAGAACAGATATGTACTTATAAATATCTTGGGGTGCAGTTCCAGGCTTCCTTATTTTGGAGTGCATATTTCTCTTACTGGGCAAGTGTGGCCCAACATAGCTCCACGGCTGTCTTAAGATTCTTCTATTCAAAGGGGGCACCTTTTATTACTGCAGCTTGCAAGGTTTTTCATGCTAAGGTCATCTCTCAGCTTCTTTATGGTGTTCCAATTTGCATTTTTACAAAGTTTAATGTCCTGGAAGCTGTCCAGTCCAAATTTATAAGAGCAATACTTGCAATTCCAAGATGCATCAAGAATGCTGTTTTATGGTTAGAGACAGGTTTGGTTTCTGTGGGTGCCAGAGCCTGGTTCTGTCTCCTTAATTTCTGGTTGAAATTGATTTTTTCCCCTGTGGGTTTGGATCCACTGCTCCTCAGAGTCTGTTTTAAATCAATCTGGCTAATGAAAGCTAATAGCAAACTTCAGTTCTTAGGACTTTCTTTGGAAAGTCTCTGTCCATTAGGGCTTGAAAATGTCAGAAGTCACCTTAAACAATGTATCTGGGATATTGATTTTCAAAGTTTAAGCCTAGTATCCAACCCTTCAGTTTATGGATTCTTCTCAAATGGGCATTATCTCTCTTCAATTCTAATTCTGAAATTTTGTTGGGCTTTCACCTTGGTCAGGTTGGATGTTCTAGCCTTTGCAGTTCTGTGGGGATGGTATAAAAACATCCCTTTTCAGCGGTGCTTATGTCCATGTGGAGATGGCTCTGTGGAATTCCTAAGCCAGATGCTCCTTTGTTGCTCTCTCTATAAGGAATCAAGGAAGATATATATTTATCCTATTTTAAAGAACTACCCTAGTAGAGCGCACAATATCCGTCACTGCTTTTATCTGACCAGGACCCTGACATATATTTCCAAGTTGTTCAATTCTGTGCTGTCATTGTATCCATCTTACCTATGGTTGACGTTTAGCACAAATGTCGGTGACTGCCACTATTTGTACTACAGCTACTATAATTATTTTACATAATTTTATTGCATTCTTTAAAAGTTTAACTCACATTTCACATGAGTAAGAGCTGATTCTTCTGTCCTGAATAGTATACCAAGCAGTGCTTTGATGCAAAAGTGCTGAAGATCCAATTATGCTGTATCCAGTTCTCTTCTTCATCAGTTACTCTCAACTCTCCAATTAGCTGAAAGTGTGCATTATTGAGGGCAAAAAAGGGCAAGTCCTCAGTTGGAGGTGTGAGAGACTAGTATGTTCTCAGAATTGCTGCTACTTCATTTGCTCTAAAGTAACTAAGGGGAAGGAACCAAGTGGAACTAAGGGCAAAGATACCAGTTTTGTTCACCCTCAGTATCTTCACCAAATAGTGCAGCATTCGTATTTCACATCTCCTGAGAATTGGCCTTTCGTTGAAGTGCGTATCAGTGCATGCTACAGTCTCTTCCAAACCTCTCAGATGTTAGAACCTTGTGCCATTTCTTTTTTGTCAGTGGGTCCCTTTGTGCTTATTTGGGATACTGTTCTAAATTCTTACTCTGATTGCAATCAGGCCTTGGAGCATGACTGCAAATACTAGTTATGTGGAAGTAACTCCTGATCTAGTCCTTCTTCAGTTAAGAGTGTCTGGGTAGTGCCTCTACTGATAAAGCAGAATTATTCACAAGTACGTAAATTGTTTTACAACCTGAGAATTCTGTTCTCAGTTCAGAATTTCTGAACTGAGGATAACTACCATGATTAAAAAAAATGAAATACCAAAGTTGCTTATTCAGCCCATGGAAAACTTCCTCTACTTTATCTTCTGAGAGTTTCAGTAATGCATTGTCCACTACAGAAAGTTGGATTCTGTAGTCAACTGCTTCATGTCTGTCACCTCTTCCACAATTGTTAGTTATCACACATAAATATTTGCTAACCTGTTTGCACGATTTAGTCATTAATGAGTTCCTTAATTCTGAGAAAGGTGAGTTTTTGTACTGTTTCCATTAGGTACTGCCCATTTTATAAGACTGTGGGGATACTATCCAACATGATTGCATTTTATGATATGGCACGCCGAGCAGTTGAGACTACTGCCCAAAGTGACAATAAGATTACATGGTCCATTATCAAAGAGAACATGAGTGAAATCCTCTATCGACTCACCTCTATGAAATTCAAGGTATGTATTCTGCATTAGGATTATAACAAAGCAATATGTAGTAGATATTTAATTTGCAAAAAAAAAAAGTGATAGGGTGGAGTTTATTTTTGATCCTCCTTTCATATATTTGTATTTAAATCAATACAAAAGGCTACTGTCTATGGCTATGCAGTGGTTCCAGTTCAGTACAAGACGAGTGCTCTGGAATTGGTATGAGTGCAAACACAGCACCTACCTATGACATGACTGATTCCAAGACTGCATAGCTGCTACACTTGTGTGGAGGACTGATCATATTTTAGGTCATATTTATGTAAAAATATTGAAAATTCAAAAAGGTTCACAAACTTTTAAGCACCACTGTATATCAAACAGTTTCTCAATCTTAATTGCCATCATTCATCTCCCAAAGCAATCAAACAAATATAAGTTGTTCCTTTAATGTCCTATGAATCTAATTGCCTGTTTTCCTCAAAATTTATGACCACTACTAATCCTGCTCCAAATCAGTTCTTTTATTAAACAGGGTTGACAGAGAGTCTTCATTTTTTAAATTAAACTGTAGCCCTATGTTAGATATATTTACAGGAGTATTATAGATACTCTGATATATTAATAGGAAGCTAGTGGTAGTTCTAGGTAGTTGTGGTCTTGTAAGGTGATTTAGCAAGAATGGTGAAACACCTGCTTTTCTGTAACGTGAGTTGCTGATAAAGCAAAATGGATGATCTTGTTTTCTTATTACCATGCCAGAAAACTGCTACATGGTCCGCATTGATTGGCTGCAGACATCCTTCTTAAAGTCTGCTTCTGACTTTGATCCATCTTCTGGTGCCTGGGCAGTTTATGTACAAAGGAAAGCAGCTAGGTCTTTCGTATCACCTCTGGACTCAGAGGAAGGAGAATGGAGCATCTCAAAATTCCAATTTCTTTTTGAATGTGAAACTTTGTACACATGCAGATTGCTATTTGATATTATGATAGAAGTGAAAGAAAGAAAATAGATTAGTAACTGTGCTTATCAATTGGGGTATGTGCGTTGGCTGTTTTGATTTACTACATGGAACAGAAGTGGGTCCCATCGCACACACCAAAGGACCAGTTCCCTCTGCACTGTTGGTGGAGATTCTCCAATTACAAGATATTCATGGCAACTTCTGAGAAATTGCTGTCTTTCTAAACCTCTTCAGTGATTATCCAGTTTTGTTCTGTTGAATTTCAGGACCCAGCGAAAGATGGAGAGGCAAAGATCAAAGCAGACTATGCCCAGCTGTTTGAAGACATGCAGAATGCATTCCGCAGCTTGGAGGACTAGAAGTTCCTACTTCAGTATTTCTCATTTCTTTTTTTCCTGTAGAAGATAAAGATATACATTGTATTGAAGATTACTTATATCTTGAAAAACATTCCTATTTAGTTTGATAGTTGTGTGTGTCTTTGTCAAAGTCCCAGTAAGGCTTAAAGTCTTCTCACCAGATTTGACCCTTCAGCTGTTTCTCTCTTTGGAAGAGAATTCATGGTTGTCAAAATATAGATTTCTTCAGGGAGGAAAAAGGCAGTTGAACCAGTTTTCTACTGCATGATGTCATGCATGATGCTTCAAAGGTAGTTTTACTTATTCTTTAATGCTGCTGTTGCCTCTATAATTATAGCTATAGGATTATAGATCAAAATATTTTGGTACAAAGCTCTTCCCCATTCTTCTTAATGTGCTGAAAAAACTTCAGGATTAAAACTGATGGGCAAAAATGATTCCCAGCAGCAATCTATACTCAACCATTGTTATTTGAGGAAATGTAATGGTATGCCTTTTGAATGTATATGCAGCTTGTTAAATTATTTTTTCTATGCTTTTTATGCTTGGAAATTATGGACCAGAAAAGATCAACCCTTATTTTATTTCTGGCAATGTTTGCTACTTAGAACAGTACATATACTTATTTGAGCAAATGTAACACTAAAAACTCTGTCTCCCACAGATCAAGTTCAAAATGAAAAACCATGGAATAGCCATACAAAAGTTTTTAAGTTTGCTGAGGAAGAGAATGTTAATACCCAAAGCTTTAATTTTACAAAGCTAATTCTTTTTCTTGCCTCTGCCTTGTAAAGACCATTGCAGGTAGTGATGCTCTCTTATAGCATGTTAACAGCAGGTCTTGATGCTCATATATAATTACAATTTAAATAATGAGAAAGATAATCTTAGTTTCCTTGATTAAACTTTTTTAATGCCATTGTGACATTGCTGCAAAACACCATACTGGCCAAAATTAGTGTGAATCCTTTCTGGAACATTTCCTTGCACATTTGTAAATGTATTATATGATTATAAATATGATACAATAAAAACTGGAAGCAAGGTTGCTAGACCTGCCCACTTCAGCTGTAGAGGTGATTGTCCTTCTGTTTCTAGTGTGGCACCTAATTGATATAGGTTTGGAGCCTACCAGAAACATGCTAGTTTCCCCCCCCCCCCTCATTTTAGGCAATGCCAGTTAAATTTAATAACTGCATTTTAAATTCTTTTGAGTTCTATATTCAGAAAGCTAATTTTCTTTGTGCTGTGTTTACAGAGCACGATATATGATCAGCACAAAGCTGTTTTGCTTCAGCTCTCTTGCTGAAATCCTTGACTATATTATGTTGTAGCATTCTGTGCCTAGGAAACTGATTAACTACTATAATTTTACATAAGATTATTATGTTGTTTTGTTCCATCCCCCTGCAATTTATTTTTCGATAAGAATAAAAATTTATCTTTGTGTCAGTGTTAGAAAAAGTGATGCTCATGATGTTACAAACTCTATGGTTCCAAAAGAGGAGGAACTGATGGGGAGAATGGCATTGTATCTATGACTTTATGTATATTTGTTCAAATCTTAAAGAAAACAGTTGTGTTGATAATATGCTTTTCTTGTCCTTCATCGTGGAGTAAAGGTTTCTAACCTTTTAATTGGTGCACTGTGTCTAGACAGACATTGCTGAAGTTAGTAATGTAATAAAAACAAATAAACTTAAAAACTCTGCCTACATTACCTAAGCACTTCAACACTATATTCTACTATTATCTTAAAACTGGAAATTATCATAGATATTGAGATTCAGGATCACATATATTTAAACAATCACACAGAAGCGTCTACTCTCAGCTTTAGGATTTTGTTGTTCTTTATGCCTTGGAATCAGAATCTGTAAGAATAATGGAAATGCTTTTCATTGAAAGATTAGGGCAGCATTTCCCAAACTTCTTATCCTCCTTCTCTGGAATGGAACTTTTCCTTGAAAGTTAATTCTATAGTGAGTAGATATATATGGATCTCTCTTCTCATGGCCTTAAGAGAATATTATACAAATTAGGCTGTATTGGTCCCTTTTAACTTCTGTGAATTGGGATGTAATAAACCTAGACAGATTCCCGACTGCTTTGGGGGATTTTATTAACAATATACTGTAAGGAATAGCTTGTTAGGAAAAGAGCACTGCAAAGGCAATTGGGATAAATGCCAAATTGGTGTAAGCAAACAGGGGAAATGGTGAACAGGAAACTGTATCCTTTGCTTGATCACCTGTTATACCTTTCGTGAATTCTAGTACCATGTGCAAAAAGCAGTCACTATTTTCTCTTATATAAGATGCCACTTCCCTCAGTACAGAAAGAGTAAAATCATGGCAGCAAAATAGACTTCAGTAAAATGTTGAAACAATAAACTCTTTTTAGCTATTAAGGCAACACTGATTTGAGTAGAAGAAAAACAAGAGCTAGATTTTTTTTATAAGAAACATTCACATTTTAATGTCTGCAACAATATCCTTTGCACTTAGGCTTATTAACTATAATATCTCCAAAACAAATACATACACAAAGCAAAATTACACAAATTCCTCCAGAGGAATGAGGCTTTCTCCTCTTCCCATTCTTCAGGTGGTCTCCTGGATGTTAAGACACACCAAGTTTGCTCGATTCCTCACCTGGCTTAAGAACTCTAATTCGTTACAGAAAAATCTCCTCAATCGTCCCGACCCTATGAAAAAAAGAGAACTTTTATAATCCATCTCTTTCTCACTAAAAATAGTACAGGTACCCTATCTCAGCCAGTTCCTAGGTATGTAAATAGTCTTTCCTGATTTGGGGGGGAAGGTGTGGAGGAGTCATGACAGGGACAGGAGTGGGCAAAGCACTCAAAGGAAAAGCAAATCAGTCTGTTTGAACAGAAGTAGCAGTTCCAACACTAAGGTGATTCAGAAGAGTGTCATAACTGACCAGGAATCCTGGTTTTTCATATTGTAATCTCCTCTCTATAATCAATTTCTCACTTTTCTATCAAATCTTTTATCTGAGTCTCTCCACGTTCCTGCCTCATATAATTAGCTTGCAACTTTCCCTTCCAAAAATGTTGTGAAGAGGGGAAGACCATAAATACTTTTTTTAAAAGGAGAGGGTCACATGGAAATCAATGTAAGCGGAGGAACAAACAAATGCAACCATTGTTGGCATGTGTTTATGCTTGCCCAGTCAAGGAGATGTGCAATGGGATCCTACTTATCATTGTCTTTATTAAAATCTGCTTTCTTAAAATCCAGGAAATATATTTGCCTACATTTATTGAACAGAAGCATACAATATTTTTGTAATATACCTATCTTCTTCATTTGCATAAACCAGTCTTCTCCAGCCTGCTGCCCTTCATCAGATTAGATTTCAATTCCATAAGCCTCAAACACAGTAATCAATATTCTCAATTTCAAACAGTTGATTTTCCAATTACTATGAGAACAATTTTCCTGGACCATTTTGTTAATACAGATAAACCTCCTAGCATCCTTGAATTTTTCCTCTAAATCTGTTTCAGGACAGTCAACAAATACTTTGATTGCTGCATGTGTGATCAATTCAGTTGCTAGCAGATGCAGATCAAACTAATATTGCTCTGCGTATGGAATATCTGGCATACAGAAAGCTTCCCAAGGTATTTCGTTCAGCATCTATTTTGAAGCTTCTGGGATTTGTAGGTAGCAAGATAAGGTCTACAGTGAGACATCATGGGATCTCTATCCTTAATATAAGTTCTGTATTAATTATAGTGAGGCAACACATCACAGGAAAGTTAAGTTCAATATCTGCCATCAGTTGTTTAAAAAAAGATCTAGTTTCTTTCCTGAAAATGTGCACATAGTGTACTGATAAAGCTGAGGGCACATAACTACCTACCTGCCTTAAAAGATTTCCTATCCACTCTGAAAGCCATCACTATGGACCGACAGACAATTGGACTTCTGCATAAGTTTCTCAAATACTGTGTGAGCAGATCTTCATACTCTTCTACTATCTGTCAAAATCAGATAATTAGCCGTGGTTTACACTCAAAATCATTAGGAAAAATTCCTAATTCAAGTAATTAGCAAATTACTTAATTCAAGTAACAACAAAATAAACCACTTACCCTAGCTCCTGTGCTAATTTCATTATGCTGAATGCAGATATTTCCTTTAATCCGAATATGATTTTGAATGACCCCCCATTCCTTGGGGCTCAAACCCAACATTTGTTGCACCTGCTGGTTCTTGCAAAATACCACCACCTCACTTGTTCCATCTTCTACTAGGATTCTGTGACAAAAAGAGGTTTGAAATGATCATATCACAAAATAATTCTGATCCAGAATGATGGGTATCTGTAGTTCTATTCTGCGTAGCATAAAACAATAACTTGAGTTACTAATTTTGATCTTAACTATATTTGATCAAAAAAGAATTACTTCACTGAACAGTTGCCAGATTAGAGAACTAAATTTTAACTGGGTGAAATGAGGCAAATCTGTCTATCATTTTACATTGCATTATTTGAACGTGCACGATTGCTCTTTCCTATATGCTGTTCAGATAGGGACAATACAAGTGAGAATGAAATGCCTGCATAAATCTATATACAGTGGTACCTCACGTTACGAATTTAATCCGTTCCGTGACTCTGATCGCAACTCGATTTGGTCGCACCGCAAGGCAAATTTCCCCATAAGGTTCAATGTAAATACGGTTAATCCGTTCTGCCCTCTTAATTTGGTCGCGCCGCGAGGCAAATTTCCCCATAAGGTTCAATGTAAATACGGCTCTGCATTTTCTTTGGAGCCATCCTGACAAGCACACCAAAAACCTTCCAAACGCCACAAAACACACCAGAAGCCTCACCGAACGTCTCCTTGCTACCGCGATCTCGCCCACAGGAAGCCGCGACCACGTGGCAGCAGGGCAAATGGCCGCGGATCCGGTTCGTAGCGCGGGGCGGAGGTCGCATGGCGAGGTAAATTTTTGGGGCCGGAGCTGATCGTATCACGAAAAATTCATAAGGGGGGGCATTCGTAACCTGAGGAACCACTGTAAAACATAATGGGAGCTTTTTATTTGGGAGCTCATTATTAGCAGTGGTAGAGGATGCTCTTTTTATGATTAGTTGAAGAGGGTTTTCTAGATAAATGTATACATTTATTTCCAAATACATACTTAGCTGTAGCGTTAATCATTCCTGTGTGTGATGAGCAAGAGGTGTTATATTCGTTGGGTCTTCCCTGGTGGGGGGAAAAAGGATGTTGACAAAAATCAGGCCAACTGTTAGTATAAAAATGTATATGGCACTTGCATTTCAGATTACAGGTCTGAAGGTATGAATGACCATACGTTACTTCGTACAACACAGTGAAACAATATAGTACAGCAATCATGACGTGAAGAAAAAAGCAAGCTCACAAATTCCCAGATTCAAATATGGCTGGCTAGATACCTCTCTGGAAATGTTGCTGCAGAGGTCACAGAACCAGCGCATGGACAAAGAGAGGACACACGTCAAATGGCAAGTGACTTGTGCCTGACCAAGAGGTTGAAGCAGTATTTTGGATAAATATCCTAAGGAAAACTTAGAGGTGGAATCCAAATGTCTGCAAATAAATAAGAACAAAATGAATGCATTAATCAGATCCCACATACAGTTGGAAGAGACATACAAAATTTTCAAGGTAGCTCCTGAGGTTGGTACTCACTGTGGAGAATTGTGAGGTGGAGGAATCAGAACACGCACATCACTAGAGGCAATGAAAATACAATATACATTTCCAAATCTGTAAGAAAGAAAGATGGATTCTGGATTCTGGATTCTAACACAGATAAAATGTGATGGATCGACGAGCCAATGGGAAAGACCATGGAGAAGCAAATAAAAATAGTGTGTAGTCACTAATTTAATCATTAATCCAGGCAAGCTCCACAGATATAATAAATACCCTTTCACATGCAGCGCTTAGAGAGTTGAAATGAATTGGGCTATTAACTTTAACCCATGACTTGCATGGTTTCAGAGTGAACTGAATGGGAATGGTATATACATTCTCTCCCATCTCAACAGGGATGGCAAAGTCTCTAGCCCAGTAATAGACATTCACATGTGTGTTCTGGGGTGGGAGGCAGTGGAGAAAAGGCTAGGCCATCAGTGGCAGTGGTGCATAGTGGGTAAGGGGAGTTAAGGGAGACGAAATCACTAAGAAGATCAGAGAAAGGAGCGGGTGGTACAGTTTGGTATCCTGTGCTTGAATTTAAGTGTGGTAGTTCAGGAGAAGAAATATGCTAGAAAGACTGGCAAGAGGAGCAAGTGAGAGAGTCAGGTATGCCATACTTGAATTCAAGAGTGACAGTGGCAGCTAAGGGGAGATAGGAGGAAGGAAGGTGCTGATAGGTTTAGACAGCCTAGGACACAGGCGATGAGGGGAAGGGAGAAAAGGATGAGATGCACTGGACTTGCTTGACTCACTCTCTAAGATCCCTCCAGATTTTCTCTTGGCCAAAACCCAGAACAACCAAAGAGCTCCTAATTTCAATTCAGTCAGACCAGAACCAGCCCAGAATAGTCTGGTTGGACTTCTAAGCCACAGTATGTTTTGTGTGTGAAAACACATTTTAGAAGAGAATATATGCAGCTCAGGGTTGAACTGTAGAGTCCTTGGGGTTCTCTGAGCTTGGTTGTTTTCTTGCAAACATTTCGTTACCTGGCTAGGTAACATCTTCAGTGCTAGCACTTCTAGTAACGAAACATTTGCAAGAAAACAACCAAGTTCAGAGAACCCCAAGGACTCCACAAAATACATTTTCCATTCTGTACACATCCCTAATGGTGGCCAATACACAGACATTAGTAAAGACTGCCACGTGATAGTCTGGCAATCAAAGATCAATACAATAAACCCTTTTCACTAATAGCAGTGAAGAAAATCCTATGGATTAATAATCAGGAAGTGGTGAGGCCTAAAACGGAACAGTGTTGCTCCTTTGAAGCAATCCTGTATATATAGTACATTCATAAATTTTCCCTTAATGTCAATTAAGGCTTGGAAAAGCATAATGTGGAAGCACTTCATAAGAGCCCCTCCCCTCTACTTAATATTAATCTAAAGAACTTCCAAGAATCCAATAATTCCATTATTGCAGGTATGCAACCTGAAAACCTGCAATACATAATGTTCTTGGTCTAGCTTGCAGCCCATCTTCCAATCCACTGCATTTGTATAAAAAACCCACAGAAGAAAACGTGTTAGAAATTACACAGAGCTACTTAGATTCTAATCAGGGTATTGCTAAGGATTATTTTTTAGGGGAATGATAGCCTTAATGAAACAGCATGTTATTTATTTAGAACTTTTCTATGTTGGCCCCATTCCAGCAATTTATCTCTGAGTGGTGTGCTGTTTGTTGTATGGTTGTCATTGTGTAATGTTCACCAGAATTTTAATGATAAAGTTGTTTGCATCCTCACTTAGATGGACTGTACCTGTCATATGAATGCTAAGCATAGCTGAGAGGGATGAAGACAACTTTAGAGGAATCTTTTGCAGATACAGTGGTACCTCAAGATACGAACGCCCCATCTTATGAAAATTTCAAGATATGACCAGCTCCGGCCGCAAAAATTTACCTCAACATGCGAACTCCGCCTCAAGCTACGAACCAGATCCGCGGCCATTTGCCCTGCTGCCACGTGGTCGCGGCTTCCAAGAGGAAGTGCTAATGAAATCTGAGCGTGGGGGGGGGGGAAGCTCCCGCTCCCGGCTGTGCGTACTGATATTGCTTTCACTGTGCTTTTTTCGCTATGGAGAAAGGAAAAAGGAAAAGGAAAAGCCATTTGCCCTGCTGCCACGTGGTCGCGGCTTCCTGTGGGCGAGATCGCGGTAGCAAGGAGGCGTTCGGTGAGGCTTGTGGTGTGTTTTGTGGCGTTTGGAAGGTTTTTGGTGTGCTTGTCAGCATGGCTCCAAAGAAAATGCAGAGCGGGCGTGGCAAGAATAAGGCTTTGAAGAAGAAAGTGACGATCGAACTGAAGAAGGACATTATAGAAAAGCACGATCGTGGGGTTCGTGTGACTGATCTGGCCGCGGAGTACAACATGGCGAAGTCGACCATCTCGACTATTTTGAAGAATAAAGATGCCATCCGAGAAGCTGATGTGGCAAAAGGAGTAACGACCTTAACGAGGAAGAGGACACAAGCGCTGGAAGAGGTGGAAAAGCTGTTGTTAGTGTGGCTGAATGAGAAACAGCTGGCAGGTGATAGCGTGAGTGAAGCTATCATCTGTGAAAAAGCCAGGAAGCTGCACAGTGATTTACTGTGGACAAACCCCTCTACCAGCGCAGCAAGTGAGGAATTTAAAGCCAGCAGAGGCTGGTTTGAGAAATTCCGCAGGAGAACTGGCATCCACAATGTGGCAAGACATGGAGAGGCTTCCAGTTCTGACAAGGCTGCTGCAGAAGCCTACAAGGAAGAATTTGAGGACTTCATGAAGGTGGAAGGATACGTCCCTCAGCAAGTGTTCAACTGCGATGAGACGGGGCTCTTCTGGAAGAAGATGCCAAACAGAACCTACATCACGCAGGAGGAAAAGGCACTGCCAGGGCACAAGCCCATGAAGGACAGACTGACCCTTTTGCTGTGTGCGAACGCAAGCGGCGACCTGAAGATTAAGCCGCTACTGGTGTACCATTCCCAGACCCCTCGTGTGTTCAGGGAACACAGTGTGAACAAGGCCAGACTGCCTGTCATGTGGAGGGCCAATGCGAGAGTGTGGGTCACAAGGGAGTTGTTTATGGAATGGCTGCACGAGGTGTTCGCACCCAGCGTTAAAAAATATCTTTCCGACAACCAGCTGCCTGAAAGGTGCCTTCTTCTGATGGACAATGCCCCGGCACACCCTCCAGCCTTGGTGGGTGCTATGGACGCTGAGTATGACTTTATAAAGGTCAGGTTCCTCCCCCCCAACACGACACCTCTCCTGCAGCCCATGGACCAGCAAGTGATCTGCAACTTTAAGAAGCTCTACACAAAGGCGCTCTTCACCAGGTGTTTCAATGTCACTGAGGAAACATCCTTGACTCTGGCAGAGTTTTGGAAGAAACATTTCCATGTCCTCCACTGCATCGGCCTCATTGACAAAGACTGGCAAGATGTCACCTGCCGGACCTTAAACTCAGCCTGGAGGAAACTGTGGCCAGAATGTGTAGCTGAACGTGACCGTGAAGGGTCTGATGCAGAGGTAGTGGAGGAGATTGTGTCCATGGGCAAGAGCATGGGTCTGGTTGTCGATGGTGCAGACGTAGAGGAGCCTGTTGAGGACCATGAGGAGGAACTGACCACGGAAGAACTTGCTGAGCTCCAGAGTGAGCAACATAAAGCGCTTGGTGAGGAGCATTCCACTGAGGAAGAGGAAGACAGGGAGGAGGTGAGCAGTGCCGAGATTAAATCCATTATGGAAAAATGGAATGAGTGCCAGGACTTCTTTGAGAAGCACCACCCCAACATAACTGTAACGAAGAGTGTTGAACATGATGAACAATAACGTGGTCTCTCATTTCCGGAGGGTTATGCAGCGCAGAAAAAAACAACTGACTTTAGACAGGTTTTTCCCCAGAACTGAGCCTGCAGCTAAGAGGCAAAGAAGAGAGGAAACCCCTGAAGGAGATCTCCCCGAAGTCCCTTTGGAGGGGGACTCTCCCTCCAAACAATAACTGCCTCCCCACCCCATTCTCCCTCTTCATACTGTGCTTTTTTTCATGTTTTTGTGGTTTAAAAATAAAATGCATATGTTTCAGAACTGTTTGTATTTACATTGAACCTTATGGGGAAATTTGCTCTTTCCTTTGGCCATAGCCCTTGGCCTGGTGATTGCTTTCACTGTGCTTTTGTCGCTATGGAGAAAGGAAAGAGCGCGGAGGAATCAGTGGGGGGGGAAGCTCCCGCTCCTGGCTGTGCGTGTGCGCGACATAAGCCTTTCCCCCCAGCGCGCTGATTGCTTTCACTGTGCTTTTGTCGCTATGGAGAAAGGAAAGAGCGCGGAGGAATCAGTGGGGGGGGGGAAGCTCCCGCTCCCGGCTGTGCGTGCGCGCGACATGAGCCTTCCCCCTCATTGCTTTCACTGTACTTTTGTCGCGTGCGCCAAGGGCTATGCACAGAGGAAAGAGCGCAGAATTAAGAGGAATCAGCACGGGGGTGGGGAAGCTCCCACTCCGCTGTGCACGCTACATAAGCCTTCCCCCCCCCCATTCCTTTCACTGTGCTTTTGTCACGCGCGCCAAGGGCTATGCACAGAGGAAAGAGGACGGAATTAAGAGGAATCAGCGCGGGGGTGGGGAAGCTCCCGCTCCGCTGTGCGCGCTACATAAGCCTTCCCCCCCCCATTGCTTTCACTGTGCTTTTGTCGCGCGCGCCAAGGGCTATGCACAGAGGAAAGAGCGTGGAATTAAGAGGAATCAGCGCGGGGGGTGGGGGGAAAGCTCCCGCTCCCAGCTGTGCGCACGGGAGCCTTTCTGAGATTTCATTAGCACTTCCTTTTTCTGCGGTAGGGCTGACTAAAGCGCGCCTGGGGAATTTCCTAGCCGTGCAACGCCGGCTGACACATTGAACCTTATGGGGACATGTGCTTCAGGATGCGACCAAATTCGGAGGGCGGATTAGCCGTATTTACATTGAACCTTATGGGGAAATTTGCTTCAGGATGCGACCAAATTCAGAGGGTGGAACGGATTAACCGTATTTACATTGAACCCTATGGGAAAACGTGCTTCAGGATGCGACCAATTCGACTTGCGATCAGAGTCACGGAACGGATTAAATTCGTATCTTGAAGTACCACTGTACAAGGATATACAAAGATCACTCTCTGGTTGCCCTGGAGTTCTCAGGTGCTGCTTCCCACTCCAGGGAGGCTGGACCCATTCAGTGTGTTTGAATCTAAAAATATAAATAAACAAACTCTGGCCCTGGGCATCACAAGATGAAATGGATGTTACTAACACATGCAGGCAGATATGAATAATGCCATGATATATGATGAATAATGCCATGATGCTTCAATACCTCTGGGATCAAGACATACCTGGAAATTTTGCACTGTAGATCCTGAAACAAAATCCTAGCTCCAGGCAACAAACCCCAAAGATATGGCACAAAAGCAGCTTGAATATAGACATCCAGAAGAACTGAAGAATCAAATGCAGATGCTACGCTCAGCTTCACAGTATAATTCCAGGGCAAGGGGCTACCTAAATACGTAGAAGACAGTTATCACTCTGCTCTCAGATCGACCCTAACAATATTTTAGCTCTAGTCTATAGAAAATGCATTTTTCCCTCTTGTAGAGTAATTCTCATCAGTATGTTCTCAGTAGACTGACTAGTTTACCCACACATAAAGGGCCTCATCTCAGTAATGCTTGTAAGGTAACATACTTACACTCTTCCCAACAGTTACCTTTCTTCTGAGCACAGGCATCTGTTTCTGACTTCTTTCCAGAATGAGAGTCACACAAAGTCCTTTCCATTATTTCTCCAGAAAAAGAGACAAGAGAGCCTTTGAAGCTGATGAGGGAACATTTATTTAACTTACTGTATATCCTACTTTTCATCCAAAAACAGAGATTAAGGTAACCTAATAAGTATAAATAACATTATAGTTTCAACCATGACTCTAGATTAAAAACACTAGCCCTAGATTAAAAATAAGATAAATAAAATAAAATCAGGAAGATATCAGCATTTGCCAAATTAAAATTGAATCCAACAATAAATAATTTAAATGGTGTTTCAAATTACTGTCTGTATCCTGGTTTTACACGCTGAAAAAGAACAGATACAGCTGGTATACCAATTGCTTAGGATTAAACTTGCTGCCCACTTCATTCCGTCACCAGAAGTGCTAGATTCTGGCTTCTTAAATGCCAACATTCTATCTGAAGAAAAATGACTTTTCTTGCCAAATGTTTGCCTGACAATCATGGGACAGAGAGAAAGCTTCTCCTAAAGATCTTAAAACTAAGTACAGTCTTTCATAGCCTGCCAATAAGTCTTAATTGCTTTAGTTATCATCATCACTTTGAATTGTGCCCATACATTTATTTAAAAACATTTTCATCGTGCCTGTTGTAAAATTATGTTCTGCAGCAATTTCTGGAAGGTCATTAGTTAGACAGGCCTCCTTTGGATGCCAGTTCCAAAATCTAGAAATACATAGTAAAAATGCCCTCTATTTTTTCCCAAGCAAACAGATCTCAGTTGTTACTGAACATACAGGAGAGCCTCCAAAGACAGCCTCAATAATTAAACATGTTCATAAAAGAAAGGTGGATTTTTAAATATCCTTAGCAAAACTATCTGGAACTTTAAAGATTCCAAACAGAAACACATTTTCCTCCAAGGAACATGTACCTAAGCCCTCTCTAAAGAAAAAGCAGGCAGAAAAAATTTAAATACAGATGAAATTCCTGTGGAATTCCCAGTTCCCTACCATGGCAACTTAAAGAGTTGCCAACTCAAATGGAAACCGATCCTGGAGATGTCACTTTCTTATCCAATATATGTGTGTATGTTATATGTATATATTCATATGTATACGTGTGCTTATATACTTGCTATCTAAAGAAAGACAGGACCAGAGAAATAGTAATGAATTAAAAACTACTTGTTAAAATTAATTGGCTGTAAACTAAGAAAGCCCATTTATGAAATGGATCCTCCTTTGTACATATTTTCTCTCTCTCATATACACAGACCATGCTGTCACATAAAAACATGCAAACCCCCGCCCCCCACATACACACACACGTCTTCTCTCCTTCCAGCAGAAACAGCAAAAAAGGAGGGAAAAACAGCTGGGGGCAGGTTAACACTTAATTGGGGTCTGTTTTGTTTTTTTTTAGTTGAGTGCTTCAGTTTTGGTTTTTGCAAAGAATAACAATGGCTGCATTTGCTGGGAGAATACACAACAATCTCCATTATGTTATAGCTCCATATATTAAAGATAGCCAAACCCTAAATTATGATTTCGTGGCTCAAAAAGCAAGAAAAATAAGTTTGTTTTAACTGGACAAAATGTGTTCTTCACCTTGCTGAGAATCATCCTGGCTTTGACAAACACATACCCTTGGTTTATGTGCTAATGCAAAGAGAACAGTGATGTCGGATTGAACAGTGGGATTTGCTAAATTACACCAGATTATTGTTACATATAAATGCTCCTATTGTCAATTGTAATTAATTTTTCAATGGTTCAATTTGTACTTTTATTAATTACTTTGGGGACATGACAGGTGTAATTTCCACTGCATGAAAGAGGTCAATATGTATCATTGCTATTCTTGCTCCTCATTCATATAGCACATGCACTGAAAACTAGATTTAGTGTGAACAAGCAGCCTGGATGTGCCTTGTGCCCCTCTCCAACATTCTCTCATCTTGTGCTTCAGAACGAATTTATATCATATTGTTAGCCAAGATAACAGTGCAGACCAAAAGATGACGACTTTTTAAAAAGAAAGATTGAAGTAGAGTGATGAGAACACATGCCCATTTCATTTCCTCAGGAACCACAATTTTCACACTAAATCTCTCAGTAAACAAGAAGAGAAGAAAATGTATTTACCTCAGACTGAGTATTTCTGCAATGGAGAACATTTTTTGTTCCCTTTCTAACATGTCTGACTTGGGCTGAAAAAGAAAAAATAAATATATTCATCCACTGCTCTGTCCTCACTTCATGAACCCAATTTTACATGGCATTAAAATTGTTCACCTCTACTAATTGCTCATGTCTAGAATTCTCTGGATTAGGCACTGTTAGTTCATTTTCTTCCCAAATCAAAACCAAAATGGCAAGAATCGGCAGAAACTCAGAAGTACAGATTAACCTACCTGAGAAATCTGCCTCACATGATGCACACAGGCCTCATCTGGGAAGGGCAGAAAGAAGGAACAGCTCAAATTTAATTTGTTTCCTGGAGCCGGTGAGGAACACATTTTGTCAAAAATTTCCAAATCCTGAAAAACCACAGACAACCGAGATTTACCACAGAATCAAACAGTATTCTGCAAGACTTATGCAAAACAGTTTTAAAAAGAAGCAGGTACCATATAAGAGAATGATTATCCTGGAAAAGAATGAGGAATAAATATTATTTAAAGATTATTTTAAGAGGAGGAATAAGATGCAAGAAAGAAATTAAGAAGAAACTGAGAAACAGCACAAAAGGTGCAAAGCAGTTACATGAAGAGGAAAAGGAAAAAGAAAAGAAAGCCTTGGATTGCAATGCAGTTTAACAGATGCCATTAATAGTGGAAAGTGGGTGCTTCTATTTTTCCCTAGCTGTATTTCACTTTGTAGGTTAATACAATAGTACATAAAATAGAAAGCATATGAGTTCCCAAAAGGTAGCAACTATATGGAAGAAAATTGAAGAAGAAAACTTGATATTGATGAAAGGTAAAAGAAAAATTAGCAATTGTAAGAGAATCAAGTGAAGATTTCCCTTTTATATATTTAACACGCAGAACCGGTAACAATATAAATATTTAACTCATGCCATGGACAACTTATGTTATGTTGGTTTTTCTACTTAATTTTGCCTTGACAGAAGCCCATCCTCAGAAAAAGAAAGGAGCAAGCACATCCGAACTGCTTGTACAATCGTCTCTGATAGTTACACGAATGAAGGAAAACCAGAGAGAGAAGCAATTTCCTCTCATTCTGAAGCCTCCTGGGACTCCATCAAAAGCTCTTTCAGGTGGGGGGCATGGAAATGAGCTGAGATATTACAAGAGGAAGGGGGAATTTTTAAAAATGGCCCCCCCTCATTTCCAGACATCTCCCCTACAACAAGGAATTTTGTAGTAGTATTATGTGCTTTTTAAAAGACAAGCAATTGGACTAGAAGGCCCAATCACTGATTTTTATTCTCCAAGTATATCAGCAAAGTCCAGCAATAAATTTTAGTTTCCTTCAGTCTTACCGTGCACTGAGGTAGAATGAGCTGGTACAGATGGTCAGTATGTAGAAATGGGAACCAGCGCAGAGAGTTCCTCAGGAACAGTAACAATACCTGAAATGGGAATAACTTGAAAAGCTCGTAACATAAGAATCCCAATTCTTACAATAGGAGTGCAGTGGTGAGATATAAGCAGCAGTGCAAGGTTATGTTCTAGATTAGAGTTCCTAGCTTGCATAGAACAGCATGCGCATGCTTGGGGTAAAACTGAGCTTGTGGTATAACATAAAAATTGCCAAAACTGACTGGCACTGTCCTTACTATTTGCAGGGAGTGCTGTATGTTGTATGGGTACAACAAAGGCTGGTAACCTAGTATCTAACCTAAAAACCTTTTGTGAAAGTCTCAATTGACCAAAACCATGACGAGCAGCAGAGGACATTATCCATGGGTCCACTTAAGGCAACCCAAATATATGACTTAAAAGTTAAGAAGAGTAAATGACGAAGAGCATGAATTGTTTTGATTTGGGTTTTTCTTCTGTTCGCTCACTTTGCATTTGGTAAATTGCTAAACATAAGCAATTACAATATATATTTTTGAAAGCATTCTTACCTTACAGCATTTTTTCACACCTGCCTAAAACTTTTGCACAGTATTGTATATTTCTGGAACTAAGAACAACGGCAAGGATTAATAGATCTGACTGAAGACAGTCTGATCTTGAGGTGATTAATAGATTTTAAGGTATAGATTTAATTCTGCATGAAAAGTTAAAGTATATGTGAAACAGTATGAATTGGTGTCATCTAGTTTGTTCTGGGTCTCATGCACTGATGATAACTTCCCATTGCACAATGATGACTGTGGAAGAACAAGAGGAATGCAACATTCTGAGTGAATGCAATCATGTGCCATTTCCCCACTTCTCTCCACCCTTCTTACCTTCTGCTGGGCTTCACTGGACTCTTCAAAAGTAGTAATGCTGAGCTCCTCCTGTTCTTTACTTTCTCCAAGACTGTTGCATAGCTTAGGTTTGCCCATCCATAAAACTGTGGCCTGAAAGCAGAGTTGCATTGCCTGCTTATCTTCAGGCTTGCCTTCCAAATTCTGGAGATAGTTGCGCCATGCAAGTCCTTCCTTCTGAATCAGCAAAAATAGACGAGACACACAGGTGATCTTCCCAGTCCTGTTCTTGAAATGTTCTGGCTCCCTGGTATCTGGTTCTTCTATTCTCACATTTGAAACTTTTCTTAGTGAGGGTCTCAGATCAGCTGTTGAGCTGCCATTGTCTTTCACATCAGAGGAGGTCTGTTCACAGATAATGGGACTCTTTTTGACTCTCTTTTCAGGAATATGAAGAATTTTCACATCCTCAAAATAAAACTGTGCATAAAGCCTAAGAGAAGAAAAGAAATAGAAAAGTAGCATGAGTACAGTTCTAGAGACATTATAGGGAGAAAGAAATACAGCTGAGATTCAGACTGCAGGATCAGGACACTGGAATCATTATGCCTTTTCTGTAATGGACAAAGGGTATCCTATACTGGGTTGCTCCTCCTATTCCCATTCTCAAGATATACCTAGTACAAACTCTTGCAGTGTGCCAGCCCTTCAAGGTAGACCAGACTAGGAAACCAGAGTTATGAATACTAATACTACTTTTATTATAAGGTTACAGTAACAGAGTCTTGGAAGTCTAAAAGTGCCCCCCCCTCCTTTTATCTTCATAAGAACTAGGGAGGGTCATGTCTGAGATGCTTTCTCAAATTAAATTTCTGCCCTGGACTCAGATTTCGTTATCTGTCCATTGTCTTGGTTGCAGCTCTTCCTCCTGTTCCACAAGATTATTCCTACTGCCCAGTACACAGTGCTAGATATTGGAAGGAAGACACAGAATAAGGCCCTGAAGGTGTCCATAACTCTTCTACCATGTGGGGAAATGTTTGAAACTGTTTTGCCTGAATTTCACTGGTGATGCAAGTCTCACTGATTTCCCAAATTAAAGCTTTTTGGTGAGCTGAGCCAAGCCAATTCACAGTCATATTGTGAGTCCCTGAAACACGTTTCACTGACAAGAAGATGAGTTTTCCCTTAGGGATAACTTAACTTCTCTCACTGTCAAGATAGGCTAGTTCCAGAAAGAGACTCCACAGGGATTCCAGGAATTCTATTTTATTGCTTAAGGTATACAGGTAGTCCTCATTTAATGTCCACTCATTCAGCAACCGAAGTTACGCTGGCACTGAACAAGGGGTACTTACAATGGGTCCTCATAGTTGTGGCTGTCACAGTGTTCTCACAGTCACGCGACTGCAATTTGGGCACTGGGTGACCAGCTTGCAATTACGATGTCGCAGTACTGTACTGTGGTCATAATTGCCATTTATGCCCTTCACAAGCAAAGTCAATGGAGGATCTGGCAGGAGGTCGCAAATGGCAATCATGTGACCATGGGACGCCTAATGATGGGAACTGAAACTGCTGTCATGTCGGCGCAGTCATGTGATGTTGTGCCTTACAACTGCGTTGCTTAGCAATGAAGTTCCCATTCCCAATTACCGTCAGTAAGGAGGACTACCTGTAATAACAGAATCTTGAAAACCTATTCAAGTTTCTTTGTCCCAACTTATACTAAACAAAATCAAGGTGAATTGTTCTGAGTTACTTTCTCACACTTCCCCATAATCTCTTGTCCATGTCCCTCCATAATGACTTGCCCATACCTTCTCCAAGGTCAGTTCCAAATTCTTTTTATACTCATTAATGATTTATACTGTACAGGTAGTCCTTGATCTACAACCATTGTCAGCGACCATTCCAAGATACAACAGCGCTGAACAAATAGTTATTATGACCAGTCCTCAGAGCTCCGGCTGACCCAGCACCCCCTCAGTCATGTGATTGCAATCTGGGTGCTTGGCAACATGTTAACACTTGCAACAGGTTGCCAAGCCCCCACAATTATGATCACCATTTGCAAGCTTCCCTGCCAGCTTCTCCAGAAAGTCAATGGGGAAGTCAGCAGGGAAGGTCGTAAGCCACTAGGGTGTCTCCCCCACCTGCACACCTTCCCCCAGTCTCTGTGCACTTACACCACAGTGGCCACTTGTGAACCCCTGTACACGCTCCCAAGCCTTCACTGCACTTCCCTTGCACGCCCTCCCTAACCCACACAGCGTCTCTTGCACACCCTCCCTGACCAGCGTCTCTTGCACCCTCCCCAACTCGCACCTCTCATGCACCCCCTTGCACCCTCCCCAATCTGTGTGGCACCTCTCATGTACCTCCCTGACCCACACTGCACCTCTCACACACACCCTTACACCCTCCCTGACCCATGTGGCACCTCTCGCACACCCTCCCTGACCTGTGTGGCACCTCTTGTGCACCCCCTTATGCACCTTCCCTGACCCTCCCCAACTCACACCTCTCACGAACTCTCCCCAACCCATGCAGCGCCTCTCGTGCACCTCCCTGCATCCTCCCCGGCCTACGTGGTGCCTCTCACACCCCGTCTCTGACCTGTGCAATGCCTCTTGCACACCCCCTCTCCTGCCCTCCTCCCTCCCATCCTTGTACCTCCTCCCTACACTGCACCTCTCACACACCCTCCACCGCACCCCCTTCCTTCCTCCCCCACCTGGCAGCAACCTCATTTCCAGAAAACAAACACTGTAACTACTTTCTGATCAGCACCTTCTGACCTGTGCTATCCCCAAAACTGATTTTCCTGTTTGTGGAAAATTTTGCCTGAATGATGCTGGGTATTTATATTGCTTTCCCTTCTGAGTCATGATGATACCTACCATTTCAAGTGCAAGCAGTTTTTTTCTAATACATTTGTTCTAGTTTCTTTGGATTAGAGTTATTTTTTCCAGCATTCCTGCTACTTCTTTATGCTTCTTATTGTAACAGTTTATTATTTTGTCTGATGTTCTGAGGCTGATGGTTGTTAACATTGTTTTGTTGTATTGTGAAATGCAGTGAACTGGCATACAAGGGACATACAAGTTTCAAGTTTTCTGCTCAACCTTGTTACCTTCCTCTGAATCTGTTCCAACTGCTCTGAACCCGTCCTAAAATATCATGGCCTGAACCAGAAAAATACAGGTAGTCCTCTCTTAACAGAGTTGGTATTGGCAACCCATCACTAAGCAATCTGGTCGTTAAACTAGACATCATGTGACTGCAATGGACTTACAGCCTCACTTCTGTCATGGTCATTAAGCCAATCACCTGTGGTTAAGTGAGACAGCACATGACTTGCAATTTTACTGCTGGCTTCTCCATTGACTCTGCTTGTCCAAAGCCAGCTGCAAAGCATGCAAATCGCGATCACATGACTGCGGGAGGCTGCAACCACTGTTAAGTGAGAGCTGGTTGCCAAGTGCCTGAATCGTGATCATGTGACCACGGGGTGCTGTGACAGCCAGAACTTCAAGAACCAATTGTAAGCACCACTCATTCAGCTCCGTCGTAACTCTGAACAGTTGCTGAATGACTGGTTGTAATCCGAGGACTACCTGTATTTGTGTCCTCTATCCCAGCCACTGATGTCCCATCTGTAAGTATGATAACCTTTCACTCCACCTCTTCATCCAGGTCTTTAATTCCTCTCTTCAATTCAATGAGGAAATACAGATGAACAGTCTTTGGGTACTACATTTGAATCAGCTCTATATCCACTTAATTGTCACAGCATTCAATTTATATTTATAAGTTAGTTATAACTTATAACTCTGGAGGAAGAAGTCAATCATCCACAATAATTTTATGTCTTCCCCAGTAGCAGCTGACACATGTATTTAATTTGGCTAGTTCCTGGTCCCAGTTACCATTGGTAAGTGAAGACTACCTGTTTTTTAATTCTAAAGTACAGAAGCAAATACCTTGGAAAGCTAAAAGTGCAAATGAGCAAGTAATACATGCCAAACTCCAAACATACAGAGAACAACTGGAATGGAGCTTTTGATTTTAATCAAGAGAAAACCAGAATAAAGGAAAATACTCAAAACATTCAGCAAACTAAACTAAGTCATAATATCAATACAACCATTTTTCACACTAGGCAGCTTCTTTCTTCACAATTCTAGAACAACATTTTACATGCAGCTTTTTTCCATCTGTATGCTTTGACTTGCTCTGTGACTCTGATGTTCTTAAACTTTTTAAGTTTAAAAAACCAGATACCTGCCTTATTTTCTTTTCCTTTATATGTTTGGTTGTAATTGGCTGTTGTGAAGAAGAGAAGTCATTTTGAGGAAATTGCTCTGTTATAAGCTGAAAAAGATCCACCTGGAGGAGGCACCCTGCAGTTGAAAAAAATGAAATTATCAGTAATTAAGCAAAGTTGACTAAAACATAGAGAGGATGCAGAAGGAACCATTTTTCCTCAAGACCCACCTTAGCAGAGACACCTCTGACCAATTCTAGCTTCAGGTGTAATGAGATACTAATCCTCAATTCCTTATTCCCTCTCATTCCTGTCCTCCTGGCAGTCAGTGAATAATTTATCTATGAATTTTCTTGCTACTTCTTTATCACACACTAGTGTAAACATTGTGAGCTCCCCATCTCTGTTCACTGAAGACAAAGACAATGATTTGTTTTCTAAATCAGAATAGGCAAGAAGAAAAAATGGTGGGTTGGAGAACAGGGCAAAATAATCCTCATCCATATTAGAGAGGATGGCAAAGACACTTCACTGAACTCCAGATCCAAACAGTCAAGGTTTGTGGTTTTTTTAAAAAAAAATTATTCAGCCTTTATTTATTTTTATAAATAACTCAAGACAGTGAACAAACCTAGTACTCCCTCCTCCTCCTATTTTCCCACAACCCTGTGAGGTGGGTTGGGCTGAGAGAGAGTGACTGGTCCAAAGTCACCCAGCTGGCTTTCATGCTTGAGGCAGGACTAGAACTCAGTCTCCTGGTTTCTAGCCTGGTGCCTTCACCACAAGACCAAACTGGCTCTCTATCTATTTATTTATATTATAAACAAATCTCGTTATTTATCAAATTTATATCCCAACTATATTTATTTATTTATATTTATTTATGCTTATTTAAAGATACTGAAACCATTGAGACTTTCCTGACCATTCTAGGGAGAGAGCCTCAAAAGAGGGTTTGTTTGTTTTTTTAGTGAAGGTTAAATCTTGCAGTCTGTTCCAATTTTTTAATGTTTGCCTTTGTGAAAATAAATATTTAATATTGAACCAACAAGAGATAAACCTGGGCTTCTTCTTTTACACTTTCCCCATACTTTTAATAGGCTATTTATAATTGCATGGGTTTTTTATGCACTAAACAATTCTACTTATATCAGACCACAAATATTTATGTAGACCTTCTGAGAGTCCTGCTCCTTTCATAGTAGTCCAACCATATGGCGATATAATACAATTTGTGATCCAGATCAAACAACTAGCTTGAGAGTATATCTTAAAATTTAGCACAACCAGTATACCTTGTTCTTCTGCCAGTAGGCTTTCAGGTGCTGGTTCTTACCTCTAAAGCCCTTCACGGCACAGGGCCTGGTTATCTGAGGAACTGCCTACCTCCTACTGTTTCTGCCCTTCAGGTACATTCAGGCATAGTGGGTGTGCTACAGGTCCTTTCCATTAAATGCTGCCATGTTGTGGGACCAAGGAAGCGTGCTTCCTTTGTCACGGCCTCCCCCCTTTGCAACAGCACCCCTACAGAGATACCCAGTCTCCTGGGGTTCCAGAAAGCCCTTAAGACCTGACTCTGTTCCCAGGGTGTGATCTATTGGTGGGGCCTGTCATACTGTATTTTTATTTTGTACTGTCTAAAATGTGTATTATTCTAGTTGTTTTAGTCAGGGCTGCCTGTTTATATGTGTTTTAATTGTTTTACTATTTTTTTGTGGATTTTGTAAGCCACCTAGAGTCTTTTGGAATGGGTGGCCATATCAAATCAAATAACTTAAACTAAATGTTGCATCTTTCAGAATCCCAAGTTCGATCCTTGGTCTTTCACTTGAGCACATGAAGTTAATTATTTGTCTTTGCCACTCATTCAATATCTTTTCTTCAATATTATTTGGAATAATTTGGAATAAAAAATGTAATCCTTTGTAAGATCTTTGTTTTACTATCAATATTCTTTCTAACCAAGATGAGTTTAGCTTTCTCCATCTTAGAATATCAGCCATTATATTTTTCCAGATTGGTAAATATTTTTGAATAAATATTTGATTCTAATTAAGTAAACTTCCAAGTATTTGACTGGTTTAACACTGGCAAGTAAACAACCTGTTGTTTACTTCAGATGTTTTTCCTCTTCAGATAGGTTCCATTTATCATCTGATTCTCATCCTGATATTGAGCTGTACTTTGTATACATTTCACTGTTGATTCTAAGGAATCCTTCAAAATCAATATTTATCTTTAATTTATGTTTCTGATTTATTATTTCTTGAAATTCTATTCTCTTGCCACTGTCAGTGGTTCTAATGCCAACAAAAAGAGAGGAGAAAAGGGCCAGTGTTGTGGTGTCCCTATTGTTATAAGTTTGGGTTTTTTTGTAGCTAGCGAGCATAGGTATTAAGAGCATCTTTTATTTTGATTAGAGAAGCAAGCCAACCTCGTCAGATGAAAATATCCATTATGTACTACTGAAGAACATCTTTCCTTGAAATGTTTGGTTTACAGGAGTATCAGCATTACTTCATATCAACAATGTGATACAAAATTTTAGCATTCGTAATAAAGCAAATGCTAAATTCAGTTAGCTGTTAGGGCAATTTGTGCTCCGCATTTTGTTTCTGGATTCAGTCAGAGGTGAAAAGTGCACAGCACATCTCCAGTACAGTACGGCAATGCCTGGAAACTTCTCTTCTGAACATGCCATTGGTGCAATTGCCCAAATAACTTCCTCTGCCTCCCCTCCTATATCCATCTATGTTACAAGCAGCTACTTTCAGTACAATACAGCATGCTATATAAGTAGCACACTGCTTGCAGAACTATTTTCACTCTGCTGTTTGGGGCATCAAAATCCAAATGCTAGTGTACGTTTTGTGTATATGCACCATGAGAGGCTTCTGTCAACTGAAATTCATCTTAAAAAAAAATCTTTAAAAAAAATCTCAGGTTTGGGCAGGTCCCTAGATCACAAGAAAGGTCCTTCTATCCTTTTCTCCAAAATCATCTCACAACAGAAAGAGAATACTTTTATTTTATTTAAGGCAGAGTTGGTTAAAGTTGTTTCCTTTAAAAAACTGCACTTCTGCAAATTTGTGTTTCCTCAAGTCTGCTGATACTTCCCTTTTTTCTCACTTCATAAACAATATCACTCAAATAATTGAACAGGATTACAAAAAATATGATTATAAGTGCAGTCTAAAATTGCATGGGCTTCCAGACAGCAGACTTGACCAAGGGTGGCTTCATTCTCTATGAGCAAAAGTAGTTTTTCCTTCAAAACTCTTTCTTTTGTAACCAGTGATGGATACTACCTTGATACTGCACAAGAACTGGCAGTTTCTACTTTAATCTTCTGTAGAATCTCAAGATACAGTTGCTACTAAGTGGCCATTATTCTATGTTTCCCCCAAATCACAGATAAAACTCAGTGAAATAAATACGGAACATACCTATAAGCGATGTGTCAGTGAATGGTCTACCATCCTTATGGAATATTATACAAGGAAGCCCATTACTTCTGTCTTGTAATTGGAGGGAACCACTACTGGAATACTCCAGCACTCCAAGCAACACCTACCCTCCCGGTCCAAAAGTAAAAGGTGATTATTACCCATTGACAGGAAAAGAATACGATTATTCATTCATTAATTGTGCCCTATGCTTATAAGAACAAGTACTCTTTCGCATACTTTTCTAGGAGTATCTAATAATAAAATAAATCTTTGTACAGTATAGTAGAGAGACATAGTCTGGTGTAGTGGTTAAGGCACCAGGCTAGAAACTGGGAGACCATGAGTTTTAGTCCCGCCTTAGGAATGAAGCCAGCTGGGTGACCTTGAGCCAGTCATTCCCCCTCAGTCCTAGGAGGCAAACCACGTCTGAAATCTTGCCAAGGACACTGCTGGGACTTGTCCAGGCAGTTGCCAGGAGTCAACACTGACTCGAAGACACACGCGTGCACAGTACAGTGGGAGTGAACAAACTACTTTATGTTTATTCTCTGTGTATACTGTACGTCAAAAGACGATTCTTTCTTGCAATCTTTGAGAAGGTAAATGTACTACTTACCAGTGGAGGCTGAAAACATTCAGCGGACATAATACAGTAGTTCTGGGCCGAACTGCGATTTAGTTCCTGGATATTTGGGTTGCAGATCTTTAAGTTAGAATGCAGCTGCTGCAATGGATCATGGCTTTCCCAGCAGCTCTTCTCAACTGTACTATACAGTTGGGCGAAATGTGGAATCTGACATGGTGGCTCCAGAATCTGGTACTAGAAAAAGGAGTTAGGAGTTAAGTTATCCCCACAAAGAAGCAAGCGCACAGGATTATGGAAAGGGGAATTACCTGATCTAGGAGGCAATGGTGCTTTTCTGCCAGGATCTCTACATGGAGGTTTCTTTCCTGTTTCCTGGGTAGCAGCAGGGAATTCAGAACAGGAACAATGAACTTCTCTATTGGCCCTTGTGACTGATGGTTAAAGGAAAGCAGCAACTTCTGGTGCTGAGTGAAATAACAGAACCTAGAAAGATTTATGATAACGTTACAATCTTCAGAGATACAACAGGGAAAAAAGAATTTCAGGTGAAGAAAATTTAGGAGCAAAAAAAATCTGAAAAGCACAAAGCAAGACAAAGAAAGGAGAAGAAAATGGCTATTATGAACAAATTCAAAGTAACTTCCAACATAATTTCTTGAGTCCATTTATTCCTTGTACCAGTAAACCTGGTGCTCTCCAGATGTTCTGTATTTCAACTCCAACAAACTCAGCCATTACTGGTGACCATGAGGCTAGAAATAATGAGAGTTAAAGTCAAACACATCAGGAGACTGAAAAGTACTCAAAATTTATCTCAGTATTTGCACTGAGTATGATAGCTGGTTTCCTATAATTTAGACATTGCTATACACCAACACATGGGGATGATGCTTTCCTGGGCCTACACATACATGTAGGGAAGTTCTGGGCCTTGGACTATTGTCTGAATTGGATCACAGAATTGGAAGGGGCCACGCAGGCTCTCAAATCCAACCATCTGCTCAGCGGAGGAATCCAGAGTAAAACATCCACAAATAAGGGTTTTCTGCTTGGACACATCTAGTAAAAGGTAGCCCCTTTGGGAAACTGGTTTTACTGCCAAACTGCTCTTACCATTAGGAGGGTTTTCCTAACATTCAATCAGAGTCTACTGCCACATAATTGAAATCCACTTTTTATGTTCTACATTCTAGGATAATAGATCTTTGCTTTTTTCTGTATTTATTTTTTTGTTTGTTCAATTTATATAGTATAAAAACTCTTAAAGAATTTGAAGAGTAATACTGTTAATTTCAAGTTAAGGATAGTTGATCCTCTTGTGTCTTCCCCCACCCTCTGAAGGAGCAGATTGTCAGAAGATCTCAGAAATTTCCAGAAGTCAAGGGGACCACTTGGCACAAATTCAATTATGTTCTTCACAGCATTACACTGCCAACCACCATGACTCTTTTTGCTTTTCAGGGAGCAGCTGAATCCCCTCCGCTCTCCTGCCCAGCAGTAAATCTTTTTTCCCCCCTGTAGGTTCAGAGCAAAGTCCTCTAAGCTGTTTCTCAGTTCCATCAGTGCAGCCTATTTTCTGTATGTTTTGTTTCCATGAATTTCATCCACTGAGTTTGCTCCTCTGTTTGGGTCTCTATGCTGTGGAAAGCTGCTTCCTCCATCAGTGCCCACTGTAGCATTTCCTTTGTCTGGATTAAGAAATTTTTCTCCTCTTTTATGAACTGAAGTGTAACCATTGGGAATTCCAATATTCCTACTTCTTTCAAGCTTGCCTTTGCTGGAAATATATGCTGGGTTATTGTCAGACAGTAATAGAAATGTACCATAAACTCTACACATCACAACTCTGTCCATCCTCTGTTCTGTTCTTTCTTATACTCACTCCACCAGTAGAAAACATTTTATTTTTTCTGGTTCCCTCTCAGGATTTCAGACTCTCTATCCGCTCAAAAAATCTGCTGCTACCGTCCTATTCACTCACTCAGAGAGCTGTCTGTCTGGAAACTGTTGCCTTGTATCTTGGACCTGTACTCGCAGTGTTGGGAGTTCCATAGCATGTGACTACATGTCCAGAGTACGTGGAGGCTTGCATCCTGGCTGCAATTCCAGGGGATTTGGTTTGCATATGATTGTGTGTAACCTGTAATTGCAGAGGTGCATATATGGGCCTGCCTGAATACGTACATCAGATTGCACATATTCACATTTTTTCCCTTAAACTATAGGAAAAATAATCTTAAATTGTAGAAAAATAGCACCAACACTTAAATGTTTGCCTGAAAAAAAGTATACAATTTCATACCGTCATATGCCATCAGTTTTAACAATACTCACCTTTGTTCAAATATTTCCAGCAAGTTGACCAGATAAAGATAGAGTGATAGGCTTAGATTACAACGCAAGAGTAGTTGCTGATAATGACTTCCAAAGCAATTTACAGGTTGATGTAATACACTGTATGCTGAAAAACTCTTCAGCACAATGGTAGTACGTAGACAAGCTCCAAGAACAGCAGGGGAAGTAGCTAAAGGCTCCTCCATAAGATGGACATCTTGAAGCTGACACATAAGCACAAAGGAAATTTGAAGATTTTAAAAACTTTCCAACAATTTTCACACAGTAGTTGATCGATTTTGACTTTATAGTTAGTCAGGAAACTAACTGGGCAACATAATACACAATCCATGTCAGAATAAATCCTTCCCCAATAAGGATTTTTTTCTTTTAAATCAGACACCTCTTCTTTCATAACTGTACTACATCTGGAAATCAGAATGACAATGCCAGCCTCTTACCTTTTTTTCAAACAGCCTACTTTCTTTAAAACTGCATTTCTAATGGAAACTGCAAACTACTCCAAGCCAACTCACCCTTATGCATGCTCCTGGTCGGAATCCATGGCCAGGATTCAACATCTGCCGATAAGCAAGACAAAGAGTGTATTTGTTATCTAGTTCATAGAGGCCAGCTTGGGCATTTAACACTTGGGTGATAGTGCCCTGGAAAGTGAATAATGAAAGGTTACGTTATAAATAGTTTCTGCTGCTTACAGGGGTCATATCTGAAGAAATTTTCAAGTGTAGATTCAGAACAACATTTTCTTTGCAAAGATGACACAATTTACTTACTGTATATGAGATGAGTTTGGATTTTCTAAGATGTCCCAGTATCATTTCTTCCTCCTGCACTTTCAATAAGCTCTTATGCTGCATATGAGGCATAATAGAAACAGATACCATTGATCTTCCTTGTAATGTTACATCCAAAAATTGTTCCTCTGTTTGCTCTATGCAGTAAGGTAGAAGACATGAGGAAGAGCTGGTTTTGAAAACGCTCTGTCCAGCACTTTTGAGGCAAGATATCTTCAAGTTAGTTAGGACATATTTGTGCTCCAGTTGTAGTGCATGATGCCAAACCAAATGGGGAGTCTTCTATAAAAGAGAAATCAGGGAGAATATAAAAATTCAGCACATATGAAAGAACAGCTGTAGAGCTTTGGAATTCTTCTTGATTTCAGTGTACATGTGACTTCAGTGTCAATGAAGGCCTATTCCAAGTTTTCACTGAAGATTGCTTTATTGGGTTTTTTTTCTGTATATTGTTTGGGCTCCTTTAAGAGAAAGAGCAATGTAAAAATAAAATAGATCTACAAGCAGTACTGTTAGGTACCTTATGTATAATTAGATGCTACTTTTACTACTCCCAAGCCCAAGGATAGGGCTTGAATCATGAAAAAGAAAACCAACCCACACTGGCTGTGAAATATGATTAGCAGAATCATCATCATCTTGATTCAAAACCAAGCACCTAGCAGACCAACTCAACTTCTACTTCCTCAAAAATATGTACAATATATCTCAGTCTATGCATCTGATAATAGGTCATGGTGATTGTTCATCAACCAACTTTCTGTAATAATCTAAGAGAAGACATAGCTCTAATTTGGAAACCAAGGATTTGGGATTTTTAACTAATACACACATCTAGCAAGTAAACATACTTGTACTACCACTGGGACACAAGCAGCAGAACTGAAACACTTCAGGAAGAGGAAGAAGAAAGTCTTCTGGTGGAAATAAAGAATAGTGGTCAGCCTGGCCAGTTCACCTGCCACGTTCACCTTTACTGTTTTCTTACTCTGAGGCCTAAAAGAAAAGCAAAAAGAGAGTCCTGGCAGATCAGCAAAAAGTATGTTTCATCTGGCATTCTGTTTCTAATCATGGACAACCAGATGCTGCCATAAAGCCCACAAAGAGGACATGAAAACAGTCTCCTTCTTTCACTGTTAACCCAACCGGTGATTTATGAATGTTATTCAGTGTTACAATTTCATTACCAAGTTCCTCGCACTTATGACTATTGCAATGTCCCACTGTCACTTGATCGCCATTTGTGTGCTTCACAGCTGGCTTCAGACAGAGTCAATGGAGAAGCCAGCAGTAAGATTGCAAGTCACAGTCACATGATATTTAGCTTAACAACTGTGTCACTTAGCAATGAAGTTGCCAGTCCCAATTGTGGTTGTTAAGCAAGGACTACCTGTAAACAGATAATTGAGCAGCTGAGACCAGGAAAGGACCAGAGAATGACTTTATTCACCTGGATCTATCAAAGACAAGTATGCACTGGTGGCTACTGGTTTTGGTCTGTTTACCTTTAAAAATAGTACACCACACATCCCCAATAACTGTGGGAAGAGTCTTGGCCATTATTATTCCAATACAGGTAATCCTCAACTTACAATGGCAATTGGGAGTAGGATTTCTGTCGCTAAGTAATATGGTTGTAAAGCGTGACCAAATCACATAGCAATGGCAATCCCTGCAGTCTTGGTTGCCATCATTAACTGAATCCCACAGTTGTTAGGCAAGGCAATTTCCTGCTGGCTTCCCACAACCAAAGTCAGTGGGGAAGCCAGCAGGAAGTTGCAAGTCCCAGGCCCACAGGCAGGTAAGTGGCTGCTGCCAGGTGGGGAAAAAAATGAGGGGGAGTCAGAGGAGGGTTGGGGAGGGTGCATGAGGCAGGGTCTGGGAGGGTGCGCGGGGATGCACAAGAAGTGTGGTGCGGGTTGGGGAGGGGGTGCAAGGGTGTGCAGTGCAGGTTGGGGAGGGTGCGCAGGATGTGAGGGGCTGTATTGTGTGGGTCAGGGAGGGTGCATGAGAGGCACCACACAGGTTGGGGAGGGTGTGCAGGAGATGAGACTAGGATTGGGGAGGATGTGAGAGGGAGACATGGTGAGGGTCAGAGAGGGTATGCAAGGGTGCAAGGGAGTTATGATAGCGTTAAACGAATGGTGGTTACAGTCAGTCCTCAAAGTTCCGGCCATCCCAGTATCCCTGTGGTTACATGATTACGATCTGGACGCTTGGCAACCTGTTTGCTCTTACAACCGGTTGCCAAGTGCTTCATGATCATGTGAGTACCATTTGCAACATTCCCTGCCAGCTTCCCCAGAAAGTCAATGGGGAAGCCAGCAGGGAAGGTGGCAAGTCTCTGGGGTAAGTCTCCCCCACCTGTACACCCTCCCTTGGCGCCTCTGTGCTTGTGCCACACCGGCCACTCACACCCCCCCGTGCAACCTCCCTGACATTCGCCACAACTCCCATACACCCTCCCCAACCCTCCCCTGCGCCTCTTCCCCACCCTTCCTGATCATTGCCACGCCTCCCTTACACCCCTGCACCCCGACCCACACTGCACCCCCTGTGCTGCGTCTCCCTTGCACCCTTGTGCACCCTCCCCACCCACACCGTGCCTCCCACACACCCCTGCGCACTCTCCCTGACCTGCACCAAACACCCCGTGCCACAAATAATAAATAAGTCAATCAGAACAATGTCAAAAGCAAAAATAATCACAAAAAGCAAAGATAAATCTCAAAATAAAAAAAAAATAACAATAGGTGCTTATGGTCAGCTGGGGCCAAAAGCATGTGCAAATAAAATAGTTTTATCTAGTTTCCGGAAGTGCAGCAAGTAGGGGCTACATACCCTTCTGGGAAGAGAGTATTCCATAAAGTGGGGCTGTAACAGAGAAGGCCTGCTTTCTCTCAAGGAAGGAAACTTCCAGCAGGCCCTCTCATAATGACAAGACTAGAAGATCAGATTCGTTTCTGGCAAGGCTTTGCTTGATGTATTCCAGTTTTGCGCCACTTAAAGCTTTAAAGATAATGACTAGCACTTTGAATTGAGCCTGGATATTTAAATATCTTGATGTGAAATTATTTCTCTTTTCACACGTGAAATGGTCAAACTGAACACATCAATGCTGTACAGGACCAGTATTTACAATGTTAGGTGAATTTTTAGCAAGACAACTAGAATGGTCTATTCCCTCACAAATCACAGCATTTCTCTACCATCAAGTGCTCTTCTTCTCCATCAGTAGCTACATTCCTGACAGTTCCAGGTGGTTCTACCCATTTCCCTGGTTCCTGCTATAGTGTAAATACAGTCCATTCATAAGATACTACTACTGGAATAATTCAAATACTTTGATTATTTATTTAAGTAGGAGCACCTAAAGGTCCCCACTTACCAGCTATAATGAGGGGGCCTAATGGTGCATGTTCTCTACAGCAGCTCCCCTCCTCTGAAATAGCCTGTCCCCTAAAGCACCAATGGCACCCATCCTCAGAGTCTTCTGGAAGGTGAAAACATGGCTCTTCTGGAGCACCTCTGGCATTTAATTGTGCCAGAGCACCATTTTCCATAAATGTTTGTTTTATGTTTATGTCTTTTATGTTTAGGATTAATTTGAAATTTTAAATGGAATCGCTATGTTAATTAATCCTTGCTCTGATTTTGTATTGCATTTTTATATTTTGTAAGCCATCTAGAGTATGATTGGTTTCAAGTGACAGACAAATTTCATTAAATAAATAATTTGATTCACACTGATCTAATACACTCTTACTAACTCCATCAATACTGTTACTTAAACAGAACATCTGTCTAAACACAGCTTATTTGGGGCATGTTCAGAAGTGCATCCTATCAAAATGCTTAATTCTAGACATTCTCATCCATGCTTTTTGCAGGAATAGAATCCGTTATTTATGAATGTGTAGGTTACCTCAAAAAGTCACGTGAAAGTGGACAGTTACGGGTAAATAGAGACGCGCAGCTGTTCAGTGGAAAAAATGCTTTCCCAAGGGCAAAAGGCATTTCAGTGATTGTGAGAGTGCACATGTTGCACCTATCTGTATCTCTTTAAAGAAGCCACACCTTTTCCTGGAAAATGTGCATTTAAGTTAAGAAGGCTGTCTCCTGTCATCACTTCCTTAACAATTAAGGAAGGAAATGGATGAGATTAGGGAAAGAAAAGGAATGATCGGGAGTCCTAAATAATAGTAAATTTTTACCTGGCACTGAGCAGTTCTGCAGCTATTCCAGGGTGGAAAACAGGGATGGTATTAAGAATCTTCTCTGGTCCAGGCAGTACTTGAATTGGGTCTTCTAGGATCTCCAGATACCCAGTTGTGCTTTGGCCTATCTGGGGAACATATATCCAACTAGGGAACAGTGACAGATGTTCCAGCCACTCAAGCTTAAAATGCAGGAACTAACCAAAAGAGAAGAAGTGTTATTAGTTGTACACAAGCAACAGCCTTTTATTTGAAACTGGTACCTCTGAATAAGTCAATACATTTAAAAATACCTATCATGCTAATCCCATTCAGGCTTAATGCAGGGCCTGAATGGGATTACTGATCACATTCAATGCTGCTAGTAAACATCAGAACTGATGTTCAAATGAAGGAAGTTGAATTTTTCCCTCCCTTCCTGTCCCATAGGATATTGCTGGAGGCACTCAAATAATGCATTTCTTGAAAGTAGAGATCACATCAAATCATCTTGAGTGCCTCTAGCAAAATCCTATGGGACAGGAAGGGAGGGAAAATTCAGTTTCCTTCATCTGAACATCAGTTCTGATGTTTACTAGCAGCATGAATACACCAAGTAGAAGAAAAAAGTGAATAAACAGTCTAGCAAACTGCATCATGATTTAGTTGCATTTCTATATGCAATAACTAGAAATGTATTTGATCTGACAAACTGCTGCTTTATATGTATTTTTTAAAAGTACTATCTTTGGCTGTTAATCTTGGCATCAGTGTCACCTCCAAAATTAGTTGC
The DNA here is from genome assembly GCA_030867105.1 of Liasis olivaceus. Classification (NCBI taxonomy): domain Eukaryota; kingdom Metazoa; phylum Chordata; class Lepidosauria; order Squamata; family Pythonidae; genus Liasis; species Liasis olivaceus. Next base: position 155,934,312 of record CM061348.1, on the reverse strand, counting down.
TAGGAAACAATGGTGGGAATGGGGTATGTCTCCATCTCCTGCTTGTGAGCACACCAGAGTTATTTAGCTGATGATTGCAAGAAGCATATGACTTGGCCTTGATCCAGCTGTGCTATTCTTCTATTTAACTGGACATCCAGTATCTATCCTGGTGCATAATGTGAGAAAGATTTCAAAGGTCCACAATCTTCACTTTTAAGGATTCTCCTCTGCTATCTACAATGTCCCTCCTAAGCAGCAATGGACAGATAAATAACAGAACATCTTAATGCCATACCACACAGGGCAGCGCTCCAGTGTTATCTCGCAGATATACACTTCCATCCATCATCTTATATTTTTTTCCTGGTTTTTCATTTCTCAAGTAGCCAATGAGCATCAAGCGAGTTTGTTCAAAACATTTCTGGTCGGGCACAACACCTTCATTTTGGTGGATCCATTCTCTGAATTCATCAGAACTCCAGGTTAGACGACTACAGCAAGGTACACGTTGGAATTGAAGGTCAGAGATAGAAATAATGCTGGAAAACATGATTGAGTTAATTTATAGCAAAGAATGAAGAAACAAATATTGCTGTTGCAGGGCTAAAACAAATAGACACCTCCATATAAACTGTTTTGACCTTCTAAAATAAAAGCAAGACATACCCGTAAAATATTAATTATAAATAATGGGTTTACTAAACTTTCATAGCAGGTGGCAGCATCTAACCATTGCTGATCTCAAAAAAGCTATGCAGAGTCAGATCTGGTTAGTGCTTGGATGAAAGAACACTAGAAACCCCACGCTTCAGGACTGAGCAGTTGAAAAAAATCACAGAAGAGGGTAACGGAAGACATGTTATTGCTAAGAAAACAACACAGACTTGTCCATGGGATCACAAGGAGCCGAGCTCAACTTGAGGGAAACTTTATCTTTGCCTTGATTCCTATAATGGCTGTTTTGCTTCCTAACAAACGGCACATCAGTTCTAGTAATAAATAGCAGAAGGAGTCTACTAGCACTTTTTCCAAGTAGCACATTTTATTACAAGGCATAAGCTTTTGGGAATGGCAGCTCACTTCATCAGATGTATAAGAATGGCTAGAGTGATGAAGGATTTAAATTGCAGTGAGGCAGGGGGAAGGAATGGAAGACAGTTGGTTGCAGGTGCTCCACTGATTTATGCATCTGATGAATGATAATTATTTTCTCTTTTACCTAAGGGAATATCAAGCCATGCTTTCTTCATCCAATTTTAAAAATTGGAGCTACACTGGAAAATAGTTAATCAGCTGATACTGGCCTTACATATTTTTGTCAAAAGATGAGCAATTACATTATAAATAAAATAAAATAAATAAAATTCTTTTAAGAATTTTGCAATGGAAATTATAGCTTGCCTTCATGCTATTGTCCTCACATTCATATTAGATGGGAAGGTAAGTACTGTATGAGACATTAAACAAATCCACTAGAACCAGAATCACAGCTGCAATGCACTCAATTTTGGCTAAAATTAGGTAGGAATTCATTCTTACTTGTAAAGACTCAGCTGGAGGATGTATTTTCAGAGTACTGTAATCTGAAGTCAAATTACAATTTCTTCTGCAAAAGGCGAACCCTTTTGAATTTTCAGTATTTCTGCATAAAATATGACCTAAAACATGATCTGTTCTCCACAGAAGTCCTAAAACTAGATAGGTATTTATCTAGATATTTGTGTGTGGCAAAAGCTTTATGAACCTTTGCTTTCAGTAAATGGGGTGTCCCCCGTGGGCAGTAGTAACTGCAACTAAAAGGGGTTCACAATCGTGCAAGCACCACTATATACAGGTAGTACCCAGTTTAAGAACGAGTTCCATTCCCAAGATCTGTCCTTAAGTTGAATTTGTATGTAAGCCGGAATAGTATTATAGTATAATACTGTATTGTGTATTCAACTCAAATCAGCATTTTTAACTTGAATTTTGCTACCATAGGCTCTGTTCTTAACTATGGGTCATCTGTAAACCAGACGTTCTTACTCAGGGGACTACCTGTACTCTGACTGAGACAGCATAAGGAAGCATTTTAAAACCAGAAAGGCCATCAGAATTAGTTTTACTTCAACTCTCACCAATGCAGCGAAGCCACTAGAACAGCCTCCCCACCAGCAGTCATCTACCTTCTCTTTAGAAATCTTCAGGGAAGCACACCTGATATAACCTGCTCTCCAAACAACTTTATTCACACAATATACTTCTATAGCAAGCTTATAGAGCCAGATTTATTACATTTATATCCACCTTTCATTTAGGAGCTTAAGGCATGGTACATACTGCCTTCTCTTTGTATTTTTCCCCAGAAAAGCCACCCTGTAAGGTAGGTTAGGCTGGTCAAAAGACACCCTGTGAGCCTCTCTGCATGAGGATGAAGTAGAGCCCCATCTAGTTTAACACTTTAATCACTATCACCATCTGACCCTTTCAACTGAGGGTTAACTAAGTTTAGCTGGGATTGAAGGGAACTTCTGTGCTTTATAGCAGCATCGGCCGTGTCGGCGCAAGACGCCAAACCACTAACCACGGTTTACTGGATTAAACCAACTGGCAGCGTGCACACAGTATACGCAACCGTGAACTAACCACGCTAGATATGTTCGCACAATAAACTAAGCCACAAACTAGCCATCAACGTTTTAGCTCAGCCCGTCCCGCAAACTCATTCCTCTCGGAGTATTGGTAGACAGATCGCAGGAGGGGAGGCAGAAGGAAAAAAACAAAAAGATGGATGAGCGAAATAATAATTTCATGCCGACGCAAACCGCCCCCTTTTTGTGCCTCTCACCTGCAGGCAGGCGACGGGCTGCTGCGGTCCGGGCTCCAGGGACGCTTCAGCGCCTGCCGGGGGAAGCTCGCCATCTCCCGCTGCTCCCGCTCTGCAACGTGGGAGGCGCGGCCTTGAGGCCCAACTCGCGAGGCCGTTTGAACGGGGCCTCGAGGCGGAATGTCTCGAAGCAGGAGCGGCCAACTCGCCCGCCCGCCCCTTCTGGGCGTTGCAAGGGGGCGGCACAGATTGCGGGGAAGGCTGCCCCGCTTGCTATTTTGCGCGGACGCTTGTGCTCCGCGACTTCCCTGGTAGGCCGCAGGGAGTTCAGTCAGGCGAGAAGGATGGTTTGCAAACAGCAGTGACTAGATTGACGCAATCAGACAAATTACACATTGGATTAGCCGGTGTAAACCCAGCCTATCACAGCTGCCTAGAAATCCATGGAAAAACAGAACTTTTTAGTACACTATTCTCTCCCCCTCAGCCCCTCCCAGTATTCTTTTGTATGAAACATTACTTTTCTCCCTATTTCAATGTTTAAAAAATAGCTGTCCTGTTATGAATTTCCGTGGCACAAACTTCCGACGTCCACACGCTGCAGTTTTTGAAGGAGGAGGCAGCAGCTCGAGCGCCGCCGTTCACGACAGGCCTGCGAAAAATCAGAGGGAGCGCCGCTGGGGCATCGGGCCGAGGGCGAGCGAGTTGCTTATTAGACGCCGACAACGGGGTCCAGCCGCCTTTGCATTTTTCAAAGAGGCTGTCTACCTTGCACGCTGAGACGAGATGGCACGCTAGGAAGAACCACCTGCATAAGTTGACTTCATAGACTACTGTTGCTCAAGTGCGTTCTGCGTCTAAAGGTAGTATTGATAGCGAAAAATCACCTATCTTTCCCAAAGTCAATGCTGTCTTACGAAAGCAGGGTCCTTTGCTTAGTTGCAGCTTTCACTTCCGCTCTAACAGGAAGGTGGAGAGTTGCATTCCACTCTAAATGGAAGGATTGCCTTCTCTTTACTTTTCATTGCAAGTTGACGTCAAAAGAGATGGAAGAAGCAATTGGCCTCCCCTTTTGCAGCCCAGCGCGACGAATTTTATACCGTACAGTGCTGGGATACGCGTGCGTGGCTATTTTCAGTAACAGGATCATATGAATAAAGGTCGTAATTTTTTCCCCTACTTCTATATCTCGGGGTGGAACTGATTGTTGCCCCTAAAACTGATTGCAGAGTTTAGAATTTTGCAGCATCTGTAATTTCGGAGTAGCAGAAATTCCCAAAGAGACAGTGAGGAGATTGAATGAAAAATGGGAATTCAGGTTCTTTCTAAATTATTTTCTGTAGAGAATATTTAAAAAACCTACCAATTAAATAGAAAACAGTCCATCATTGTTAGTCCTATACTGACAGAATCACAAAAACAAGGGATTAAGAAACATTTTCAAATCCTAATTTAAACGTATGCATTGTTGTTTTTCAGAATTTTGCAATATAGTCCACTGTAAATACTGCAAATGTGAAATAAAGCTAAAGCTACATACATGTTGCAACAATTAAATGCAATCAGGAGATGTTTACCTTGTGCTTTCTTTTAAGGCATAAGTAAGTGGCAGCAGCTAGCCAATGTTGGCTGATCTAGAAAGATAAGCTGTGGTAAGCCACTTCCATGTCACTGCCAGAATCCCTGCATGGTTGCATCCACGTAATTCAGTGTTGTCCAAACTTGGCCACTTTAAGATGAGTGGACTTCAACATGCTGGCTGGGGAATTCTGGGAGTTGGTCCACTCATCTTAAAGTGGCCAAGTTTGGACAACACTGACATAATTGGCCAAGAGTCAAGCTCAACTCACAGGCAACTTTGTTTGCTTTTCTGGGGAGCAGAGAAATTAAGTTTTTCTCCTCTAGTGATTATGCTATTAAATTGCTTCATAAACAACATCTTTCCCTTCCTCCTTTATAGCTGATAAAGTTGCAGGTTGAGAGTTTGATTACAAAAAAACAGGGAATTATTCTTTCCAAGGATCTGATACTTTCAGACTCCCCTGTTAGTGTAGGCAGCTTGTTTTTAAGGCAAATAACAGTGATTGTTTAAAAGTATTTAAAATGCTAGTGAAAAATATATATTCTGCCAGCTCCACCCCACATGTTGTTCCTGATAGTTGACTTGAATTTCCTGCAAATGTTTTTACAGAAAAAGAGCCAAACCCAAGATTTGGTTACATGTCGAAATGGATTGTACTGGATCATTTGGTTTGTTGCTTGTTGATTAGGCAATTGTGCCACAGTTGGCACGTCGCATGAATGTTCTTCTGTATAATTGGCTTTTCACACACCAACCTATGCCATCGTTAACCATGGCTTGTGGAATAAACCAGCATTGGCTGGATTCACAACACACTAAAACATAAAATCAGATATACAAACCAGGTGAGTTCAATTAACATGCTAAATCACAGTCTAGCATGACTGTCTTCCGAAATATACATTGTTGTGGGCATTCTAGAATGAATCTGGGAAAAGAGAGGGATGCTAGAATGAAATTATGCTTTGCCAAAGTGAACTTTTTCTCTGCGGTAGCTGGCCTTATTAGGCAGTCCTTTGAAAAGAAAATCTACCCTTTTTTCCACGGGACTCTGTGTAGGATTCAGTTTTCTGAGAATTAATGAGTTAACTGCCTTGTTCACATGACATGACTGGATTGGTCTGAGCATTGTAGGGTGGATGGACTAATCATGTGGGTAGGAATTTATGTCTCCACCCTTTTCCTCCACTTTTGGCTTCCTGTTTTATAAGGAACTTGGATTACCGGAAGTTTTACTCTCTTCTCTTTTTGGGAGAGCTGGCAGAGGTCACAGAGCTAGGGGCCCACTCAGCAAATGTAACGGGCAAGCTGGCCAAACTATGATCCCATTGGGGTTCTTTCAAGTTTTAGTAATTACGGTAAGTGGAAATTTAAGGGAATGGCTTTAGAGGCCGAAGGAGAAAGTGAAAATCTGGGGGATATGGTCATAGAGGCTGAAGGAGAAAATTTGTTACTACTGTATTTGATTTGTAATTATTTTGGATTTGTTCATCTGAATTGGGTGGTTTCTGTGGGCCAGAAGTAAATAATGGAATTGTAGCAGATACAGGAGAAAATATTGATGTTAGAGCACTTAGATAATAGTTGTCTCAATTTTGTGCTTGTTTACCTTTCTTTGACTGTTGATTGATTCTTCTTCCCTTGAATATTTGGCAGCAATCTTCATAAAACTTTGCCTCTGGAAAAACTTTTTCAGTGTTTGGATCTTTTGTTAGTTGGTGAGCAGTTTCTGCTGAGTATACTGTACAGAGTTTTATTTGCTTGGATAATGTGTTTTCGTTCTCTTCTCTAGTTCTCTATTGTTAATATTACTTCAAGGAGATGACTGTGTTAGAGATAAATGAAAATTACATTTTTAGCCCTTTCATTAATTAACTCCCTTAGCACCCAGGAGATATTTAAAATAGGGCAGAGTGGCTGTATATGCCCACTTCCAAACAGATCAAATCGAACAAATTACCAGTCACACAAATAAGGGGAGACTGATAAAGAAACAGTCTTCCACAGGAATATTTTGTTGTTCTCCTAGAGGGAAAAATCCATTAAAGTGACCAAAATACAGATTTCCAGTTGCAAACCAGCCAAACTTATTAATCAGTTGCATAGTAGTAAAGGGTCTTGTTAGATTAACAACAAACAATTAACAATTGTTTGTTAAGACCCCAAAGCATTCACACATTAATATTCCGTATTCTGGAAAACTGCCGGGCACGTTAACTTCCCACAGTACAGATTTCTTAAACTGTCTGCAGTTGTGGACTGTTAAATAGAGCATTTGAAAAATGAAGGGACCACCAATTAAATAAACACTCCTTGCCTGCATTTTCATCTTTAAGAACATTGGAGTTCATACTTTTGGCCAATAAAAATAATTAGTATTGTATACCCTACTATCCCTTCCATTTCTAATGGCCTTTTAAAATTAAATTTTGTATTTAAAAATAATTTTTAATCTAATATTGTATTTATTTGACATTTGAATTATTTTAGGTGTCCCATTACTCTTAGCACAAGTGTCAGCCTTGCGAGGTAGTCAGACAAGAAGCACACCCAGGAGTACTAGCTCTAACTTTAGTGTAAGGTTACATTAATAGAATCTTGCAAATCTGAAAGTACATCTCTCCACCCTCGCCTTTACAGTCCAAGAAACTAGGGAGGGTCCCTTCTGAACCACTTCTGCCAACCCTCATCCTTCAGACTCAAATTTTATTAGATTGTTGTCTAGGCTGCGGCTGTTCCTCCTGTCTCCCAAGGTCATTCCCACACAGCATTAAAACAAATTTGCTGGTCAAAAATTTCAGTAGAAATCTGTTCAGTATTAGGGGACTATGGGTGAGTGGATCTCCAGCCAATGATATCCCATTTTTAGATAATAATTGTTTATTTTGTATCTTGTGCAAGATCTTGTGCTCCTCTTAGTGCAGCACATGTAGACTTACAGTCATAATTGCGCTGTTGACAATTGTCAGTTTTCTGAAATTTAATACTTAAGTATCAACCTAAGTATTAAAATTCAGAAAACTGACAAGTATTATCACTCCACTCTTCAGTGAATCAGTAAATTCAGCCAGTCATCAATTTTCGCAAAGCAGCAGCCTGACAATATGAGGAGGTAGAAACTGAGGTGGTGAGCAGGCTTTAGGCAGCTGAATGGTAATAAACACAGGGAGGCTGTGTTTTGCTTGTTGTGTTTTAGCCATATGCAGTCCCATCTTGTAGTGTCAGTCCATCATTAGATAACTCCTCAGATTAAGATTTCCAGACGTAAATATCTCCAATTTTTCATTTCCAAAGACAGCCATTTACCCCCAATATTCTTCCCCTTCCAATTCCTCTTCCATGGACTGAAATTATTATACAATGGATGGATAATAACACCATCTGAGCCTTCGGGTTCTTGAGCAGCCTTCCTGAATCTTAAGGTCCATAGTGTTTTTTAACCATGACAAAACAATTACTTAATACTTCATAGAAAAGGTATACAGTGATCAATATTTTTTAAAAAAGCAATATTTCTACTTTTCCCCAACAAATTAGCCCAATTATTCTGTTGGAAATAGTTGAATGAACAGAGATCAGTTTATTACTAGTAAAAGAAATATGTTTCAACCATTTAATACCAGAATGTTTATACATGAGGTATTCCTGATAGATTTTGCTCTATTTGTCAGAAGCAAGATATAAACCATTCAGGCTGCAATAAAAATAGTTTTCTGTCTAATTTTCATTTGACCTTTCAAATATTGACAGAAGTTTGATATTTCAGAATAAGATTCACAAAGGATCATTCTACATATCAGATGCTTTAGTAGAATTTAATGAGCTGTAGGAATTTTAAGGTTTTGACTAGAAATGTATGAGTATATATAATACTTAAAGCTTTCCTTATTGAATCAGCAGTTTGATATCATTTAAAGGTTACATTTGTCCAAACTGATGTAATTTGGGGGAGATAGGCAGCATATAAATTTAATATATAAATAAAATAAGCAATTTGGTGGTATGCTTCCATATTGTTTGGCAAAACTGTAAATATATTTGTGTCTTTTTTAATAATAGCAACAGGTCTATAGGATTTAACAACATAGATATCAAGGGACAAGTAAATTTATGTCTCAGTGCAAGTATGAAAGAGCAGAACTTTTGTTATGAAATCATGATGCACATTTCATTATTTTGGCATCATCGTGGTTAGAAATGACACCTATGTTTAACAAAGTTCATGTTCTTTACCTGGTTTTTAGTATACTGTAATTGATATTTTAGATCTTCTCCGTGATAATGAATTTCTTCACCATACAAAATACCACTGGACAGAATATCTGGGGAATAATAACATCTTTATTTTTTAAATAACATTCTGCTCTGGATCCGTGCTCTTCTAATGCTTTGCATGTACCTCCTGTTTGGTGGGATGTGGGTAGTTTTCAAGGCAGATGCTATATTAGAGATTCTAGCTTGACTACAATCATATGAACATGCTTGGGATAAAACTGTGCCTTGCTTGTGCTTGTGCCTTGCTTGCCAAAATGTGCAACATACTGAATGAATGTTATCCAAGAAGCAAACTTGATTGGGCTATTTGGAGATAGAATTCATGGGGTGATAAGAGTTTTAATCAATCCTGGGGATGGCTGGCGCCCTGATGTCATTCCTGAGTTATTTGCCAATTCCATCATTCTTGGAATTTATTTATTATTTTAAGATTGTTTTTATATTGTATTTTAATTGATTTTATCCCCTTTGTAAACCGTCCAGAGTCGCTTTTCAACAAGATGGGCGGTGACAAATTTGATAAATAAATAAATAAATAAATGATGACTGCTTGAAACAATCAAGACTTTTCTAATCTAAGCAAAAACTCAAATATGGGGTTAAAGCAGAAATCTATTTATGCATACTATAAATAACAAGCGTGATTGATTTGATTATTATATACTTATTTACAATATTTCTAGCCTGTCCCCATCAGCAAGGGTACAACGAAATCATACCAAACAGTATAATCTATACATTCTTTAAAAAAAAATCTCATAGGTGTTCTGTAACATAAATTACCCCAAGGACTAAATGCATCCAGAAACAGCAGTGCTTTGGTTCATTTACAAAATGCCAGTAGTGTAGGGGCCATCTGTATTGCAAAGAACAGGGGCTGCTACAGAAGACCTGTCATCTCATCCATGTCCCATGTACTTGATGAGGAGGGAGACACCCCCAGTAGCCCTTCTCTTGATGACCATTTGGAAAGATGATGAAAAATTTAGGCAATTAATGAAGGATGCAAGAATGATAAGTGGGACAAACCATTATTTTGTTACAACCAACAGACAGACATGGAAGAAAAGGAAGCATGAAGAAGTGTTAGGTGGAATGATATTGTGTATAAGAAAAAATCCATTTAAGATAATGATGGTTGCAAAAATGAGGATGAGAGGAATCTAGTAAATCCTGCTGCAAATAATTTCCCCTGCTGATTTCAAATTATAGTTCCTACTAATTAGAAATGGCAAACTTAGGTGAACCGGGACCCTGTTTAAAGGCTGGTTGTGGTGGTATGTGTAATCAATGTGTTTCAGTGGTTTAGGGTGTCATCTGAATACTCCTTTACTATTATGTATGAACTGAGCCCATCATGTCTTATTCAACAAACTATGGTTTGAATGGTTTGAATAGTTGGAATAGGGAAGAAATTATCTATTTCTTAGCATGGTGAACCCAGCCATAATTTCTAAGTAAAAGTGGAATGAAGGGGAATGGTTTGCTCACTAAATGCTGAGAAATATTTAGAGTCAACTCCAACATGTGTTATTGTTGTCAAGTTACCCTTCTCTAAGCCTAGTTATTGAGACATTGTTTTGTCTCTTTAAGTAGCTCTATAAGCCACCTGAACTTTTTAAAGAACTGTATTGGAAGAGACCACTGTTCCTTACCTCCTTGAATCGTGATCTCAGGCATATCCATTATCCTCTTGTTCAAAAGGCTGTAGGGTTCTACTTTCCTTTTTTTTTTTTTGCAGAAATATTCGGAATATGATTGTTGGTTAATAGTCAGTAAGCACCTGGATGAGAATTCCAAAAGTTTTCAGGAAGGTCTTCATTTTTAGGCCTGTTGATGGTACAACTGAGTTCTTGACAAACAACTGTATCCTACTTATTTCATCTTTAGTAGAAAGCCGTATGACATGACCCAGATCCACAGCATGAGGCTGGCAGTGAAGTAGTTGGCTTAGAGAAAAGAGAACACAAATTCTAGAAGCCCATCTTCCATGTTAATACTGTTATCAAGAATACAGGTAGTCCTCAGTTTAAGAATGAGTTCCATTCCCAAGGTTTCTCCTTAAGTCAAATTTGTATATAAGCCGGAATACTATTATAGTATAATACTGTATAAGTAGTATTGTATAATGAATTCGAATCATTGTGTATTTAACTCGAATTTTGCTATAGTAGGCTCCGTTCTTAACTATGGGTCATCTGTAAACCAGGCATTCTTAACAGAACAAGTTGTTTATGTTGCTATATGAAAACAGAGGTTTTTTTATGTAGCCTTGAAGTAGCACAAGAGTTACTGTTTTCAAGCTGCTGGTAAGTTAGTAAAATATAAGAAGCTTGCTGAGAGTGATATGTTTTCTGTTTCTCTGGAAAGGATCCTGTATAGGCATCAGATGTGTTCCTCAGATCATTAATTTTTATATTAATAGTTCAAACAAGGCTATTACAATCTGAGCAGTTTAAAAGTTATTTGGCCAGAAAATCTGAAGAGGGTTAGGCAGTTAGAATATTATTTTAACTTATCAGCTGGATGTTGTTATAGGCATAGCTACATAGGCTATTTTCAGAGCCAACAATATGTTACCAGAAGCAACATTTTCCTTGCTTAGAAGGAAATAAGAAGTCGAGTGGTTTACTGTATATATAATGGTAAATTGTAATGTGGTTTGTTTTCTTTGTGCTTAATATGTTGTATGGACTTATTCAACAAAACATGGTTTAAATCATGGTGTAACAACTCATAGTACAGTGGTACCTCGGGTTACGAACTTAATCCGTTCCGTGACTCTGATCGCAACTTGAGTTGGTCGCAACGCGAGGTAAATTTCCCCATAAGGTTCAGTGTAAATACGGCTAATCTGCCCTCTGAATTTGGTCGCACCACGAGGCAAATTTCCCCCAAAACACACCACAAGCCTCACCGAACGTCTCCTTGCTACCGCGATCTCGCCCACAGGAAGCCACGACCACGTGGCAGCAGGGCAAATGGCCGCGGATCCGGTTCGTAGCTTGAGGCGGAGTTCGCATGTCAAGGTAAATTTTTGGGGCCGGAGCTGGTCGTATCTTGAAAAATTCGTAAGGAGGGGTGTTCATAACCTGAGGTACCACTGTACTGTAATCCAACCTTACCTGATATGAACTAAAAGCCCATATAAAAAAGATGAGGAAGAGGGAAACTTTTTTTACAAAATATATGATCACAATGCGCTTGCCCTGGTTCACACCAGACTTAATTGATCTGCCTATTCCTCCATAGATGATACTTTTGCAGCCTGGGGCTCCATACAAGCTGCAATACAAATTGCCCATTTTGTTGTGTAGTCTTGATATATTAACTTTTTGTTAGATGGGTTAGTTGTAGAATAGGACAAATGTTAGAGGAGTGTTCTAGGTTTAAGCAGTCCATCTTTTTTTTTTTTTCATGAATTGAATTTAATTTGTACTGGTCACTCAGAATAGTTTCTGTGCTAATTATCACAATGTAATAGCCCGATTTGCCTATTGGAAGATGCAGAATCTTGTGCGACTCAACAAAAGCAAATACAACATACAGGATGACTGCTTGTTTTTTATTGTTCTTTTTGTAATGTTCCATTCCTTCTCTGAATGACACCATTATCAACAATCTGAATAATACTATTCCTCTCACTTCGAGAGTATGTATTCTAGAATTTATTGCCTTAAAGAATATGTCTTTGTGGAGGATCTAAATGGGTACAAGATCATCCGCCTTTGATGAAAATTGTCTTACTTGTACTGCTGTTCTTCACAGGTAAATTTAATCCTGATTCAGTTGAACATTGGGGATTCCTTGGCAGTACCACTCATCTCTAAGCCCATGCAAATCCATGGGGTTTTAGCAGAGGAACATGCCTTCATTCACTGGAGTGGAAGAGAGAGGAGAGAACTGACGTGCCAAGAAGGGTACCATATTCACCCAAATAAAACTCACTGCTGCATTAAATGCCACATAGGTATTGCTCTAATTTATATTCTGTTTATTTTGTTTCCATTTCAGTATTTTCAGGATTCTTACCCCTGAAAGATGTTATCTTGTACTTTTTCTTTTAAACTTTAACCTACATGCATAATACTGGGGAAAAAACCTCAGTAGAGAAAGTTTGTGGAAGTCTGGTAGCCCCTGTTAATATGTGAACATTTGTAGCTACTGCTTTCTAGAGAAGAAGGAATAGTGGTACCCCTCCTGTGTATATATTACATACGAGAAAGGATCCAGTAAAGTAGCTCACTTTACTGAAGTACTCACTTTACTAAGAGTACTCATTTCACTCTTTGACTGAGCTCACACATTGCATTAAAGCATAGTGTGGTTTATGGTTACAACTTAATGTGAAAAGTGAGAACTCAGCCTTTGTGGTTTGTAAACAGTGTTTTATGGTTTAATATAATCTGTGAACCATGAATTTTGTGGTTTATTTAACAAAACATTACTAAAAATTGTATCTTGCGCAATTGTATCTTTGGACACACTATGAGTGTGTGTGAGTATACCACATGTTGATGGGATGTGGCCAAAAGTATGTTAGCTTGTACAGAACAGCACAAACATCCTTAGGGTAAACCTGGGATATGTTTATGCTTGTGGCACGCTACCCCAAATATGGCAAAACTGACAGGTTACTCTTAGTGGGGAATGCTGCATGTACTGCAGATATGACTAGCCTACAACTTCTCTGTCTTACTCAAAAATATTATGTGAAAATATCCAGTCTAGTAGGTAAGAACATTTCATTCTGAATTACCCAGATGAAAAGGGATATTAAGAGGTGGATGAAAAAACCCTAAGTCTGTGGGGAAGAATCAGTATGGTGAGACTGAATATTGCATTAAGATTGATACACAATATGAGAGTACTGCCTCTGTTGCTTCCAGTTAATTCTTTTACTCAGATTTGAAAGTTAATGGTTAAATGTTTATAGAAAGAAGAAACTTCAAGGAAATCGCTGTTCAAGTTTCAGCTCTTATATGACAATTATGCTTTTAGTTTTCCCAATTATAAAGAATATCATTGAGCTTTATTAACTTCAATCATGCATTGGAATGAAACTGATTCCACTGATTACTCACTGTTGTGGGCTCAACTATTATTTAGCATGCTTGAGCTCCTGGCAAGTTCTTGATCCTAACTATAAGGTGTGTAATAATTTTTCCAGCCTTATTGGGCAGAAAATTAAAACTTGTTGATAATTCTCATAAGAAATTAATGCTGTGATATACTTTTTAAATTTTAAATTGGCTAGTAATGCTTTAAAAAAAATGAGCAAAAAAGGAATTATTACTCTTAATCAATTAATGTGACAGTACCTTTGAAGAATTGGTTGAATCAGTTGGCCTTTAAATGAAATAAATTAAATAAATAAATTCTGAATAGCAATATATCTGGCTTGGTATGCCCACTGTTTGGTCACAATGGCCTCTGAAACCCAGAGGCTCAGAGTGTGTTTGAGAAAGATTTCACTGAGACTGAAACCATAATTTATTACTATAATAAATTTTAAAAATTTACAAAAATAAATTTGGATACTATACAAGAAATTTGGAATAATGAATTGGAATATCCTGTATTGCCCAATCAGTGATTAACTTGTATCTAATTATTTAATTATATTAAAGTAATTAACATATTGTAACAAAACTGTATTATTTGCTTTTTAAAGGTTTTAAGAATTGTTAGAAACATTTCATAGGATTTATAACTTCAGTTAACCATACAGGTTTTTTTCAGACTTATTGGACCTTTCTGAAAACGTATAAAAAAAGGTTGTCAATATTCATATCACTCTTTTAATTGGTTTGGTAGTGAAGGAATGCTAATGTTGGGTTCAACATTGTATAGGCTCAATTTACTGTTTAAAAATTGAATGGTAACAATTTGTATTAATATAAAACTAAGTCTTTGAAACTGGAATGGCAGTGGAATTTAGAAATTTGAATAGTTTGGCATTTTCATTCATTACTTTTTATTATATTCCTTGGCTTTCTGTTGATATTTGTGTTTTATCTTTTTTGCTTTTTTCTTCTTTCTTTCTTTAGTTTGTTTTTAGTTCTTTAGTCCTTTTTCAATTACTTTAAGTTTTTTTTCCTTTTAAGCTTTTGGTTATAATAGTTATACGGTGTTATATATTTGTTACTAGGTTATTAGTGTTTAATGTCAAGAAAACTGCAATGCTTTAAAATTCAATAAATATTTTCTAAAATGAAACAAAGAGGAGGAAAGATATAATTTAGGATATTTTTAATGTATGTTTCTATTTTAATTATTTATGGATTTTAGCCATTGTTGGAGGGATTGATGTTTTTTCCTTTTTTGTTATTGTGAGATGCCCAGAGTCACTCGTTGGGGGAGATGGGCGGCATACAAGTTTAATAATAAATTAAATAAATAAATAAATACATAAATAATAGGCCTGAGTAAAGATGATTTGAACTTGTGGTGTAGATGAATATATGCAGGTAAGTGAAAGTATAGTTAATTATGAATGTAAGGGCTAACATTTATGTCAGGAAACATGAATTTGTTTCATATAGGTTGTTAGTGTGTATGAAAGCAGGAATCCATAATATGTTATATTTCAATGAATGGTAGTAATGAGAGAACCAGGATGAATTTTGGGGGAAATTGTGCAACATTTTGAATGAATGCTAGAAAAAATTGTTTTTTGTTAGGTGGACATGAATAGGTAGGTGAGACAATAAAGAACAGGGAAAAGGATTGAGCTATTGAAAACTCAAGAATGAATGAGAATTGTGACTGTTGACTGTTTCCTTAGAAAAAGGTCTGTCAGTTTGGAATATATGGTTTAAGCAGAAGTGTATTGATACATATGTAAGAGGAATGAATATAAATCTAAAAGGAATTAACAAACCTAAAAGCACAAAGGATATAAGGATGATGAGAGGGAAAGATCATTATTTAGCTGTGTCAGGAGTGGATTTTGGGGGGCTGGGGAATGAAAGTAGAACAACTGCAGGAAGAAAATTCTATAGGAGAAGACATTAGAAAGACAGATTAATCTCCTAACAGAATGAAAGGAAATTGGATGTAAAAGAAAGAGGACATGGAAACTGCTTAGAAAAGAGTGAAATGAAGTGCCATAGAAGGGTGTGGAGTTACTCTAATGGAAAGAATGAAAAAGGATGCTTGATGGTGTGATTAAATTAGTGGCTATGAATGAGAAAAGTGCACAGAAGAGGAGGATTTCTACAAAAATAAGTATGGAAAATACTGTATGTTTATACAGAGGAAACATAATTGCAAAGAATGCAGTCAAAGAGATCAAGAAATCATTGAAATTAAAGGAGGCTGATAAAGTGCAGTACAGTCTTGATGAAAAGAGAAAGTGATTCTGAAAGTGGATGAAAATGTGGAGACCCACAGACATAACTTTGGAGAAACTATGTTGTAACAGTTACAAAAACATGTTTTAATCCTGGGAAATGTAGAAAACATTAGAAAGAAACTCAGACTGATTCCTCCTTAACTCCCTGGGGCAAAAGAGGGAGGAAAGGGAAAACACAGTGAGGCTTTTAAGTTTCTGTGACTTTAGCCAATACAATACAGGAGAATTCTACCATTCTTGTGCAGTCTGTTTCCTGACTTGGAAATCGTTAACATTTCAAATGGTTGACAATTAAGAGGAGCCTCCAGAAGAAAATAAAAATAAGAGTGATTACATTTGGATGAAACCGAGTGAGGGAATGCTGAAAGGAGTATTTTAGAGATTTATGTGAAAACATCAACAATATGTTGAAGAGTGGAATTGAAACACTATACATGTTAGTGGCCAAGAAAAAAAGGGAATCACAAATGTGATAACAGTGAAAAAGGCAATCCAAGTGCTTCTCTATACTAAAAAATGTAAGTGCATTAGACTCCTTTGGAATATGAATAAGTATGCTGCTTTAGAGTCAGATTTGCTCCTCGATAGTGGAAAAAACTACTAATTACTATGATGAAATGATGTTAAATCTAACTGGATTCCAACCAGAAATCATGCAAACGGGCCCTTCTTTACTGGCTGCAAATTTGGATATTAATTTGGGTGATCCACATCATTTAGATTTCATTATGGAATCTTTAAAAGTTGACTCCTTGTATGGATACTGTCACCTGTTACTGCTCAAACAGTCATAACAGTCTTACATTAATAACAATTTCTGAAGAACTGGACAAAGTCAAAAAATTGTTAGAAGGTATTAACAAGAAAAATCGGAAAGGCAGCAGCAGCACTTTGAGGTTTGCTCAGGCACAGACAACCAGCAGACTAGTGAGGAGGTTGTCTCAATGGCTTCTGCTGACTTGTGCCAAAGCAGGAACCATAAGTGACCAGTCAACTACTCTACTAAGAATGTTTTACAATAACAACCTACACAGATTTTGCTAACAGTTTATATTTGAAGTTCTGGAGAAAAACAAAACATGCTTCACTCCTTATCTCAGGTTTTACATATTCCTCTGCATAATATTGACTTGTCCTATTATGAATCCCTTCCCAGCAAATCATCCACAAGAAGACCTTTCTCTATCTTTTGCCAATCTACTATTTCACTATTCCATTGTATTAAAAAATCTTGCCAAATTTCCAGCAAATTGGATAATACTTAAAAGACTTGGATAATCCAGAAGTTGTCACCAGTACCAACACTGATGTCTCATTAACCTCAGAAGCCCCAGACTTAGCAAATAAGGAAGAACCTACCCTGACTCAGACACAGACAACAACAAATTATAATTCTAATTTATTATAGCAGGCAACACTGTTGCTGCAGACAGTGGAACAAAGACTTGTGGACCTGCAGATGCACCTCTTTATCAGAAGATGAGTCACTGCGCCTCCCTTCTTCTCTAGTCTCCTGTACGAGACATTGGCTCCAGAAGGATGTCACATTGATTCAACTTTGCGATAAGCCAATTACTTTGGAGTATAACAGAGAGAGAACTTCTGTGGCCATCAATGACTCCTGCCTGAAGAACTCCAACCAGGCAACCTTTTTAATCTGAGAAAGTAGATGGATTCCCATCTCAACATTGCTCTCTAGCGTGCATTTCATGGTCTTGAAGATGCTTCATTTGTTAGGTACTGTATATCATTAATGATTATTTGCTGTTTTTACAAGGGATTTGGCTGCCTGAAGATCCTTTTCTTGATGGTTTTGCAGCATTCTCATTAAGAGTGCTCCCAGGTCCTGGGAAAGGCAGGCTCCGTGGAGGTCTGCTCTGCTTATCTCTACAGTATGGCAATCCAGGCTACAATTGACATCTTTTCATCATGCAAGCACAACAATCCTGTAACAGTCAAAATTGGTGAAATTTATTTGTTCTCAATAAATGTTTATATATCACCACTTTGTCAGTCTCCATGGATTAAATCCATGTGGACCAAACTTGAAATGTATATAAAATCCCTTTGGTGCCCTTACCCACAAATGCATTTAGTGGTTGCTGAAGACTTTTAATTCAAGACAAGGGAGGGATTATAGTTTGCTCTATACCAAGTTTTACTGTTTTTCTCCCTGTGATAATGAAGTAATACCACTTCTTTCCTGACAATTTAAGGACAAAACAGGGAATTGTGCTGGGCCCAAACATTTGCCATGCTCAATTTGTATCATTATTGTGTTTTTATCCCAGCTTTTCAGGGGGGTCAACTCAAGGCTGCAAACATACCTATTAATGGTGCTACAGCAGATTTTCTAGCTCAGTATACCTATTTGGCTGGATTTAGGATCTCCACAATTGACTATATAACTATACGGTCTTTTCACTGCATGCTTAGTGTTAATAGTCTCAGTATTCAAAATGGTTTACTTGAATTAAGAAAGTTTCATGTTGGCAAGCTATGTTCATGAAAAACAAAGAAGAAATGGTGTTGTTTTTATAGTTATAGTAATAGCAAGAACAGTACTTGGCTACAGTACAATCAATGACCACATAATATCAATTAGACTTTGTGGACAACCCTTTAATATGATGATCATTCAAGTCCATGCTCCATACACTGATGCAGAATAAGAGGAGGTTGATGACTTCTGTGATCAGGCTCAATTCGAAATTGACAGAACATGCAAGCAAGATGTGCTATTTGTGATTGGTGACTGGAATGCCAGAACTGGAAACATGAAAGAGAAAAATGTAGTCGATTGTATGGCTTAGGAAACTGAAATGGAGCAGGAGACCAACTTATCAATTTCTGCCGATTTCTTCATAGTCAACACTGTCTTCAAGCAACCAAAACAATGCTTCTATACATGGACATCACCAGATGGAGTATATAGAAACCAAGTTGACTATATTATTGCTAAAAGGAGGTGGAGGAGCTCAAATACAGCATCAAAGACATAGCCAGGTGCTGACTGTGGAACAGATTCTGAACTGCTCATGTGCAAACTCCAAGTTATGCTAAAGAAGAAGAAGAAAGCCAGTCAGTTTCCACAATATGATCTTGAATGTATACCCACCATTTTCAAGGAGAACATCAGGAATCACTTTGAAGTCCTGAACCTCATTGATAGAGAACCAGAAGAATTGTGGAAAGAACTTAAAGAAGTAGTTAAGGATGAGTGTAAAAAGAGACTGCCAAAAATGAAGAAAGAGAAGGAAGCAAACTGGATGTCAGAACAAACTGGAAATTGCCAAGAAAATAAGAGGAGCCAAAGCCAAGAAAGAGAAAAATCTCAGAAAGGAATTTAACAAAAGAGTTTCAGAGAGCTGTTAGAAAGGATAGGAAGCAGTATTACAACAACATCTGTAAAGACATTGAAGATGGAAACAAACATGGAAAAACAAAAGTTTTTCAAAAGATCTGAACTCAGGAGGTTCCAACCTCAAATTGGTATGCTAAAGGATGCCAATGGACAGATAGTAACAGTTTTAAAGGAGATCAAAGGAAGATGGAAGGAGTATACTGAAACACTGTACAGTACAGATGTCAACATTCAAGATACCTTAGAAGATATTCCTTGCTTACAAGAACTTCTAGTACTGGAAGATGAAGTTAGATCAACACTCCAGTCATTTCCAGGTCGGAAAGCTACAGTAACTGATGGAATACTGGCTGAAATATGGCAAGCGACAGAACAAAAATCAGTCAAGGTTCTAACCAAGCTATGCCATCAAATCTGAAGAATGACACAGCGGTTAACTGATTGGAAAAGGTCAATTCACACTCCAATATTGAAAAAAGACTTAACAGAGTGTGCAAACTATTGTACAATATCCTTAATTTCACATGCTAGCAAAATAATGCTTAGGATCATCCAATGCAGATTAGAGGTCTACCTGGAAAAAGAGATGCCAGATGTTCAAGCTGGTTTAGAAAAGGCCAAGGAACATGAGACATCATTACCAATGCACCCTGGATAATTAAAAAAGCCAAACAACACCAAAATGTCAGTATGTGCTTCATCAGTTATAGAAAAACCTTTGATTGTGTTAATCACGTCAAGCTGTGGAATGTGCTCAGAAAAATGGGAATGCCAATACATCTCATTGTCCTCATGAGAAACTTATATTCAGGTCAGGAAGCCACAGTATAGGCAGAACATGGTGAAACAGACTGGCTCCAGGTTGGCAAAGGAGTGCAACAAGGTTGCGTACTCTCCCCTTATTTATTCAACCTATATGTGGAATATATATTAAGGGAAGCTGGATTGGAAGAACATAAGTGTGGTTTTAAAATTGAAGGAAGAAACATCAATAACTTGCACCATGCTGATAAACACTGCCCTGATAGCCAAAAATGCAAAGGATCTGCAAGCCCTAGTAGTAAAAGTCAAAGAGCACAGGGAAGAAATGGGACTAAAATTAAATGTAAAGAAGACCAAATTAATGACAACAGGTAGAACAACCAGCCTTAGACTTGACAATGAAGATATCAAAGTGGTGGGTAGCTTCTACCTTTTAGGATCAACCATCAACAGTAAAGGAACAAGCAGTCTAGAAATACGCCACAGGCTAGCACTCAGCAGAGCAGGCATAAAGGCCTTGGGAAAGATATTCAATTGCTGTGATGTGTCTGTACCTACAAAGATCAGAATGGTGCAAGCCATGGTATTCCCTGTGAACCCAATATGGAAGCAAAAGTTGAACTTTAAAGAAGCAGGATAGGAAGAATATTAATGCTTTTGAACTTTGGTGTTGGAAAATACCCCTGAGAATATTGTGGACAGCCAAGAAAACAAACCAATGGATCATTGAACAAATCAACCTTCAAGTGCTCACTCGAGGCATAAATGACCAGGCTCAAATTACCTATTTCAGATACATTATGCAAAGACCCAGCTCTCTGGAAAAGGCTCCAATACTGGGAGAGGTAGAAGGAAAGAAGAAGAAGAGGATGACCAGCAGCAAGGTGGATGGACTCAGTTACAGAGGTGATGAATGCACCATTGGGAGACATGAAAGAACAGGTTAGGGATAGTTCGTCTTGGAGAATATCTACGTGGTTGCTAGGAGTCAAAAACGACTTGATGGCAAATAATCAATGTTCAATTTATCTTGTATTGCATTTTGTTTTATTTATGTTATTTTATTTTTTATCTTTTTGTATCCCATGTTTTATATTAGATAAAGCTGGTCAATGAGCAAAATAAAGTACTTTGACATTGGATATGACTACTGAGAGAAAGGTAGCAAGACTGAATGCAGAAGCTATAGGGGATTCGTTTGCTAAGCATGCCTGGGAAGTTTTGCAGAATTTTGAAAGAAAGGTTATGAGAGGTCACAATGAGCAAAATTTAAGAAGACCAGTATGGTTTTATGTGGGGGTGTGCAGACCAGATTTTTTTTTTTTTTTTGGTCTACTTCTGTCTACTTTGTTATAGGGAACCAAGAGTTGCATATGTCTGGAAAACCATAAAAGTAAGTTGAATGTAATAGGAATGGGGTACTTAAGAAGTATGTGCAGTAAATCAAAAATAGTAAGATCGGGGGGTAAATAAATGTGGATTGAATACAAGAGTGAATGACTGTTGAATGAAGTATGGTGGTCTGGTTTGGTCATATATGGAGAATGAATGGGGATTGAACTGCAGAATAAATACATAAAGAGAGAATGGTTTGGGAGGGAAGACTGAGACAGTTATGGTTGAGATCTTTGAGATCCTCAAGAGGTGAGAAGTTTAAAGAACAAAAGGTAATATAGGAAACAATGTATGAATATGGTGAAAGCAGGAATGATTTGCAAGGATAAAAATATATGGAGGGTTATTGTTGATGCAGCTAGATTTAGCTATATATTTTTTTCCTTTTTTATCTCATGTTTCTAAATTTACTTTGGTTACTTTATACCTTTTTGGCACTTTGTAAAATGTTGCTTACAGAGAAAGGAAATAGGTGAGTGTGTGTGTGTGGACGCGTGCGCATGCGCACGCATACGTACACATTACACAATTACTCCTACTCAGCAGTTATATTGAGGAAGTAATAGCCAACTTTTATCTCAGATTTTCTAATTAAGAGGGCCACAAACTGAGGTGGGACCAAATGAAATGTGGTGCATAGGTTAGTACAGTAGTGGCATTTTTTTGTTTTTTTATCCTCTTAGAGATTGTGTAATTTCATAGATGAACTCAGTACTATTTTGCAACCTAATTGTCCTGTTATCATACTTGCTAGGGTTATATGTGTGCACCCATTTGCAAACTAACTAAGTTCAGGAAATAAGCCAAGATAACAAATTGGAATTTACCTTACATATATTGGGAAAGGGATCAGCAGTACCACATCTTTAATGGCAAATATGCCTGCCACCCACCTCATTTATGCTCCCCAGACAATGGGAGTGCAGGCGAAGCCTTAGGGATCACTCCTCATAATGAGGAAGATAAATCACACAATTTTTGCTGCCACTGCCTGCAAAACCAGTTTATTCCCAGCTGATTTTCCTGGAGGAGAGGAGGAGCCTCCCGACAGGAAACTTTGGGAAGGAAGAAGGACCCCAGTAAAGTGTGTGTGTGTGTTTATACTTGGACAAAGAATATGAACCTAGGTGCTAACACTGCATTAGGGCACAACATGATGTCTTTGGTTTGCAGGTAATGTTATGTAAACCCTGCCTCATGACTTGTAAATTATGGTTTGTAGCTTAGTATGTTGCAGAAATCCAGCCAAGTGTGGTTTATTGAATAAGCAATAGTTAAACTTATTGCAATGTGTCAACACAGTCTGGGTATGGATTTAGCTGGGACTGTTTGTAAGTACAGATGCATGGATGAGAGCTTGTGTGGAGCCTGTGGGTGAAGTTCTGAGAATACGTGCTCATAGGTGTTGTACGCTGTTATTGATTTTCAACTATTATGCTTAGAAGGGGTTCCAAGAGCCACAAAAGATGTGTTTGGGGGCACCCAAGAGCTTTTGTTTGGTAGCACTAGCTGCTAGCTTCTAAATTCTACTTCACAACAGTAGCTCATGCAGTCATCACTACCTGTTTGATCTACAGGGGCTGCCTTTGAAAACCACTTGGAAACTATTCTTGGTGCAGAATACAATAACCTGCTTACTGGGGGGTGTAAGGCGTGAGGAGCACCTAACACCTGTGCTGTGAGCTGAAATAGATTGCCAGTATGTTTCCAGATGTAATTCCAACTGCTGGTTTTGAACTATCGAGCCCCACATAGCTTGGCCCCAGGGTAGGACCACCCTCTCCAACCAGAATCAATCTACCTGGTATCTTCAGGTAGGGAGAAACTCTTGGTTGTCCCTAATTTCTGTGAAGTGAGGGGGCTGAGGCCCAGAAGTGCTGTTTTTCTGTTACAGCCTTGGTTCTATGGCATGGCCTCCCCTCAGAAATTAGATTGGCTCCTCTATAATAGCATTCCAGAAGATAGTCAAAACAGAGTTCTTCTTGACATGTATTGTTGTTGTTGTTGTTGTTGTTGTTACTGGTTTAGATATATTTCTGGTCTATGATAAAGCCTCGGTCAATTTATAATTGTCCATTTATCATGATTATTGACAGTATTTAGTACATCTGTTTATTTTAAATTCAGCCATAGACATTTTATTTTTGATGTTGTTATTGAGAAATGTTTAATTCTTTTGGGTTGTTGTAAGCTATCACAAGTCTTTGACAGATTCAGTGGTATATAAATATAATACATAATAAATAATTACATCCTCCATTTTTAGATTATTTGAAAGTTTCAGTTTCAGTGATTTTCTGATTTACTTGGTGATATCCTTTCACTTTCCAGGGACTTATGTTGAAGAACATTGTGCAGGGCCAGATAAAGCAACTAAATGCTCCAAATGTCCTGAAGGTGCCTTTATGTCTCAACAGAATTATTTACAAAAGTGTTTTGGATGCCAAAGATGTCGTTCAAGTAAGTCTAATTTTGTATGTGGTTAAATTAAAAGTGAGCACTAGTGAACAAAGCAAGCATTAGAACTTTGTATATTTATTTGTGTGTATATAGCTGTCAGTGCCAGATGTGTCTATATGTTTATTTTTATTATTAATATGTTATTCATTAGGTTTATTGTGTTTTATTATAATATCTACATTGGTTATGTTGTTATTGTTGATACATTGCTTAGAGTCCCTGCAATTAAAGCAAATTATAAATTGCACCCATAAATCAGGGAGGGAGGGAGAGAGAGAGAGAAAGAAAGATAGAGTGAGTGGGTGGGTGGGTGGGTGGTGGGGAAGCATGTTTACAATGCCAGTCTGCCAAGAATGCTGTGAGTGTGGACTCATTGGTACAAATTTTTGGAGTTTTATATCCTGCTTTTTGTAAATTCAAATCAGTTCTTATATAACTTATATTTTAAATAATGTGAAATATAAGCACTAGAACTGTTTTCCAAATTAAGAATTGCATGTAGAAGTTCGGTTTGATGTTCAGGTTGTTCTGCTATTACATGTAGCAGTATGATCTCAATAGAAATATTCAGCTTTTCCTCACTCTTCCCAGGCTTTCAGCAGATAACACAGTCCAGTTGTACCCATCGGCAAAACACTGTTTGTGGTTGTGGCAATAATCAGTATAAGACTACCAGAAATCCTGAATTCTTATGCAAGAATTGCAGTGACTGTCAAAATGGAAAAATCAGACAACACTGTAAGTGTGATCTAGAAAAATCAATATGATAACAGTTTAAATCTGACTCCATCTTCATTCATTTATCCTCTACAGTAATACAGTATGTTTGTGATCAGTGCAATCTATTTGCTTGTTGGCAAAGTTGATCGTTTTCCATTCACTTCCTCTTCTTATTTTTATCTGATTTTTTAATCTGCGTTCCATCTTTTACCACTTAACATGCACAGTGTGGTACCAGAAACTGAATTAAAAAGAGTATTCACTAGAGAATATGATATAGAAAAAAGATAATTTCAAACTATTGAATAATTAACAGGGAATGAGCAGTAGGATTATGCAGTGCTCCAGAAACAGAAACATACTTCAGAGTCTATGGGGGTTCTCATGTAGCATCTGTCTGCAACTCCTTAAACCAAAGGGATCTTTTTCTGGGATTGTACTGCAGCTGTAAAATTCTGGGAGAAGATACAGCTGGTTTAAAGAGTTGGAGAGCTCAAATCTTGAGGACCCCTTAATTCTTTTGGTAACAGTACTACCATTGTTATCTTTGGGGATGTTTTTTGACTTTGCAATGCTGGAATTGTTTGGTAGTCTCCCATCCAAGTACTAACCAGCCTTGATATTAATTAATTTTCGAGCCCAAGCTATGAAAGACAAATGCTATGGCTTGCTGCAGACAATAGCTGTTACTTTTTTCTTTGTTATTTTGAATATATATGAGGAAGATCCCCCTCCCCTTTTTGTAATTTTTGGTATTAACTCAGTTCATTATAAATTTCAGCATTCTTAATATTATCTAATTCCAGGCCTTCTGTGCTTTATCTGACAATGCCAATCTCATATCATAGGTAATCCTTTCCACTGGTTTTGGCCCCATCCCATGTTTCATTTTAAACTCTCTTTCTTCAAGTTGTCTGTCTTTTTGCCAAACATCTTCTAGCCAGTTCCTATGAAGTACCGGCCACCTTACATGAAATTTAATGAAGAACATGATCCCAGAAACCAAAGCTGTCATGTGGACACCTATTTTATACAGATTTTTAAAGAAGTTTCTTCCACATAATCAAATACGCCTACTATTTTTTCCCTTAGCCATCAATGTCTGAACACTGTTGCTCTTCTATTTCTTTCTTTGGAAACTTTATTTCTCATGATATTCATTGAATGTATTCCATCAGTTTCATTCTCCAACTGCTAAAATATTGAACTTTCCTATTTCTTAATTTAATGTGAAACTTTTCTTACATATACTAGCTGCCAGGGGCATAACAAGATTTTATGTAGGAGATCTGTGATCAAGATCTTCCTTAGTTTATTAAGAATATAGCCTCATGGACCCAGAATCAAATCAGTACCTGGAAGAGGAGAGTTTAACTTCTCTCACATTGCTTTTATTCTGATTAAAATCATGGTGATATTTATTTTATACAGTAAAGGAAATCGTGCAGCTCCTGGCCCTGACATTTTAACCAAGAAAACAGTATGGATTGAAGGGGTGAAATTCCCTTCTCCTACCAATGTGTTTTCATTTTATATTCCACATCACTTTCTCCTTGGAGACTAATTAGTTCCCTGGAGAATTCATGAACATGCCCATGTAGGTATGTTTGTCAACAAAACATAAGTCCTTTTCTTCTGAGGTATTTTTGCAACTTCCCAATCTAGCCTGCACCCTTGTATTTCTCATGCAAGTACTAATCAGAGCTGACTGCTTAACTTGGGATCAGGTTGACTATTTATCTGGGCTTAAAAAAAACCCCATCTTATTATCACCTAATAATCATTATTTGCTTCTCCTGCTATTTTCTAGGCACTACATATAGTGATACAATATGCGAATGTCACTTTGGATTTTTTCTTCAGGCAGATCAGAACAAGTGTGTTCCCTGCAGCAGGTGGGGAAATGTTGTTATCTATCCTGTAATACAAGTGTGAATAACTCCTAGGCTACATGTAACTGTAGGCCTTTTCTCTGCTCCCAGCTGATGCATCCTCCTGTTTCCATGATGATTTGCAGTGGGTCTGGACCTGTCAATGAGCTCCCTGGCTGTTCTCTGCCCTAATCCTTTGTACAGTGGGATTGGTGTTTCATCATGTACTTCCCAGTTGTCCCAGAGTAGCGGTGCTGAAAACAGTTGAGGAGCTTCATGAGTTACATGCTTCTCCTCTGCTTTTAATGCTAGCATGCTGTGAAGTTGGAAAGATGCACATTATGGAATTGTTGAGATCCAGTCTTGCATTTCCCTCCTCTGTGCTGCCTAGCTGATTAGCACTGAGATTTCAGTTTACTAGGATGGCTGTAATTTAAACTTTCCAGCCCCAGGGTAGGGGAAAAAGCAAGCAAGAGTATAAGAAAAGATCGTATATATATTTATGCATGTAAACAAATGTGTATTTTTGTGTGAGAAAGGTGATAGGGGAGCCTGAAGCTTAGGCTCTACGGTTGCCCATTGCCATACACAGGTCCATCCTTCCTGCAAAAAGGGGGCTTACATTCCTGTAGCACTATCACTTGCTGCTAAGGGGTCTTTATTATGGGTCAAGCTACACATAATGAAGGAAATGTGGGCTCCTAATGCTGTATCTTAGGACAGTGTTCCTCAACCTCAGCAACTTTAAGACATGTAGACTTCAACTCCCAGAATTCCCCAGCTGGCTGGGGTTGAAGTCCACATGTCTTAAAGTCGCTGAGGTTGAGGAACACGGTCTTAGGAAATAGAAATGAAAATCTGAGGAGTAACACTTGACAATTGCGACTAGCAACCCTAGATGGAATTCTTAGCTCCTGCTCACAATTCTCCTCACAAATGACTCCTTATTCCTAATTATTTCAATCTTTTTTTCCTCTGACATTTTTGCAATGAGACTCAAGCCCAAATCTGGGGGGATTGGAGAAAGGTTTTTTTCTTCTCTTTTGCTCTTGCTTTTAGGAACAGGTGTTTGCCAAGATTATGTACATTTCCATTTCCTTTTGACATATTTTAAGGGCCAGTTAAATTACTCAAATTAAGCTATTCAATTCCCCATGTTTTCTAATTCTGAGTATAGATTCAAAGGGCAGTAAAATAAAAAAATGCCAATGAATGTTATTAGTATATACAGAAGTTTCTGTTTTCATCTTCTAGATGCAATAAGGAAGATTGCAAGGAACTGTGTCAGGCAGTCAAGCCAATTATAAGCCCACCAAATTCCACAGGTGAGATCTGAAGTCAATCATGTAATATTTTATCTTGATCTCCACCATTTCCTTCATGTCACATTTTCATCTTTGCTCTAATATTCTTTTTTTCCATTACATTTATTCTCAAATCTTTTCAAGCCAATCACATCCAACATGTTCTTTTTTTTATTATTATTATTCAGAGCTTGTATTCGTCCTCAGTTGCCTGACTGCCATCCTTGGATTTGGTTTCGTATTACTGTTAGCATGCATATTCATCAAGAAATATTTTCCAGAAAGACAGTACTTCTCCTCCTGTAGTGAGTATCATTCATTGCCTGTTAATAGAATAAAGGAAAGTGACCGATTTCATCAGATGAATCACAGACCTAAAGCAGTGGATGAGAATTGGACACAATGACAGGCATTGTGTACATAACTGTACTTACTGCTCGTTTTCATATTTGTCTCATTAGTTTAAGATTGCAGAGACTCGGGGTTCTGAAGAGAAATTGCAGTGTTTTAGTGTCACCAAGTACATGTTTCTGTTGAACTTTGACAGGTGATTCAGGCTCCAGAGAGGCAAATAAGCATACAGCTCCCTGGCCAGATCCTTGTGGTATTGATGAGTACCTGCAAGGAAGTGAAGGTCTAATTATGAGTGTAGTGGCTATGTCAGAAAGTATGAGTTCCCGCCATATAGATTGTTATGGGTGCTTATGAAAGTAAGAATCCATATTTATTTATGCATTGAATGTATATGCCACCTCAATCACTGAAATAAATCTAAGTGGCTTACATGTTAAGATTAATAATGGAACTTGGGAAAAGTAACAAGAGAACATACAAAAACTACAGTGGGTTTGTGTGTTAAGGTACCTGAAAAGGTCTTTAGCAGAATTCTGATTGTCACTTCTCAGCTGGGTAGCAGGTACATAGACCAGATTTTTTACTGAAAAGTTATTAACAAATATTTCAGTCTGAAAATGTATTGTACATTAGCTGATTTAGAGAAAGTGTATGATAAAGTGCATAGTTGTGAGAGTTACTTCTCATACTGATAGGGGTGACAGTTATCAAAAGAGTGAGCAGATGAAGACTGTTCCTCTTTCACAAAAGAAGAATGCATCCAGACCTCTGTTGAGAAAACATGGGACAAAATGGACAAGAGATTCGTTGCCCTAAATTACCTATATGTAAGGGTCTTCTTTGAAAGTAGAGTACTCACTGAAATCCTTCTGTTTCTACCATCCTTCTAATAAATTTTATTAACCAAAGCCCTTGGATTCTTGTTCCTTGGATTAACTGTTTCTAGTCCAGACTGCAAGGAGGAAAGTCTGACAATAGACTCAAATTCTGGAATATTGTGCAAGAATATGGAATTAAAGGTTGCTTGCTGAATCCAGTAAGAGTGGAATATGTGGAAGTAAAACATGCATGAGAATAAAAGGAAATGGCTAACACTGAGCCAGGAACAAAGCTAAGATGTGGGATGTCCTCTTGGCTAATTAACATATTCATGGATAAATGTACAGGGAATAATTGTGATAATTTGAGAGGTATATTTGTTAGGGAGACAAATGTGCATGCACTTTTGTCCTCTTAAGGAAGCATTAAGGAAGTAGTACTAGGTTGTGACATGTTGGTCTGGGACTATACAGTGGCTATGCAAGCCCAGGTAAAGGCATGGTTTCTTTAAGGAGCTGCTGACAGGAACTGTGAGCATCCCCGTGCTGAATCTGAAGCATCTTTCCAATTTAGATGTGAGTAAAGACCCATCCCTGCTTTCCACAAATAGATAGGTATCATTGGATTTTAATAGAGATAAAATACAATATTATGTTTATTTAACATTGAAAAAGTAACAAAAGGCTAAATTCATGGAACATGCTAAGCCAAAAACTATGGCTTACAGTCCATAATGCTGGATTTATAGATGATGCTAAGCCATAAACCAACCACATGAACTGCTCCCAAGGCCATATGTAGCTCTTAAAAGTATTGAGTTGTAACCAAGTGCAGTGCAAGTGCAAAGAAGGCCAACATCTTGAGGAGCATCAAGAGGAGCACAGAGTCCAGATTCTGGGAAGTTAATTCTCTCTACTCTGCCTTGATCAGGCCTCACTTGGAGTATTGTGTTCAATTCTGCACAGCCCAGTTTAAAAAATACACTGACAAACTGGAGCAAGTCTAGAAAAGGGCTGCCAAGGTGGTGAAAGGATTGGAAATCAAGTCCTACAAGGAACAGTTAAAAGTCCTAGGTATGTTTAGCTTGCAGAAGAGAAGGTTGAGAGGAGCCATGATAGCTATCTTCAAATAGCTGAAGGGCCATCACACTGCAGAGGATTCAGACTTATTCTCACTTGTTCCAGAGGGTAAGACTAGAACTAATGGGATGAAACTTCAAGGATGTCAATACAGATTAGATATTAGGGAGAACTTCTTGACAATAAGAGCTGTCCATCAATGGAACAGATCACTGTATGGAGCAGTTTCTTCACTGGAGGTTTTCAAACAGAGACCAAATAGTCATCCAGCAGGGATGATGTAGTGAATTCTGCAGTATGCAGGGGATTGGACTTGATGACCTCTTAGGTCCCTTCCAACTCTATGATTCTCTGATTCTCTTCTGGGATTCTAAGTGTAATTTTTTTATGTGATAGAGTAGAAGTTAAAAAAATACATGAGTGAACAGTAAGCATATTAGCTTATTTATACACGCGCACGCACGCACGCACACCCACACACACACACACATATTCCAAATTCTCTTGTCTCATCCATGATCCACACTTACTGGCTAAAGAAACTAACAGCAGAACATGAACGCTAGCAGCACAGATGAACCAGCTGCTAGCAGCAGGCTCCCACCCAGACTGGCTAACACAAGGAAGGACAGTGCTGGTCATGAAAGACCCACACAAGGGAACAGCACCATCCAACTACTGGCCAATAACCTGCCTCCCCACAACATGGAAATTTCTATCAGGCATCATAGCCACCAAGCTACAAGACCGTATGAGCCAGTACATGAGCACAGCTCAGAAGGGCATTGGGAACATCAGAGGCTCAAAAGACCAGTTGCTCATAGAGCAGTTGCCCAAGACTCAAGGCCTAGGCAGACCAATCTGAGCACAGCCTGGATTGACTACAGGAAAGCCTATGACTCAATGCCGCACGCATGGATCTGTGAATGCCTGGCGCTATACAAAATCAACAGGACACTAAGGACCTTCCTCAAGAACTCAATGGGATTGTGGAAGATAACACTGGAAATCAACTCAAGACAGCTCGCACAAGTGGCCATAAAGTGCAGTATATACCAAGGTGATGCACTGTCCCCGCTGCTGTTTTGCATAGGCTTAAACCCTCTCAGCCAGATAATCACAAGGACTGGATGCAGGTACAAGTTCAAAAGTGGAATCACCATCAGCCACCTCCTCTACATGGATGACATCAAGCTGTATGCTAAGAGTGAACGAGACATCAACTCACTGATCCACCTGACACGGATCTACAGTGAGGACGTTGGGATGTCATTCGGACTGGAGAAGTATAGTCGGATGATAGTAAAGAGAGGGAAGGTAGTCGAGACCGAAGGGGTGGAACTACCAGTGGGCCACATAGCAGACATAGAGACCAGCTACAAGTACCTTGGTATCCCACAGTCACATGGGAACCATGAAGAGGAGGCAAGGAAGACGGCAATATCCAAGTACCACCAAAGGATAAGACAGGTCCTGAAGAGCCAGCTCAGTGGGAAGAACAAGATCCATGCCATCAACACGTACACCCTGCCAGTAATCAGATACCCAGCCGGTATAGTGCACTGGCCAAAGGAGGACGTGGAGGCTGCCGATGTGAAGACCCGGAAGCTCCTCACTATGTATGCAGGTTTCCACCCCAAATCCAACACCTAGAGATTGTACACCAGCCGCAAAGAAGGCGGGCGGGCAGGGTCTGATGAGCATCAAAGCCGCTGTCCTGGATGAAACCCAGAGCATCCAGGAGTACATCACTAAGATGGCACCCAAAGATGAGCTGCTGAGAGAATACCTGAGGCAGCAGCAGACATGGGAGGAAGTTCAAGCGGAGGAAATACCATGGCAAGATAAGCTCCTGCATGGGATGTACCATCGACAGATAGCTGAGGTGGCTGACATTGGGAAATCCTACCAGTGGCTGGAAAGGGCCAGACTAAAAGACAGCACTGAGGCACTGATCATAGCAGCACAAGAACAGGCACTAAGCACCAGATCCATAGAAGCAGGGGTCTACCACACTAGACAGGACCCAAGGTGCAGATTGTCCAGAGAGGCCTCAGAGACAGTCCAACACATAGTGGCAGGGTGTAAGATGCAGGCAGGAACAGCATATACTGAACAGCACAACAAAGTAGCTGGCATTGTGTACGGGAACATCAGGACAGGGTATGGGCTAGACCCTCCTAATTCCAGATGGGAGATTCCACAGAAGGTTGTGGAGAGTAACAAGGCTAAGATCCTGTGGGACTTCCAGATCCAGACGGACAGGCAGGTACTGGCCAATCAACCAGACATCATGTTAGCAGACAAGGATCAGAAAACAGCGGTAGTGATAGATGTAGCAGTGCTAAGTGATAGCAACGTCAGGAAGAAGGAGTATGAGAAGCTGGAGAAGTACCAGGGCCTGAAGGAGGAACTAGAGAGGATGTGGAAAGTAAAGGCCAAAGTGGTCCCAGTGGTGGTAGGAGCACTCGGGGCTGTGACTCCTAAGCTGGGAGAGTGGCTCCAACAGATTCCAGGAACAATCTCAGAGCTCTCTGTCCAGAAGAGTGCAGTGCTAGGAACAGCTAAGACACTGTGCAGAACCCTCAAATTCCCAGGCCTCTGGTAGAGGACCCGAGATTGAGGAAGACGCATACCACCCGTAGGGGTGAGAGGGGAATTTATATAGAAGTAGGGCACAGAAAATGAGGAAAAGTTAAAATATTCAAGATGATGTTATAAATACATGTAACTGATACATCTGCAATGGCATATTTATTTTTCTTAACAGTTCAAATACAGACATATCCCAATTGCAGCTTGAATTAAATAAATTTCAGTTATAGGTTTAGATGTTTACTTCAGTAAATCATTTTTTAGTTAATACTGATAACAAATAAAACAGCTGGTTGCTGTACCTGTTGTCATTAGTTGGTCTTCTTTATATTTAATCTTAGTCCCATTTTTTTCACTGTGCTCCTTGACTTTCATTATTAGAACTTGCAGGTAATTTGCATATTCAGCAATCAAATAGTGTAATTAGCATAGTTCAGGTTACAGGTAGTCTCTGGCTTAAGAACACCTGGGTTACAGATGACCCATAGTTAAGAACGGAGCCTATTATAGCAAAATTTGAGTTAAATACACAATGGTTTGAGTTCATTACACGATACTACTTATACAGTATTATACAATAATACTGTTCTGGCTTGCATACAAATTTGACTTAAGGACAGACCTTAGGAATGAAACTCATTCTTTAACTGAGGATTACCTGTATTGATGTTTCTTCCTCTAATTTTAAAAATACACTCATCTTCTTTCAATCCAGCTTTCCTCAATATGTATTCACATATCAGTTGAATAAATAAGGGGAGAATATACAGTGTTATTTTACTCCTTTGTCAACCTGATTTGCCATATTCTGTCCATACCGTGACTTCCCGACCTGCATACAGGTTTCACATGAGGACAGTGATCTCAGGAAGTTCTGGGCTTCTTGTTTTTCTAGGCACATTCCACAGTTTGTCATGACTGACACCTTTATATATTACCATTATCAGTATTAAAACAATAGTGTACTGTAGTGTATCAATAATAGCGTTATTGATTCAGAAGTGAATCTCATCAACATCATACAGGTAGTCCTCGCTTAACGACCACAATAGAGACCAGAAAATTCATTGTTAAGCAGGGTAGTTTTTAAGCAAGTTACACCCAATATTATGACCTTTTTTGCAGTGGTCATTAAGTGAATATCGCAGCCATTAAGTGAATCATGTGGTCGTTAAGCTAATCATGTAGTTCCCCATTGATTTTGCTTGCTGGAAGCCAGCTTGGAAGGTCACAAATGGCAATCACGTGACCCTGGGACACTGCAACCATCGTAAGTGCGAGCTGGTTGCCAAGTGCCCAGATCACAGTCATGTGACTGCGACATCTTTGTAACATACCTGTTTCAGCAAATCATCAGCAGTTGACCATTAAGATAATTCATAGGTGGTGCCACCTATTGCACCATAGAAATCGAAAATTTTCCAGATTGTGCTGATGTATTTATAAACAAATTGGCTTCTATTGCTATATTCCATGCTGGGAATTCCCAATTTTGATAGATAAAATATTAAGAAATTAACAGGCTTTTGGAATGATAGTTGGTTTTACTGTGTGTGTTTCTTAACTCATAAATTGATACGACATAAACAGTTTTTACTGGTAGGTGATAAATCTGTTATTGTAAAACCAAATAAGTACACTTTTCACTGAATAAGTGGGATTAAAAGTATGAGAAATTGCTTTGGCAGTTTTCTCAAAAGCAAACTGTACATGCTTGGAATCCCACAGCAACACTGAGATTTCTGTCTTTAGGTAACTTCTTTATCTAAAAGAAGAACTTATCTGTTAGATGTACTATGTTTACAGTAGTTACTAACATCCAATCATCTGTATCCATTGAGAAAATGCTTTTTTCTCAAAAAAAAAAAAAGTACAATTTCAGCTGTTCGTCTATTAGCTGAGCAACAGGAAACTGGGAAAATAATCAGTTTGATCGAAATGAGATTCATTTATTGTCTCTTTGGTTTTATTTTTTTAGCTTCAACAAGTCAACAGCCAAAAAAGCAACTTGCATCCAAGGTAAGCATTTGCAAATTTCTTATATTCCCCACAGGTACGTCTCTAGCACAGATCAGGAGTAACTCAATGTTCCTATTGCCATTATTGCAGAGTAGGATGGATTAGGAGTCCTTCGTTTCTGAGAAATTTATGAGTAGTTTCTAGGTTTCTGTTTCTTAAATTACTAGCCCACTAATCCTTTTCTTCCCACCAGTGATTCATTTTTCAATGAATATTCATGTGCTATGTATTCTTCTTTAGTGCTACCATTGACTCAATCTATAAATATGCTATCCTTCTTTTTTTCCCAAAATGATTTTCATATTGAGGCATTCCAAAGTGAGAAAAGGGAGAAAGGATTGAGGGAGAAAAGGGAAGAGGAAGCAGCCTCTGAGCTTCATACATGATGACCAGGTGGACTCAAAAAACATCCACTGAATTATATGATGTATCTTAGCATAGCATCTTTATTTCAGTTGTAGACCATAATAAATTGACTTAAAACTACACAGATATAAGGACTAGAGCCATTTCAAGCAGTAAATGAAATGTAATATGATTAAAATCATAATGAAATGTAATGAAAAACACTAGTTTTAAGTTCTGTGGATAAAATTGTAATGCTAATACTAAGCTGTGTAAGCAATAAAATATAGCCTGCAAGATAAAAAATTAATAAGCTGTATGTCTAAAACTAATCAGAAACTTAGCTCTAACATATAGAATATGAAAATCTATGTAATATTATCTCACACATTACAAAATTCGCTTTTTTAAATACTTAATTAGGTCCTGCTGAGATTTATAAGTTGCAATACAAAACAAAGGCATATTGCATGTTATTGAGGGTTTGTAAGCATTTGCCAGTATGCCTGATTAGCTTGTTCTCACAATCTTGAGAGTATTAGCAGGATAAAAATATTATGTGTGTCTCTGTACAGAATAGCAGGCATTGAAGAAGGATGTGCTCAGCAATCTTAATTTCCCCAGGTTTACAATGGCAGAGATGTTTCATATATGGCTTCTCCTTCCTCTGAAATAGCAAAGGCGAAAGCATTCCAACACATCAGTGTAAAACTTCTCTGCTTCGGGGCTGCTGAATGCCAGAGGTACACTGTTGGTGCTACTATTGTATTGCCTCCGTTTCTCAGGGTACACTAGATACCCAGCCTAGCTTCTTCTGTGTTTGGTGCTGCAGCATAGTGCAAGCCTTTTCATATCCCAAAGAATACAGGCTAGCCAAGTAAAACCCTAGCATGTTCACCTCAGCATTAATGCCTTCTTCCATGTAGTTTGGAAACTGTTATGAAGGAGGTTAGACCATCGGAGCCAGAGAGAAACCTACTTGCTGATTTCATATCCTTTGACCATCTTACCAGAGGGAGTACATCCATTTCAGAAGCAGGAGAACAGCCCTGGAATTTGACGTATAGAAAGTCATACTCAAACCCTATTTCAGTGTTAACGTTTCCAGCCATCACTATAAAAGCATCCTGGAAAGCAGATAGAAGATCCAATAAATAGGTCTCCAACTCCTTTCATAGATGCCTGAGTTATGAAAATTATCTACTGTAATTGGAGACTTGTGTACTAATCACTAGTAAGATATCATAGCTAAAGTAGACAGCAACTGTCAGTGTGTATTGTTTAAATGTAGAGTATCTAACAGGACTTATATTCAGAGTGGTGGAAACCAATAATCCAAGATCTCCTTTTGGTCTTCCTCTTTGCTCCCTAGCTTCAGTTTCCAGTACCCTGAACTGAAACCATCTACCACTATCACATTAGTGCATTAGGTTTCTTGGATTATTTTGATATCATATTTAGATGTAAAGTTGAGAAAAGAACCATTCATGCTAATGTAGCATCATCCTGCAACGTTCCAGCTCAAGAGGGAGTTCTTACACTGGACTTCTATTCCTTAATCTGTGACTACATTCATGATAGCTAAGCTGGAGGTTCTTTGAAAAGACTCCTGGAATGGAGGAAGTTGGGATACAGGGACAACTGAAGAGAAGAAAAGTAGTGAATATATATAAAATACATTTAAATGACAGTTCAGTCACTGATCAGTCTTAAATAAGAGTTATAAAAATAAAATAAAATAACTTATAACACAGCCAGCATGGGTACAACTTTCTTAATATAAACCATTTTAAGCACTAAGGCTATTAGCGCTAAAACTTTGGTGAAGAGACCATAATGAATTGTAGTAAAAAAAGAGGTAAGCTTCCAGGTCCAATTCAAAGTGTTGGTTATTACCTTTAAAGCCCTACATGGTTACCTGAGAGACTGTCTCACCCCCATCACATCAACCTGTCCCACCTGGTCAGGCAGAGAGGATATGTTGCAGACCCTGTCAGTGAGAGAACGTCGGCTGGCAGGGCCCAGGAGGAGAGCCTTCTCTGCTGTTGCCCCCACCCTCTGGAATATTCTCCCCCCAGAGGTACGGCAGGCTCCTACCCTCACGGCTTTCCAGAAAGGATTAAAGACCTGGTTCTGCCAGCTTGTGTGGAGTGACAAGAATCTTACCCAATCCTGGGGGTGGCTGGTGCCTTGATGATGCTCCCCGAGTTACTGCCAGTTTAACATCTATCCTTGGATTATATTTATTTTCTATTTATTTAGGATTATTTTATATTGTAATTTTAATTGATTTTAACTACTTTGTAAATGCTCAGAGTCGTTTTTTAACGAGATGGGTGGTGACAACTTCGATACATGAATAAAATGAATGAATGAATGAATAAATAAATAAACAGGTCTTAACCATTATTATTATTACTAAACCTGGAGCAGGTTTAATCAAATCTGACGGTTCCTAGTGAGGTGATATATGTTCTGATATTGCTAATGCAATAATTCCCCTGTGGAAGTATTAAGGAGTCCTTGTTGCAATGCCAGTGAATTATAAATTCAGTCACCAATATTGTATGTTGCCAATGCGTGGAGGTAGTATTTAATTTCATTATTTATAAACAAAAGGGAGTGTACACAGCACTCCTTTCTAATCTGTCCTACAACAACAACCTGGGGGAGGTAGGTTGATCTGTGAGAGAGAATGGCCAGCCCAAAGTCATATAGTGAACTTTCATGGTTGAAGGCGGCATTGAACCATGTTCTAGTCTAACTTCTTACTATGACATCATACTGACTTTCCAGGAGGAAGGGGTGACTCAGATTCAGCTAGCCTCTCCCTTTCAGGCCAAAAATAAATTAATAAATACAACAAACTTGTGTTTATACTCTTTCTGAAGTAAGCCCCTTGAATTCAATGGAACTCAAATGTAAAGAAATTTCTTTATGATAAGCAAAGATACATCTTCACAATGATTAGTTGCAGAAGTGCTCTCTG
Source organism: Liasis olivaceus (assembly GCA_030867105.1). Classification (NCBI taxonomy): domain Eukaryota; kingdom Metazoa; phylum Chordata; class Lepidosauria; order Squamata; family Pythonidae; genus Liasis; species Liasis olivaceus. Next base: position 155,896,234 of record CM061348.1, on the reverse strand, counting down.
CAGACTGCTCAAGGTCTGCTCCTGCACGTCCTGTACCTCAAAACTTTGTATGCTCAGCCTTCTTGGTTTCCAGCTGCCTCATGATTAATGGTTTACATAAAACCATGGATTGGGCCCATTCCTTCCTAGTGCCATGAAAGAAGTCAGGCAAATGAAATGCTCTTTTCTTCTGTCTTGCTCTTTTCTCATACCACTCCATTCACAGTACATAATTATGGGATTCCGGGCATGTTCACCATTCCTCTAATCCAGTCTTCTACAAGCAGCAAGAGGGCAAGGTCCAGATGATGTCCGTTATTGCTCCTAACAGGCTATATGTGTCCTTCTTGTTACTTAGACTGCAGATAAAGCAAAGAATTCTCTTTTGGACATAAAAGAAGATAAGGTCTGGGATACCGCACAAGTACTACCGCTAGGTCAAGGCCAAGGTCAAGAACTGCCAGACTGCATAAAATCTGCAAGAGAGACCCCAATTTCTGATTGTGAGTGCAGCTTCCTTTAAGAAATGGTGGGGTGGGAAAGGGGAGTGGGTGACAGGAACTATAAATTATTTGTGTAGTAAGATGACATATGGAAGCTGCTGCCACATCAAAAGACCAAGAAGCAGGGGAAGGAAATCTTACTCAAATGTTATGAAGAAATACAGAGAATCTTAAATAAAAAGAACTATTTGCACCTTCTGTTTTTCTCATCCAACCCATTTGATGATCCAAATTTGATGTAAGACCCTATTTATCAGCTTCTGAGTCACCTTCCAAAGTGTCCCAGTGTAGAGCACACTGCAGTACTCAAGACTCATGGTGACAAGGGATGATTATCAATGCTAAGACTTTTTGGTCCAGATAAGGCTGTAACTGGTGCATCAGCCTAAACTGGGCAAAAGCTCCCCTGGCCATGATTTCCTGCTACAGGACCTAAAACCCAGGAAGGCAGATCTCTGACAGGGCAATATCCACATTACTACCCAACCAGGTCTCAGTACTATCCAGGTATTACCTTAGGTTTAACCAAAAGTAGCACATCTAATTGTAATTTATGTTATTGTTCAAAATCAACTGGCCTTGCAGGCCAGCTTACTGGCAACACACTGTCTGCTATCATATACTTCTAATTAATCTATGTTGAGAAGGCATTTTTTATATGTTCAACATAAAGTACATGTTGAGAAAACATAGTATTAGGTATGTTCACTGCCTTGAGTTGACCAATATATACTTCTGTCACTAAGCAATGCAGTTGTTAAGTGAGTCACGCCTGATTTTATTATCTTTTTGTCACAATCCTTAAGCAAATCCAGCTTCCCTCATTGACTTTGCTTGTTGGAAGCCCCCTGGGAAGGTCACAAAGGGTGATCACATGACCCTGGGATGCTGCAATTGTTGTAAATACATGTCAATGGCCAAGCACCTGGATTTTGATCACGTGACTGTGGCGACGCTGTGATGGTTGTAAGCATGAGGTTGTAAGTCACCATTTTCAGCGCCATCATAACTTCAAAGTGTTGTTAAATGAATGGTTGTAAGTTGAGGAGTACCTGTACTTATAGTCAAATATAGTGGCCATTACTTAGTTTAATAATCTTTTTTCTAATAGATTATTTTCATAATGTCTGTATAATTACTTATCTGGGTAGAAATACTGAATATAGATGCTTAATGGAGGAGGTATTATCTTAAGATTACAATGGAATGGGTTTAATGCTTCCACATTAGGTTGCCTGTCTCATTCAGATAACTATATGGGTGCTCAAGTTGTTGCCTTCTATTTCTAATGTTCTTATGTCTACCTAAAACTTAAATATCATTCTTACCATAGAGAATCTGGTATTAAGGGAAGGATAGAAATGCTAGATACAATTTTTGAATGGTAGCAAAGGAAACCATCTGGCTAGATGGTTTTTTTCTCTCTGTCCTCAAAAATATGAAAGCTTAACAGAAATGTTTTAAAGTGGTGGACTGACAGAGGAATAATAGCCTCCATATCACCATTTGATTTTTCCTGTATGCTTTTCCCCCAGGTCCTGTGGTTTTATATACTGTGGTGGATCGTGTACCAATGTCCCGGTGGAAGGAATTTGTGAGATACCTGGGACTGAGTGAAAATACAATTGAGAGAATTTTTATGGAACAACGGCATGTGCGGGATGCACAATATGAGATGCTAAAAGAATGGAGACTGTTGGCAAACCATGATGCTACTGTGCAGCGCATCAGTCAGGTTCTCAGTCAAATGGAGCTGAGTGGATGTAGTGAGGTTATTCAGGAAGCACTAGCCAAACAGTGATAGACATTGTGTTATTTGCTTCCTTTCCAAAGAGAACTCATTGACACATGCATATTCTATCTTCATGATGTTTCTTTTCCTATTGTACCATAAATGGAATTTTGATATACAGTACTGTGCAAAAGTTTTAAGTAGGTGTGAAAAAATGCTGTAAAGTAAGAATGCTTTCAAAAATATATATGGTAATTGTTTATGTTTATCAATTTACAAAATGCAAAGTGAGCGAACAGAAGAGAAGTCCAAATCAAATCAATATTTGGTGTGATCACCCTTTGCCTTCAAACTAGCATCAATTCTTACACTTGCACACTTTGTACACTTGCACAAAGTCAGGGATCTTGTAGGATTAGAGTCAGGTGTATGATTAACCAATTATACCAAGCAGGTGCTAATGATAATTTCATATGTAGGTTGAAACACAGTCATTAACTGAAACAGATACAGCTGTGTAGGAGGTACAAAACTAGGTGAGGAACAGCCAAACTCTGCTACTAAGGTGAGGTTGTGGAAGACAGTTTCATGTCACAGGTCATACACCATGGCAAGACCAAGCACAGCAACAAGACAGTTATACTGCATCAGCAAGGCCTCTCCCAGGCAAAAATTTCAAAGCAGACTGGGGTTTCAAGATCTGCTGTTCAAGCTCTTTTGAAGAAGCACAAAGAAACGGGCAATGCTGAGGACCATAGACGCAGTGGTAGGCCAAGGAAACTTAATGCAGCAGATGGAAGACACATCATGCTTACTTCCCTTCAACATTGGAAGATGTCCAGCAGTGCCATCAGCACAGAACTGGAGGAAGCCAGTGGGACCCAAGTACACCCATCTACTGTCTGGAGAAGTCTGACCAGAAGTGGTCTTCATGGAAGAATTGCGGCCAAAAAGCCATATATCTAACGTGGAAACAAGGCTAAGCAACTCAACCGTGCATGAAAACATAGGAACTGAGGTGCAGAAAAATGGCAGCAGGTGCTCTGGACTGATGAGTCCAAATTTGAAATACTTGGCTATAGCAAGCAGCAGTTTGTTTGCTGAAGGGCTGGAGAGCAGTACAAGAATGAGTACCTGCAGGCAACTGAAGCATGGTGGAGGTTCCTTGCAGGTTTGGGGCTCCATTTCTGCAAATGGAGTTGGAGATTTGGTCAGGATCAATGGTATCCTTAATGCTGAGAAATACAGGCAGATACTTATCCATCATGCCGTACCATCAGGGAAGTGTGTGATTGGCCCCAAATTTATTCTGCAGCAGGACAACGACCCCAAATATACAGCCAATGTCATGAAGAACTGTCTTCAGCGTAAAGAAGAACAAGGAGTCCTGGAAGTGATGGTTTGGCCCCCACAGAGCCCTGATCTCAACATCATCGAGTCTGTCTGGGATTACATGAAGAGACAGAAGGATCTGAGGCAGCCTACATCCACAGGAGATCTCTGGTTAGTTCTCCAAGATGTTTGGAACAACCTACCTGCCGAGTTCCTTCAAAAACTGCGTGCAAGTGCACCTAGAAGAATTGATGCTGTTTTGAAGGCAAAGGGTGGTCACATCAAATATTGATTTGATTTGGATTTCTCTTCTGTTTGCTCACTTTGCATCTTGTAAATTGATAAACATAAACAATTACCATATATATTTTTGAAAGCATTCTTACTTTACAGCATTTTTTCACACCTGCCTAAAACTTTTGTACAGTACTGTATATCAAAATTCCATTTATGGTACAATAGGAAAAGAGACATCATGAAGATACTGTGTATCTCTAACATGCTTTAAATTGAATCAGTTCAACCATACAGTTTCTAGTGAATTAAGGTCTGTGTGTGTGCATGTGTGTGTGCAAGAGAGAGAATGAGAGAGAAACAGACCTCTATCATGTTGTACTGGTCTTCCGGAGATGGATTTTAACCATCTCCTTATTAGCATTCTGTTCTTTTATGTCTTTTTGTATTCACTGTAGGGAAAACGTAGGCAATTTCATCAGATGCTTTGCTTTATAGGAGTATGAGAGATAACCTGTTAAATAAGTAGTTTCATCCATTTATTCCGCAGGACTCACTTTATATCCAAGCTCATAACATAGGATATGATTATGTTTTGTTTTTTTAATGTACATCATTATTTTTGCCTATTACCTACTGTAACTGTATACATTTCATATACTCTGTACATATACACTTGTGAAGAAATATAGATCTGACCTTAAGAATGGGGAAAGAATGAGCAAACCATTAAGGGGGACTTTCAGAAAAGATTACTCAGTCGTGAGAAAGAGGAAAGTATGAGAAAGAAACTTGAAATAACCCTTGATTTTGGTTCCTGTAAGATGAGGCAGAGAAAAACTCTGACAGGTTTCAGGATTCTGCTCTTCTACCCTACAACAATAAAGAGCATTCCTGGAATCTCTGCTGTGCCTGTCTCTTGACTCTGCTTATCCTGAATGGCCGCATACACACTGTTTTAATGCTAACTCTTTTCCTATGGAATCAAGTATTATAGTTTTGTACAATAATGTTTCGCGTTTAGGATTTTCACACTGGAGAGACTTTACAAATTGCATATGCAACTAGCATAAATCCATAATAAAAATTCAGTCCAATATATGTTGCAACAGACATGTGGATTCTGAAGCACTAGCTGAAAACAACATTTGCCAGGAAAATGCCTCTAGAATTTACTGGCACTTCTGTAAAGAGCTCTATCTGAGATTCTAATGAGTTGCTGCTGGGCAATAAAAAAATTAATATAATCAATGCTCTAATGTTGGTTAAACGTTTTCTGTATAAGAATATTTCTGTCTCTGTATGTGATTTTACAACTGAGTGAACAAATCTCTTCCCACCAGCACTGGCAAAGCAGGCCACAGCAGATAAATAGAGAGCAAACCTCATCCCATTTTGGCACTGAAGATGTTACCTAGCCGGGTGATGAAACATTTGCAAGAAAAGAACCAAGCTCAGAGAACCCCAAGGACTCCACAGTTCAACCCTGAGCTACACATATTCGCCTCCATTGCTACAAATCTCTTCGTGAAGAAAGCTAGTGGGATGAATAACCTTTTCTTTTGAATAAATATAGGTTCAGTATATAATATTAATTGAATATTAAATGCCCCTGGAACATGAGATTCCCATCCCCCGCCTTGATTGTGTTTAAAAGAGCTTTGAAAACTTGGCTCGTCTCCCAGGCCTTGGGTTGAGTGTGTGATGGGTCCTCCGAATTTGGGGGCTAGGATGATTGTTTTTCCCCACGTTTGAGGTTTCCCTTTTGTATTACCTGTATTGTGGTCATGTTTTTATTGTGCACTGGCCAAAGTCATTGTAGAGTTAGACTGCCTTATAAATTTAAATCAACCAATCAATCTTGAGAAAAATCAAAACTAGCTATTCTTTTCTCTCTCAAAAAGCTCTGGGGCATACCTTCTCTCCAGTCATACCATTAGTAAAATTACACTTGTATTGCCAAAGAATCTGATTCAGTAAGGTAACTTGTTTCCTTCTCTATTAATACAGTTGTATTAATTGTTGTATTTGAGCAGGAAGAAATTGAGACCGTAGAGATTAGGTGAAAACAGAGGGGTCAAAATGTGGAGAAAACGGAGAAAATTAGTACTGTAAGAATATTAAGAGAGAGAAAAGCTTTTATCAGGGCCACATGGAACAGTCTGGTACAAGAAATCTCATATGTCAAATTTACAATAGCAAAAGTCTGGATTTTGAGAATAGAAACGGAAGTACTCCATTCTCCAAATTGCAGATTTTCTTCTGCCATTTCAGTACTTTGATACTTCAGAATTCTTGTGACAAGAAAGCATGGAAACAGCTGATGGAGGCTGCAGTTTCTGCCATCGAGTTCTAGAAGGAAGACATCAGGCAGCCTCTTTGTGAGTGCCTGTGAAAGGTTCCATAGGTGTTATGGTGCCCCTGAGTGCCAAACGTGTCATCCATGGCACTGCAAAAAAGATTCTGAGAAAGGAAGAGAGTTGATGTCTGGAACTTCATCTAGACATAGAGGTGAGAGTGGGAAGAACAGAAAGACCACTGATGGATTTGGGATATGAGAGCAGAACTGGTAAAAGCAGAGGGAGTGTCAGATCAGTTCAAAACTGAACTGAATCAAAACTGTTCTTCCAATTGTACCTCTTTACATGAGAACCCCACTACTACCATCAAATTAAAGATGAACATTTATGTGTATAGCATGAGCTATCAAATTTTGAAGAAGTGTATTCATTTTTGTTTTACTGGAGCTTGCCACCCTCTTTGGCATTTTGTGATAGCATATACAGAACTCTTTTCAAAGTTCCAAAGTGCGTTCCCTAAATCTAATTTAGGTTTGTCAATCTTTTTATGGCAAGTTTATGCTGATAGTATCTACAGAGGAAGAATTTTAGCAGTCAATATTCTCCTCCATCTCCCCAGCAATTTGATGAAGCAACAACATTCCCCATATTTAGTGGGTAGCTAGCAAGGATGCACGGGCCCTGCTAAGCAAAAAACAAAAAAAAATTCAGAGAACTTTGTTTGAAATAGTATTTATTTTGTAACCCAGATTTGATATGTCTAATATGTGCATTCATATTACAATGGAAATGAGGCATAGAACTTATTTGATCTTTCTTCAGTCACAAAGAATGTTTATAACAGCCATTGCTACACTCTAATCAACACTGTAAGGTTAAGTTTTAATGAATTTGCATTAGGGGTGTGTGTTCTCATACAACTTTGCTAATGTATCATAGTACATCACTAACTTGAATGCAATGACTTTGTTCAGAAATGGATGCAAAGTCTATCTAGATTTTATTTTCCTAGGGCTACCATGCCTGGGATGTAGAAATCTGGACAGCTATTAAATGGGAGCCCTGTCTGAATTTTCAGTACAGTACTGTATCTCTTTGCTACCATCTAATGGTCCTACAGATTGGAATAGAGCAGATTGGGCAGCCCTAGTTTTACTGTCACAATATTTATTAAAGTATCTTCAACAGCAGGAAGAAGAAATCAAACAATACTAGATGAAGTAAAACCGGACAGCTCACTGGAGGAGCGACTAAAGCTTAATTACATTGGACACATAATGTGGAAGCAATTATGTGGAGAAAACATGTTGCTTGGAAAAACAACAGGTAATAGAAAAAGAGGCCACAGGGTTAGATACAATCAGTGATAACATATAATTAACAAACATTTATGTATAGGATTTGTTGAGCTGCCCTTCACATGTAAGTAGATGAATATACTTAAAACAACATAGCACATATCCCCTGCTTTAATTAATTTCGCGCTTTAATCGGAAATGTTTACACGAAACACCAATCTTTTAAAGTAGCTCATTTCTGCGTCATGCAATGAAGACAAAGTTTTAATGTCCGTCCGTCGGGAAGAAAGGGATCGACCACTACGCGCCAGGTAAAACCGCTCAGAGCGACTGCTTCGCTTTCGGGAGTACATACTTACGCCTGAAAAACACTGCTCCCAATCTCAGCAATTTTAAGACGCGTGGACTTCAACTCCCAGAATTCCCCAGCCCCATGCTCTTATGCCGCTTGAGGAATTCTGGGAGTTGAAGTCCACACGTTAAAGTTGAGAGGGTTGGTATTAAAAAAAAATTGGTATAAAGGGGAAGCATTCATTCTTGCTGTTTTTGAATCCGAATTTATGTATGCACCGAAGTTTAAGGAGGACGGACAGACTCGCGGGTCTGAACAAATGGTGGATCCCCTCGGTTATTTCTATGGGCTGCTACGACTTCCGCAACTGCGGATGTGAGGCGCGAAGAAAGGGGAAACCCCCTTGTGCGAACGAGCCTATTCACAGATCCTGAAGTTTATGGCGAGGCTTTTATGGAAAATCGCCGGTAAAGGACGACACTTCCGGCCGCTTTGAACGGTTTGGCGGGAAGATGGCGGCGGAGGGCGGCTGGCCGGGAGAGCCGAGGCCGTGGCTCTCAGAGGCGGCCTTGGCCCCCTTTTCTCCCCGTGAAGAGGCCGCGAAGGGTCCAGTGCTCACCCCGCCTGCCGGCCTAAAGAGCTCCGGAGGCCGGACTCGCGGCTTGCCAGGTAAGCGGGCTTTGAGCTGCCTGGCCCACAGCCGGGCGGTCGCTGGAGGCGCCCCCTACTTGCTCTCCGGAGAGGAGGGTTCCGTTCGGTCTCAGAAGGATGGAAAGTGTAAGAAATGACGGGAGCCGGACGGCCGGGAAAAATAATGGCTACTAACAGAGAATGGTTTATTGGTAAGACGGCGGGCTCCACTGCAGACAGTGAGCTGCAAATGAAGCACGCGGTGGCCAGAGATGGGTTTTTTGCTACATCTTTTTCTAACTTATTTAAAATGTCAAACGACCGTTGTGACAGAAGAGCCGGCATGGGACTGCAGGAACATCCCCTGGGAGCAGTAGCTGCACAAATGAAAGCTTCTCAAAACTTTTACTGTTGTCTACATGTGTGAATTCTTAAATCAGTCCAATAAGTTTTTTTAATTTTATTTTTCCTACCATGTCACACTTTTACTGAATAATAGACATAATGTAAAGCAGCATATCTGTAGACAAAATTAATCTTTGAAACTAATGTTTATGGGCAAATTTCTAACCATTAAATAAGATTTCTGCTCTAGCTATATAGTATGTGCATGTTTTTCTCCTTTGTATGACTGGAAATTGAGTTTTAGGACTGGATCAAATCATTTATGCAATATTTCAGGAAACATATTTATATAGTCACATCTCTGAGAAGACACCTCAATACAAAATTACTTAAACCTCTATAACGATTTCTAAACTTCGCTTTGTCAAACTAATTCGTTCATACTCTGAAAAATATTTTGTTGTAATGCTTTTGTTTCTCAGTTAATACGTCAGATGTATTTTACAACTTTGCATCCCTGAGACAACCTGTTATCATTATGAGACCCAAGATCGGCACTTTTTTCAACATTAAAGGATATATAGAGTGCCTTGTGAGTTGGAGATTGCATGTGTACATGTGCATATATATAAGTAGTACAAACTCACACAAAACTCTCCCATCTCCTTGATGCAACTGCAGTTGTTCAGAGGTAAAGATACAGATGCCAGCTAGTTCAGCTGCAATGAAATCACTGGGGAAGGAATTTTTTCACAATAGCATTAAGCAGGATCAAGAAGGGGGGTGTTAATTAACTTTTTTTAATTAACGGCACTAATTATGATGTCTGTCTTAATATTCCCACTCCAAGTCATATTACTGTTTCTCTCTTGTTTCAGCAGTGAGAATCAGCAGTTGATTCTCTACCACAAACTTATCAGGTTTTCAGCTTGGTGGAGGGAAGAGATTCCCAAGGACTCTCATGGGTGAATTTATACTTTCTCACATGAACTTCAGAAGGATTCCAAGCCATGCCAGCACAATCATTTTAGTCCATTTAAATTTAAAATGAGTTGTTCAGAAATTATTGTGAACCTCCTGGTGACTTTGCTGCTTTCCAATAATGTACTGGTTATTGTTACTTATGTTTGTTTCTGTATTAACAATTTTCTGTTGTTTTTCACTTGTAATTTTGTAAGATGTTTTTCATAAGGTAAGATAACAATGTCTCCATTTTAACCATTTCAGTAATCCAGAAAAATAATAATAATGTTCCTCTTAAACTTCTGAGATTCATTCATATTAAATATTTTAAAAACATATATTTCTGTGATAAACAGTGTGATTAATTAAATGTGAATATCACCATAACTGTGCTATCATATCACTAACTCATACTGATTCCAAGGAAGCCTTGTTATCTAAGTAATAATTCTCAGCTCCCATTATTTTCTATGGATATTCATGATCCAGGGAGCAAAAGCCAATTTCTGTTGACCTCTCAACTATAAACTATAATTGATTCTCTTTAAATCACTATAACTTTTTCATATTTGTGAATCCCATATATGTCCCACCAACTACCTCTGTGGTAGAAAAGTTGCTAATGTAATGTTGGATTTCCACTTAGGACCATGTCAACATGTGGATGTACCTGATGACAACAGTGACAAATTATTGTTAGCAAACTGGGGGCTTCCCAAAACAGTCCTGGAGAAATATTATGGCTTGGGAGTAGTTCGTATGTTCCAGTGGCAAGCAGAGTGCTTGATGGCTGGACAAGTATTGGAGGGAAGAAACTTAATCTTCTCAGGTAAAGGAGCTACTGACAAAAACATTTACTGTTTTTGTTCTTTTTCATTCTGCAGTTTTTTTTTAATTTTAAGGGCTTTTGGGGAGAACAGTTTGGAATATATTGAAGTATTTAGATGTTGAATTGGACAGTGTGATTCCTTTTTTTTTCTTATACTCTGCTTCAAATATAAATTAATTTTAATGGCAGTTTCTTTGGTAACATCGAACGTCAAGGATTTGGGTTACTTTTTAAGCATAGGCAAGTTGGAAAAATGTGAACTAAACTGATTTCTTAAATGATACTCATATTCTTCCAACTTTTGAACATCTCTTACAGAAAGTTTGAGGGCAGGTTATATGTAAGTAGTTATTCTAAACTTATAAGAAGTATTGTTATTTGATAAGTATATTTTCCAAGCTAGTGACTGTAGAAGAAATCCTGTATCAGATAAAGAAAGATGCTTTTAAAATTCTAATTGTTAGAAGATCAGTGGGGTAAATTAAAATTAAATTTATGAAAGTGAGGTAGGCTTCTGGTCTAGATACTTTTCCACTTAATTGGTGCAAAAGTATTTTGGGTTCTTATTTTTGTTTTATTAATGGTATAATCTGAAGGGTTTTTTTAGACTACTACTCTTTAGTTTGAAAGAGGCAAATACAGTCCTCTGGAAGAAAGGTATGGATTTAATGATATGTTCCAATTATAGACATGTTTATTTGATAAATGTGGACAGGGACATTCATAGGAATGTCAGCCCTTCAGGGTAGGCAGGTCAGGAAATAGATACCAGAAGAACTACTGGCACCCGTATTTTGTTATACGGTATTTATCAAATTTGTATGTTGCTCAACTCCCAATGACTCTGGGCAGCTATAATAATAACAGAATCTTGAAAGCTTCTTTGTTTAAAGAGAAAAAGTATATCTAAATATACTTATACTCTATTCCAGATCCCATGTATCAATCTTCCATAGAAGCTAATCTGTTATGGTCTGTTGATGAAACCACATTTATATAAATCATGAGTTAGTGTGTTTTGTGAACAGCCTATAATTTCAAAAGTTCTTGTTTGAAATAGTCTATAGCTGTAAATAATTTTCTTGTAAATTGATGCCTGTTTATTAATGGCTTTCAGCTCCCACCAGTGCGGGGAAAACACTTGTGGCCGAATTACTCATACTGAAGAGAGTTATAGAAACACGGAAGAAAGCATTGTTCATTCTACCTTTTATCTCTGTGGCAAAAGAGAAGAAATATTATCTACAGGTGTGATCTAAAATTGGACTGGGAATTCTTTTAGTGGCTACGGACTGCACATTTTCTTAGAAAAAACTGGAACAGAGCAATGATCTTGAAATAGCATAGATTACATATATTCTAGGGCTTGGCACTTGGTCATTTGAGAGTTAAAGAAAGTATTATTTAATTTATTTAATTATTTAACTAGGCTTATTTTCTACTTACTTGCCAAAAAATGGGTAGTTTATAAGTATCAAAATTGAAACAAACCTATCATTAACATTCTGTTAATAGGTTGTAAATAATTTTAGAATGAAATGTAAGGCTGATTTTGAGCACTCTACCTACATATACTTCTTTCTGAAAAAAATAGGCTATGTTCCAAGAAGAAGGTGTGCAAGTGGAAGGTTATATAGGCAGTATTTCTCCTTCTGTCCCTTTTTCTGCACTTGATGTTGCAGTCTGTACTATTGAGAGAGCCAATGGTCTGGTCAATAGACTCATAGAAGAGAAAACTCTTGACTCTTTGGGTAAGTTACTTTGACAAATATTAATATAAAGAGAAATAGTGAAATGCAAATTGTTTTCTTGGGTACACCTTTTTTCTTCATGATAGCCATTTCTGTAACACATTTTGTTTGCAATCCAAAGATATGAATGTTAAAAAATTATACACCAAATATATATGCTATGATCTTGGATGTATATCTTCGGCCTTGTCTACTTTTTCCACATTTCATCTGCTGACTTTAGCAGAATTGTTTACCATCTCTAAGTTACTAACTCCTAATGGTTGTTGATCATGTTTATAATGTTCATAGCATTTTTTAATTAGAAAATTTAAAATTTTTAAATTTTTAATTTTTTTAAAAAAATTAAGAAAATTTTATTTTACATAATAACTGTTAAATTTAATATTTGAAGCTTAACCTATATGTTTCATTGAATAATGTGATTAGATGACAAAGCAACTACTATCAATTTTATTCTAATGTATGCTTCAGTGCATAACAATCCTTGTTTTAACAACAAGAACTATTTGGGAACTAACTACTTTGAATTGTTTATAAAATGTATTAGTATATATTTTCTGGGCTGGAGGCATTTTTTGGTTGTAAATGACTATATTTACAGAAAAGGAAGTTTAGAGTAAAAAAGAAAAAAGCATTACAAACACACACAAAATCCAGTGTGATATCCAGCTTCCCTATTTTGTCAACCCAGAGTTGTCAGTATCTGAAGCCAACCCTGGGCATTCTTTCCCTCAATAACTATGTGCTTTTGACACCCATTGTATGTGTGTCTGTATACCTTAACCACACTCCAATGAAAAATGGGAAATTCAGTTAGAATTGAACATGGGACAAGTATAAAAATTCAGTTAAAACACTGAATTAATAACTAGTGACTTAAAATTAATTGCCTGTACAATGGAGCATCTCATTTTTGCAGTTTATGTATATATACACACACAAACCATTTTCTCTCTAACATAAAGACAGAACACACACATTTACCCATATCCCCTACCTCCCAGCAGATACAGAAAATATAAAGAAAAACAATGTAGAAAAGGTGTGAAGAAGGGGCAGCTAGATTGGGAAGGAGAGAAAATTAAAACTATTTGCTGAATGGTTGAAAAAAGGTTTGGGCTGGGCTCAGCAAGGATAAACCTGTGCATGCTTGCTCTCTAGCAAATCCCATTAAATGTACAGTCATGTGAAAAAATAAGTACACTCCATGTAAAGTTTTTTTTTAACATATGTGGACATATCAATTTTTATCTTCATTCAAACAGTGTATAAAGATAAAGGTGATGTAACTGAACAAAAAAAAACTATGAAAAATTGACTTTCCAATCCTCTTTTCAGCAAAAAATTAACAGATATAACATTTCCTTCTGTGGAAAAAGTAAGTACACCCTGAGCTCTAATACCTAACAACTTTGGCAGAAACAACTTCAGGTAGGCATTTCTTATAATTGTCTACCAGTCTCTGACATCAACTGGGTAGAGTTTTTTTCCCACTCCCCCATGCAGAATTTTTTCAGCTGTGCAATGTTTGAAGGGTTTCTTGCATGCACAGCCCGTTTCAAATCACCCTGCAGCGTCTCGATTGGTCTCACATTATCCTCAAGCACCCTCTGGTACAATGAAGAATTCATAATGGATTCTATGATGGTGAGCTGCCCAGGCCCTCATACAGCAAAACTGCCCAAACCATAATATTTCCACCCCCATGCTTTACATTTGGTATCAGATTTTTCTGGTGAAATGCTGTCTTTGGTTTTTTGCCAAACATGTCTTCTAGTATTATGGCCAAATGTATTTGCCTTGTCTGTCCAGAGCACATTGTTCCAGAAGTCCTAGTCTTTGCCTAGGTGTTCATGAGCAAACTTTAGTCTTGCCTTGATGTTCTTTCTGGACAGCAAATGTTTCCTCCTGGCATACTTCCCATTATGTGATGGAAGGCATGAGCGGGGAGGATTCTAGAATGGAGTTTCAAGGTTACGGGCAGGGGGGAGAGACATTCCAAGGAAAGCACCTCCTCAGCCCCCAGATGGACTGTGCGAAAGTCAAGAGGAGGAGACTGGCCCCTCCCATAAGGGCTAGTTGCTATCGTTGGGGGATTAGAGTTAGTCTGGCGAGATTCTGTCTATTAGGTGCAAGCTAATAAAGAAGCTGAGCTGAATTCTGGACTGTCTGGTGGTGATTCTTAGGCTGAACCTGACAAATGAAGATCTAACTTGTGCAACTTCTTTCTAATAGTATCCTCATGCACTTTGACATCAGTAGCAGTGAGGACTACCTGTAGGTCACATGATGAAATTCTGGGATTCCTAGAGACTTTTTTCAGCATCTTGCATTCTGCTTTCAGGCTGAGCTTGCTGGGATGGCCTGGCCTGGGCAAGTTGGCAGTTGTTTGAAATCTCTACTTGTAGATGATCTGGACAGTGGAATGATTGATGTCCAATTGTTTAGCTATTTCTGAAGATCTCTTCGATCTAGGCATGGTGAATCCACACCCTTCAACAACACAGAGCAAATTAAACTAAATGTCTGAGGTTTCAATAAGACAGGTTCCTCCCAGATCCTCTCTAATGATGTTCTAATCATTTGCACCTGATCTGATACACCTGATTCTAATTTTAGGTATCTGAGGTAGTGTACTTTATGTAGGGGTGTACTTACTTTTTCCACATGCAAAATTTGCATTTATGTTTATTTAAATTACACATTGGACTACAAAATGTAAATGGTGCATGATATCTTTATCAATATTGTTGAAATGAAAATTAACGATCTCTATGTTGAAGTATGTTGAAAAAGTCAAAAATTTCAATAGGGATTACTTACTTTTTCTTACTTATTCTCAAGGCTGTTTGTGATTTCTAGCCTATTTATTATGAAATTCTCCCATAGACCATTGAAGGAGGAAATAGACTGTAGTGTGCTAGCTCCATCCCGTCCTTTTGTTTTCCGTGTATATTAGGCAAAGTGAATGGAGGTAGAATGAAGCTTCTACCATAGCTTCTAGCATACATAAAGCGAGAATCTAGAAAAATGTGGGTCTTCATTTTCAGTAGGATGGAAAGAATTGAAGATGCTTCTATTTCCCTCCTGTCTCTGCTCCAGCCACTTGCTTGCACTATTTGCATCTTACTTGCTACCCTTGTTTACAATAATGTAATGTTTACATTATTGTTTACAATAATATTCTCCTTTTGGTGAACACAAAACAACTACAGGTGAAACTCGAAAAATTAGAATATCGTGCAAATGTTCATTTATGTCAGTATTGCAACTCAAAAGGTGAAACCAATATATGAGATAGACGCATTACATGCAAAGCGAGATATGTCAAGCCTTACTTTGGTATAATTGTGATGATTATGGCATACAGCTTATGAAAACCCCAAATTCACAATCTCAGAAAATTAGAATATTACATGACATCAATAACACAAGGATTGGAAATAGAACAATATCGGACCTCTGCAAAGTATAAGCATGCATATGTACTCAGTACTTGGTTTGGGCCCCTTTTGCAGCAATGACTGCCGCAATGCAGCGTGGCATGGATGCTATCAGCCTGTGGCACTGCTGAGGTGTTATGGAAGACCAGGATGCTTCAATAGCGGCCTTCAGCTCCGCTGCATTGTTCGGTCTCATGTCCCTTATCTTTCTCTTGGCAGTGCCCCATAGATTCTCTATGGGGTTCAGGTCAAGCGAGTTTGCTGGCCAATCAAGCACAGTAATCCCATGGTCATTGAACCAGGTTTTGGTACTTTTGGCAGTGTGGGCAGGTGCCAAGTCCTGCTGGAAAATGAAGTCAGCATCCCCACAAAGCTCGTCTGCGGAAGGAAGCATGAAGTGCTCCAAAATCTCCTGGTAGACGGCTGTGTTGACCCTGGACTTAATGAAGCACAGTGGACCAACACCAGCAGATGACATGGCTCCCCAAATCAACACAGACTGTGGAAACTTCACACTGGACTTCAAGCATCGTGCATTGTGTGCCTCTCCATTCTTCCTCCAGACTCTGGGTCCTTGTTTCCCAAATGAGATGCAAAAGTTGCTCTCATCAGAAAAGAGGACTTTGGACCACTGGGCAACAGACCAGTTCTTATTTTTTTGTCTGTAGCCCAGGTAAGATGCTTCTGACGTTTGTTGTTCAGGAGCGGCTTGACAAGAGGAATACGACATTTGAAGCCCAGGTCCAGGATCTGTCTGTATGTGGTGGCTCTTGATGCACTAACTCCAGCCTCAGTCCACTCCTTGTGAAAGTCCCCAACACTTTTGAATGGCCTTTTCCTGACAATCCTCTCCAGGCTGCGGTCATCCCTGCTGCTTGTGCACCTTTTTCTACCACACTTTCCCCTTCCACATAACCTTCTATTGATGTGCTTTGATACAGCACTTTGGGAACATCCAACTTCTTTTGCAATTACCTTTTGGGGCTTTCCCTCCTTATGGAGGGTGTCAATGATGGTTTTCTGCACAACTGTCAGCTCAGCAGTCTTTCCCATGCTTGTGATTCCTACTGAACCAGCCTGAGAGACCATTTAAAGGCTCAGGAACCCTTTGCAGGTGTTATGGATTCGTTAGCTGATTAGAGTGGGACACTTTGAGCCTAGAATATTGAACCTTTTCACACTATTCTAATTTTCTGAGATTGTGAATTTGGGGTTTTCATAAGCTGTACGCCATAATCATCACAATTATACCAAAGTAAGGCTTGACATATCTCGCTTTGCATGTAATGTGTCTATCTCATATATTGGTTTCACCTTTTGAGTTGCCATACTGACATAAATGAACATTTGCACGATATTCTAATTTTTCGAGTTTCACCTGTATTCTTCCTAAGTTACTATTTGGGGGGAAAACTTGACGTTGTGGTGAATACAGTACATACAGTTTGTTCTGTCTAGGGATATTGTTAGTTTACTCAATTTTTACTTTTTTAATAGATGCTGTTTTAGAATTTGCTTTGAGGAGGGGTTGTATAGAAACTAATTAATTTAAAAATGCCTGCATATTCCATCCCCCCATCCCTTTTTATAGGAATAGTTGTTGTGGATGAATTGCACATGTTAGGAGATTCTCAAAGAGGATATTTACTAGAACTTCTGCTGGCAAAAATTTGTTTTTTGACTAAAAGAATAAAGAACATGTAAGTAGAATGAAAAATCATGATTTCTTTAATATTTGACCTTTTTTAAAAAAAACAGATGTGGGACTTTTAAAATGTTAATTTGCTTTGGCAACCACAAACATTTTTTTTAATGATCAGTTCTAATTAGACTTATTTTGGGATGGCTATCAAAATCATGGATTGATCATTGCTCAGATACACCCTTAATGTGTTTAACTTGGGTTCTGGGAAAGCTGTTAAGTATCTATTTAAGCATCTGTTTAAGAGGAATTGTCCCTAATACATTTCACTGTTTATTATTTGAAGGATTGTTTGAACTTCACTTAGAATGCCTCTTCATTTTATGGAAATAAGCATTCAATAAACTACAGTTCACTTTCTTTTTAGTTATATCTACAGCTCTGATATCATGTTCCACTCAGTCTTAACCAGGCAATCCTGCTTAGCTTCTGAGATTAGCCAGGTACTACCACCTGCTGAGGCCAATGAAAAAGTACTGTATACAGGTAGTCCTCGTTTAGCGACCATAATTGGAACCAGCAATTCTGTTGTTAAGCAAAATGGTCACTAAGTGAAACATGACTGTGCTTTCGACCTTACTTCAACTTTCCTTTGCTTTATAGACCTGTAAAGGTTGTAATGCGGGGATTGGTTGTAAAGTTACTTTTTCATCTCATTGTGACTGAATGATCGCTAAACAAAGCAGTTGCTAAATGAGGACTACCTGTAGTCCTTATTGCAAGACAGATAGGGTGGAAGTATCCGATATGTTTTCCATCTTAACTTTGGTAGAGATTATAAGGATCCTTCATAGGATTTTGAAATAGTAGGGTAAATCACTGGATCTTTAGGCCTGGTTCATGCATTATATTTAACCATGGTTCCTACATTCTACAACTGACTTGGTACACATGATACTTCAAGTCATAAACTATGGTTTATTAGCCATGCTTAGTGCAGTGTGTTAACCCATGCAGCTACTCAAGATGTTTGTTGTACCTCTTTCAAATGCTTTGAATAGCCTTGGAAAAATTACAGAGTAACTGAAATGATGAATGCTATGTCTTGCTACTAATGCAAATACTGCTATATGTTAAAAGCAACAGCACAAATAAAGATAGATGGATTTCAAGATGAGCTATAATATATACCCTAGACTAACTGCCATACTACCAAATCTCTCAAGTTGATTTTGAATGTACAATGGCTTCTAGGAGAAAGGGACTGGTACAGACACATCCTGGCATCTGAATATCTTTTCCAAGGCCTTCATTGCTACTCTACCAAGTGCTAGCCTGCAGCAGGTTTCTTGACTGTTGGTTCCTTTACTGTTTGTAGTTGATCCTAAAAAGCAAAAGCTATCCACCACTTCAGTGTTTTCACTGTCAATTCTAAAGCTGGTTCCTGTGCCTGTTGTCAATGGTTTGAAATTCTTTATATTTAATCTTAGTCTTGTTTTTTCACTGTGCTCCTTGACTTTCATTACTAAATCTTGCAGATGATTTGCATCTTCAGCTATCTGGAAGTGACATCAGCATAATGCAGGTTATTAATATGTCTTTGTCTTCATTTAAAACTACCCTCACCTTCTTCCAATCCAGTTTCCCTCTATATATATATTCAGAATATAGGCTGAATAAATAAGGGGAGAGTATTCAGCCTTATCTCATTCCTTTGCCAATCTGGAACCAATCTGTTTGCCATGTTATCCAGACTGGCTTCCTGACCTGCATATAGGTTTGATATGAGGATAATGAATTGTTCTGGGACTCCCATTTTTTTTAAAGCACATCCCACAATCTGACATCATTGCCACAATCAAAGGCCTTTCTATAATTAATGAAGCATATATTGATGGAGGGCATTCTTTGGCTTTCTCAATTATCTAGCATGTGTCAGCAATAAAGTTTCATGTTTCTCAGCCTTTTCTAAAGCCAGCTTGAACATCTGGCAACTCCCTTTCCACGTGGGTGTCTAATTTGTGTTAGATGATTGTGTTGATTAGATGATCTAATCTATGTTGGATGATCCTAAGCATTATTTTGCTAGTGTGTGAAAGTAAGGATATTTGTCATATTTCTGCAGATATACTGTACCTTCAGATCTTGTAGCCTTCCACTTGGTAATGATCAGAGTACTGATCTAGCTTCTTCAAATATTAGAGGGGATATCTTTTAAGGTATCTTTGATGTTAACATCTCTACTGTACAGAATTTCTATATACTTCTTCCATCTTTGTTTGATCTTCTTTGAATCAGTTACTATCTGTCCATTGGGTGTCCTTTAGCTTACCAGTTCAAGGTTGGAGCCTCCTGAGTTCATAGATCTTTTTGAAGAATTTCCTTATTTTTCCATATCTGCTTCCATCTTCAGTGACTTTACAGATACCATTGTAATATTGCTTCTTGACTCTTCCAGCGCTTTTGTGAAATTCATCCTTTCTGTGATCTTTGTGTTTCTTGTCTTTGACTTCTTAAGCAATTTCCATTTGTTCTTTGATATCCAGTTTGCTTTCTTGTTTCATGGTCTTTGGCCGTCTTGTTTCACATTCATCCTTAACATCTCCACTGATTTTATTTCATGGTTCTTCTGGTTCCTTATCAATAAAGTTTAGGACTTTAATGTGACTCTTTTTTCTCACTGAACATGTTGAGTACATAGTCACGATCATATAATGGAAGCTGGATGGTTTTTTTCTTCCACTTTAGCTTAACGTGGAACTTGCACATGAGCAGTTTGTGATCAATTGCACAATCACAAACTGCTTTGCTATTTTAACTGAGCTGTTCTACCTCCTTGTACCAATAATACAGTCAGTTTGGTTTTTTGTGTACTCTGTTTGGTGATGTCCATGTATATAGGTGTAGCTTTGGTTGTTTGAAGACTGTGTTAGGAATAAAGAGATTGGCAGAAACTGATAAGTCATTCTCCTGCTTCATTTCAGTTTCCTAGGCCATACAGTCCAACTACATTTTCCTCCTTACTATTTCTGTCTTTGGGGTTCTAGCCTCCAACCACAAGCAGCACATCTTGCTTGCATGTTTGTCAATTTCAAATTGATTATAAAACTCATAAACTTTCTCTTCTTTTTCATCAGTGGTTGGAATGCAAACCTGGGTAATTGTCATACTAACGGGTTGTCTGTGACATTTAATTGATGTTATTTGTTCATTGATTGCATTATAGCCAAGTACTGCTCTTGCTATATCCTTCCTCAGTATGAAAACAACATCATTCCTTCTTTGTTTTTTGTGTCTTGAGTAATAAATAGTATGACTGAAAGTGTCCAGTTCCAATCTTTTCAATTTGTTGATACCTAAAATGTCAATATTTAGTCAATTTTCAGCATGTTGAGCTTTCCCATGTTTATGCTTCTTACAATATGTTCCATGTTCCCACTGTAGTTCTGTCTTTGCAGCTTCAGATTTTCTTTTCTTGCACGGCAGTATCAGCAACTAGATGTCTGAAGGGCTTTAATCTAGCCATGTCATAAACACCACTAGCTCTTCCTTAGTAGCATGTTGAGTGCTATCTGACCCAAGGGGCTCATCCGGCACTATATTGTTGATTGCTTTATTTTATCTATTCATGTTGTTTTCTTGGTAAAATTAAAGAGTGGTATACCATTCCCTTCTCCCAGGCCATATGAAATTATGTTTTGTCATTGTCATGAAAGTGATTTTCCGCTTTCAGCATCTTCCTGTATCACTGTTGCCCAATATAGATGGCTGCTTGCTTTAGCTGGGCAGCTGGAATTACCTTCATGCCTTGGGTGACCCTGCTGGGATTATATAATCTTAGTATACAATCCTAGCGTTCTTTACAAATCCCTCCCAGGAACACCTCTCCACCACGATGAGGACTTGTGGTGGGGGAGTCTATCCATCTAACCCAGCCTTGTTAAAGAATCTGTTTCATTCTCTCTTACATCAAGGTTAGGGAGATGATGCCAAATGAGTTGCTCTGTTGAAGTTGTGTAATGGTAGGGAGAACTACCAAACCACTAGGTAGGCTGGGTCAGAAAGCTTTTGAGAGGAAGTTTGAGACCTCCAGTTTTCCACCCTACGGTCACTCTACATAAGGCCGCCTTTGAAGATCACTCAAAAGCTGCAGTCTATCCAGAATGCAGCAGTGCAGGCAAGTTACTCATGCAGCTTGGTACTACCATGTTACACCGCTACTCCACAAGTTGCATTGGCTTTTATTGGGCTTCTGAGTACAACCTATAAAGCCCCTCATGATATGGAACTAAGTTATTTTCAGGACCACCTTTCTCTAATAGTTTCTGCCCGCTACATCCGATAGACTGGGCATACTCCAGACCCTCTCTATTAAACACTACCACTGGAGGGACCCAGGAAGCATTCCTTCTCTGTTGTAGTGCATGCCCTCTGGAACACCATACCTCTTGAGATTTGCGTGGCCCTGACCCTGCCAGCATTTCCTAAGTCCTTGAAGACTGGATATTCCCTTGGGCATGAGGTCTAGAGGTTGGGTGAGTCTGTCAGTGTGATTCTGTATTTTTTAATGGATGAATTGGGTTTGTTCCTGGGCAATATTATTTTATTAGTGATTGTTGTTGTTGTTTTTAACCCAGTGTTTGCCAACCAGAGTTGTAACTGCAAGATGGGCAGCTATATAGATTGACATAATAAATAAATAAATCCATTTCCACTATCCACACTCCCCTATCAGTAGTAAGTAATAATTGTTGATAGACACCTTCCATGAGTTCATTTTTTAAAACTATTGACCATCACATCGTAGGTTATAAATTCTATAAATTAATTATGCAGTGGGATCAGTTTTCAGATTTCAAAATAGTTTTGTTTATTCCTGCAGACAAATCATGGAAGAGTCTCTTTGTAACAAAATACAAATTATAGGCATGAGTGCCACCCTTCCTAACTTGGATCTTCTGGCTTCTTGGCTAAATGCAGAATTGTACCACACAGACTTTCGTCCAGTACCCCTTGTGGAACAAGTGAAAATTGGCAGCAAGATTTATGACTCTTCAAATGCAGTTGTGAGAGAAATTCAACCTGTACTGCATTTTAAGGTAATTGCCCATGCTAAAAATCAGTTCGTTTGATGCAGTGCTATTTTTCTACATATAATTATGCCAACATTACATGGATATGAGTATGCCTATTCTGTTTTAAGCAAATTGTAGCACATAAAAGCAATTCTAAGACCTATTCTTAGGTCTTATTTGTTTATTTATATACATATATGAATTTATATTTATACATCTACGTAGATCCGAGGATTCTGTGCCAACAAGCTTACTGGTCACAAAAGATTTGGGACCATTGTTTTAGATTTATTTTGCTTGGTTGGGTCCTTGACAACTCATCAAAATCTCACGATATATAGTCTTAAGTTTCTGTATGGATATCAGCTATGGGAACAAATCACTGCACATCGGATTGCCTTTCTGATACTTGCACTGTCAGATATGGTAAGTCTGCCAGAATACACAATTTTAATTACAGATGCTGCTGCGGAAGTGTTGATACTAGCAGTGCTGTAGCACAATTTTCTCTGGCATTCTATATTATATATAACATCTGCTCCAAATTTATGCTGATCTATGTAAGTAGGTAAAAGTGGGAGTAGAGCAGGAAGAATGGACATATTAAGGGTTTAAATAATTTTACCTTCAAGACTTTGAATGATTCATGGTAATCGGATTAAACCATGGACCATATTAGCTCTTGTGAATGAAGCCTATATGGAAACTGCTGCTACTGCTGCTGCTTCTGCTGCTCCTCTTCTTATGGAGGGATGGAGACTAGAGTCTTTTATTTTTACTTTTTAGTAACTAATACAAAAAACAAAGAACATTATTTTAAAGACTAGATTAAATTATTATTATTTAATCTAAAACAAGAAACAAAAACACACAGGGCATATATTAACAAATAGACATCAATAAATGGAAGCCATGATTTGTTACAGTCATTTATAGCTAATCTGTATTAATCAGTTCTGCAGACCACTGAATAGTTAGAACCATGTTTGTCTTTCCAATGCTGAACAGTAATGTTGATAGAGATAAACTTCAAAAGAATATAAAAATCTGAAAATACAGGATCTCTTTTTTTCTAATTTTTATTAAAAATTTTCACAAAAGTAAAAGATAAATATGAAATGATATAAAGTAAGATTAAGAAAAAAAGAAAAGATAAGAAAAAGTGTGAAAAGTAGTACAAATATTAAAGAAAAGATATACAATATGAAGAAGCGATTTCCGATCTTCTTTATAGCAATTACAAACTTATTATCTCTCCTCCCTCTTTAAAGTTACATTTTTCCATTCTTCCCATATTCCATAAAGTTACATAATTCCGTTCTTCCCATATTCCCATATTCAACCCTATTTAATCAGAAAATCTATAAATCACCAGTTCATTTTTTTCCATTTTCAGCAAAAAGTCCATAAGAGGTTTCAAGTCCTTAATAAAAGTGTTTGTTGTCTTATCCCTGATCAAACAGATCAATTTTGCCATTTCCCTGATTTCTGCCATCTTCACAATCCTCCATTGTGGGTATTTCAGTATTTTTCCATCTTTCTGGATATAATAGTCTTGCTTAGTTACCATGTACAAAACCAATCTTCCATAGGCCTTTTCTAATTGGCTATCCGTAAGTCCCAGTAAAAAAAGTTCTGGCTTCATCTGAATATTAGTATTTAAAATTCTTTGTTTCGTTATATGTATTTGTATCCAATATTTTTTTGCTTTTTCTCAAGTCCACCATGCATGGTAAAATGACCTTTCATGTTTTCCACATTTCCAGCACTGATTAGAAGTACAGCTAGTCTTCACTTAAGGTCCATTCATTCAGCAACTGTTCAAAGTTATGACGGCACTGAAAAAATGGACTTACAACCAGTCCTCAAACTTACAACCATCTCAGCGTCCCTGTGATAACGTGATGAAAGTTCAGGCCTGCTCACATTTACCACTGCCCCCCTGCCACTCCCCCCCCCAGCTGTCCTTCATCATCTTCATCTGCCTTTTCTCTGCTGGGCTCCTGGCCACATATGGGGAAGGCACTGCGGAGTAGAATAAGTATACTGTAAAAAATACATTAAAAATAGAGAAGAAGACAGAGCTAAAAGTGTCCCAGCACCATCATAAAAAAAAGCCCCCTCAAATTTATCCAAAGCATGTTTTGGTGACCTAAATTTTATTTTATTTTATTTATTTATTAGATTTCTCTCCCGCCCATCTCCCCTACAATAGGGGACTCTGAGCGGGTTACAGAGAGATTAAAACTATAAATATACATAAAATTAAATTATACATAATTAAAAATATACATAAATATACATAAAATTAAAACATTACTAAAAACAAAAAATCCAAGAAGATGGGAAATCAGGGCGGGGACAGACGGCCACTATGGGGCTAGCCATCTCCCTGCTTGAGCTGTTCCCTCCCCACCCCAGGCCAAGTGGCAGAACCAGGTCTTCAAGGTCTTTCGGAAGGCCAGGAGTGAGGGGGCCAATCGCATCTCTGGGGGCAGAACGTTCCAAAGAGCAGGGGCTACCGCAGAGAAGGCCCGCCTTCTGGACCCTGCTAGCTGGAGTTCTTTTACTGAGGGGGTCCGAAGCATGCTCTGTGTGACCGGGTGGGATGGGTTGAAGTCATAGGGGAGAGGCGGTCCCTTAGGTAACCTGGTCCCATGCCATGTAGGGCTTTAAAGGTGATAACCAACACTTTGAATTGGACCCGGAAGCAAACTGGTACCCAATGCAGCTCGCGGAGCAATGGTGTTACATGGGCCCTTCTCGGGGCTCCAAAAATAGCCCATGTAGCTGCATTCTGGACCAGCTGTAGCTTCTGGATACTCTTCAAGGGTAGCCCCATGTAGAGCGCATTGCAATAGTCTATCTGGGAGATAACAAGGGCGTGAGTGACTGTTCGAAGGGCTTCCCAATCCAGGAAAGGGCGTAACTGATGCACAACCCAAAGTTGTGCAAAGGCCCTCCTTGCCACAGCTGCCACCTCCTCTTCAAGCAGGAGCCGTGACTCTAGGAGGACCCCCAGATTACGCACTGGGTCTGTCTGGGTTAGTGCCACCCCATCGAGCACCAAAGATGACAAAGTCCCGGATACAGAGGAGCAATTAACCCACAGCTACTCCATCTTACCAGGGTATCAAACCTTTGCTCCCTAATATAAAATATAGGCCCTCTGCCAACAAAACTACCTCCAGACAATATCCACTCATAAGATAAGCTAGTCTTGAGCACAGATAACAAAGACTTGCCCAAGGACCATTTAACTCTCTTAACTCCAGGTGTCCTCCTTGAAGAAACTTTGGTAAATAACTCCTTTACACAGCTAAGAACAAGCAATTATCCTTCATAGAGGATCCAAAACAAGATCTATTAAAACTGCACTTTGCTAGTGCTATGCTTAGTATAAATCCTGTCAGCATCAGCACTTGTGCCTGTAGAAATTGTGCATACAACCTCACATTGTCAGTGAGAGTTCCTACAGCTCCTTGCCAATTAATGGAATCAACTCTACCTCATTCTTCTCCTAGTTTGCCTGATCCAGCCTCTCTTAGCTACAAGGCCTTTGGCAAGGATGACTGATGCCCTTTTCTTCCTTCTTCCCCTTTTCTTCCTTCTCGTTCCTTCTTTTCTTTGTTATTGTTGTTCTTTTGTCTTGTGCTGTTTTTGTAGGGTTTGTTTTTTTTTTTGCTCTTAAATGTTTTTAATAATTGTAAACTGTCCAAAGCCGCTGGGAGTCAGACAGCATATAAATTTAATAGATGATGATGGTGATGATGATGATGATGACAACCACCATCATCCCACATTAGCACTTGTGGAAATATCTAAGCATGTTATCTAATGACCCCAGATCCTAAGCTGTGAAGGCTTTACAGATTGATATCAGCACTTCTTATTTTTCCATATGTTCCTACCAAAAACTTAGATCATCATTAGAGGCTCTGTTCTGGATACATTTTTATGCTGAGATATGAGGGGTGGCAGCTGAGGAGCAGAATTTTTTAGTATAATGGACATCATTGAGGTGTGCAGTCCCCCACCCCCAAAAATATACATTTTGAAATGCAATCATTTTCATTAGTTTTCCAATTTGCAATATAGGCTGACTTGTAAGAAAGTAGATCCAAATATATTAAGCAGTAGGTGAATTAGTCAACATATTAATGATAATTTTAAAAAAAATCCAGAAAATCACCATCTAATTGCTTAGCAATTGCAACCTATGATCACTCACTCCCCAATATATTTAAAATTCTTCCAAGTCACCTTGAAAAAATAATGATAATCATAATTACATTTCATTGCAAAATGTTACATATTGTGGTTATTTATAATGAATTGCTTATGCATACACATTTTCCTTCTTAATATACCATTAGATTTGTTGCCGTTCTTGCTAAAATAATGTTAATGGCAGAGAATGCCTCAAGGAACAATACTTCATTTGAAGTGTTACCGCAATGGAACATCCTTCCACATTATTTCCATAAACCTAATATGTAATTGTCACTTTCTACAATTGTTTAGGGAGATGAGGACCATGTGGTGACTCTGTGTTATGAGACAGTTCAGGATGGCCATTCAGTTCTTGTATTCTGCCCAACAAAGAACTGGTGTGAGAAATTAGCAGACATCATTGCCAGGGAGTTCTGCAGTATTCAACAGAAGAGTAAGTCAAGAATAAGGGATTGAAGAAGAGAAGGGACTTGGAGACAAAACACAAGATTTTAAGACTGTTTTCCTGTCTGAAGGTCTTCAAAAGATGTCAGCCCTTTCACCAGTTATGCTGTGCATGGAAGGGATAGAAAAGTTGTTGATTCAATTAAAGCGGTCTCTTTCTGGCTTGGACAGTGTGCTTCACCGGACTGTCAAATGGGGAGTTGCTTTTCATCATGCAGGTATGCTTTTTTGTTATCATACTTATCAACATGTGCATACCTAGAGTGAGATTTCTAGCATGGTTGTACCACATAAAGATGGAGAAGAATGTGTTTGTCTAAAACACATTGAACTTGATCTGTAGGCCTTAAACTGTATGCTGTGGTGATTGGAAACAAAACTAGAAGTAAAAATTTCAGATACACTCTTGTCCGTGTAGAAGGAAATGAGGGAGTAATTATGCTGAGACTATGAAGCCACTAAATGAATGTAAGAAAAATGTTAACATAAACTTGTGGCCATTGTTGCCTATACAGTATAATAAGACTCAAAGTATGAACATAAAATAAAGAAGAGAAGATGAATTGAAACATGGTCAGAGGACTCTCATGATTGTTGTTGTTCAGTCGTTAAGTCGTGTCCGACTCTTCGTGACCCCATGAACCATATCGCGCCAGGCCTTCCTGTCCTTCACTGCCTCCCTGAGTTTGCTCAATTTCATGCTCATTGCTTCAGTGATGCTATCTAACCATCTCATCCTCTGCCGTCCTCTTCTCCTTTTGCCTTCCATCTTTCCCAGCATCAGGGTCTTTTCCAAAGAGTCCTCTCTTCGCATTAGGTGACCAAAGTATCTGAGCTTGAGCTTCATTATCAATCCTTCCAATGAGCAATCAGGGTTGATTTCCTTTAAGATTGACTGGTTTGACCTCCTAGCAGTCCAGGGGACTCTTAAGAGTCTTCTCCAGCACCACAGTTCAAAGGCATCAATTCTTCGGCGCTCAGCCTTCTTTATGGTCCAGCTCTCACAGCCATACATTACTACTGGAAAAACCATAGCTTTGACTATGCGGATCTTTGTCGGCAAGGTGACATCTCTGCTTTTTAATATGCTATCTAGGTTTGCCATAGCTTTCCTCCCAAGGAGCAAGCGTCTCTTAATTTCATGGCTGCAGTCTCCATCTGCGGTGATCTTCGAGCCCAAATAAATGAAGTCTGTTACTGCTTCCATTTCTACCCCTTCTATTTGCCAGGAATTGATGGGCCCAGATGCCATGATCTTAGTTTTTTTAATGTTGAGTTTCAAGCCAGCTTTTGCACTCTCCTCTTTCACCCTCATCAAGAGGCTCTTTAGTTCTTCTTCACTTTCTGCCATTAGGGTGGTATCATCTGCATATCTGAGGTTGTTGATGTTTCTCCCTGCAATCTTTATTCCAGCTTTTGATTCTTCCAGCCTGGCATTTCTCATGATGTACTCTGCATATAGGTTAAATAAGCAGGGTGACAGTATACAGCCTTGTCGTACTCCTTTCCCTATTTTGAACCAATCGGTTGTTCCATGACCGGTTCTAACTGTTGCTTCTTGGCCCGCGTACAGATTTCTCAGGAGACAGGTAAGGTGGTCTGGTACCCCCATCTCTTTAAGAATTTGCCACAGTTTGTTGTGATCCACGCAATCAAAGGCTTTTGCATAGTCAATGAAGCAGAAGTAGATGTTTTTCTGGAACTCTCGTGCTTTCTCCATGATCCAGCGAATGTTAGCAATTTGATCTCTAGTTCCTCTGCCTCTTCGAAACCCAGCTTGTACATCCGGTAGTTCTTGGTTCACGTACTGCTGAAGCCTAGCTTGTAGGATTTTGAGCATAACCTTGCTAGCATGTGAAATGAGTGCAATTGTGCGATAGTTTGAGCATTCTTTGGCATTGCCCTTCTTTGGAATTGGAACATAAACTGACCTTTTCCAATCCTGTGGCCACTGTTGCGTTTTCCAAACTTGCTGGCATATTGAGTGCAGCACTTTAACAGCATCGTCTTTTAGTATTTTAAATAACTCAGCTGGAATACTGTCATCTCCACTAGCTTTGTTGTTAGCAATGCTTCCTAAGGCCCACTTGACTTCACTCTCTAGGATGTCCGGCTCAAGGTCAGTGACCACACCAGTATGGACATCAGGGACATTAAGATCTTTCTTGTATAGTTCTTCTGTGTATTCTTGCCACCTCTTTTTAATCTCTTCTGCTTCTGTTAGGTCCCTGCCTTTTTTGTCCTTTATCATGCCCATCTTTGCACTAAACGTTCCTTTGATATCTCCAATTTTCTTGAAGAGATCTCTAGTCTTTCCCATTCTATTGTTTTCCTCGATTTCTTTGCATTGTTCATTTAAGAAGGCCTTTTTATCTCTTCTTGCTGTTCTCTGGAAATCTGCATTCAGTTGCTTATATCTTTCCCTTTCACCCTTGCTTTTCGCATTCCTTCTTTCCACAGCTATTTGTAAAGCCTCATCAGACAGCCATTTTGCTTTCTTGCATTTCTTTTTCTTTGGGATGGTTTTAGTTGCTGCCTCCTGTACAATGTTACGGACCTCCGTCCATAGTTCTTCAGGCACTCTGTCTACCAAATCTAATCCTCTAAATCTATTCATCACCTTCACTGTATACTCATAAGGAACATGATCTAAGTCATACCTGAGTGGTCTAGTGGTTTTCCCTACGTTCTTCAATTTAAGCCTAAATTTTGCAGTAAGAAGCTCATGATCTGAGCCACAGTCAGCTCCTGGTCTTGTTTTTGCTGTCTGTATAGAGCTTCTCCATCTTTGACTGCAAAGTATATAATCAATCTGGTTTCGGTATTGACCGTCTGGTGATGTCCATGTGTAGAGTCGTCTCTTGTGTTGTTGGAAAAGAGTGTTTGCTATGACTAGTTTGTTCTCTTGACAGAACTCTATTAGCCTTTGCCCTGCTTCATTTTGTACTCCAAGGCCAAACTTGCCTGTTATTCCGATTACTCCTTGACTTCCTACTTTAGCATTCCAATCCCCTATGATGAAAAGGACATCTTTTTTTGGTGCTAGTTCTAGAAGGTGTTGTAGGTCTTCATAGAACTGGTCAACTTCAGCTTCTTTGGCATCAGTGGTTGGGGCATAGACTTGGATTACTGTGATGTTGAATGGTTTGCCCTGGATACGCACTGAGATCATTCTGTCGTTTTTGAGGTTGTACCCCATTACTGCCTTTCCCACTCTCTTATTGACTATGAGTGCAACTCCATTTCTTCTAAGGGTTTCTTGCCCACAGTAGTAGATATAATGGTCACCTGAATTAAATTCACCCATTCCCGTCCATTTCAATTCGCTGATTCCCAAGATGTCGATGTTTAATCTTGTCATCTCATGTTTGACCACATCCAGCTTGCCTTGGTTCATAGTTCTTACATTCCATGTACCTATACAATATTGTTCTTTACAGCATCGGACCTTCTTTTCGCTTCCAGATACATCCACAGCTGAACGTCCTTTCGGCTTTGGCCCAGCCGCTTCACTCTTTCTGGAGCTACTTGGAATTGCCCTCCGCTCTTCCCCAGTAGCATATTGGACACCTTCCGACCTGAGGGGCTCATCTTCCGGCGTCATATCTTTTAGCCTTTTAACATTGTCCATGGGGTTTTCTTGGCAAGAATACTGGAGTGGGTTGCCATTTCCTTCTCCAGTGGACCACATTTTGTCAGAACTCTCTGTCATGACCTGTCCGTCTTGGGTGGCCCTGCACGGTATAGCTCATGGCTTCACTGAGTTACGCAAGCCCCTTCGCCACGACAAGGCAGTGATCCATGAAGGGGCTCTCATGATTAGAATAGAGCAATTGAAGGAATTAACTTGTTCAAATAGCCCAGAAGTAATAGAAATTGAAGAAGAGTTATCTTGTATGTTAAAAATATTCACATTTGAAGAGAAATCCAAGGAAATGAACTTGGTAGCACTGTTAAGAGCATTTGGGTTAAACTAACCAGAAGAACTAATAAAAATATCACCATAGGTGACTTTTTTTTAAATGCCACCTGGTCTTCACAAGATTGACAACCACTTCCCAGGCACAGGATCAACATCCCAGCAGAATCATATGGGTTTTGGCATGAATGCAACAAACAGTTTCCCCAAATCCCTCCATTTCTGCTAATTAGAAAATAATTTTCTTCTTTTAAAATCAGGTTTGAGATTGCTGGATGAGAGGCTGGAAACCAGTGGAATTTACCATCTCACATCAGTTCAGCTTTAAGCTGGAATAGGCAGGAAGCAGAGAAGGATCAACTTACGCTAGAAAAGTGTAGGAATTTTAAGGAGAAAGGACCATATAATGTTGGAATTGTTGATATTAAGAAAAATTGTTGTGTATATACTGTATGTATTTCAAGACTAGATATTTTAATGAAGCACTATTAAGTAGGATTCCATACAGGAAAAGCTGTTTGTGAAAGGAACAAAAACTAGATGGCTGTTACACAAAGAAGAGAGATAATAAAGGCAGAAAAGGAAATCCTAAAAAGGGAAAGATGGAGGATAGGAAAAGCCAATGTGGTTACAAAAATCCTTACTGAGAATCTACAGATTAAAAAGGACACACATAGAAAATGGAAAGAGGGATATGTCACTAAAGAAAGTACATAGAAGTGTTCTGAAAGTATAGATGAGGGATGAGTTGAGGTTGGTGAGGGATGTTAAGAACAACAAAAAGGGATTTTTCAGGTATGTTTGAAATTAAAGGAAAGGAGGAGTTTTTTTCCAGACAGGGAATTCAAATTCTGTTTCTTATATTTATTTTAAGGCCAAATGTTGGGCATCTCCAACAGTGTAGCAAAGTTTTGCACTAACGTTTGCCTCAAATATTTCCTGATTAGGAAAATCTAAGGTGCCTAATTTCAGTAAAGGTTTGTATCTTTTAATTTTTACCTTAGGGGTTATAAGCAGTTTTTGTCTGTGTGTTTATGCTTTTAAATGTTACATATTGTGGGCTTTTGACTGTAACAGTGAACAAAACTGTTTTGTTGCGGATGCCACTGCTCAGGGAGCAGCTGTACCAAGAAGGCTGCTCTTTGTTTTGGAATGATCTCATGATCAAGCTGTTGGGCTCCCAGTCAAGTGAGGACATCTTTGTTTGTTTTCTTCACCAGAATTGCAAACTACCCCAGGGTCTGTTTTGGTACTTAATTCTTTTAACTTTTTATTGATAAAGCGTTTTTATCTTAAACTACTTTTCAGGTCTGACATTTGATGAACGAGACATCATTGAAGTAGCTTTTCGTCAAGGTGTCCTACGAGTTTTAATAGCAACTTCTACACTTTCTTCGGGGGTAAATCTGCCTGCACGTCGGGTAATTATCCGAACTCCTGTATTTGGTAGCAGATCGTTGGATATCTTGACATACAAACAAATGGCCGGAAGAGCTGGAAGGAAAGGAGTAGATACTATAGGTAAATGCATTTAGAGCATTTAGAGCCCTTTATCTGTTTATATTTACAAATAGAACAACAGTGAATCTTATGATACTTTAAAGTCCAAACATTTCTTGTAGGATAAACTTTCCTAGGATGCAATATATATGATGCATCCAATGGCCTAGAAAATTATAGAAAGGGTATTTTTCTACAATTCTATAATGGTCCAGGGGCAAAGAAAATGATTAAAATAACAAATGTGTCATGATTTCTTTACAGTAGAAAATAGATTCCTATTAAATCAATGCTGAAAAAAGTAGCTTAAAATCATATGGCTTAAGGACTACACTTTTAGTTAAAACAATGAAGATGAAGAATAAACAAGTATTAAGATATACCAGATAGCATTGTATGCAGAAATACAAAACTGATCCACTGATTTCTAGTGTGATGGAAGTTATTGGACAAGGTTCTAAAAGACCCAAGTTCAAGTCCCACTCACTAGTTGAGTTGATTGGGTCACTTTCCCTCAGCCTAACCTATCTCAGAGGTTATATGAAAGGTGACTACCACAGGTACCCCATCTTGCAATCCCTGAAGAAAGGGGTGATATAATTTTAAAAATAAGTAAATATTAGGCAGAGTGCTTGCTAAGCAAAGAATAATAATAATAAATCAGTATGAGCAACATATGGTCTTCTGGATGTTGCTGAACTGCAATTTCCATTATTTCTCACCACTGGCCATGATGGTTGAATAAATAAATGGGAGTTGCAGTTTAGTGTCTGCTTATCCCTGTCCTGAAAACAAAACAAGGTCAATGTGATTTGTTGTTGTCTAATACATGTTATTTTGAAAAATAATATTAGGTTTCAACCCTAATTTTAAACCATAATTGTATGCATACTAAGATGAATCCAAAATCCAAGTAAATTTGCTGTTATTCCCATATATCTGTTTATTGAAATACTGAACAGCATGCTCAGCAGTACTTTTTTTTTTGTAAATGTAAATAAATATGCTATGGTCAGGGAACAAAGAATGTAAATTAGCAAATATATGGCTGCTTCTTAATAATGGTGGCCAAGTCCTGGGTAAATATGCTTGCAGCCATTTGACCTAGTTAGTCAAATTAATATTATTTATGCATGGAAACACTGTTAAACCAATGTAATTTTTTACTAATTTAAGACATTGTGTGTTAATAGGTGAAAGTATTTTGGTGTGTAAGCCCTCTGAAAAATCAAAAGGAGTTGCTCTTCTCCATGGTGGTATGAAGCCCGTGTGTAGCTGTTTGCTCAGCCTCAAGGGAGAAGGGATCACTTCCAGTATGTTACGGGCAATTCTTGAGGTATGTAATGCATGGGATGAGTGAATCATTGCTCATAATGTAAGTATTATTATTTGTTACAAGGTTTTGCACTGT
The DNA here is from genome assembly GCA_030867105.1 of Liasis olivaceus. NCBI lineage: Eukaryota > Metazoa > Chordata > Lepidosauria > Squamata > Pythonidae > Liasis > Liasis olivaceus. The sequence continues at coordinate 155,862,376 of CM061348.1, read as the reverse complement.
TTCCATGAGGCTGCTGAATGTCTTTGTAGAAATTCTTCCTCCTCTTCAGATCGTCTTAAACATAAATTCAGTCTCATTCATCTGACAGTATAACCTCTGTGACAAAGGAGCCGCTCATGTAAAGAAAAGAATGTTGACACCATTCCATTTATGGTCCATATTTAGATGTCTGTTCGTTTTCAAACAAATTTAGAAATTATAGTATTAACTGTAAATTCCTGCCAGGGACAGAGGTTGGACTAAATAATCTTTAAGGTCGCTTCCAACTCTTACATTCTATGATACTGTCATTCTTTGAATCAGTATGAACCTATTATTTTTATCTGTATAGCATTTTTGCTGTACCAAAAATTACACAATAATTTTTGTAGTAAGATTAAGACAAATAAAATAGTACTGTATGGCCCTAGCTACAGGTAGCAGCATGGCAATTTGACATCTTGACATTTGGCAGCAGAACAGGCACGACTAACTGTAGCCTTTACTATTGTTCTTTTAATGGAATAAAACAGGAGGTGGTTTTGTAATGATCAGGCCTGTGAGTTTTGTTGAACAAGAAAGGTAATAGAAACTTTTTCCAGGGTATTACAGAAATAAAACAGCAAAGCAAATAGTGAGTAAAATCCTCAATCATGTTTGCTCCATGCAGGCAGAAATGAAAGCTATAGAAGGTGCTTTTTCATCTCCCTTCGTGTATTGCTGATGTCATCAACTGCATTTATAGTTAAGTTAAAGTACCTCTCGAAGGTAGATTTCAAAGTTGTCAGAGAGTTTTCATAGCAGTGAAATGAGCTATAGTTACAGATAAATTTATAGTCCTTTTCTCAGACCATCTGACTATCCACCCATTATTGTGTCCTGTGGCAGCAAATTCAGTTAGAGTTTAAGACAATTTTCAGCGTGGAGCTCCTAGGAAGATCTGATAGAGGCCTGCAAACATTTTTCTGTGTTAGTGCCAGTGCTATAGAACTGAGTGCCCCCTGAAATCTAATCAGATCCTACCTTGTTAGAATTCAGGACATTGTTAAAAACAGATCTGTTTAAGAGGGGCCTGGATGTCATCTTCTAATTTTATCACTTTTTGATTGATTTTTTAATGATTTTTTCCATGCTTCAGTTATTACTTAGAAAAATATTTACCGTATTTTTCCGACTATAAGATGCCCCCATGGACAAGACGCCCCCCACTTTTCCAACCCAAAATTAAGAAATCAATATTTTAAAGATAAAGCAGAGCACATTTTTATTTAGTAATTAGGTAACATTTATATACCAGTACTATGATATTATGCATCACACTTAGCTTTGAGCATATCACTTTATTCAGCCTTTGTTGCATCACTGTTTTCTTCTTCATCGCTATTAGTTCCAGACATATCAGTTTCTTCAACTTCTGTTGCATCGCTGCTGTCTTCTGAGTCACTGTCTATATATGTGAGATCATCCTCAGTTCCATCCATGGCATTGCTGATTCCACATTTCTTGAAGGACTTCACAATCACCTTTTGTTTGATGCCATACCATGAGTTTAGGACCCAATTGCAGACCTCAGTAATGGTTAGTTTTTTCACTCTTCCTGTTGGTGTCAAGTTACCATCTGCTTTTTGCATCCATCCACTCCATTCTTCTCTCATCAGGGCTTTAAATGGCTTGTTGATTGAAACATCTAGTGGCTGTAGCTGACCTGTAAGTCCACCAGGAATAACTGCTAGCTGTGTTCGCAAATCTGATGCAACCCTTTTTGTCTTTCCTGTTAAATGTGCTCGGAACTGATCAAAGGCAAGCAGAGCTGGCTTCTTTAAGAGCCCTCCAGGTCTTCTGGACCAAACCTTTACAAACCAACTGGCCATAATGTCTTCATTCATCCATCCCTTCTCATGAACTTGCACAATAATGCCAGGTGGTATGGTCTCTTTAGGATATGTTTTCCTCTTAAAAATAAGCATAAGAGGCAGTTTAGTACCATTTGCACAGCATGAAAGCACAGCAGTATAGTGTGTCTTTTCATGGCCACTTGTTTTGATTGCCACTGTTTTGATTCCTTTCACATCAACAGTTCTGTTGGAAGGCACATCAAAATTGAGAGGCACCTCATCCATGTTTGCAATCTGACTTGGTTCAAAATCATATTTTTTATGAAGCTGTATGACATAGGAGTGAAACTGTAGGATTTTATTCTCATAAACCGGTGGCATTTTCTGAGCTAACTTTGTTCATACTCTCATGGCCAACCCTTCTCTCCTCATGAAATTGAAGCACCATTTTGCCCTTCCTATAAAATCAACAATCTTCATTTCACTTGCAAACCTTCTTGCCTGACATTGAATAAGCTTGGTTGACACACATAAGCCACTCTGGTGCTGCTCCAGAATCCAAGTCTTAAGCCTCTGCTCCAAGTTTGGCCATTTTGCTGGTTTTCCTCTTAAGGCCTTCTTCTTTTTTGGCATCTTAAGGAATTGTTTTTCCTGTTTTCTCCACTGTCTGATCATACACTCAGTGGGAGGAGGTCCAAACTGTCTCTCTGCAGCTCTGTTTCCGTGCTGTTTTGCAAAACTGATTACAGTCAGTTTAAATTTTGTACAGTAAGACATTCTCTTATTTATATTTTTATTTTCTGGCATCTTTATGGGCTCTCCACCTCCAATGCGATGCGTTCCAATTGGTTTGTTCAGCATCAGCTGACATCAGTTACATAAGGCTCGTAATTGGAGAACGCCCGTTCACAGAGACAAATATGGGCAGTTTCACTCATGGTTCGAGGCTTATGATTGGAGGACGCCCATTCACAGAGACAAATATGGGCAGTTTCACTCATGGTTCGAGGCTTGTGATTGGAGGACGCCCGTTCACAGAGACAAATATGGGCAGTTTCACTCATGGTTCGAGGCTTGTGATTGGAGGATGCCCGTTCACAGAGACAAAGTATGGGCAGTTTCACTCATCGTTGGAGGCTAGCAATAGGAGGAAGGCCGTTCGCAGAGATAAGGTATGGGCAGTTTTGCCACCGGGCAGTTCTCTTTTCGGCTGACTCCCTTAAATAAGACACCCTTCAATTTTCAGCATAAGGATTTTAGGAAAAAGTATCGTCTTATAGTCGGAAAAATACAGTATACCTTGGACATTTCATGGTTAAGATGTAACCCACCAATAGTCTCTAGATTACAGAGTAAAAAGAAAATCATATAAGAAAATAAATATCCGTATGATTGTTCATCCTGAAGGGAATATTGATTTGGACATTTACACATGTTTGAAGACATGTCTATGTTTGAAATGTTTGCACTATTCACAACTATTCCTGATATGTGCACCAACCTACTTTCAAAAGTAACTTATATTTTTTTCAAGTACATTTATTATCGTTTTATTCTGATAGATCATAGCAAGTGGAGTAGCTAGCTCTTCAGAAGACATCCAGAGTTACGCATCATGTACCCTCCTCGCAGCTAGTTTGAGAGATTTCCAGGATAATAGGAGAGAGCAGGACAACATTTGTGATGGATCTATTGAGGCTTGTGTGAAGTGGTTGCTTGAGAAAGAATTCATCATGATTTCAGTATCAGATGTGGGCAAAGGTAAAAATGCTAATTTGTGTATGAATTATGTATTTTTTAACTATAATTAAGAAAATGTAGATCAGGAAACATTTGTGGTACTTTATGGTGATTGTATTTCCAGATTTCAATAAAATGGTAATCCAATTTACTATCTAATACATGTCTATAATAACATATATACATCTATATACTACTAAAACTCTCATTATGTTTATCTGTTTGTCTGTCTGTACCTTCAAGTTAGCCCAAACAGTTTATTATACTGCAACAATTTTTGAATCAAGATACCTAAAATTCACTAACTTAAAGAATGCATAAAAAGTCCAGGACCCATTACTCCTGTGGAACTGAAATTTCCATGATGTTCAGACCAGTTTTATTCGCAAAGTTTTGGCCGTTGCAGCATTCCCATGGTCACATGATCATTATTTCTGACGTTCCCTGCCAGCTTCTCATAAGCAAAGTCAATGGGGAAGCCGGCAGGAAATTGGAAGTTGCTTCCATTCCCATTGCTTTTTTGCCTGCCTGTGGTCATTCTGTTTATCTGTTTAGGTAAGTAAATATTGACTTATTATTAAAGTTCGTCTGCCACTACAATTATTTTTCTATTTATGATATATACTCTTCTTTGATGATCATGGGGCCATCCATTATTGGGATAAAAAAAATATGGTCAGCCTAAAATGTTATATTCTTTCTGGTCGCATCAACTGCACTACCTTTCTGGGTCACAGGGTTGTCTAGTGTCTACATAAATATCTACAATCTAATAAATGTCAAATCAGAAATAAATCTCACTGAGTGACTTATATCCAATCAGAAGGAGTTTGGTAGCATCTTTTCCAACTAACACATTTTATTAAATAGCATTAGTTTTCATGCTTATGCCTTTGAATAAAATTGATTAGTTGGAAAAGATGCTACCAGACTTCTGAACTTTTGCTACCATAGACTAACATGGATCTCCTCCTACAGTGAATTACATATAGTTAATTTACTTTAGGCTAAGACGGTGTAGCATAGTAGTTATTCTCCCTCTCAATACTGGTGAACACTACTGCTCCAAGGCAAGTAGTTTCTCCATATTTGGCTGGTAGGCTGCAAACTATGACAAAATTTTTTAAAGCATGGACATAGATGGACATAAAGGCATGTTTTCAGTTATCTCCACTGTTTTATTTCATGGCTTTTGCTACGATGTGATAGAAACATAGAGTTGGAAGGCATTATTTAGGCCGTTGAGTCCAACCCTCTGGTTAGTGTAAGAATACAAATGAAAGTATTCCCAATACATAGCTATCAACAAGTAGTCCTTGCTTAATGACCACAATTGGGACTGGCAACTCTGTCACTAAGTGATGCAATTGTTAAGTGAGACATCATGTGACCACAGTGGGCTTACAACATCACTTCCGCTGTGGTCATTAAGTGATGTTGGTTCTGCATAGTCGTTAAGCGAGACATCACATGACCATGACTTGCGATTTTACTGCTGGTTTCTCCATTGACTGCTTGGAAACTGGCAAATCGCTATCATGTGACTGTGGGACACTGTGATGACCATAAACATCCACTGGTAGCGAAGCGCCTGAATCTCGATCACATGACTGCAGGGTTCTGGCAATGGTGGTAAGTGTGAGGACCAGTCATAAAGTTACTTTTTCAACGCTGTTGTAACTTTGAATGGTCACTAAACATGGCAGTTGTTAAGGACTACCTGTATTTATGGCCAAGGAAAGGAGGACACAGGTTGCTGCGAGTGCAGGAAGGGCAAGGGAAGGAGGGCGCAGATCCATGACTGCAAAATGCTGCAACCGTCATAAGTGCAAGCTGGATGCAAAGCACCTGAATTGTGATCACGTGACTGCGGGATGTTGTGACAGCTGGAACTTCAAGGACTGGTCATAAGTACCACTCAGTGCTATCAAAATTTTGAATGGTGTCTGAACAAGTGGTCGATAAGCAAGGACTATCTGTAATGTTGCCCTTTTAATAATCATGCAGTTTGTTATCTTTGTTCAGTCGTTAAGTCATGTCCGACTCTTCGTGACCCCATGAACCATATCGCGCCAGGCCTTCCTGTCCTTCACTGCCTCCCTCAGTTTGCTCAGTTTCATGCTCATTGCTTCAGTGATGCTATATAACCATCTCATCCTCTGCCGTCCTTTTCTCCTTTTGCCTTCAATCTTTCCCGGCATCAGGGTCTTTTCCAAGGATTCCTCTCTTCGCATTAGGTGACCAAAGTATCTGAGCTTGAGCTTCATTATCAATCCTTTCAATGAGCAGTCAGGGTTGATTTCCTTTAAGATTGACTGGTTTGACCTCCTAGCAGTCCAGGGGACTCTTAAGAGTCTTCTCCAGCACCACAGTTCAAAGGCATCAATTCTTCGGCGCTCAGCCTTCTTTATGGTCCAGCTCTCACAGCCATACATTACTACTGGAAAAACCATAGCTTTGACTATGCGGATCTTTGTCGGCAAGGTGACATCTCTGCTTTTTAATATGCTATCTAGGTTTGCCATAGCTTTCCTCCCAAGGAGCAAGCATCTCTTAATTTCATGGCTGCAGTCTCCGTCTGCAGTGATCTTGGAGCCCAAATAAATGAAGTCTGTTACTGCTTCCATTTCTACCCCTTCTATTTGCCAGGAATTGATGGGTCAAGATGCCATGATCTTAGTTTTTTTAATGTTGAGTTTCAAGCCAGCTTTTGCACTCTCCTCTTTCACCTTCATCAAGAGGCTCTTTAGTTCTTCTTCACTTTCTGCCATTAGGGTGGTATCGTCTGCATATCTGAGGTTGTTGATGTTTCTCCCTGCAATCTTAATTCCAGCTTGTGATTCTTCCAGCCTGGCATTTCTCATGATGTACTCTGCATATAGGTTAAATAAGCAGGGTGACAGTATACAGCCTTGTTGTACTCCTTTCCCTATTTTGAACCAATCGGTTGTTCCATGACCAGTTCTAACTGTTACTTCTTGGCCCGCATACAGATTTCTCAGGAGACAGATAAGATGGTCTGGTACCCCCATCTCTTTAAGAATTTGCCACAGTTTGTTGTGATCCACACAATCAAAGGCTTTTGCATAGTCAATGAAGCAGAAGTAGATGCTTTTCTGGAACTCTCGTGCTTTCTCCATGATCCAGCGAATGTTGGCAATTTGATCTCTAGTTCCTCTGCCTCTTCGAAACCCAGCTTGTACATCCGGTAGTTCTCGGTTCAAGTACTGCTGAAGCCTAGCTTGTAGGATTTTGAGCATAACCTTGCTAGCATGTGAAATGAGTGCAATTGTGCGATCGTTTAAGCATTCTTTGGCATTGCCCTTCTTCGGAATTGGAATGTAAACTGACTTTTTCCAATCCTGTGGCCACTGTTGCGTTTTCCAAACTTGCTGGCATATTGAGTGCAGCATTTTAACAGCATCATCTTTTAGTATTTTAAATAACTCAGCTGGAATACTGTCATCTCCACTAGCTTTGTTGTTAGCAATGCTTCCTAAGGCCCACTTGACTTCACTCTCTAGGATGTCAGTGACCACACCAGCATGGACATCAGGGACATTAAGATCGATCTTGTATAGTTCTTCTGTGTATTCTTGCCACCTCTTCTTAATCTCTTCTGCTTCTGTTAGGTCCCTGCCTTTTTTGTCCTTTATCATGCCCATCTTTGCACTAAACGTTCCTTTGATATCTCCAATTTTCTTGAAGAGATCTCTAGTCTTCCCCATTCTATTGTTTTCCTTGATTTCTTTGCATTGTTCATTTAAGAAGGCCTTCTTATCTCTCCTTGCTATTCTCTGGAAATCTGCATTCAGTTGCTTATATCTTTCCCCTTCACCCTTGCTTTTTGCATTCCTTCTTTCCACAGCTATTTGTAAAGCCTCATCAGACAGCCATTTTGCTTTCTTGCATTTCTTTTTCTTTGGGATGGTTTTAGTTGCTGCCTCCTGTACAATGTTACGGACCTCCGTCCATAGTTCTTCAGGCACTCTGTCTACCAAATCTAATCCCCTAAATCTATTCATCACCTTCACTGTGTACTCACAAGGAATATGATCTAAGTCATACCTGTGTGGTCTAGTGGTTTTCCCTACGTTCTTCAATTTAAGCCTAAATTTTGCAGTAAGAAGCTCATGATCTGAGCCACAGTCAACTCCTGGTCTTCTTTTTGCTGTCTGTATAGAGTTTCTCCATCTTTGGCTGCAAAGTATATAAGCAATCTGGTTTCGGTATTGACCATCTGGTGATGTCCATGTGTAGAGTCGTCTCTTGTGTCGTTGGAAAAGAGTGTTTGCTATGACTAGCTTGTTCTCTTGACAGAACTCTATTAGCCTTTGCCCTGCTTCATTTTGTACTCCAAGGCCAAACTTGCCTGTTATTCCGATTACTCCTTGACTTCCTACTTTAGCATTCCAATCCCCTATGATGAAAAGGACATCTTTTTTTGGTGCTAGTTCTAGAAAGTGTTGTAGGTCTTCATAGAAGCGGTCAACGTCAGCTTCTTCGGCATCAGTGGTTGGGGCATAGACTTGGATTACTGTGATGTTGAACGGTTTGCCTTGGATTCACACTGAGATCATTCCGTCGTTTTTGAGGTTGTACCCCATTACTGCCTTTCCCACTCTCTTACTGACTATGAGTGCTACTCCATTTCTTCTAAGTGTTTCTTGCCCACAGTAGTAGATATAATGGTCACCTGAATTAAATTCACCCATTCCTGTCCATTTCAGTTCGCTGATTCCCAAGATGTCGATGTTCAATCTTGTCATCTCATGTTTGACCACATCCTGCTTGCCTTGGTTCATAGATCTTACATTCCACGTACCTATACAATATTGTTCTTTACAGCATCGGACCTTCTTTTCGCTTCCAGATACATCCACAGCTGAACGTCCTTTCGGCTTTGGCCCAGCCTCTTCACTCTTTCTGGAGCTACTTGGAATTGCCCTCCGCTCTTCCCCAGTAGCATATTGGACACCTTCCGACCTGAGGGGCTCATCTTCCGGCGTCATATCTTTTAGCCTTTTAACATTGTCCATGGGGTTTTCTTGGCAAGGATACTGGAGTGGGTTGCCATTTCCTTCTCCAGTGGACCACATTTTGTCAGAACTCTGTCATGACCTGTCCGTCTTGGGTGGCCCTGCATGGTATAGCTCATGGCTTCACTGAGTTATGCAAGCCCCTTCACCACAACAAGGCAGTGATCCATGAAGGGGAGTTTGTTATCTACTGTGAACCAAATTGCTATCTTCTAAAAGCAACAAAGGAAAGAGCCATTCTGGGTCACAGGGTTTTTCCGCTAAGGAGCAAAAGAGATGAGATATAGATCCTATATCAGTGATTGCACAGATAGCCACTTTGAAGAACTACAGAATGTGTAAGCACTTTTTTTCATAATCTTAGAAAGCAATGCATCTGGCCCTGAAGATGTCAAGTTACGCATATACAGTATTTCCTGACTCTGTGTCTGTCATGCTCAAACTGAAATCCTGTCCATCATCATTTCTGCTTTTCCTGCTGTTTCATAATTGCCTGGTAGAACACAGTGTCTTCTCAGGGATAATTGAGTCGAAGTAGGAGTAGAGACCTGCCTTGTCTGTATTGCTAAATGTAGGTGGCATAATTGGTTCTTACCAGTTGTCCTTAGAAAAATTGTATTTTTAAAGCAAACTTCTTCAGCTTTACTGTTATCCAAATGTGAGTTTCTTGAGTCTCCAGGCAGTGCTGAAAAAAACTGCTTAGCTCTGGCTTAGCTTACTGGATATCATTTATAAAATGAGAAGAGAAATCATCTCTTTTCAAACAACATTTAAATCCTTTTTAAGTAAATTTGATGATATAAATAATCAGTGAGTGGTAAAAATTGGGCAAAATCTTTTAGCATACATATAATGGTTTGCATGCAGAATTCTCACATCTGCTTCTTCTAACTGGAGATATTGGCAGAATGTCCTTGCTAGCATATTGCTAGATAAACCAATTGTCTGACTTGGCACTGAGCAGGTGTTTGAACTTGATTTGCCTAAATGCCTATGATTCTATATAAGGTAGCTAGATCTACTCTTGTTAAATCATAGCAAATGATTTAACTTTGTTGCTATTAGGTCAGAAAGTAGTTAATCATAGACCCTATTGTCTTAGATTAATGGTCTCTAAATATGAAATATATATATTTTTCCAATTAATTTCCAGTTAAATACAACTTTTAAAGGAGGAGCAATATTAATCTGTTGCAGCAAAATCTTGAATGGCTCTAAAACTATGCTGTAGTTGCATTTACATATGATAATAAATACCTCATTTTTCTCTTGACAGAAATATATCGTCCCACGCATCTGGGCTCTGCTACGCTGTTTTCCTCCTTTTCCCCAACAGCAGCACTAGAAATTTTTGCTGATCTCCAGAGAGCAATGAAGAGTTTTGTTCTAGAGAATGATCTGCACAGTCTTTATTTGGTGTGTTTGTGTGTGTGTGTGTATGTGTGTGTGTGTGTGTTAACATGTTTATGACAGTACTGGATTAGGTTTAATATGTCTATCAAATATATTTAACTCTTGTCTGAAAGTCAAGATGCACCATAGAGCAGTAGCATCAAAAGTAAACTTCTAAAGAGAATTATCCATTTTATTCACCATTCCAAAGAAGAACAGGGGAGTGTAGGGCAATCCTGAATCTTAAAGCACTGAACTGGAGGTTCAGAATGGAGACACTGAAATCAGTTGCAGAAGCCATCTTATCAGACAACATATTGGTGTTAATGGATCTATTGGAAGAATATATGTACTTGCACACTGGAGATTCCTCAGATTCACCTTCAGTTCCAGATTAGAGGACTCCTGTTTGGCCTTGCATCAGCTGCAAGATTATTTGTCCTAGTGGGCAAATTTGATTAATTTCTATTCCTATTTAGATTATCGGTTGGTCAGAGCCTCCTTCAAGTATACGGCTGCAGGCACACTGCCCAGTGAACACACAATGCTCCAGCACACTCACTCTAACTGGAACAGAACAATCCTTCCTCCCCCTCAGCCCACCCCCAATAAGCTAGCAGAGGGACAAATTAAAAAGCAAAGGACAATCTCATGTGAATATTATGCATTACCCTTCTAGAGCTAAATTAGGACTCATATTAGTAAAACACAATTTCAGTCAACATAAGACCCAATTCTTTTTATTCTGAAAAAATGTTCAGCATTTCTCTGCAGAAAATAAAACCTTGTAATTTGAAAACTCAATCCATTTGGGGTTTTTTTTAGGTCACTCCTGTTTATGAAGACTGGGCCAAAATAGATTGGTATCAATTCTTTTGCTTGTGGGAGAAGTTGCCTGCCTCATTGAGAAGAGTAGCACAACTTGTCGGGATTGAAGAAAGCTTTTTGGCGTGTTCTGTGAAAGGCAACATCATCGCTAAAACAGAGAAGCAATATAGGCAAATGGCTATCCACAAAAGGTAATGACTCAGGAATTAAACATTTACTAATGTATATAGTTTGGTGTAGTGCTGAAGGCCCCAGGCTGGAAAGCAGGACACCCCAAGTTCTAGTCCTGCCTTAGGCACAAAGCCAGCCGGGTGACCTTGGGCCAGTCCCTCTCTCTCAGCCCTGGGAAGGCAGCGAGGGCAAGCCACTTCTGAAAAACCTTGCCAAGAAGACTGCAGAGGCTTCTCCAGGCAGTCTCTGAGAATTGGCACGATTGAATGGATTTTTTTTTTAAATGCTATGCTGTATGACAGTGCCCCAAGGTTTATCTGTCATCTGCAGCAACTTCTGCTTGCTAGGCAGGAAACAGTTAACGAATAAGTGATTATTACTCATAAGTTATTTTCATGGCTCCTTTATAATCTCCAGCTATTTCACCCCACAGAGAAAAGTCACTCAGGATACAACTGTCTTACTTTTTTCTTCATATTTTTCTCTTCTTTATCAAACACCTATTTGCTCACTTTTGTTTCTTTTCTAGCAGATAGAACATGACATCATTGTATCTTAATTAATTTTATTAAACCAGATTTTTTACAAGCTTGGCTCTCCTGGACTTAATAAATGAAGTTCCTTTAAAGGATGTTGCTAAGAAATATGGCTGTAGTCGTGGACAGCTTCAGTCTTTACAGCAGTCTGCTGCTACGTATGCAGGTAAGAAATTACTAATAGAGAATGCTCCAAATAAGTAATGAACAGCAATTTAAATGACAGCCTGGTTTAATAAATCAATCACCTTTTTCAGTCAATTTAATCTACTGGTATTAAGTAGATATTTTATGCATGTACTTTCTCAGCAAGCAAAACTGAAAAGATGAAAAATGTCCATACTTACATCGTCATCATTATATTCATTATCATTCTTCCATTATAGAGCACTGGTAAAGATTAAAAAAGATGCAAGGACCATTTGTAGAAGTAAGCCAAGATAGAGGGAATGTTCACAACATACAGTAGCTGTGGCTGAGCAAGGTCTAGTGGTGAACATACTCAGTAAATCCTTTTTTTCAACTCCTTTGTTTAAGCTGTGTGGCAGAGGTTTGAAGGAACTGTGTTCTGGAAACCCGGTATCATGACTACACCTTGGAAAGTACTAGAAAAAACCCCCATAGACAACCTTTCAACAAACCATGACAATATTTTCTTGATTGATGGGGATTATCTGTAATGGTTGCTTTTCTCACTTGCTAAAATAACCTGGAGTGTGCACACGAAGCTAGAAATAGCCTCCAGATGTGGGGAAATCATGGAGAAAATCTATCTGGGTGGTCACTAAGAGACGACAATGACTTGATGGCACATAATGATCATCTTCATCAACATGTGGGGAACAAACTTTTCACGATTGTTCCTGACTTGCTCTGCTATAGGAAACTGGCCCCCTTTTTACAGTTTTTAAAAAATTTTTACTTCAGAAAATGGTGCTTTTCTTTTTTTATTTTTCTGTTGGAAAATGCCCAACAGTGTTAGTGGCACCATGCTTAAATACAGGTAGTCCTTGAGTTACGACCACTTGTTCAGCAACCATTCAAAGTTACAATGACGCTGAACGAGGGGGACTTACAGCTGGTCCTCAGAATTCCAGCCATTGCAGTATCCCTGTGGTGCCTTGATTGTGTCCGGGCACAGAGGCACCTGGCTTGCAATTATGACGTTGCAGTGAGCTGTGGTCACGTGATCATGATTTCTGACATTCCCTGCCAGCTTCCCACAAGCAAAGTCAATGGGGAAGCCAGCAGGAAGTTGGAAGTTGCTCCTGCTCTCGCTGTTTTTTCACCTGCCCGTGGCACCCCTCACAGCACTCACCTGTGCTCCTTAGTGCCTGCCCACGGCACCCCTCCCCCCTGTGGCACCTGCGCACTCTCCCATCATCCTGTTTGCCTGAGGTGCCCGCTTCTTCCCACTTAACGACCAGCACAGCCCTGGGGTTATGACAGCAACTAGGACTACCGGATTGCATCACTAAGCAATGCAGTCACATGATGTCAAGCTTTACGACTGCATCACTTAGCAATGGAAATTCCAGTACCAATTGCTGTTGTAACTCAAGGACTATTTGTAGGTAAAAAAAATAGAACGAATACATTGAGGATTTACAAAATAGAAAAATACATCAGAATTTACAAGATTATAAAAGAAAAAGGAAAAATATCACCATTTTTGCAGGTCACATTGAATTGGAACAGATATTCAAAAAATATCAATTTAGCCCTTTAAGAATTAATATTAAATTCAAATCAGAAATCAACAAAACAGTCAAGATGATAAGAATTATCAGTCAAATTATTAAAAATATAATAAGAATTAACAAGAAATTCTAACTTATTTGAAATTGTAATTTGTGGCCATTCAGACAGAATCTAATGTTTTAAAATCTTATGTTACAAGAAGCCAAAATTCAAATGTGGCAGAAGTCTTTGTGTGAATTTATAGTTCATGAATGGTCCCCAAATTAAATAAATGTTAATACCAGACATTTTTAGATAGAAAGTTATTTTGACATTGATGCACATTTTCAAACCTTAATCTTCCAGTCCTCTAGTGAAAAAAAAGAAAAAGAAAAGTAAATATGGAAACATACTATACTCTTCTAAACAATCTACAGAGATTTCCTTGGCTTTCTCAGACTTAAGGAGGCGTATTTCCACAAAGTGATTCACTTTGCTTTGCATATCTGGAAAATACTGCTTTTCCTTTGGGGTTTTTCACCAGAATTGTAGTGCCATTGATTTTCCCCTCCTCAGGCAACAGAGGACTCACATTTACCAATACTTAATTGATTTCCTCATTCAGATTTCTTCACATCAGCAGTTTAGACAAAATGTGCATTCTCGGCTAGTACAAGGTTTTCTGAATGAGTTTCTGTGAATGTTCATCTTAAAAGATACCGCACCTAGGAAAGGGAAAGTAGTGCTGAACTCATTAACACCAGGTACAAACTAATGAAATTTAGCACACTGTAAGACAAAGGTGCTCTGTGGAGGTAAAGGGTCACACTAGTAATGACTGAACCTAAAAGCAGTATGCTTAGAAGTTATCTTTAGAGCATTTGATTCAGAGAAAGGTGTTCTTAGCCCAGCCAGACAATAGGACAGCCAAAGATTGTGTGAATTGTTCAAGAAGTATCCATTCTTGTGCCTTGATGCATGAAATGAGATTTCTACTTGACTGAGTAGTGCTCTTTCTCAGAGCTCTGTTTCTGAATGATTTGCTGGATGATTTAAACACAGTAGATTAGTTCATGTGAGAGAACATACACCAAGGGAACCCGAGAGTTTTCAGGCAGATTACTCATTAATACAGAATGGCAGATTCAACCTTTTTCCTCTTCTATTAATATTTTTAAATATATATTTTTATATTCCAGGGATGATTACCATTTTCTGCAACCGGCTGGGATGGCACAACATGGAGCAATTGCTGTCCCAGTTTCAGAGTCGCCTTACCTTTGGAATCCAGAGGGAACTTTGTGATCTTGTCCGGATATCTCTGCTAAATGCACAGTGCGCTAGAGCTCTTTATAGTGCTGGTTTCATCACAGTAGCTGATGTAGCTAAAGGGACTCTTGAGGAGGTGGAAAGTGTTTTCAGAAATGCAGCACCATTCAGAAGGTTGGAAAACATTTCAGTATTGCTGAAAGTTATCCTTTTTGTTTAGTGTAACTTGAGGAAGCTTAAGTTACTGGATATTAGTTTGCTTGGATACAGCTCAAAAACTCTTGGATTCTCGGTCAGTGAGAGTGGAACAGGCAGGAAAAGTGCAAAAAATGCTAAAGTCCCTCTTCCTGCCAAGCTAACCATAATTATGGTTATGGTTCTTCCTTCAAGGAGGGAAGAGAGAACTCAACAGGCTTGCTTTTGCAACATATTTTTCTTCATTTTATTCTTTGAACTCTGGAACCATTTAGCTATGCTAGATATCTTGGTGATTATTGATGTATTGATTTTCAGTGTTCAGTCAGATAATTAGATAATCCTTGTCATCCCACCTACACAAGGATATTGCTGTCCACAGTCACTTCTTACTTGCTCCATTTGGTTGCTGACAAAATGAAAAATAAATTTTCTGTGAAGTAAGTAGTTCTTTTTTTAGTGAGGAGTGGAGAGGGTATCATCACTCTTAGGTGTGTATAAGATACACATGGAAAGCAATTCCATACGTGAGTTACTTTAAATAGAGACTTTATTATTATTTCCATGGTCCCTTGGTTACTGATTCTTATCTTTCTTTTTTTTCTTGGTATTAACTTAGTCCATCAGAGAGCCAGTTTGGTGCTGTGGCTAGAAACTGGGAGACCATGAGTGCTAGTCCCACCTTAGGTAGAAAGCTAGCTGGGAGACCTTGGGCCTGTCACTCTCCTCGGTCCTAGGAAGCAGGCAAGGGCAAATCAATTCTGAAATCCTGCCAAGAAAACTGCAGGGACATATCCAGTCAGTCACCAGCAGTCAATACTGACTCGAAGGTACAAAAAAAAAAAAAAAACCTTAGTCCATCACACATATGTTACCATTTTCTGTTTAAAATGTTCATAGGTTAAGTCATTGCGAGGAGGGTTTTCTTCTATTTTGGAAGAACATAAAATTATAAAAACTTTATAAAAAGTTGGAGTTAATTCTTTCTTGCCTATTCTGTTCCTTGCTGACTTTATAGTAGGTCAAAATTTACTATATTTAGCTCATGCTTTCCCACTTTTTTTTCTTTACGCATTGCAAAGTGATACTCATGTATATAATTTAGATTCCTGGTAGATATAAAATAAAACAGTATATACCCTTTTAGTTCATGAATTATCAGTGATACAAGCTATTTGAACTCCATGTTCCTATACTTCCTGAGTCTTGTAGAGGAGTGGTAGCTTGAAAACTTTACAGGTGGTCCTCGGTTAATGACTCTAATTGGGACCAGAATTTCCATTGTTAAGCAATGCGGTCATTAGGCAAAATATCACATGACTGCACCACTTAGTGATGGCAGTTTCAGTAGTCCCAGTTGTGATCATTAGGCCAGGACCTCGCACTTTTCCTGTCCTGCCACTCTCACCTCCATTCAACTCCCCCACCTTCCTATCTCCCCCATATCTGCCCTTTTGTCTGCCCTGCACGCCCAGCCTGGCCCTTCATAAGGCAGTTGCTGGCTGTGCACAGCCTTCCTACAAGGCTTTGGAAGACCTCACAAGGCCTCGGGAAGAAGGCCTCACCTGGTCAGCAACTATCTTGTGAAGGGCCAGGCCAGGCGAACCTCAGCAGCAGCGGGAGGAAGAAGGTAGCGAAGGTCAGCTGGGGGTGGCAGGGGCAGCCAAGTGCAGGGTGGCCAAAAGGGCAGAGATGGGGGAGAGGGAGGCAGATGGGGGGAAGTTGAAGTACACCCTGCAGTTGTAAATGCAGGCTGGCTGCCAAGCACCCAAATGTTGATTACGTGACCATGGGGGTGCCGCAACGGCTATAATTTCAAGGACCAGGTATAAGTACCATTCGTTTAGCACCATCGTAACTTCAGTCACTGAATAAATGATCATTAAGGGAGGACTACCTGCAATGTGCTTGTGTCCATTGTACTCCCCCCAACTTCTTTTCTCTCATTTTGTTGTTGCCCCACTTATTAACCAGCTTTGTCAAAAGTATGTGCCTGATCATGTCTGACTGCTGGATTCATTCAGTCTGTAAATACTTTAAACTGTCATTCTTGCTTTATGCTAGTACTTCTTTCCCTCTTTACACTGACATGCATGCTGATATAAAATTGACTTCTTGTGAAAAGTTCCTGTTATGCGTTCCTTGGTACAAGTTCACCAGGCCTGCAGATACCTCCCTTGTTGCCTACAAGACTATCTTCCTCATTATTTTTTACATTCTTAAAAAATAGTTGAGAAGGTGGACTGAAAGGAGGTATCTGCGTTTCTGAAAGTGTTCCCATTGCCTAAAAAGATCTCCTGTATTAGTCAAAGCTAAGAAGATACTGTATGAATTCCTTAGAGATGTTTAAAAATGAAAGTTAATTTTTTTTTAAAATCGGCTTGTGCCCTTTGCTTTAGCACTCGCAAAGCAGTAGATGAAGATGAGCAAGCTGCCGAGGAACGCCTTAATACCCATTTTATCTGGATGTCTGGAATGAAGGGTTTAACTGAAGGTGAAGCAGCCCGTCTGATTGTAGAGGAGGCTAAAAGACTTTTAAAGCAAGACTTAGCTGTTTGGGGAGTGCAGTGGAACCCCAGTACCTCAATCTTACTGGATACATCTTATACATTTTCCACAACGAAAAGTGTTAGAGAAAGCCATCCGAAACTCAAAAATAGCCACAACGTGACTTTATCAGACACAAGTGTCAGTTTGCAGATTAAAAGTATATCATGTGTTAAACAAAAAAATAAGAGGCAGCTCGATGCTAATTCAGCAGAAGGGGTTGATAATAAGGCTTCAATAGAGGAGATGCAGGCAGAGGCAAGAAATGCCAAGAAACGAATGAATTTAAACAGAGATATGACAAATTCATGTGTGAAACAAATGTTGGATGACAGGGAAGCAATGGAAAGTGCTGATGAGATTATGAAGACATGCTTGAAAGAAGGTGCAAAAAATGATGTGGCAACTAGATTTAAGTCAAAGGTTGGAATTCATTTTGAGCAACGTTTGGATAAAAACACAATTATAAAACCTAGTGGGATGTTACAAGCTGCAAATGCAGATGAAGTGAATACTCATACTGGCAGTTTTTCAAGCAATGTTGAATGTATTAAAAATGGTTATTCTGATTTGGATCTTGTTTTCAAAGAATTTGAAGAAAGCTTCCAGTTGGATACCCAAACAGATAGATTACTACAACAGCAGATGGCAGATGAAATTGCTAACAAACAACAAATCAAAGACAGAAAATTGGTAGCCAGTCTAGCACAGAAAACCTGCATTGGTATAAATGGTACTAGTACTTCAGAAACAAATTCTGCATGTATTAAGGATAAACTAGAGTGCAGAAAAGCACATTCAGCATTATTGCTTAGTAAAGTGTCAGGTCTGAGACAGTCTCAAATTAAGTCTGTTGAGAAATACCCAGGAACCTCAGTTTGCTTGGAAACAAGCTGTTTTTCTGTCCCAGATTCCCAGCTGGACAGCTTCTTACAGCACTATCAAACTCCAGACTTAATAGAACAGCAGCTCACTGTTCCTCCAAACAGTATTTCCTTTTCTCTCAGCCAGTACCCATCCACCGTGGATATAAATGAAACAAATCTGAATGCCAGTGATAATCTATTGTTTGATGGAGACATTAGCCACATAGATGACTCCCAGGATGGTGATAATGGTGAAATGATCATGGAGACAATTCCACAGCAGCTGGCTATCCCTCCTTTGTTGAAAGATAGTTTAGAATACGACATCTCAGGTGAATTGAAAACAAGACTGAATAAGGTTGTATCAAATGACATTATAAACCAAAAATTGTCAACAGGGTGTAATTCTATAATGTCAGATACTAGGTCTTTACATGAAGCAGAAAAATTAAATGGTGTGATTTTACCTCCTTTTCATAGAAACATTCTTAGCAAGATTAAAAATCTGAATAAGACAGTAAATGTTAGACTAAAAAGTAATGAAAAGAATGTAAGTGAAATTCTACAGAAAGATTATGTAGAAAAAAATAATCAAATGAACAAATTTGATACTTCATTTGATTTGAGTCCAGGAATGCAAGAAATTTTAGACAGACAGTTAAGCCCCTCTAATGATAAATCTGAAATGGAACCAAAAAACAAACTGAATTTCGTGTTCCCTAAGTATACTAAAGATTCAAGCACTCCTGCCCTTTATCCTGGTCAATGTGAATTATTGTTGTGCAAAGATTTTGGCAGAAATTGTGTAACCAGAAGGAAGGATGATCAAAAGAGCAAAAACGGAAGTTGTGTTTCTTGGACAGATGGGAACAAAATGCCTCTTTCACCCCTGAATGCCATGGAGTCTACTTCACAATGCATAGAAATGTCACCCATTGTGACAAAAACAAAACATGCAAACTCTACAGATAAAGTTCCATGTCTTCAGTTGTTACAGAAGGATAAATCTGGTTTACTCGTACAGGGACAAGTGCTACAACATAAACCAGAAAATTCAGAACATAGTGTGCTTCCTCTTGAGGATAACTCAGTAATAAGTGAAGATTTTTCACTCCATTTATCTCAAGATAAAGGTCCTCTATCATCTTGCAGTGCTGATAATTTCTCTATAATTGATGTGGCAAATGATAAGACTCTTTTCCAAACTTTCATTAAAGAATGGAAAACAAAAAATAAATTTTCTATCTCTGTGGCTTGTGAAAAGACAAAAAGCCCTCTGTCCCACAGATCGACTGTTGGTGCAAAATTCAAGCAAGGTGAGTTTGTCTGCTGTGTTTTAGGTAGCTTGGAGGTGAATACTTCCAAATTTGTATTAATGTGGTAACTAGTCAATTTTTAAAGAAGCAACAATTTACAGACTAATTAGACAGTTTAATTATAATTTTGGAAGGAAACAAATTCAGAACTTTTATTGCTATGCAAGAGTGTGCAGATGTGTAAGGTGGGGAAGTCCTGGCTTAGTGCTGCTTTAGTTATGGATAACTGATAGTTGAGATGTACTTCATATAAAACGTCAACCAAAGATTCATAGCCCTGCAGGCAGTAAAGCAGTAATTTCCATATATACATTAAATTTAACACAGTGTGTTTTATTTATACACAGTGCACTTGCACATGCATGCACGAGCACACACATACAGTACACATCTAATGCTGAAGAGATGCCCTGCTACTCTTTTGGCCCTTGGTGATCTAGCTGAGTTCATTGTGTTAAAGCTTTCTAGTTTGTTCTCCTGTTGGGATTCAATATTTTTACTAAAGCTAGCCTCCAAATTACTACTGGGAGTTAATGTGTTAAGAAGCTATAGGCTAAGTAGTTAGTGGCTGTATGAAAATAATGACATTGGCATAGTATGAAATAAACGTACTAGTACTCTGCTGCTGCTGCTGCTGCTACTACTATTACTACTACTACTAATAATAATAATTATATAGAGCTTAAGATAAAACAATTCTTGTTCTTTAGTTTACAATATAGGTGCATAATTAAATATGCAAACAAGATTTTGGCTCAGAAGAGTGTCAAGAAATAACTAAGTAAAGAAAATTAAAATGGTGTGGAATTAACATAGGGTCAGCTAAGATCCTCTAAAGTCAATAATGAAAAAATGGTACAAGAGGGACTTAAAATGGAATAAATTTTAAATAACACCTAAATAACATAAGGACAGCCCTAAAGTGCCAGAACGTTTGAAAAGTCCTAGAAAATGAAAATAATTTTAACCACATCACTTTAGCTGATAGATTAAAAAATTGTACAATAGACACTTCTGTGCAAATTGCTCAACTGACAACCACTGTGGCACTGAGCAACTAAGCTGAGCAAAGGAAAAGAAATTAAAGTATCTTGCTTCTCTTGCTAAAGAATGCCTCCCTAAAGATCATAGTTAGAGAAAGCACTGTCTGAATCTGTACATTCATAGATGTAAAACAGCAAAGCTCTTAACAAACAAATCCAAGTTGAGAAATAAGCTTTTGGGCAATTGAAGAATGGCATGGCACCTGGTGAGGATAAGTTGTAAACCCTTTTAAGCTGCATTAATCTCATTTCCTTTAAGACTGTCTAACCACATACTGGAAAGAGAAATTCCACAGACAAGGAAAAAGCTAAAATTAGTGTTATTCCCAAATTAGAAAAAGATACATTGCTTTCATTTTCATATACACTAATTAACCAAATGTCAGTTACAGACATGCTACATTTCTACCATATTATACTATATTTTATTCTGTTAGAATCAAACTAGATTCATACCCCTCATACATATGTGAGACCAGTTAAAAGAATGTTTATTGTTGCAATGCTTCTAAAACGCATGTGTCCCTTTTAATATTACGTACATACATATAAAATATTTGTTGTAATGGAAGTGTGGAAGTACTGTATGGAAATAAAATTTATGAATACTTACAGTATATACCA
Source organism: Liasis olivaceus (assembly GCA_030867105.1). NCBI lineage: Eukaryota > Metazoa > Chordata > Lepidosauria > Squamata > Pythonidae > Liasis > Liasis olivaceus. The sequence goes on along the minus strand of CM061348.1, from coordinate 155,841,316 downwards.
TAAATATATCTGCTGGTAGCAACCTATTGAATTTATACAGTTTGGTACTATGCGCCATCACAATTATTTTATTTAAGGAAGACTGTTCAGAGATCGAGACTTTTCAGTGTTAACATAAGTTAAACCAGAAAAAGGACAAAAGTGTTACACTTAGCTAAGCTAGGAAGAGATTATATTGGGGTTATTATAATTTCCAACCAATCAGAATGTTCAAAAGAAAGTATGTAAATGTGGTCAGGATTCTGTCCATCATCATAATCATTCTCTGAAAGCAAAAAAGAATAGACCAAATTTGGTATGAAAGTGGCAAAAAAAAGATTAAATTCAAAATTGGCTTGATCAGGCCAGAGGCTACAGAGAAAAAATAAATTGCCCCCCTCCAGCAAATCCCCAAAGCTTTCCAAAGAGAGACATGGCTGGGCAACTGCTCAGAATGTTGCTGACTCCTCCATTTTAAGCCCATTTTCTCCTCATTCTCAGAAGTGTAACCCGGAGTAGAGATGGATGGAAAGATCTGAAATTGCAAATAATTGCAGGCACATTTTCCCTTCCATCTTGTTGATTTTACTTCCTTTTGTATTCATTTATACAAATGAATGTGTATGTCTGTGCATACTTTATATATACTTTAATTGGCCTGGATTTATTAATTACAGTAGATTTAAGCCCAATATAAGATATAAGAATACAAGATTCATATGGCAAGGTTGTTGCTTTACTGAATTTATGGCCTGCAGCTACTTTTGTTTTGGTTGTTATTATTTATTATTATGCTGTTGAGTTAAAATAGTCCAAACATCTTCATATGCTGCTATATGGTACTGCTAGAATTTACTGAAGTTAATCAAGCAGGACGGAGATGAGGAGGATAAGAGACTCTTACACTTCAGCACATTTAGCATAGTAAAGCTGTTCCTTGATGCTGTCAGTGTTGCTGAAATTCATCTTTGTACATTAGAATGCTTAGAACTTAAGTGATGGTTTATCTGTATGTTTAAAAGATTGAACAATACCAAAATGAAAGGCTGCTTTCTATATAAATTGTTTGCATGATTGGAACTGCAAAGGGTTAACATTATTTTTAGCCTGTTTCTCTGTGTCTGTGGTTGCTGTGTAGGAAGTACATCTCAGAAAATTCTCTGTGAGAACGATGGATTTCCTGTTCATGCCTGGGAAGACCTGCTGGTAGTTGGATTAGCTGTGTGCTGGGGTAGAAAAGATGCTTATTACATCTCATTGCAGCAGAACCTTCAAAGCCAAATTGGTAAGAATGTATTTATTGTCAGAGTGTACTGATTAGATTTTTTTTTTTAATTTATGCGGACCAAGACTTTTCACAGAACAATAACAATTATACAGGTTTTTAAAGAGAAATTAGAAGGTGGTTTGCCTGGGCCAAAAAACCCAGCATAGACACAAAAACAAAGAGAGAAATATCTTTGAGTGGCTGTTTTGAATCAGGTGACAAAAGGAAATCTGAGAGTTAGAGTTTCAAAACTATAGGAAATAGTAGGAGAGTTCAAAAGGTGGGGTATGGGGTGGGGACATTAGAAAACTGAAAAGGAAGTAGAAATAGTAAGGAGCCATAGGGTATACATAGGTATATGTAGGAATTTTGTTGTTTAGTCGTTAAGTCGTGTCCGACTCTTCGTGACCCCATGAACCATATTGCGCCAGGCCTTCCTATCTTTCACTGCCTCCCTGAGTTTGCTCAATTTCATGCTCATTGCTTCAGTGATGCTATCTAGCCATCTCATACTCTGCCGTCCTCTTCTCCTTTTGCCTTCCATCTTTCCCAGCATCAGGGTCTTTTCCAAAGAGTCCTCTCTTCGCATTAGGTGACCAAAGTATCTGAGCTTGAGCTTCATTATCAGTCCTTCCAATGAGCAATCAGAGTTGATTTCCTTTAAGATTGAATATGTAGGAATAGCAGAGAAATATTTTCAATACAGTTTGTAATAGAGGCAAGGATGATTTCTGCTTCTGTCAAAGCACATTTATATACAAACACATGTATATTCTTACTTTTCTTGCGACTTCTGACATATGTATTTCCTGTCCGTTTAGAAGTAAGTTCCAGTTTGGCACAGCCTCCATTGGATCAAGACCTATCTGCAGCAGAAAGATTGCAACATCTTAAGCTGTGTCTGCAGGAGTCCAAGAGGGCATTTTCACTTGTTGTGTATGACTTCATCCAGCAGTACAAGACTCTCCTGAAGGCCTGTGGCATCTCTTTGGCAGGATTTTTTGAGGACCCAAAGGTTTACTAATTTCATTTTTTATAATTCCTTCTATTTCTATAATGGGTTTCAATCTGATAATCTAAAGATGGGGGAGGGAAGAGCATAACCTGGGAAGGAAGATGTTGCAGGGAGGAGAGAGCAACATCATTTTCATCATTTTTTAGGTTCCACCATTATTTAAAAGATGACTACTGTGGACTGCTATGTTATTAGCATAGAACAGCTGCTGAGTTCAAAGACCAATGAAACAGTGACCATTGAAATCCATGCTTCCACCAGTCAATTCTGGAAATAGTGAATCCTATAAATCTGTCTCCTGAAATAGGACACACGCATGTCAACAACATCTTTGCCATTTTTGCAAATACTCTTGTTCTTGACTATGTTACATTTTTGTGAAAAATGTGCTTTTTCCATTTTAACTTGTGAATACTGTACATTTTTCTTAATTCTAGGTGGCATGCTGGTTACTGGACCCTGAATCTAAAGAAGATTCCCTTCAGAATATGGTTGCCAATTTCCTTCCTCAGGATTTATTCTTGCTAGACAAAACTGGAGTGAGCCAGGGAAATCAGAGCCTGGGTCTCAGTGCCAGTGCAAATCATTCTGGACGTTACAGGGCATCTGTAGAGTCTGTTCTTGTCTTCCATATCATGGAAGAACTCCGTGTTTTATTGCATAAGGATAACTTGCAAGGTAAAAGGGCTACAGGATTGACAGTACCATTTAACAAAGGACATGTAAAATTTTAAATTGTTAAAATCCAACCTCAGCTTTAAAATGATATGTGTAAATGTTGTAGACTGTTGTGTGAAAATATATTTTGCTATGATTAGAAGCTGCACTGATTGCCAAACATGTTTCCACAGGGATGTAAAGGTTTCAGACATTCACTTTTTTGCATCAGAGTGCCATAAGCATCAACAGAAAATAAAATAAATTGGGTGACACAGCACTTAATGCCAAATGTTCATTAAGGTCAATGTAGATCTAGGCTTTGTTATTTATTAATTAGCTTTTAACTTTCTGATTTGTTTCCTAACTACTTGTTTATTTTGGGGGGATTGTAATAATGTGTTAGCGTTCCATTCTTTGGAACATAAGCTCATCATTCTGCACTACTTTGCAGAACATACAATTGAGGGTAAGTTAACGGGTTGGGGGGGCAGGAGGAAAATAGGAGCAAGTGGCAGCTTTCATTCAAATGTCCTGAAATGTCAGTCATATTTTGTGAGATGAAACTAAAATTGTGTTTTGCTTCATTTGTCATTATTATAGATAGTTTTCATAAAGTGGAGATGCCAAATCAGTATTGCTTGGCCTTGTTGGAGCTCAATGGTATAGGTTTTAGCACAGCAGAGTGTGAGGCCCAGAAACACATTATGGAAGCAAAATTGAATGAGATTGAGAACCGGATATACCAGCTGGCGGGTCACAGTTTCTCCTTGACCTGTCCTGATGATGTTGCTGAGGTATTGTGATGAACTTGTGTCAACAACTTATGCTTTGACCCAGAAATCATCAGTGAAATTTTGATTGGAAGAAGTTTATTGCCTCTGTTCAACTAGTAAAGATTCTAACTGCTTCTGAAGAAAATGTTTTCTCAATGTTAGTTTTTAAATTATTTTTAAAATGTTTGCTCAAATTTCAATTTAGCACTGTCAAATTTAGAACAAATATTACTTGCCTGAAATGATAATAGAAGTATATGTTACATATCAAATGCAAGTTTCCTATCCAGAGAATTATAGAGTTGGATGGAGTGAAGAAGAGGTGATCGAGCTACTCTAGCAGGTCACTGTAAAAATTTGATGATAAAGTGAAATAGCAAATGCCAATAGTCTTACATAATTTGCACTAACCTCACATGTGTAACTTGTGCCTGTAAATAATGCCTCTGAAAAATGGGGAGGAAAATCACAATCTGTTGCAACTTTTTAATAAAATACTTCATGAAATGCTTCTGTAGCTTATAATTTCTTATGATTATAAGCTTAATTTCTTGACACCAAATTTATTACCAGTTGTTGGCATGTACCCATCCCTTTGTGCCTCTTAATTCATTAATTCTACAGACTATATCATTAAAAATATAAGCATTCCAAGTAGAAGAGTTTATTCAAATCCCACACCCACTTGCACTGATAATGTTACATAGTTGAGTAATGAAATGTCTGCAAGTAAACAACCAAGTTCAGAGAGCCCCAAGGACTCCACAGTTCAACCCTGAGCTATATATACTCTCTTCTATTGGAGAGGTCATTCATTTACAGTACTGCAATCATAGATAAATATTTAAATAGTGAAACTAGAAAACATTATTCAGTAATTTTTTAAAAAAACAGATTAATCTCTACATTCTTGGGGAGCCATGGATCAGAAGCATCTTGGATTCACCTTGGTGTGGGTACCCAGTTCATGTTGTCTCAAAATAATTAGTCACTACTTCTGCCACTACAGAGCACATTTGATTTATTTCATTGCTCTGTTTCTCTTTCATATTCAGGCATGTTCAGAGAACCAGTGCCTTGTTGTTAACACAGCCATGATTTTGGTCTGTTTCCATAGTGTTTCCAAAATGGTTTTTGCTATCTGAGCTCGTCCCCATTATTGTTCTTATTCTTGTTAACTTCATATTCTGCATTTTAAGAACAGTACAAAATCAGAGATGCAGTTCATTTAAACAATATTTAAAATATTTTTCAAACTTAATAATTAAAATTAAAACTCCTCTAAAATATGTTTAAAACTATTGATTCCTTAAAATTCTTGACACAGGACCTCAATATCAGTTCAGAACAGAGTGCAACTCCATCTCTTGATTTTTTGAAGGGTCATGGAAGGACATCAAATGACATTCTGATATCTCCAGGAAGAGTGTGTGGTTTGAGTTTTTCAGCCTGGTTTTGGAGATATTTGAAGAATGATAGTGGGAGGCCTCTGGGAGGCAAATCACTCAATTTCTACTCTTTAAAATTTCAAAATAGCCTAAATTGTTTTATATATATATATGTTTTATTGATAATTTTTACATAATTAAAAAATAAACAAGAACAAATGTATAAAAGAAAAGTAGAAAAAGTGCTAGAAACAGAGAAAGAGAGAAAACAGCTTCCGATGTTCTTTAAAGCAGTTACAAATTTTATCATTTCTCCCACTTTAGAACTACATTATATAGTTCCCTTCTTCCCATATTGAACCCCTTTTAATCAGCAAACCCAGAAATCACCAGTTGGTTTTTATTCATTTTCAGCAAAAAGTACTTGCTGTTTTTCCAATATAGCCTAAAATCTTACTGCTGAAATTCAGCCATTTTTGATGGCATGATCTTACTATGTGGGGGAACTAGCCATGGACCCCCTCCCAAAGTTAACCAAAGGTGAAGAGATTAATCTTAAGTTGTATTAAGCACTAAATATTGTAGAATTAAAACAGATTTACAGTAAAAACTAAGAAAGCAACTTATTATTTTCCGTATTATATCTCTTTGCATCTCAGTGATGAAAACTAACCCTAACCTGAAAGTGGAATTCAGTTTTAGACAAGAAATAAGGACTGTTATGGTGCAACTCTAAAATGTTGTAAGCAGAATGTTTGCATCATGTTAATTAATTAATAATTAAAATTTAAGGGTCATATTCTAGTTTCATATTCTTTTTGTGATTTCACGTTTTAATTATTTGATCCAAAATTTTAAAAATGATCTTTTGTCAGTAATAGGATTTGTGGCATAGTTTCCTCTCTAATTACCAGAAAGAAGAACCTGCATCCCAGTGTAATTTGACTTAATGTATAACCATGGTCTCACTTCAGAGCAGTGGGGGACGGGACAGGAGGGAGAGACCCAGAGGCCTTCACAGCTAGTGAAGTGGTTAGAGTGCTGGACCAGGACTAGGAATACCCAAGTTCAAGAGCACACTTAGCCATGGAAATTCCCTGGAAGGTTTTCTGCTTTCTGAAAACCATCCAGTCTACTCAGAAGTTGTTGGTGAGGAGATTAAAACCGGAAGATTAGGCACTCTGTTTTCTGCTTGTGGAGGGAAAGTAAGATATAAATCTTCTTTAAAAAGTTGTGTCGAGGATTAGAATAGGAATGCAGTTGCATGATGTTGTATTCTGTTTCAGGTATTGTTTTTGGAGCAAAAGTTGCCATCAGATGGAGAACTAAAAATGCAAAGAGGCAAGAAAATGTTGGGTTGTACTAGAAAAGCAACAGCAAATAGGAATCGGGCCAGGCTGAGCAAACAGTTCAGTACAACAAAGGTATCGTTTTATATGATGTAACTTCCATAAACAATCCAATTGCCTATTTAAATTCTAATGGATTACAGTTATATGGTGCTTGATTCATTATTAATTTCATCCTTTACTTTAAAAGCTCAGGAGTCTTATACGTAAATATTCTCAATCATCACTGGAGTCTCTGTCAGCCTTCTAATCTTTGTAAGGGTAAGATTCATCCTGAAGTGTTCTGTTGAATCCCATTGATAATGAAAATGTGAGTGATTATTTGAGATTCAACCCTAAGCTTTTCCAAGAGCTCAAGGCAGCTTACGTGGGGATCTTCCTTCATTTTTTCCTCACAGAAGTAAATCTGTAAGGTAAGATAGGCTGAGGGAGGATCGCTGGCCTAAAGTCATCCCTGGGTTTCCGTGGCTGAGGATGGACTTGAACCTGGGTGTAACAAGCTGCCACCTGTTGATCCCAAATCCAGTAACTTTCCTTGCAACCAATATTGATTCAAAAGAAAGTTCATTTATTGAGAATAAGTGTACAGATCCAAAGCATTGCTAAGACTGAGCAAAAGCGCGCCAAAAGCTGTTTTTCTTACTCTCCCCCCCCCCCCCCCCCACATTGTCCTTAGTTCTTGGTCTTCTGATTCCCTTGCTGGTATGGCCTTGAGCATGCCAGAGCCTGTGATAAGGAGCCATCTGCTTTAAATGGTTTCTCATTCCTTCTCCCCCCCACCCCCTTTTTCAATGGCAGAACCGCAGCATGTAAAAAGCCATTTTTTAAACTAGCCATATAATAATCTATTATAAAATCTTGCGAGGATTCTGACACTGGGTCTCCAGCACCTTGGCCACTGCACACAGAAAATGTCATTGATACCCTCTTCATCATTTTCCTCTTCATCAATTAACGAAGCACTCCAAATAATGCTTTGATTTGCCTTTTATTCTTTGCCAGTTGTCTTTTGGCAATGTGCTTTATACTGGCAGTTGGTTGCAGACAGAATCACTATTCAAAAGGCAGGAAACGCGACAGACAGGGTTCACACTTCAAACATCTTGTTATTTAATTTTCTGCAGCTGAAAGGTACAGGGGATAGCAGAACAGCATATAAATGGATGGAGTTTTCAGGGTAGGAACTTTTTAGGAAGGTTAGATTTTTTTTTTTTTTTGAGGTATGTAAAATCAAATTAAAATGGTTTTGGTTTTGTTGAAAAACTGAAATAATTCTTCTGTGATATGGAGGTTTATGGTGGAATTTTGGCAGCATGACCTTCATTCTTTGATGCTCACTCTCTCTTACACACACATACAGACACAAGCACACAGCATTGGGAGCTCAAGCAGCTTTTGTATTTCCCAACATTGGCTACTTCTGGAAAATTATCTCTTTCAATTCTTCTGTGTGTAGTTTCCCTCTATTTGGTGTCCCTTACCTGTGAGAAGAGAGGGAACGATCAGTTTGACATGATATATGCACATCTGACTTGCATTCAATATGAGGAAATGTTCTGAGTGAGCAGTATTCCCTTCCCAACATACAGTGGTGCTTAAAAGTTTGTGAACCCTTTTGAATGTTCAGTATTTCTGCATAAATATGACTTAAAACATGATCTGTTCGCCACACACAAATAGGTAGCTTTGGATAATTTTCCTCAAAAAATAAATGAACAAGTATAATGTTTTTGACTCATTTGCTTAATTAGGTTCTCTTTATCTAGTTTTAGGATTTGTGTGGAGAATAGATCACATTTTAGGTCATATTAATTGAAGAAATGTTGAAAATTCAAAAGGGTTCACAAACTTTTAAGCACCACTGTAGATTCTTTTAAAAAGACTGCTTTCATATAATTTTAGCCAGTTTGACTACAGTGCTGAAATTATGTAAGACTAATTTCCACTGAGGCTTAATTCGTAGATCATAGTTTTCCCAATGGTTTTCACACTTGCCTATCATAATTTTCCCCGAATTTAATTAATCAGTAGACTGATCCTGTTACATGAAATGCTTTCTTCCTTTCAATAAGCATCCCACACAACTATTAAGAGTTTTGCCAGTTCCTTTAATCTTTCCTACACTTGGCTTGCAAAAGGGAGGACATTATGATGATGCAGATTTCAGAAGTGACTCCTTCAGTATCTTCCTCTAGAATCCATTTGCCAAGGAGGGCATCATGTCAGACATATTTAATGTGAAAAAGATTTGTCATATTTCCAGAGTATGTTGAAAGTTCCCTCCATGAACAGATTGACTGAGCCACAAAGCATTCTGCAGAGGGGAGTAGGGAATAATGGCTCTCCATGAGAGAAGAGTATAATTTATCCTTACCACTTACTAATCAAGAAAAGGCATTTTTATCACTTAGCAATAAATAAAAAGACAACGTTTTAATCCTGACTGCTAGATTTGCTCAGGAGCCCTTGGTAAACGGACTTCCTAAAAAAAAGTACAAATAAAGAATGTGCATTAGCTCAACCTTATCTGGAAATAGGAAGGTGATTAGAGAGTATTCCAATGATTGCTCCAAGTGAATGGTAGTGAAATCTTCAAATAACGTTCTTATAAATACAAAAACAGTTAACTGGCTTGTCTTATTCTTTATTTCTATAGGATGTTTTAGAAAAATTGAAGAAATTGCACCCTTTACCTGGCCTGATTTTAGAATGGAGAAAGATCAGTAATGCAATAACCAAAGTGATATTTCCACTACAGAGGGAGAAACTTTTCAACCCTGTCCTAAGAATGGAAAGGATCTATCCTGTTTCTCAGTCTCAAAGTGCCACAGGTAGCAAGTTATTATCCCAGCAAATTTAACAATTATTAGTTGACCGCGTAGGTTCTCTTACCCCCATTTTGGTTGCTGAAGACTGATAGCATGGTTTTCTGCCATTTGAGGTAAGAACTATATGAAAATATAGTTCTTAGCATGGTCTCTAAAATAAGCATATAAAAGTTTAAAAATAAAGAAAACCACCACCTCTTGCCCTGAAAGTTTTAAGGGAATCTCCAGCTTCCAACCCAGTTCAAGTGAAGCCCTTTGGACCATTTTGGTTCAAGAGGAGCCCCTCTTTCTTGTACTCCAAAAGTTCTTCGGTGCCTGACAAAACTAAAGTCCTGTACCAAACACCCCCATCCCATCCATACATGAGATTTCTGAACTCTGCCTGCATGTGAAACAGGTAGCATTTCTGAAAACATCATCTTGACAGTCTTGGACTTCAGATTGCCATCTAACAGCCTAAATTTGCATTTCAGAACTGGCTGACTACATTTTCCAACTGCTGCCTCTTCCTCAGCAATATGTAGCAGCATAATACATGTCTACAGTCTTTGCACCACACAGGCATGCAATCCATGTGCCCAACACAAACCCACCTTTTTGCGTTTCAAATGTCTGACTCAACCACAACTTCTTCATCTTCCATGCATCTGTCTACATTAACTTTGCTCCATGTTTGTTTGTAGGTCGCATAAGCTTCAGAGAACCCAATATACAGAATGTACCTAAAGACTTTGAGATTGAAATGCCAACAATGGTTGAAGAGAGCCCACCTTTCCAAAAACAGAATATTCTACGAAGCAGGTATGAAAATATAGTACATTATTTCTACTTTTTAAAATTTTAGTTCATTTCTTAGATTTTTTGGGTCACATTTCTGAAAAGACATGGGGTTATCAGACTTACTATGACTTTGAAACATATTCTCCTTTTATTTATTGATTGCACTTGTTACACTTATATCTTAACTTTCATCCTAGCACATATGGTAAATTCAGCTGAGAGATAGCGACTGATCTAAAGGAGCTGAAAGGAGCTAGAATCAGCACTGGGCAGATGTATTGATGCACAGTGGAAGATTAAAAAAATGGAGATATTTCAACTTTCAAGAACAGACTAATAGTTGAATTGGTTTGATTGATTAGCCTATGTAAGATGGTTTCTGTAGTTCAGAAAAGAACGTCTGGAGCAGCAGTGGTAATGAGAGCTGGAGATCCAAAAATGCTGACAAGAGTGTGAGGAGGCTTAGAGTAGAGGCTCTTTGACTGCCTTGTCACCAGGGTTAGTCACTAGGGACACAGAAGAGGGAATTGTTGGTTGAAGATCAATTGGATCTGGATGGGTTAGAAGTCAGTTAAGGAGTGCCACCAAAAGTGCATCACAGAAGCCCAGTATGTGAGGGCCTCTGGGAAAGGAAGCTTCATGGATAGACCTCTGATGGCACCAACCCCCCAGTTGAGATTGTGACACCATGAACCAGGAAAGGAGGCTCTTACCTCTATTTTTGGATGCCCCCTCCCCCACCTTGAAAGACGGAGTTTGAGGAAAGCCCTGGCTAATACACCCATTTGAAATCCCTTAAAAATCCTTATACGTTTGGGGAGACATTCATTTGATCCCTTAAATCTCCCAAAGCCAAAAAAAGCTGGGGTGAAAATTTCTGCTTCATCCACTCCAAAGAAAAGATATGATATGCCCCATAGGGCTATGGTTCCCAGGGAAGGCACAAAATATTGCCCCAAGCTGAAAAGATTTGCTACTGCTGATTTTAATATTAATGGTATTAAGCAGCAAATACATTTTGCATTTGTTCACTACGTATATTGGAATTAGTTCTATTTAATTTGTTTAATTGGTGAATCATATAGGAATAAATAATATGCCAAGTTTTGATTAAAAAAATATTTTACAGACGTGGAAAACATTCTGTGTTGCCATGTGGACCTAAGATTCTAACTGAAGAAATATCAAACAGGAAGAAAATACTATTTTCTGTCAGCATGAGACATGCCTTTGTACCATTTCCAGGTAATGCCTTAAAATTGTTTTTTTGACCCCACCATTTGATAAAGAAAGAAATACGACTGGAGATAATAGAGTGAGAGATTATAGCTTGCATCACTCTGGCCATAATGTTGGGAAAATCAAACTTTAATTGTCTAGGGACTATTACTAAAAAGCAGAGGACATATAGAGTAATGAAAGAATATTATTCCAGCAATGACATTGTGCGATCACTCTTTGGATGAGGGGCTAATCAACTGAGATTTGATTTGTTTGGAGACAGATATCATGGGATAAACCTGTTGAAATTGAAGCAGGAAGCTTTCCCATATCCATATATCTTTCACTTGAAAGTTCAGTAATTAAGAGAAAGAAGCCCTTGTTTGTGGTTTAAAGGAAATCAGTAATTTAGAAATGGTTTTGCATGATTGACTATAGGTGGCTTGATCTTGGCTGCTGATTACTCTCAGCTGGAGTTAAGAATCCTTGCACATTTTTGTTCTGACGATCGGCTGCTCCGGGCCTTCCGTAACGACACCGATGTCTTTAGAAGCATTGCAGCTGAGTGGAAGAAGGTTGACCCTGAAGAGATTGGGAATGATTTAAGGCAACAAGCTAAGCAGGTAGTTTTGAAAATGTTCTTCTTTCCTGAGATATCAATTTAGTTGAACAAGCCTTTCTCTATACACATGATTACATATTTTAATATCATGCATAGAATGTACATTTTGTATCATGTTTGGTGTATATGGAAGTCTCTAGTAAGTTGAAAATTAAAAATATCATAACATTCCATTAAATATCTCCTTTAATGTAATAAAAAAAAGCTTTACTGCAAAATAGAGCTGCAAAACAGACATTATACTTTGGCCAGTAGGGTGGGAGCATATTTCATTAACCAGAACACTACTGTTGGATTTTATTACTGGGATGATCTGTAATATTTTTCAAGATCATTCTTAGGATATCTAGGAAACCCATCCCATTAAGAGCTGCCCAAATCCAAATAACTTTCTCTTCTGTCTCCTGCTCCAGCAGAGAGATCTTTCTTTCCTTTTGGCTTTTTCTTGTTGCTTCCTTATCTCTTCTGTCTCCTCAGCTGGCACAGTCCTTCCTTCCTTTGCCTACTAGGGAGATCTTGCTTGCTGGCTCAGTCTTTCCCAGTCTCTGAGAGCAGAGGGACCTTCATGGCAGGGTGGCCAGGTCCAACCCTCCTCTTTCCCTTGGACAGCTCCAGTTTCCCAGCTTGCCTTCCTTCACCATATGCCCCTGCCTGGAAAGCCTGGCATTGCAGAACCTACCAGAGCAGGTCAGGATACTGGAGTTTGACGCTGCTGGTGTGAAAGGCTTCAGGGTGCCAACTGCATGGTCTGGGCAACAAAGCCTCACTGTTGCTGGGAGACCTGCTGAGTCAGGCCAAGGGGGGGGCCACCAGTCCACCACTAGCCTGCTGCTCCTCTTCCTTAAGCCTTTCCATGGCCTAGCCTATGTGTCTGTGTGGTATTTAGTGCCCTGTGCTGACTTGGCATCATCCTCAGTGCCTACAGTGGACTGTAGAAGAAAGGTTCACCAATTTGAATCCTCTGATACAGGTAGTCCTTGTTTAGTGACTGCCTCATTTAGCAACCATTCCCAGTTATGATGGTGATGGAAAAGTAGCTTTACAACCAGACCTCACATTTATGACCTTTGCAGGTCTGTAAAGCAAAGGAAAGCTGAAATAAGATCATAAAGCACAATTGCTGTTTAATGACTGAGTTGCCAGTCCCGATTATAGTTGCTAAATGAGGACTACCTGTATATAGATATCTAGAAATAGATTTACTTCTTTAAAAAAATAGATTAATTTCAACATATATCACAAGGAAACAATCGTAACAATAAATAGATGAGACTTGAATCTTCTAGTGAAGATTGCGATTATAAAATAGCATATATCAGGTTGGATGATAAAAGTAAGATAAAACAAACAAGCTTCATAAAGATAAGTGCAGAATGGAATCTAGACATAATTAGCTATAGGACATTCTCAGCTGCTTCTAATAGTAATAACAACTAGAAATTTTACAAGCTTCCTAGATATCTCAGTTAAGTTAATCCTAAAATAGTCCTATAATTGCCAGTTGAGATTGGTCTGAAAATTTGTGGACAAGTGGCACAATGAGCTTAAGATGTCAGCTGTAAGATAATGGCAAGTTAATAGCACAAATCACAGGTTCAACTTCACTGTGCGGACAAATGCAAAGGAAGTATTGATAAGGGATGTTATTGTAATTCCCATTATTACCATTATCACGGACAAGTCATTGATTCATGCTGATGTAAATGCCATATGTGGAGTATAAAGTATATTATAAAAATATCTAGGTTTTTACCATACTCAACATTGTTAGGTTTGTTAGGTATTTATCATATATAGCAAATATGTAAAGTTTAGAGATTTCAAAATCTTTGGATTAGGCAAGACATGACAGAAGGCAGAAAAAATGAAGAGGGAAAAATGTAAATGATATTTAAGTCATACAATTAATTAGATTCCAAAATGGGATGTGTGAACTGAGATTGCAAATGCCAAGAATGTTTGACAAGTTGTTACAGTTCTATCTCATATATTTCTTGGCAGAAGAGTAGGATATGAATTTAATAAATCAGCCCTGCATAAAACTAGCTTTGGCACATTCTGGCATACTAAAAGGGGAGTTTCTGTATGTGTAAGTCCCAAAAGAGACAAAGTAGGCACCTTTCTGCTTTTCTTCTAATTATACTGGGAAGTTTTGTAGGGAGCATTGTAGCCTCCTGCACTAAAAGTTTTTTCCTCTCTTCTGAGTTTTGCAATTAGGTTTCTGCTTCTATTATCTTGAAATGTCAGCATAAACATCATTCTTCCACTTTTCTGAATCAGTATTCATTTTTTTTTCTGTCATTTGGTTTCTGTGTGATCACTTTTTAATTGTGATTTCAGAGTTTAGTGAGCCAGCAAATTGCATTAGACCATAACCTGGATCCTCGGTTTGTGGCAGGAAAAATTATTCTCCATAACCCATTCTCCTTCTCTTCCCTGTGCCCTTCAATCTTTTTATGTAGTTAGAAGTGAACATTATGAAGAAACTAAGTTGGAAGGTATTTATCTTACCTTTTCAAAGAGTTTTAGTTTTAAGTAAAGCAGGGTTAAATAACAATTCACAGTCTAATGCCCTCAAAATTACAAAGCTATTATTGTTCAATTAACTATCCTATGTATATGATCAACAAGTAAAATCTAATATTTCAGTTGACAAAACAGTTTTGCGCCAGCAAAATATCTTATTCTTGAATCTTGTTCATTATTCACTAGTAAATTAGAATGTCCATCATTTTTCTAGATTTGCTATGGAATAATCTATGGAATTGGAGCGAAATCCTTAGGGGAGCAGATGGGTGTTCAAGAAACTGATGCTTTGTGCTTCATTGAGTCCTTCAAATCCAGATATCCAGGTAATGACTACCAATACCTATTGTTATTGGCATCTTTGCTCAGTGGTTTATTAAATGAAATGCCGGTTCAATTATATTCCTTAATTGGGACTGGAATTTCTGTTGCTAAGTGATGCAGTGATAAAGCATGATGTCATGTGACTGCACCACTTAGTGATGGAAATTCCAGCACTTCCAAACTGTCAACATCTTAGACCAAGCTAAATCCAAAAACGTGAGGGAATTCCTGGAAGCTTGGTATTTAGACAAGTCAGCCATCAATGGGCACATAGAGATAAACAACATTTACACACTATTCAAAAGAGACAATAAAAAGGAAACAAAAAGATCAGAACATCTCCTCCCCAACAATCAACACCCAGATAAACAGGGATCAACACCAGGATTAATACCAGTCAAACAATCAAGCAGTAAACAGTACCCTAATCAAGGAACTACCAACTCAGACAAACAAACAGTAAACAACAATCTAAGAACTACCAAGAAAAAACAACTCCCCCACTAACAGTGACATGGCAAGCTGCTGTATATAAACAGAGAGCAAACCCCACTCTCTTCTGGCACTGAAGATGTTACCTAGTTGGGTAACAAAATGTCTCCAAGAAAACAACCAAGCTCAGAGAACTCCAAGGACTCCACAATTCAACCCTGAGCTACATTTATTCTCTTCTATTGGTATTACATATGTATCCCCTATCAATTTCTTAACTGCTGAGACATATAGTTCAGCTGCTTCTGGAAACCCATTCCCCCAACTTGAATGTGTCCATTGCAGATCTGATTGTTGCATTCGGTTCCAATGGATGCAGACATTTGGAAATTTAGATTGGTGGTTATACAGAAAGTTAAAAGATTCTTTGTCATGATGGCTGGACTTCAGCAGCTTTCTGAATGCTGTTGCTTCCCAGTGCCAACTCACTATCAACACCTTCATGTCAAAATGGGGGATCTTTTTGAATCTGAGATATTTGGACAGCATTGACAGCTTGTTCATGCATACACTTGCTGAAATTTTCACAGCATTTAAAGCTCTCTGAGCTTCCAAAAGCCCTCCACACTACCACACATGTTGAATCAGTCAACATTACAGTTATTGAGTTCATAAACAAGCAAGGAGATATGAAATCAACTCACTCTGCAGTAATAGAACTAGTATATTCCCTATGCTATTTATCTCACAATTATTCATATAAGTGAGGACAACGGCATACTGGTCCATTATTTTAGTTGTATGAAAGCATCATTGCATGAGTGAAAATTGCATCATTTGGCTGTGAACCCAATTTTCCAGTATTGAGGTACCCATACTTTGCATCCAGCGCCAGTATTCAGTGCAGTAAAGTTTGCAGCAGAAGAAGGGTGGGGACATAATTGCTGAACCAAATGATTATTTCATTGAAGATTGTTCCTGTACATATATACCCATCATGCTGTACTCTTTCAAGATGGGTAAACAATGTTGTGAAAATCACAGAACAGATGTAAGAAATTGTAAGTCTGAGCATTAAAGACAGAATATAAGAATAAAGAAAAGGAATTAGAGGTGAATTTAGTTTGCATGAATATCAATCACTGTCTCTCTCCATATCTTTCCATCCTTATCAACCATGCTTACTTCCATCATGTTACTCACCACTTAATGCATTGCCTCATGTCTCTGTCTTTTTCTGAAGATCCTATTAACTCCATCCAGCCATGGCTTTCACTGTCTTTCCTCTCAATATGTTTCCTCTTTGTATATTTATTTCACAATTCATTTTCTTTATAGAGCAATCCACCTCAAAATATTTCATTCTGATCACTAACGTTTGTATTCAATCCATCTAGCAATTCATTTTTCACAACAGATTGTGTACTACCCATTCACTTTCTAAAAACATTTGCATGTCTTACTTTTTTTCATCTCTCTTCCCCTCATCAATAAGTATTCTACCAGGGTACATCTATTTTCTCTAGTTTTTCGCCATTTATGTGTAATTTGGAATAATTCATTCCATTTTCCAATCAAACATAGCTATTTTTGATTTAGTAATTTTCATATCCATATTGCTCATTTTATCTTATAACCTATCTAAAATTTACCACAAATAGTACAGGTTCTCAGCTAACAACCCACATACACATGCCCATCCCCAACTAATTAACACATTTCTATCATCACCACAAGCATTTCTTACACTTCATAAGCAAATCACTCCTGTATTTTAACATTTTTCCAGTTACACTATCTACAGAGGCAGTCTTGTCATTTTTCAACATTTTCACAGCATTTCCTTTTCACCAATTTTTATTTGGATGCTAACATTAATAACATTAAGATCAGTTTCTTACATATTTTGAATGTGAAAATTCAATGTGAATGTATTAGAATTTACATAGTAATTAGGAAACCAGCTGAATATTCATAAGCCAGATAAGTACTTTGATCAGTTTTACTGTAACTAAATACTACAGAGCCTTCATGCTACTGGACTTTAAGATCTTAGCCTCAGATGCCCTAGATAGCACATTGAGGAAGACTCTGTATGATAATAGAACCTGCTTGTAGAGTTGGAACTGTTGAATCACTGGCTCATTCCCAAACAACTTTATTGTAACTTTTACATAAGTTCCATAATAAATTGTTATTATGGAATAACAACCACTTATTAAACCTGTTCCTGGATAAACAGATTAATTCTGTCCATTTTCTTTTATCTAACCAGGACTCAGAAGCAACATTAACATAGCCAAACATTTTGTAACAACTTAAATTTGTCTGCAGTTAACAACTAACTAATTTCTCCTTGATTATTCTAGCTGGCATTCTTATTATTTCACTAACACAGGACACTATGAGTTACGTCCACCATTACTCTTTCAGCCCAGTGGAATATTGGAAAGAAACCTGATGCTCTGCCAAGCTGTCTGTTTTGTCCATCAGCAGGATAGCTCTCCAAAAACAGAACAGAATGAGGAAGAATTTGATGTGGTGGGGGAAACTAGCGAAAGGACAAATTCAAAAATGAGCTGCAGAGAGAAAGATGCTACAAAAAAATTCTCCCAACATACCCTGTGGGAGAAGCTGTTGGGCAGCAGCTCAAAATGCCACTAACTGCTCCATTCTGAAGCCTCCCTCCTGGTCACATGACCCAGGACCGAGCTGCTCTTAAGGGGGTGGAAAGAACTCCCAAAGCTGTGCTCTGCAGGCTTTCTGGTCTGGTTTGGTATTTCTTTTCTTTCTCTATTTTAACTATGCCAATATATATTCTATTTATTGTTGAATATGTTGTCTTTGTTGTATTAGTCAATGACCATGATAATGAGCCAAACTGAACTTTTTGCTTCTTTTACTTTGGAATAAGTGATAACACTAAGTTGTTATTTCTTATTTTTCTCTTCAAACCTATCTCCCTGGACCATCCTTTTCACCATTTTTCCTAGATGCACAGCAAACTGTATTTTTTCAACTGCACTTCCAGTCCTTATTAATTAAATGTTAACTTTCCTAAATGTCCTCCATCTTTCACTGTCACTTTGGTCCAAATATGAGGTCGCCTGTATACTAATCAAGCTGTTTTCTCTTTCCTAGATATCTATTTGTGTACATGCATGTTGAGAGTGGGGGGGGGGGGGGGAGAGGGAGAGAGAGAGAGAGACAGACTGAAAGTGTTATAAATAAAACTGCACTTTGGAACTTCTGTTTGGTTCACTGATTTCCTATTTAGAAATAGGCAGTCCCCATTCTAGTTCCAGCATAAGGGCTTGGCACATTTCCTCAGCCTGAAATTCATTTCTAGATGTGTGGGTGAACTAAGGGCATGCAACAACAGGACACTTTGTATGGAAGAATTCTGAAGGTGGTCTATTTTGGTTAACCCAAGCTTTCTTCATTTCAGGGGAAATCAAGTTACTGCTGCTGCTATTCAGTAAATAATGATTAGAAATTTGAGATATACCAGCAAGTTGAGATCTTCAAGGTCATTTGGAATCAGTTCTGGACCTGTTTGCTCTCATTATGTTTACAGGGTCTGAGAGATGAGTCTATTTATTAATAGCAGTGCTACAGTATATATGAAACTGCAGCACATCTAGTCTTTTCTGTTGAAATGCAGCAGCTCTGGAAAGCTTCTGGTCAGTCCATTTCCCCACTGGCAGCAACTCTTGCCTCCTTCCTCTTGCCATAGCGTTGTTTCCTACATTTTAGAGTCAGTGGCCATGAAAACAATGCAGTGCTTGTGAAAGACCAGCACATGGAAACAGTAGGAGGGTGGTTGTGCCCTTTGCCTAATAATAATAAGGAAATGTAAGACTTAAGCATGAAGCAACATGATGTAAGACATGCCTTATATCTACTAAATTAAACAACAGTTGCTGAGATAAGGAGGCTGATATTGTTAGTACAAAACAGCAGTGTATGTATGGACTCATAATCACAGATTTAACTTGAAAATGGTGAACTGATAGCTGAAGCCGGAAATGGTGTGACATTATTTCATGTTTTTGTAGGTATTCAGAAATTCCTGAAAGAGACAGCAAAGAAGTGCAGCCAGGATGGGTTTGTGCAGACAATCATGGGAAGGCGTAGATACCTTCCAGCGATTAAGGAAACAAATCCTTACAAGAAAGCTCAGGTATAGTGAGAAATATTGAGTTCAAACCACTAAATCTCTTTAAGGAAATAAAACGCATATTGCCATGCTGAATTCCACCCTCTTAGTGGTACTGCTCTTGTTATTTGAATACTTATGTGTGATCTTACCTTTAGTTTTCCAATATTGTTTGCTGTGCTTCCCATTTCTTCTCCCAGTTGGCCTCTCATTTCTGTTACCAAATTGTGGCAATATGAACCATTTCTGCCGACTCAGGATCCACGTCTTGAGCTTTTTGTAGCTTCTCGGCCACTCACACTGATTTCAGTGAAGTCCAGGCATATCAGTAGGAATACTCAGTTCTCATTCTTCTGTATGGATGTACATCTAGCTCCAGTACTTTGTCCATTGTTTCCAGTACTCAGCCTTGTTATGCATTTCAGTACATCCTCTCCAAAACGAAGCCCATAAATACCAGGAGGATGCATTCCACCTCACATCAGAATGAAAAATCTAGTTGCTCTGAGCTCTCTTGGAGAGAACAGCAATCCTAAACACATCAGTTGCCAAACCATCAAATGCTTATATGCTGCAGGAGGGTCTTCCAGTTAATTGTGAGCCATCTCTTTTTTATTCGAATTCAGTGCAGGCTTGCGATTTTTGATTATTCAGAAGGATTTCACTATACAGTGGTACCTCGGGTTACGAACACCCCTCCTTACGAATTTTTGAAGATACGACCAGCTCCGGCCCCAAAAATTTACCTTGACATGCGAACTCCGCCTCGAGCTACGAACCGGATCCGCGGCCATTTGACCTGCTGCCACGTGGTCGCAGCTTCCTGTGGGCGAGATCGCGGTAGCAAGGAGACGTTCGGTGAGGCTTCTGGTGTGTTTTGGGGGAAATTTGCCTCGTGGTACGACCAAATTCGGAGGGCGGAACGGATTAACCGTATTTACATTGAACCTTATGGGAAAATTTACCTCACGTTGCGACCAACTCGAGTTGCGATCAGAGTCATGGAATGGATTAAGTTCATAACCCGAGGTACCACTGTATTTCACTGTCATGACTTCTTGTTCAGTTTTACAAACAAATTATCTGCATTCACTGCTTTAAAATCACACATTAAAAAAAAAAACCTCCCCAACTTTGTGTTTTAAAATGATTAAAATGGTTATTAATTGTACCATTTGTCATACATGGTACAATAATATTGGGCCCTGACAATAACATTGGGCCCTGTCAGCCTGTATGACAAATTTGTGTAACATATACCAATTTTAAGTAGCCAAGAACTCGTAGGGTAATATCTTTTAAGATTTCAGACTGTGGAGGCTGGGGGGTGGGGAGGGACTCAACATGTATGGATTTCAATGCCAACTATATGTGTTGGTTTGTATGATTTGAATTTGCTTTAATATGAGCTCATCCAGAGGATTTTTAAAAACTCAAATGCTAAAATGTATTCAATTGTTGGCACGCTCATGTGCAATTGCACAGGCCTCCCTACTAAAAGAACTGCATAGAGGAGTTCGGTTATGTTGCTTTACTGCAGGACCATTCATTTCTTTTATCTGCCAAATCACAACCATTTTTTCATTGTTCCTCATCTTTTTTAGTTTAACATTCCATCCTTTAAGTCTTTATTTATTTGTTTGTTCCTTGATTATTATACTTGTAACTCACCTAATAGCCATAGTTCTTTGTATTTGCCTGCTTTCATTTATAATACAGAACACAGAAATACCGTAGTACTTTTAGGAGCTCTATTATTATTTCAGCCTGTTTCTAGAAAGGAGACACACACACACACACAGAGTTCCTGGAATAAAATTAACATTCTCAATTAAATATAGATTCTGTTGCCTCCTTATAGCAGTTAATTAGTTTACACTGCTTCACTGTGATTTTCATGAACTTTAGGCAGAGAGGCAAGCTGTAAACACTGTTGTCCAGGGCTCTGCTGCAGATATTGTCAAGGCAGCCACAGTGAATATTCAGACACAGCTGGAAGCTTTACCTTCAGCAGTAAAATCTTTTGGACATTTGGGAAGCAAAATATTGGCAGGTCAGTCTCTTTTTCCTGTCTTTATATTTTATATTTGGTATCATATGTTTTAAATGTTAAGATTATGGGAAACACCTGTTTGCAAGTACAAGAAGAATATAAAACATTTCTTATTTTTTCAGAGCTTCTGCCATATATTCACATAACCAGGTTTTGCTTTTAGCTTGCCTTAGAACATCCAATATTCCAAGCAGATATTTCCATATGGTGGGTAGGCTGTCTTGGGTTCTGTATCAGTTAAGATCAGTACTCAGTTACGTTTTCATTTACAGTGTAAATGAAAGATGTACTTAAGAAAGGATAACATTCTAAAGCTGTTTCAAGAAAACAAAATAGCCAACACTTATATTACTTTTTATAGACTACTGCATTACGATATCAAAACTTTCACAGGTAAGATTTTGGGGAAACACTGGCTCCCCAAGCTGACACAGGACCTCAAATTATGCTTCCCCAATGCTCACTCATAATTCAGAGGGAGCACGAGGATGGGGTCTGTGCCAGTAGGCCCTCTTTCTTGCCATCTGACTTATGGGAGAATGGCTGGGGAAAGATGCAATTCTAACACCTACCCCTGCCCTGCTTCACAGTTAGATGTTTGTGAAATCTAGGGAAATCTAATTAAATGAAATGTGATTGTTAGTTAAGAAAAGGAGAATATTATTTTTCCTGTTTATGCAGGAGAGGAAGGTACTCATCTGTCCAAATATTCTCTCTCCTTTCATTTTTAATGTCAATAATAAGAATCACTATAAACTGCAGTGTTCATAAGAAAACTGCAAGGGAAACAAGAGGAATGCTCCAGGATTCCCTGTATCCCACATCTGCATGTTATCCTTAACAGTGATATTCCTGACTATACAGAAAGTGATTTCCTGCATCCGTTACTTTGAAAGGAATTAAATTGCCTTTTCCTTCTGACCTAAACAGTTTATTAAAACACAGCACTCAATACTGGGTTAGTAGAGAAATAAAAACCAGGGAAAAATAATGTGCCTATATAAAATAAGAATTAATTCCTTTCTAAGTTCTGTATAAATTGTTTACAAATCCAGCAAACAGGACCAAAAAGGAGTGAAAGGTAATCTAAAAACACTGGGGTAATAACAAAATAAATCTATAATACTGACTCTGGTATAAAATAATAGTACAATAAGGAATGAATTCAAATAATGAAAAGAAACCCATTCTTCTTTATTAATGTAAAATGTTACATTATTTTTAGTTTCATAATGATTCCTAAGTTATAGTTATAAGAATTCTCCCCTTTTATTAATTTTCCAGAAAGAGCAGAAAAATCAGACCCTTGACTGTTCTACTTCCTGAGCTTTCAAGTTCAATCAGAAATGGGCTCAAAATTGTAGGGGGGAAAAATAATCCAAAATGAAAAAGTTGGAAGCACTTGGCAGTGATACCTTTAGGCAAAATGAGATGGCTATTTCAGGAAGGGGATTGTAGTTAGACACAGCTTGTTTGCAGGAATGAAACTAGCCTAGTTTTCCAAAGTGTGCATCAGGATCAAATGCACAGGTCAGAAAGGGAACCCAGGAAGAGTGACCGTGGGAGACGGGAGATGTTCTTTTAATGTTTAATGTTTTACTTGGCTAGGGAAATCAAAGAGGGTGGAAAAGAGGGAGATTATGCATCCCAAACATGGAGGATTCTTCATACTCCAATTGCATGATGAACTTCTCTATGAAGTTGCAGAAGACAACATAATACAGGTATGATGAGTTAGTTCTCCTAAAATTCTTACAAATGGTTGGTGTCTGTGTATTCACCAAGTTGACTGCAAAGAATACAGTAAAAATACAAAGGGAAATTGCCTATTGTTCACACTTGTTACTGGACAAATTTCAGTTCTGTCCTTATGCTTAGGTCCATATCTTATAATGTCAGTTTGGACAGAAATTGCATTCAGAGCAGTGGGGAATGAAGTGCGAATTGGCTTATTTTCATGTGCAAAATGCCATTCATCTATGTTTGGGCTGGGTTTCATGAATATATGATTCTGCGTTTTTGAAAAAAAAAAGACATAAAATGGATGATGATTCTTTGAGAGTCTTGGTTGTGTAGTTACTTCTTCAGATTCTCTGAATTGTTCCTGCTGTAGTATTAAACATACAGTGACCCACCTTACAGGTTTATTCAAATACCCAACTAGTAAAAAAAAAGTTACATATTTGACCATCTCATGGGAACCATGCACCCAGTTATATTTCTAAGTCTGCGTTTTTGTTTTTGTTTTTTTTCAGGTGGCACAGATTGTTAAGCATGAAATGGAAAATTCTGTAAAACTCTCAGTAAAGCTTTCAGTAAGGATCAAAATTGGGCCTAGCTGGGGAGATCTCCAGGACCTGGAATTCTGAATTCGGAACAGAAGTTTGTAATGCACAGTTCTATGAGGAAATTTATAGGCTGGACAATTAGGCATACTTCTGTTTTTAGCATTGGTACATCCATTGATATTTCAGAAAAAAATCTAAACCCCTAAATCAATTAAGAAAATAATTCAGAGGTCATGGTATAACTAGAAATTACTATGAAATTATTTCACTAAATAATATTATTTCCTGATGATACCTTAGTAATTCCAAAACCCATTTTTAACTGTTAAAATATTGAAGCATTAGAGAAAGATGAATATAAGATTATTTTTTTCAAATGCAGTGCAGCTAGGAACAGCTAGAAGAATGAGTTGTTACATTTTACCAATGCAGAAGTTTTTTGTATGAAGGATAGGTACTCCATATATTCAAGTAACTTGATAACTATATAGTGCAATATATGAAAAATAAACTAGAATTAATCTATTTCACTATATATGTAACTTGAACATATGGAGTATCTGTATCTCAGGTTTCTGTAATAATTCCATGATTTTTTATATGCTAGCTACTGACCATATATACCATATATCATAGATCCTTATGAGTTTACTTCATGTCTGTAAAGAAAAGTGCAAAATATGAATACCCTGCTCAGGGTACATTACTTCCAAGTAGTACATGCATGAAGTATGTTTCTATTGCAGGGCATGGTAGATGATTGGGATGTCTCTTAGTATAAGAGAACACAATCTTGTATCTAAAAATTTGCAACCCATTCCTTCCTGTTTTAGTTTTCATCTGACAAATCCCGTACAGTGTAGCTTACTATTCTGCTTTATGCCATGCCTTTTCTGTGTGATTTTGAATCAGTCAATGAATTTGCTCACTTTGTTGAATGAATTTACTTCATCATTTTGTGCAAAATAAACAGAAGTGTTTTCCTTCTCCTGAGCTGCATTTGAAAATTAGCTGTGCATTTGGATATTTCACTTTGATAATCAAAAAGCCAATCTGTGATGAGATGGTACCTAACTTGTATTCTACTATGACAAGTAAAGAACTAACTGGTGGGGCAGAAGGCTGGGCGAATTTGGAGGGAGAGCCAGGAATAGAAGAAGCTGCTATCGGCAGACGGGATTACTTGAAACTCCTGTCAGCAGACAGGAGAGAGCTGACACACAGAAGAAAAGGGGGGAAAGAAAGGAAAAGGAAATAACCTCTTTGTGTGTGCAGCACAGCACAGAGGTAAATTCCAAAAGGACAACTAAAATACCTGATGGGGCCTGGAATCAAAGGAACTAATATAGTCTGAGGGGAAAAAATGCTTTCAAAAAGGCCACCCACCAACTTCCGGTGGGAACATGGCAGCTTAAACATCTCTCCATGACAGGGAGAGATGACATTGCAGCTGGATTGGTGGCTGGCAGCAAGCGCTGGCCACCCAACTTGCTCCGGATTGAGGAGGAAGCAGGGGAATCGACCCATACAGTCTCTGGACAGCCGTTCCTTGAAAGCTAATCATGGAGACTGAAGCCTCTGCGAACGGCTGTCGAGTCGAGGGGATGGGAGGCAGGGGAACCGTCTCCGTTTGCTGCTGTGGTGCAGCCTTTAATGGACATTAGAACTGACCGATTGTCATTTCTTAAACACCTTGGTTTATAACTATTTTTCAGCGATAAACCTCTTGGGGCTTATCCTTATTTTTGGGTCTATATTTTTAAATGAAGAAATAGAGCTTTAAATTAATCTGATTAATTCACAAAAAGCTGGAGGAAAAGTGGAAGTTAAAAGAGACCTCAAATTTACTTACGGTTAAAAAGAAAGATTTGTTAAAAGTTTATTTTTTTGCAAAACTCCATCTGCAGCAATGAGGTTTGTCTTTTCTATGGGAAAGTTTCTTGTTTTGTTCAATTCTGTCTGCTGATTGGTGGGGCTTTTGAAACAGAACTAGACTGTAACTTGATTCCTGTGTGATCCCTTTGAAGCAAACACGTGTGCCTGCAATTCCAGCTTGAAAAACACTAGAGGATGTGAACTGCAGTTTACTTTCGTTTGTTTTAATTATTTTTAATTATAGTTAATTATATAATTATATATAATATCATTACATTATATATTATATAATATTATATAAATAATTATTATAATTATTTTAATTATATCCGGCTATGCATTTTACTTGTCTAAATAGAAAGAAAAAAAGAAATGGCTGAAAGAGGTCCCTTGGAGCAGCCATTAGAAGGTATAATAACTCCTTTAAGTTTACGGTAAGGTATTGTTATTAACCATAGTGAAATGAGCCATGGCTTAGCAAATGTGTGAGCAATGGCTGCTGGCATCAACTCTGAAACCATGAAATCTGCTTCTTTCTGGAAAAAGTAGGGCTCACAGAGCAGAAATAAGTGAACTGAACCACAGAATAATACTGGAGATCCACTAAGGAAAAAGTCAATTACACTTGAACAGTGTAGGGTAACTTACTGGGCAAAGAAGATAGAATCTTAAAAATGTAAAATCCCTCTTCAGATAACAAAATAATTGGCCAGTGGTGGTGGAATCTGCTCAGGGAAACTCAGTTCAGTAATTTCCAAGGCATACAAATAGCCATGTCGGTCCATGACAAAAATATCCCCAAAGCACAGCTGGAGTAACACCTTTATTAGGACCAGTCAAAACAGCACCATACATAAGTCTTCCCTAAAAAAGTACATTCATGAACTGAATTAGGAAATGTTGATTGAAGCATGTTTCAGTATCTGTTTTACTGAATGGAAAACCTGTGAACACTGAAATATTAACAATTTACTTTTGTTTTTACTGTTTATTAAAAGTGTTTTTGTTAAAGGAAATTTTATGATTACCATCAAAACCTGTGATAGTATAATCCACGGTTAAACTAGACCCTGTACAAAGTAGTACTTTTGATTTCTCATTCAGTGAATCTGTTTAGCCTTGCCTCCAGTCCAGCTCCCTAAGTTTTCAGCACACCCCAAAATAAAGTAACCATAACCAAGCTCTCAATTATTTAAATAATTTTCATTTGCTAAATAATTGATAATAACTATAATAAATTATTTTTATATTGCTTTTCATATATGAGCATAAAACTCTTGCTAAGGAATTTACATCAACATTTGTTGGCTTAGATACCCATACAATGGTTAACTGCATACTTAATGTATAATAAAAGATTGTTCCCTGGTTCTGTAATAGACCTGGACAATTTTGACAAGTTTCTCCATATTATGCACAATTTTATAAAACTATTTTACACTCCCATACTTTTTTCTTTATGCAGTAGAGCAATCCACCTAACATCTTGTCATTTTGTGGTCCTTTTGCTAAGTTCATTGAGTAGTTAGTACAGTGTTGCTTTTCCTATTGTTCTGAAAGTTTCTGAACATTCATCAGCCTCAACTCATTCTGAACGTTAGACTTCTTAATATTCTAAGTTATTTTTCCATAGCTTCCTTGGTGACCTCTTTTCATCACTTCTGGGCTTTGTGAATTGCAGATGGTCACTAAATTTTTGGGAAGACAGCATGGTTTCTACCTTTCTCTTCCATTTTTTCCTAACTGGAATTATCTGGGATTATGCTTTCAGTAACTTCAGCATCTGTGACCAGCAGCTAATCAGAGGTAAACATATTTGTCTCAGCACTTCCTAACTCTCTGGAGAGATGGGGCGCTTCTTGGTAGATGCTCCAAGAAGCTCTCAGTCGGACAAAGCTTTTTGTGGAAGGGGACAAACTGTTGTCAAAATGTTACCCATCCCTTGGTCCTTAAAAACAAAATAAAGACTTTTTACTAAGCTATTCACCCACACCTCATCCTTAGCCATGCTAGTGCCCAGTGACCTAATATGGGGATCTCCCCAAAGAGGTCCTTGCAATCCCTTTTGAATATGAAATTGTATGCCTTAATATACCCTGCTTACTAGATACGGTTTCTACAACAATTACTGAAAAATAAAGCAACACTAGTCGTAATCTGTATAGTTTATTTATAAATTTTTGCTGCAATTCCCAAAGTATAAGCAAAGACTTTCAGTGTTGGAGAAATCCATTAGATTTCTTTCAAGTCTATCAAAAACAAACATAATTCAACGAATCCACTACAATCTGCATCAAGATATTTCTCAGCTCAAAAACTTTACAAAATGTGCAAATTTAAGGAAAGTTTAAGACAAAAATGTATGACTTTGGATAATAAAGTAGCATATTAAAAATGATCATGAATTTTGGAAAAGTTGCAAAATTATCTGGAACTTTGATGGAATAAATTTAAGGAATATATGTAATGCTGATAGAAAGTAGTAACATCTGTCTAAAAATATCTAGACATCCCATAAAGAAAGCACAAAAGTTTGGCCACTGAACTTTAATGTGACTTTATTTGTTAACTAATGAAATGCATGGCTGTTTTCAAACTAAACCTGCCTACAGAAAAGGAATGTCAGATCAGAGAAATGCAGTTTATTTTCAGCTGAAAGCAACATGCTAGAAATGTTTTAAAATGTTTATATGTCTATTTGTGGAACATAACAATAAATCCACTTTCCTCAGTCATAGCATGCTTTGCTTTTTTTTTTTTTATCTTTGTATAAGAAGCCACTTAATCATGCAAGGTTTTGTTCAGTGTAACTGCATTAACAATCTAATATATACATGCTGCTTTAAACCAGGAATTATCCTCTCCACAGCTCATACTCAAAGCCAGTTAAATGTTACCTGTTAGATATTGATCATTTGGAAAAGACTCAAGGTAGATGCAAAGATCCACTGGGCAGCGGCCTTAGAAAACTACCTTCTTCTTTGACTCTCTGGGGAACAGGAAAAGGGAAAGAGGGAACCGAATGGAAGAAGAGCTCTTCTGCTGAGAGGCTGATCTTCTGAGGCTTGTCCCCTTGACTTCTTGTCACAGTACACTGAGGGGCAGCTACCCAGTTAAAAATCAGAATTGATACCATTTTTTGTCCTTGTATTTGAGCATTACCTGAAAGAGTAGAGGTAACATTATTCAAGTGACACAGAGATGATAAAATAACATGTCAATGTTTTTCTTGCATCCTAACATTCTGCAGTATGAGCCCTAAATCCCAACTTCCAGAGACAATTGGCAGCTGCCTCTCTGTCTGGGTGTTTATAGATTAAATGCTGGAGCCGATATTTGCAAATATGGGGCATAGATGTAACATCTATGCCCCATATTTCCCTGGACCAGGAATTCTGCTGCTATTAGAACCGTAAAGGATTTGGGGTTTTTTGAGGGGGGAGGGGGCTGCTAATATTTGACAAGACAAATGTTTACTACCTACTGAGGCTTAAGGCACCACTACATTCTTCATTGAAAGTCCCCAAAAATTTAGCCACTTTTTCTGTTTCGGGAGGTATTAAAGGAGTGAAATCAATTCTCCAGAAGATTCAGTATGACCATCTTCCAGAGTGAATCTGTATGTTTGGGCATGCACAGACATGTAGAAGAGGAATGATGATTCCCCACAAGAGGCAATGGGTAAGGCTGCATGGGTCAAGCTTAGTTTATGGGCAACCAAATCCCAGTCAGAGGTTTAAACATGTATGATTAAAAACAGTGGCACCCTTGGAAGTTACTCCAGCAGAAAGGCTGAAAGATCTGTGCTCAATCTGTACAAAAAGTATTTTGAAAAGTATAACCAGTGAAGTTGAAACCATTTCTATCCTGGCTTGTCAGTCATGCATTTTATTACAGTTTATCTTTCTTAACTATCTTTCTTCACCCCAATTAGTGCTGCTGAGAATAATAAGGAAAAGAATAAATGCACTAAATATGGCCCAAAATAGGTAAGAAGCTCTCTCAAACAATTCTGATTTAAGTGGCATCTGCCTAATGGAGTGAGTAGAAAAAACAATCAGTTCAAAGATATTTGTCATCTCAAACACAGTAAAGGCAAGAAATACTTCTTCAGGATCAACACCCACCTCATGTGCATGTTTGGAAAATGCCTCTGCATTTGACATCATTCTTGCTGTCTTTTCATCTAGTTCTCCAAGTTTTTGTCCCCTTTCATCAAGAGCAAGGCGTGCGCGAGCCAGATCTCCAATAGCACCTCCTGCAGCTCCCTTCAGACTTTCAATGGATCCAGGAATATGCTGAGCAAGAGTACGAGATGCTTTTCCTGCTGTTGCTTCACCAACTGGAAATGGAACAGAATTAAAAGTATTTTCTTATGTTTCCTGAACCCTTATGCCTATGTCTATGCCAACAGAGATGAAGGTTCTAGAAAGAATTCTCATTCAGATCACAGAATCAAAGAATTATAAAATCATAGACTTGGGAGAGGTATTTTAGGCCATCAAGTCCAATCCCTTATTCCATGCATGAATCCAAAATAAACCATCCCCAACAGATGGCTGTCTAAATTCCATTTGAATGTATCCCATCAAATAGAGTTCATCACTTCCTTTGATAATTAGTTCCACTTGAGATTAGGATGTTTTTCCCCTAACATGAATTTAGAACCTGGCTTCCCAGGACATAGACAACTGGTCTCTACTTTCTTCCATGTGGCATCTCTTCAGATAATTGAAAGTTGTATATCTCCCACCTCTGTTCTGAAGGCTAAATATTCTCAATTCCTTCAATCCCTAGGGAGATGGGGGTGTTTGGTCCCCTGTTCATTTCTGTTGTTCATATTTGAACCTGTTCCATTTATATGAATACTTCTTAAAGCATAATGTCCATAAGTGGCCACTGTACTTGAGGTGAGGTGTGACCAAATAGAATAACATGATACCATGGCTCCCCATGACTTGGAAACTATACTTCTCTTGATGCAGATTAAAACTGCATTTGTCTTTTGGTAGCTATGTCCCACCCTGCTGAGTCATATTCAGTTTGTAATCATCTACTCTTCCAAGATCTCTTTCCCAGATCCTAGAACTAAGCCACACATTTTCCCAATTCGGTATCTGTGTGTTTGATTTCTGCTTCCTGCATGAGGAATTTTGCATTTGTCACTGTTAAATGTAATTCTGTTATTTTCAGCCCATTTCTCTAATTTATCATCTTCATTTTTAATTTTATCTTCTAAGGTATCCCACCAAATTCTCTATTAACTGCACATTTAATAAGCAGTCCCTCCACTTTTTATCCAAGTCATTCATAATATTTTGAAGGGGAAAGTGCCAGGACTGAATCCTACGGTATCCACTCTCTATCCCATTCCCATTTGATGAGAAAACAGTGATGAGTATGATTTTTGATCTAGCATATATCCCCTTGTCATGCCATCCAGCCTACATTTAACTAATTTGCTAATCAGCCTGTCATAGGGTACTTTGTCAAATCCACTGCTGCAATCAAGATATATAATATGTATATTATTAAATGTATCAAATCTATTGTTATCCAGTCAAGAAATGATTTTACGTATAACCACATTGGCTTCTTCTGATGCTTCCATTTATATTTCCTCATTGGAATTGTTTGCAACTGTGTTTTCAATAACTTTTTTTAAGAACCCCCACCAATGTTGGGCTCCAATATAAAAAATAAACTGTACAAAATAAGTATTCCTATTGAAATACTTTGGGAATATTTGCAAAAGGACTGCTTCATGTCAGCTCTAAAATACTGGCCTACCATGGGGAAACAGTTCCATCCTCAGAAAAGATAATATTCTGAATGGGACAACTCTCTTAAGCAGAGTTTTATGTCCACAGAACAATCTTCCCCAGTACAGAGTCCTCTAGATTATCTGAGAATTTTACAGGTATAATTCTTGAATCACTGGATATTCCCAGAGGGTGGAAACCACCATCACACAGTCATCTTTCTGCTCCCCAATTTCAGTTTTAGGGGAACTTATTCATGGTGAAAAGAGGGATAATAGATGGAGAAAAGCACACACGTGTGTTTGTGTGTGTGTGTGTGTGTGCACCTATCAGATCATTTTGTAACCAATGATCTGAAAGTCCACACAAGAAACCCAAGTATATGCAATTAATACTATATTGCAGTAAGTTAAGGTTACAACATACAACAATCCCCCCACAACTTCAGTAGAATAAAAAGCAAACATACCCATATTGTCCATGAAATAAATCCCAGAGTCTAGTAATACCTTTATTTTGTCCCAAAATGGCACAGAAGAGTGTGCAAACTTTCAAGTTCTCAAGAACTCTTCATCAGGCAACATGTAACAAAAAGCAGGGAATGGAGAAGCAAGAAAGTCCAAAAATTAGGCCAGATGTTTCAGCCATGAGGTCTGAAGTCAGTCTTAAGATGAATGGAATATACTGAATGCAATAGAAAGTTGTAGGCATTATTGATGTCAGACAATGAAACTTTAATAAGTTCATGCAAGTAACTGATGGCTTTTGACTCCTCAGATTAACCTTACATTAGCACAATAAGATACTAGTTGCATATATCTGGGTCAGTCTTTTTTTTTCTTTTTTGTAGGAATCATTGGGGTGAGATATTCATACAATGCATTTTTATCTCTGGATACGTAACAGGCATTATTCAGTACCTCCATCACAGCCTTTAGCACATAGATACATAGCAACTTTTAGAAAGTTTATTTTAAATCTTGATGTTAAATGGTATAATTTAAATTATCCATTTGAACATTTCCAACATTGTTCAAATAATTGTTTTGAGCTACCATTTCAGAAAGGCCAGTGTCATGCTATTGCAATTTTATTCTATTTATTTCCCTTTTCTATATTTTACTTTCCTTCTTGGGATTTTTTTTTTTTTTTTTTTTGTGACACATCGTATGTGAAAAACACTTACACAGTTCTTCTCGGTCGAGTGTTCCACCAGTTCCACCAAACAGCCCCTTCAGAAAACCTCTATATTGAGCCTCTGGGGTGTCCATGGGAATGAACAAATCACCAAGCATGTCCTGTTCAAACAACAATGCAAAAAAAAAAATCCATTACAAGTCTTTTCAGCCAAACATCACAAGAGAAGCCCCTGTGAGCACTGAATGTTTACTTTGACTGTACTTAGGGTATACCAACAGGTCAATTTTAAATGTTTGGCAGTATTTGCCAGAAGCCGGATGACAATTTCACTTCTGAATGATTCCCCCACTACCCCCAACCATAAAAAGAATGCTGGTGGATCACACAAAATCCTATCTTAGTCAGAAAGTCTTCCTAGAGTTGGTAGGTGTTTTCTTATGCTGTGGGTTACAATCTAGTTGAACTTTCAGGCAATATAAGGAGATTCTCCCCTCCCCAACTTTTCTTTCCAGTCTTTTTCACAGCCTCCTCATTTTTTTGAGTCCCTATATCTTTATAGTCAAATATTGCCAGTGGTGTGCTGCTAAAAGGTTTAAAAATGGCCCTGCCAGCTCCATTGCAGCCATTAGCCACAGAACAGCTGCCTGGTATGCTAGGTGTCAAAGCTCACCTCTGCCATCAATTTGCAAAAGCATATCAAGCTTTTGCTCTGGCTTGCAAAATTCCAGATAATTTAACAACTGGCTCTTGTGAGTTGGCACGAGCCAGCTCTGGCACACCACTGGATATTGCCAACCATAGTGACTCTTCTCCCCACCCCATGCACCCTTCTAGGAACATCAATACACAGTGTTTTTTCAAAAGATGGTGTTTTTCCCCAGGCTTTTTGCCTTCATCTCCTGTCATGTCTACTAACAACTCGATTTCCACACTGACTATATACTTTGTATAGTATTTTCTGAAATAGCTACCCCTTCCCACTTTCCTATTCACTTTGAGACTTGTCTGTGGCAAGAAAGGGTCATGGCTTACATTCATAAAATGGTATCAAGTTCCTCAGTATCATGGTATGCCCACTGGCACAAAAGCATATCAACCTTTTGCTCTTTGTGATGTTATATGACAGAAGTGTCCCTCCACTTTGGTTCATTTCAGGGTGGCCTGTACAGGTTTGGCTTGTCCCAAAAGACTCCTCAGCACCTAACACAGCTAAATCCTTCCTCCTGGCATCACCATTCCATTTATGAGTTGGGGCTCCGGAGCTCCACCTGTCTAGCTGGCAAAACGGGAAGCATTTGGGGGAATATGACTTTGGCAATCCTGGATTTCGATCTGCTAATTAGCAGGCTCGGTTTGGCTTCCAGGTCTGGCTGACTACATTTTACAATGCCATTGATACCAAGATGGACTACAACTGTTGCCTCATCCCAGGCACCATCCATCGCTTTTTAAAGATTCTGTGTGATATCCACAGCCTTTGCTCCAGCCAGGCAGGTCATCATGCAATCTCCATGCCTGTCACAAACCCATCTCACTGTTCCTAATGATCAATTCATTCACAACCAAAAGCTGTCTATCCTCTGAAGAATCCTTGGTACAAGAGGATCTGAGTTCATCATCCAAGGATTATATCCTGCCTATTAGAACATTCTCCCTTACTCTCAAATATTCTCAAATTTCCCTAAGACTCTCATTCTTCCTGGCAGCAAATGGGCTGTCATCTTGGGAGAGAGATGAAACTATCATGTCACAGAAAATATTGTCTGCGTATTCTCACCCTCTCAAATCATCTTCAGCTCAGCCACTTTGGATTCAAGGGATCAAACTTGCTTTTTGGTGTTGAGCTTTTACAGCACAGAAGCTGTATTTGTCATTATATTTCAAGACCCACCTGCAGATTGTCAAACATTTCCTGGCTACAGTTCAGTCGTTGGACTTCTGTTGGAGAACCAAGATACAAAGCTTGTCCTTCATTGGTAAAACAAAAGGTCCGGGCAATCCTCGTATCTGTTTCAGGCAAGTAATTCACATCTAGCAGAGAGCGGAGGCTGGGTAAACTGAAAATAAATAGGTAGATTCTATAGATAGAGCTTTTAAACACAATATTGTATGCAGTGCATAATGTCTGCCATATTTTCACAGCTATGATCCAAGCAAACAACCATAAAACTATGGCATTTAAATATAATCAAAATGACTAAGGCTGCAGATCTATGAATAATTATTTGGGAATATGTTTTATTAAATGCGATAGGATTATCACCATTAAGTTATAAACCTCAATATTAGATTAGAAAAGCAATTGCAAGTAAGGGTTCATCTTCTGTTCGAATTCCTGGATTATATTAGCCAAATGTTGTACAAAGCAAAGCTGAATTCTCTGACACTTGTGAATTAAACTTGCATATAGAGTCGGTACTGTGAGCCACCAAGGAGAGCAAGGAAATTGCATTCAGACTCAACCAGGCCCTGCTAACTGTAGAGAAAGAACTGAATAATGTAAAGAGTACTTTTGTCACCATAAGGACATAGATGGGCCATCTTCTTCAGCCTGAGAGATGCACGTGGTGTTTATGCACTGTTTAGGATAGGTAGCTGGGGCTGAAATCTTTGGCTGTGTGTTTGCCTGGGTATGGGAGGGAGGTTAAGAAATTGGATGGATGATTTAAGCTTTGCTGAGTTATATGTTCTATTCTTTGGGAGAAGACCTCTAGATGCAATAATCTGAGTTGTGAAGATAATTTCCAAGGTTAACAAGTAAGCAATCAGAAGTTGAAATTGGCAGGATCAATATACAGGAAATTTCCCCAAAGAGGTCTAGAAATCACTTTGATGGTTCTAGCTATATTATAAGGTGACGGGTGAAATTTGAGAAAATAAATTGCATGGTATTTGGGGTTCTTGATACATGTGTGTGTATATGTATTTTCTTAAAGTATTATCTTGACCAGAATCTCCTCTGAATCGTCTTTTGGAGGTATCGAGCTTTACTACACCTCCACACCTCACAGACTTCACTGTTCAGCAGTTAGCCAAGAGTGCCACTTTCCTCTTCACTTCAAGGCTTGTGTGTGGCAAGAAAGGGTCATGGCTTACATTCATGAAATGGTATCAAGTACCTCAGTATCATGATATGCCCACTGGCACAAAAGCATGCCAAGCAAACACTGTTACAGAGGGTCACCGCATCTGCTCGCAAAAATAATGATGTGTCTGTGATGTTGTGAACATAGAGGCATATCTGGGAAGGCAATGAAAATACTTTGGCTTGTTTCTCTGAGCAGATAATGGCAAACTGGTGATCTCCTGTGCTCTGGGAGCACGCAGAATGAAGGACAAGTTTCCTTTTTTTTCTTCTTTCACTGTCCTCAGTGGCGTTTGGATCTCTCCATGCTTCATAGGGAGGATGCATTAATGTTCCCATGCAGTCCATACAAGCAAAGGTTAGTACTGCTCCCTTTAGCGATAGAACCGTACCTATAAAACATAATTCATATGATTTATTAATCTCTGAACCACTTGTACTGGTGCCAGTATGTATCAGCTGTGTTTTACAATCATACACATACACCCACACATACAGACCTTTTTCCAGCTTATATCATTGACATAATGTTTGTGCGACAGGGTCAGACCTCTAAATCAAGAGATTCTCTACTCAGCCAGGTCAAGGAATTCCCTCCCCACCCCCAACTTCTCAGTATATCCCCCTCATATTTCTTAGATGGAAAAATAATCTTGAATTAATGTTATGTTTTCTGGAATGAATTAAGTACGAATTCATTTCTAGTGGCTTCCTGACATTTCAAGCCAGAGTTCTGCTGATTTCAACATTAAATAGAATGTTATATTGTGAAAGAAGTCACTTTCATCTTTGATATATCAATGAACTTCATTCAAGAAGCTTATTTTAGAGTTCTGCAAAATTCTTTTTAATTAAAAAAGCAGCTAACTTTAATTAAAACTCAAGTTAAAAATGATGAATTTGTAATGACAGTGAGGCATTTTTCTTTTGTTATGGTATGCCATGGATTTTTTTTTTTAATATCCAGTATCTAATCTTACAGAGAACAATGAATGACTAGGCTCATATAAAAGTATGCCAACTAAAGTATTGGAATTCTTGGCCCTTTTTTGCTTCTTCCTGGGAAAAAGAGTACAGTATTTGTTCAGACTTAAGTTATTGTGGATTTTCTGCTGCAACCAGTATATGAGAAAGGATGCCACCTTGCAGAAAGGGGGTTTATATGGAAGATTTGTATTATAACTAACATACTGATATCATGTTTGTTTCACACATGGGAAAGTTTCTTTGGATCTGGTGTGGGAACATATGTTGTACTCTCATCAGTTCCTGTAAGAGGTTGTGCCTTTTTCCACATGGGCTCAGGAAAATAAGTCTCTGAGATTTATGTATTTTTTACTTTGAAACTCAGAGGTATCCTGAGAGTATGTCAGGACAGTGCATGTACCTTCACGTTGGTGAGATGCAGGCAATATTATCCTGGTTTGTCTTGCCTCTAGATTGCATAAAATAGTATGAATGCTGGGCTTTGGTTGAGCTTTTGGCATTCTGTTCTTATCATTAGCAGGGAATGCTACATGTGGCATGAGCATGACTAAGGCTAGCAACTTCATTGTGCTATTAAAATGCCTTGATTGATGAAAGTAGTGGAGGTTGTGCATCTGTGAAACAAACACAAAAACAAAAACTGGGGGAAGAATATAATACGTCAGACTGAAAGAGGTCTGATCTTGTGGAACAGCATTGATGAATTGGGTTTAATTATGAATGAAATGGCTAACATTATAGACACCATTAGGAAGATGCTTGAGTTAGAGCAAATGAAGTTCTAACCAAACTAGAGGTATTCCTGTTTAAGCAGGAACAGTATTAGGTTTCAGTTACATATGAGTAAGAATTAGAATGGATTTTTAGTTCAAACAATTTTAGGATATGTTCATTTTTAGCAATAGTAACCATGTCACAGATCTAAAGCCTGAATCTTCTTCCCCTCCTGATAATGTGCAGTACACTCAGGCTTTGGCAAAAACTTACATTACATTTGCTGGAAATGTCAGAGCTACTGTTCATTCTTTTTCTCTGAACTTTTACTGCCTATGCCAGAGAGGAAAGGAAGAGACAATTCTAGGCATATGGTGAACATAAACAAATTATAGCAGGGTTGTTCCTGTTCTGGCAAAGCATCACAGATAGTAAGGGAGGTTCTTGGCTACTCTGAGGGCTCTTTGAGAACTCTACTTTTGAAAGAGCAGAGAAACCAAACAACCTTTGGGGCAACCTTTTGAAAGCAGCCTGGAAAAAAAGCTGCCAGCAGAAGAAACAGAAGAATCTTGAGATGTGCTTTGCCTTCCAGACTTCATCCTTCTCCAATAACACACCACCATACTGTCCAACATCTAATCAATTCTCTTGTTGTCAGGTGAGGGAGCTGGCTGGCTGCCCTGTCTTTTTACACCCACTGTTGGGATAACCCTTGCTGTGTTGATCATTCTGAATAGAGGCAATTGGGCAGGGTGATTATTGGCATAGATATGTGATTTATTAATGCAAGTAAATAAAAAATAACTGTTACAAGGAATTGCATCATGCTGCTATGGCACTGCATGTGGGAGTTGGGTATGTCAGGAGAAACAGAAGAGTAGATGGAATGCAGGGAGAAAGGGTGATTTAAGAAGCATGGGGTAACAAAAGGAGGTAGGGTCAAGAATTAATGGGTGATGAATCAGTATGTACTGAATACAGAACAAATGACCAGTATGTCTGGGGGCAGGAGAGATTCTAGGTGGGATGCAAAGGGGGCCTGGATCCCATCCCAGGCAAGTGTGACATACGCTTCCAAGGCTGGACCACTGGTGTAGCTCCCACTCAATCTGCTCCCATTTCTACTACCCTTTCCAGAGCAAATCTCGATTTCATTAGACCTCTGCAGAAACAGACCGCATCACTTTCAGCATGGATACAAACCTTTGCAGGTATTCAGATGATCCTACTCGCCCACTACACATACACATGCAAACACATATAGACACATACACACCCCTCTGTAGTATAGACAGGGACAATCCCAGAGGCCAGTACAGATATCCTAACACCTCTCCTTTCTTCTTTTCTGTTTTAACAGGCCCAGAGCAAGAACACGGAAAGACATATTCTAACTAGTCTTCATATTAATTGGCATATTTCAGCAACTACAGACATCTGAAATTCTTACCACTTAGAGAAATTGTTACTGGTTCTGTCTGCCTTAATTCATCAACAGTGGGAAGATGAAGGGAAAGAGTCAAGACTATACCCAGGCCTGTTCCAACCCAGAGGCAAGGAGACAACGCTGTGTCATCTTTCCGTGAAAATGACTCCATGAAATATAAAGCTGTAATTGCTTCCTTAGACTCTTTGTCAATACTACAAACACTAGAACTTCGAGAATGGCTGAATGAGTTCTCCCTGTTTTCTGTTGAAGGAAAATAAAACAGATTAACATATGAATTTGCTATTTACCAAGACAAGCTAAGGTCTTGCTATTGTCCAGTTGAAAGAATATTTTAACTGGAGGTGTATTTTCTGTGAACATCTCTTCCTCTCTCTTCTCCAATATGGTTATAAATGTTCAAACTCTCACAGATTACTGGAGAAAAAAAAGTAGGAACTAAATAGGAACTATATTAATAAGTTATCAGCTACAGAGAATATACTAATTCCAGAGATACCTTC
The DNA here is from genome assembly GCA_030867105.1 of Liasis olivaceus. Classification (NCBI taxonomy): domain Eukaryota; kingdom Metazoa; phylum Chordata; class Lepidosauria; order Squamata; family Pythonidae; genus Liasis; species Liasis olivaceus. The sequence continues at coordinate 155,802,139 of CM061348.1, read as the reverse complement.
AAATCATCTGTACTGAAAACATAGATAAATGTTTTGATAGATCCATAAATGCCCCAAGTTCTTAATCCAGAAGAACAGAATTTTAAGACTGAAATAATGAGTATCCTCTGCCAGCTGTATTCTTTATTCATCAAATCTAGGAATACAGTAGCTATGGTTTGGGACTTCAGCTCTGTGACAGCTTGGAATTAATTAGGTTTTTTATTTTAAAAGGCTATGCCATTTATTGAAATGAAGCTACTGAATAGTCCATGTCATAACTGGCATCCTGCCAAAACATCCATTTTTTTCAGTCAAAAAATTGACTTTTAATTGGCAAGAACTTAGAGTCAACTCTAGGCCCTCTGCAGGTGTCAGCCCTTCAAGGTAAGCCAGGTCTGGAAACAGGATCCGCAAACAGTACTGGAATTCTATTTTATTGATATAGGCTGTAGTAACAGAATCTTGAAAGCCTGACAGTGTTTTCCCTCCCTCTCTTCCTCCCTCCTGTACCAAAGAGAGTTAAGGCAGGGTCAGTTCAAGTTTCTTTCTAATGTTCCTTCCTTTCCTTCCATTATGTTTTGCTAGTACTGTCTTCCTTCTCCAAGGTCACAGTAGGCCCACTGTGTTCACTGCAGAAAAGTACAGCAAACCGAGATGTATCTTAAGAACTTGTTGCATAATTTCCAGATCATCCATCTTGTCCAAAGCTTGGGGCTTGACAGTTTAGAGGAGTAGGTATAAAATAATACTGTTAAATAATTACATTTTATAAAAGCAAAAGCAAAGAAATCAAATCAAGAAATCAAAAAGAACAAGAGAACACATAGACGTCACCAAGGAACATAGAAGTCACCAAGGAGGCCTGGAACTACAAAGATGGTACAATTAAAGCTAATGCTCAGAATGAGCTGAGGTTAGTGAAAGATAAGAATAACAAAAAAGCTTTTAAATAAAAAGAAAAATAGTGTAGCAGATACTTAATGAAGGCAGTAAATTGCTAGAAAAGGGAGAGCCATTCAGCTCCTATTTTGGCTCAATCTTCTCCAACAAAAGGCATCTGTGAAGAGCAAAATGAAGGGGCATGACTGAAGCTCAAGATGATAGAAACTCCAACCCTTATTTATTATCTTGATGAAATCCTGGAGAATTGGTGAAGGGCCAGATGACTGGAGGAGAGCAAAAGTTGTCCCTATCTTCAGAAAGGGGGAAAAGAAGATTCAGCAGCTAGACAAGTCAGTCTATGGATTCTGTTTGTTAGAGTAGCTATATCTCTTTCATTAAGGCAGAACTTCTCAGACTTAATTAATTTTTAAATCCTTACATGATTACTGCTTTAGAACAATAGTTTAGAACCCTACTACAAGGTCATGGTTAATTCATACATAGACTGTAATTAAATCTTTTTGAAAAGTGAAAACAGAAATGTCTAAATGGAGATGTCCTTTGATACTCACCTTCCACTGTGACTGGCAAAGAGATTTCCATGCAAGCAGCAGACTGTGCTTTCCTAAATGGAGGCTTTCCAGGAACTCGACGGTTGATTTTGGAAACATCGGCACTGGACAGCCGTTTTCCAGAACTGCAAGTTAGGGAAGTTGGATTTGTACAGTGTCCATTTACAGAATCTGTCATGAGATTACATTAGAATTTTCATTAAGATCAGAAAGAGCTTGCTACAAAGTCTGCAATTATTTGAGAACTCCTCCTCTGACTAAGCTTCACAGATATTTTCTAAAATACTGTACTGCCATTTGAGAATATTTGTCTATTTACTGTGATTTATTTACTATGTTCTACCAAGACTAGAAAAGTTAGGTATTATAGAATTTTACAAAACATATTATATTACATAAATTTTCAATTACAGAAAAAGAATAACTTTATTTGAATCTGTTGCCATTAACAAAATTTACATTAATATTTCTCTTTCTTATTACATGGGAAATATTGTAATAACCTGTACCTTGAATGCATACCAAACTATTGTTCAAAAATTATAGAAGGTCTGATGCAAATCTTTTTGCAATTTCATGGTATAAAACATGTCGTAAATTATATAGTTGTTGTATGAAATACAACTTAATTGGTTTTTATATGAATATTTTAATTATATGTTATTAATATTAGAGAAAATTTTCTGTGTGTGTGCATGCATGGGTGAAATTTATAATTTAAGTGGTCTACATTTTAGGTGCTACATCCCATTATTGTTTTATGTTTTTATATATTGAATGTATATAAAAATCAATCTTTTGGAATCAGGATTAGAGTCAACCACTATATCTTTCTTTTTTAAATCATTCTGTTTTGCTAAGGTGTAAAAAATGGATATATCCATAAAATAACAGGAATCAGGCATGACTTGAAGGAAATTTATATAGATTATATCACCATATTTATTATTTCGAGCCAACAGATGTAAATTCATTCAAGACATAGTTAAAGTGGCACCTTCTTAATTCAAATGCATGTTTTCTGGAGACCATCATGCCTCTCCCTGGCATGCCCTTGCCTCCTCTGAAGCACCTTTTCAGCTTCAGATCTGAATAGCTGCGCATTTCCAAAACATTCAGAGATTGCTCCAGAGTCATATTAACGGTCCTGTTGATGGCACCCCAAAACACAACAATAACAGGACAAGACCAAAGCATTTAACTGATGTTCCAACTCCTGAATTACATGTCCAACAGCGTGATTGTAACAAACTTTACTTCTGAGGCACTCAGAAAAAGGAATAAAAACTTCATAACCTTTTCTTCTATAGAAGAAAAAACCCCGCCTAACCCCCAGGAAGATACACACATATTATGACACCAAAACAAGCAGCCACTCGTTAACCCAACCCCCCCCACCCCCCCAACGCCCCCTAACCCCCCACCCCCCCTTCAGATCTCTATAAATATCCACAAAAGGGTCACATCATCCTGGGCACAGAGAGAACTGCTCCTGTCTGTGCTCCTGCCCTCTGAAGATGCCGGTCACAGATGCTGGCGAAACATTAGGAAACAAAACTTCCAGAACACGGCCACACAGCCCGGAAGACCCACACCAGCCATCGTATTCTGCCCGTGAAAGCCTTCGACAATACATTCATAACCTTTGTTTGAGCATTCTATCACCATTATTTTGGTTCTAAAGTTGAGCCAGCCCAACACCCCTAATAGGCACCTGAGAGGGGTTCACAATTATCTACTGCTTCTTAGCAGTTCAGATACAAAGTTCAGACAAACTAACAAAATTAGTTAATATAAAGAAAACAAACATTAAACAAACATACAATGTTTAAAACCCAGTGCAATGTTTTGCTGCTGGAGCTGCTTCTATTAACAATCAACAGAACTAGAAGGGAACAATTTTCTGTTTCCCCCAACATGGCCTCAAAATCTAAGATCCAGACTAGAAAGCCACAGGGCTGCGATGGGGAGCAAGAAGAAAGTTTAATTCTGCAAACAGACATCTGTTTACATTCATCCAATGAAACCACAAAATGTATCAAAAATTTTAAAGGCACAATGCCTTAGTAATGACTTCATTTCCAATTTAAAGACACAATGCCTTCATTTCTAATTTCCATTAACTAATTCTGAATCAAAATATCAAATAGCATTTGTTTTAGCTAGTTATTTTAATAATCCCCCCTTTGTAGATTGGGTACACTCCTCATTTATACTGGGCAGGCAGGCAGGCATTTGAAGCCAGTCTCACAGTACAACATGTCACCGGAAATTTCCTCTTATTGCAAACACAGGCATAATATGGCCTGGTTGCAGTCATCCCTGTGGGGGGCAGAAAGAATTAAACTCCCTTCTGCGCGTCACGGTTCCTGGTCCAGCTTGACCCCTCACATCAACTGTTTGTTTAAAAAAAAGAGAAATTACTCATGTGAAGCTGAACTAGACTGCTGACATGCTGTAGGGCATAACATTCAGGCAAAGAAAATCTTAATTTTGCCTATTCTTGGCCATCCCCAGCAACCATACCTTTCTATCTTTCTTTATAAATGGTAAGCTAGGCTCCTTAGCTTCAGAAAGATAAAGGTAAGATTGATTTTAATACGAAGCTAATACAAATGCCTGTGCACCATGAATAGGCTTCCCTGCTTAGACATCCTGAGTGTCTGAGAAGACCTTCAGAAAACAAAGGTCAGGAGCTGGTCCCCTACACATCTACACCCCGTCCTCTACATCTGATGGTATGTGGGGGACTGGCTTCACAAGTCTTTCCCTTAGGAATGATTTGCCTTATTCCACCAGTCTTTATGAGGGCTCTTACACAGCACCATCTGTCTCAGGAACCAACATACTCAAATTCCCACTAGGTTAGTCATGAACTAGCGGTCTGGGTTTAGTTCTGTTGGCAGAGGAGGAGGGGGTGGTTCTAAAACATTTTGAGAGACATGATGGTAAATATATTTGTGAATTTTCTACATGACTCCAGAATGAAAACTATTTGTAAAGAAGTACAACTCAGCCACGTTTTGACTTGATTTCAAGATTCTAAGGTAGCAAGATTAAATTCAAATTTAAATTCTGAGGCATTAGATCTAAAGGCAACTAGCCCCAAATAACAATTACCTGAAGCTGTGGGGGACCTGCATCGCTCCAGCTCCATTGGAAATGGACCATCTGATAACTCAGTGATACCTATTAAAATATTAAATTGGAACATATTAATAATGAGTTGCAACCAACAACAGAGTCACTTCCAGTGAGATAGGTGGTGACAAATGTGAAATATAAACATTACACAAACAGACTGTCACTCAACAAAGCTTCCTTTTGTTCTCTTTCCCTTTCCATTCTGTAGTGAATAAAGAAGATGGACTTAAGGGACAGAGAGAAGATCCACTACCGAGGCAATGATCAGATAAACTAAATTTGAGTCCAGGCCAAGAAAGTAATTTGCAAAAACTTCTCAGAAGCTCTCCACAACCCAATTCACATGAAGATAAAAAAGGAAGGAAAGGAAGCACATTTGGAGTTTCAAGATTGTTGTCAGCCCTATAAGGTAGACCAAACGAAGAAACAGACACTGTGCAGATCTAAAGCTACTTTTATTAGAACATCAGTAGTAACAGAATCTTGCAAGTCTGAATATGCACATACACACATCTACTCTGGGGTGTACCCAACCCACAAGAACAGATTTAAGTATTTGCACGGAACACTGTACAAATCTATTCTGGCAATTAATGCCATTTTGCTACTGGAATTCAATCACTGGATATAATTCGATGGACTTGGACTATAGGGTGAAATGTTAATTTTTAAAATAAATAATAGAAACTAGCCTGAAGAACTCATAAGGGCTTCTTGTCTCTGAGACAGTAGTGACTGGACAACTCTGGTAATAGGTTTTTGCCCACAAACATATGCAGTAAGGAACTTTTTAAATGGAAAAAAAAATTGCAAGGATTTGTTCTTCTATAGAAAAAGTGGAAACAATACTAATAATATTTAGCAGCCTGGCCACCAGATTTAACAGATACCTGAACATTTCAAGAAACAAGGAACTAGGACACAATTTTGGATTCAGGAACTGACTTCCTGTGCACCATTGAGTCTTGGCTGAATAAAGAGCAGGGGGGGGGGGGGCTCTTCCTTACTGGGGAGAAAAGATTATGCCCATTCGTAGAATTTTACAGATCTATCACTAGGAAATCAATGAGCTTGGGTACTGGTTGTAAGCATTGTTACCTGCAGTTAAGCCACAGAAAGAAAAGAGGGATTTTGTTGGTGTACACTGCCCACCAAATTATTCAGCCTGGAGATGCTTCTTTGTGGTGCTCTGTTGCTACCTCTCTGGGTGCTATTGGTAATGATAAACTTCTGTTTGATTACTTAAGAACAAAGCTAGGGAGTCCCCCAAGGTCTTGTCTCCCATATAGTATAGAATCTTTACCACTGAGAAGAAAAATGCACAGGTTTGGAAGAAGATATTACCAATATGCTGATACCACTCAGCTAGAGTTCTCTTTTTCTGCAAACTCAGGATTTGCTGTGTCCACAACCTATGCATCTCTCCAAACCATAAAGAACTGGATATGGGAGAATAAGCTGAATCTCAACTCAGACAGGATGTAGCTATTGCTAATTCCAGGTGTTGAACAAGGAGACATTTCTCAGGACAATCACATAACATTGGTAGGAAGAAGAGCCTTTTATCAGCTTCAGCTTCATCATATGCATCCCTATCTGGAGGAGAGAGACCTGTTTCAGTGACTCATGCACCAGTAACTTAAAGGATAAATTATTGCAATGCACTTTTCATGGGATGTCTCTTGCAGACAGTCCAGAAATTACAGCTAGACCAGAATGTGGCAGCATGGTGCCGAAGGATGCCTCTCTAAGGTCCCACGTTATCCTCAGGCTGAAACACCATCACTGGTTGCTGGATGTTTTCTCAGCCCAGTTCAAGGTGCTCATAATGGTGTTAAAGTCTGACACAGATTGTACATCTACTCCTGTACAATCCTCCCTGCACTGTAAGGGTATCATTAGAGCAGCTTTTGCCACAGATGTGTTTGACAAATTTATTTACAAAGATGGAATGTTTCAGGGATGTCTGGAACATTCTGCTCTTCTTCTATTTCAGACATGTTCTAATGGTTTTCCAGAATAAATCCACCATAAATCCAAAATAAAAATAAATCCTCTGTAATGGGAAACAGTTGATAGTGTTCAAATATATTCCAGATTAATATAACATATAACAGCCATCCATAGTTCACGCCCAGCATGAAGTTTGCCCAGTTTGTTAGTCAATTAGAAGTGAAAAAAATAAATTCAGTTCTTGAGTGCAAAAAGCTTACGGAATGAGATGGAATATGAGTTTGACTCAGAGAAATGGAGTGGGGGGCAACGTCAAGACATTACAGAAAATATATCTAAGTCCTAGGAAAGTACAAAGTGTGAGAAAGAAACTCAAAACAGCTGCACCTTGATTGTATTAGGTACAAGCTGAAGTAGAGAGGGGCTTTGACAGGCTTCCAAGATTCTGTTACAATACCCTAACTGCATTAAACCACATTCCAAAACTCTTAGTGACTGCTGTTTCCTGGCCTTGCCTACCTCAAAGTGCTGACAAGGAGAAAAAGAACCAATTTAGCTGTAGCTGGATGACAGGTAACGGTTAGGAAAATATTGATGCAGTGGCCTTCTTCACCAAACTAATGGTGCTTCTGCTTCCCTCCTTTTCCTATGTTGCAGTTTTATCTTAGAACATATAACAAATGCCATGCAACTATATAGCAAAAATCTTATTTCTTTTTGTTGCCAAGTTGAAGGAAAAATTAGTAGGCACAACCAAAGTGGCTGCTTATTATTATCAGCTGTTGGGTAAGAATGGCTTCCTTTAATCCTGTGGCATTACAATCTGTTCTCATTTAGGACAAGGCTGGACAACTGTTCAGTGCTTAGCAGCCACACTTAGCATGTTTTGGAGAGGCAAACAGTGGTGATGCAAAATGGGTGAGATCAAAGTTTTAATTCTTTCCCTAAATTTTGAGAAGTTTTGTGGGGTATGTGTGTTTATAAAACAATATTAGGCTTATCTTGGGATTTATGTGTTTTATGTGGTTCCATTCAAAATGGTAATATACCATGTTGCTGAATTTTGACTGGGGGGCTCAGGTTGGAAAAACTATACATTTAATGTGCTATTGTGGAATCAGAATATAAAGTAAGCCTTCATTCTAATCTAGCAAGAGCCATTTTTATTCTTATTAGAAGCATAAGAAGCAAGGTTTTAAGTCAAGCCAAACCAAATTGTCATAATCTTACACTCTTACTCTCATTAGTATTTAGCTAATCATCTTCTAGAGTCTTTCATACAGCTATCTGCTCTCTATATTTTCCTAACTAGCCAATGTATATTTTCCTAATTAACATAATTGCAGGCCATAAAATTAAATGTTATTCAAATTAATTTTTGCTGCATTTGTCTGCTACCTGTACTAAACTGCTTGCTTCTGCGAGGAGAACGAGGTTGGCGTTGATAGGGATCACTTGATCCATAGAGGTCAAAACTTCCCATGCTCAGCAGTTTAGTCTTCTGCATAAAATCTACAACAGCCAAACCATTGCAGTTTCCAAATGCAACTCTGTGAAAAGAAATATTGTTTAAGTATTTTGGAGTTATCTCCTTCAAGTAATAAAACTGGAACATATTTCAAACAAAGAGGCATTCATATACAGATAGTCCTTGTTTAGTGACTGCCTCATTTAGTGACCATTTGCAGTTACCACGGTGATGAAAAAGTAACATTGAGACCAATCCTCGCATTTATGACATTTGCAGGTCTTTAAAGCAAAGGAAAGCTGAAGTAAGATATAAGCACAGTTGTGGTTTTACTTGGCAATTACTTCACTTAATGACCGAGTTGCCAGTCCCAATTGTGGTTGATAAATGAGGACTATCTGTATGTCCTACTTTCTCTTCACATGCTTATTCCTCTTGTTTTTGCTAATTCCCAGCCACGTGCCCCTAAACAAAGGGAAATAATCATATGGAATCACACTGCAATATAACTGTTAATTGAACTGCACTTGTACACTGATGTGTACATTCACACAGACCGTAGAAACCCAGGGACATGAGCTTGAGGGAAATGGACAAGAACCATTATGTAAGCAAAGAGGGCTGAAATGTGTTTTAAGTCCTGAGAAACAAGATAGTATTCCGAAGAGATGCAGGCAGGCTCCTCCCTGATTCACTGGAATATAAGAGGGAGGAAAGGTAAGGCACAATCAGGCTTGCAAGATTTGGTTATTACAGCCACTCAATAAAGTGTAGTTCTAGTCTTTTAATGGAGTCTGTTTCCTGATCTGGTCTACCCGGAAGGACTGACACAGACAGAAAATCAAACTGAATCATCTCTCATTATATCTGGACATATGCCAGCAAATCTTTCCTTGCCATTATATATAGTCATGCCTATCAAAACATAACATCAAAGTCAAGCACTTTCTTTTATGTTTCATGGGTCCCATTTAATTTGGGCACATAATCAGTCAATCAATCAACCAAACCTTTGTAGATATGGCATTTGTGATAGGAAAGCCTAAGTATGGAGGAAGTGTGCTGGGACAGAGGAATCATTCTTTGGTCCTGAATAAAGTGTTTAATGTAAAATTGTTCTGCTTTGTCCATGAAATACAACAACCAATCCAGGCAATAAAATCCTCCATTAGTAATCCTCCAGTTTCTTTTCCGTAGTTTTTCTTTCCAAAAAATTGAATTATATAATATCCTTGAATATACAAGATATATATTTTTTGTTTTAGCACTAAATTAAAAGTAGAAAATGGACTTATATTTAGATAGGGATGCTTAGCTACACAATCAAGAAGAACAGCAATACATACCCCCACCCTGGAAAATGAGGTTGGAGGCTAAGATCAAGGCAACTTGGAGAGAAATTAGTCAGCTAGTGGAACTACAGACGGGTGTGAAGATTAAGGATAAGACTCGGCTACTGAAAAAATACAAGGGCCTGACTCCATCTGAAGCCCTAGAGATTGCTAAACAAAGGCTCACAGCACTGACTATCAGGCTGAGGAGATACACTAGAGAAGCAGAGGCCAAGAAGATAAATGTCCTGTTCTCCAAAGTATATTCCCAACTTCAGTGCAACAACACAGTAACAGCAGAACCACCAATAGCAGAAGCTGAACAGAACTGGAAGAACATATGGGAGAAAGGGAAGACACGTAACACCAGTGCAAAGTGGCTGTAGGACCTGAGAGCAGATCACAGCAATCTCCCAGAACAGGAACCCCAGTCACCATCATACTAGCAGCCATCCAACAGCGGGTCAAGAACATGAAGAGCTGGACAGCACCTGGCCCAGACGTGATCTGCACCTACCAGCTAAAGAAACTAACAGCAGTGCATGAACACCTAGCAGCACAGATGAACCAGCTGCTAGCAGCAGGCTCCCACCCAGACTAGCTAACACAAGGAAGGACAGTGCTGATCATGAAAGACCCTCACAAGGGAACAGCACTGTCCAACTACTGGCCAATAACCTGCCCCCCAACAACGTGAAAAGTCCTAACAGGCATCATAGCTACCAAGCTATGGAACCATATGGGCCAGTACATGAGCACAGCTCAGAAGGGCATTGGGAACATCACCAGAGGCTCAAAACACCAGTTGCTCATAGAGCAGTTGCCCGAGACTCAAGGTCAAGACAGGCCAACCTAAGCACAGGATTGGCTACAGGAAAGCCTACAACTCAGTGCCACACACATGAATCTGTGAATGCCTGGCACTATACAAAGTCAACAGGACACCGAGGACCTTCCTCAAGAACTCAATGGGACTGTGGAAGACAACACTGGAAGTCAACTCAGGACCCAGTTTTTGAGAGACTGCCTATCTCCCTTGGTGTCTGTCTGGCCAGTATGAGCTGACAGGGTCAGCGTGTCCTGGGGCCCTTCAATTAGACAGTGTCATCTTTCAGCATCCAGGAAGCATACCTCCTCTGTTATAGCGCCTGCCCTCTGGATTGAGGTTTCCCCTGAAATCAATGTGGCTCCCACCCTGATGGCATTCTGAAGGCCTTAGAGACCTGGCTCTTCTGCCAGGCCTTGGGCTATGGTGTATGGAGCCCCTTGTGGGATGTTTTTTGCTTGTGGTTGGCTGGAACAGCATCTCACTCTTGTTCTTGGTTTTTATTTTTCTTGGTTTTTTTTTTTTTTATTATCCATGTTGTATTTCATTGTTTTTATACTGTGAGCCCCTAGAGTCATCTGGAGTCAGGCAGCATCTAAATCGGATGAATTAAATTTAGCTCATTCTAAGAACTAGATCACATGGTGGGTGATTCAGCTTTGGTTTTCCTGGCAGAGACTGAAAAGGGAGGCCCCAGTGTAGCAGCATTTGAAGAGGTTTCTCTGGAGTCTCCTTGTCAAGAAGAGCTGGTTTAAGCCATGGGTGGGTGGACAACTCATAGCCTACAAGCCACATATAGTTCCCAGAACCCCATTTGTAGTGCCCTGAGATCAGGCCACTGACATTCTGCAGCAAAATGGCCAAATTTTGGCATTAGCACATACAGTCACTTTTTTTTTAGTAGGTTTGTGAGGATGGGAACGAGAGAAATTAGGCTCTGAGAGGCTTCCGTTCCCCATCTCCAGTCCTTAGAGTAAGCCAAAGAAGACGACCATGTTTCTTCAGGTTAGATTATATCATCGCTGGAGGACCTCCTGCAGCTCTTCAGAAGTTGGGAGGCTAAACTGCAGCACCTGATCCTTCAAACGTTGTCTTTCTCAACGTAAATAATATAAGCATATTTGTCCAGGTTAGGCTAGTCAGGCAATTACTAACCTCCTCTTGACAGGAGGTACGCATACTCAATATTTTATGGGCTTCCCCTCAGGACTGCTCTCTGTAGAACCCGGGAAGAAATAATGACAGTTGCTAGTTCATGAAGGAAAAAACATTGTCCACCTTAAGAATATATGAAGAGCAATCAAAATGCCACAGAAAAGATAAGCTATTTTGTTGTAACCAGATGATGAAAACAAGATGATTTGGAAAAAGATAAAAAATTGGATGCTCCAAGCAAAAAGGGAGGATTTCTGTTTTTCAGGGAGAAGCCTTAACAAAACAACAAATCTTCCTGACTTCCCTACCACTTGTAGGAGAGCCAGTTTATCCTCTATTCTAAGTGCAACTGTAGCTAACAGAAGATGGAAATCAGCTGGGCCCAATGCAGAAATGCAACAATGGTGTCTGATAGTGGCAATTCAGAGGGAGTTTGGGAGAGGAAAACCCAGCAGTGTATGAGCTCCATAGCACCACCTACCTCAGTGTTATGCCCTTATGTGAGCATCCCAGTTCCCCAGTCCATCCTCCACACAGCAGGGGCATTAAATCCAAATGTAAGCATCCATGAGAGATACTTGAACTTGATACTTGAAGACATCTTTCTAGGTCTTCTTATAATTAGTACATTATAATTTAGATGTGATTACTACATTCCCATACTTGAGTATATTATAATTAGCACATAATTAGTACATTCCCCAATATTCATTCAGAAATTGCCTTTCTAGAGTTTAAATCTGCAGTATTATTTTTCTTCCTCACCCACAGCGTTCTAATTTGAAGGCATCCAATTACACTAATGGGCAACAGACTCAAGACAGGCAAGCAGAAAAGAAAGCAAGAAAGAAAGAAGAATTCTTGCTCACACGAACTATGTATTGCAACAATACAGTTGTGGTCTCAAGCAAAGGAGGATTATTAAAAGAATTTGACCTGTTAAAGAAGGATAATCATAACAACCAGCAGCTTTTTCCAATGACACCAAACTGATATCATGTTGAGAGGCAATATATCTGTGAATGTCAAGGACTAAACATTACCATCTTCATGTTGTGTGCAATATCCTATTTTTCTGTTAGATATTTATTTTATTTCACCAATTTCCTTTATGGCTCTGGGTGCTTATTAATTACAATAAACACCTTATAGATACAAAATACAAAAGCCAAAGGAGGGCTTTTTAAAAGGCCTGGGATACTAAAATGCGTCGACTTCTCTCCAAAATGTAATTGGGAGCAGGCTTGGTTTAACTCCAGGGACAATTCATTCTGTAAAAGGGCATTGCCATGGAGAAAGTAGAATTGGTCATTTATGCCATGTATCTCCATGGCAAGACCTGTAAAAGATGCCCCACAAATGATCTAACAGCATGTATCACCTCTACTGGAGTAAATAGCCCTATAGATAGCTTGAGCCTAAATTGTGTGCTTGTCTGTATATATACTGAGACAGAGTGTGAGACAGAAAGCAAAAGAGAGTTGTAACTCATCATATGCTTCATGTTTCTGATTAATTGAATTCTAGTCCATAAAAGTTAATGTCCTAATATAATCTTGAAAGGGCCAGAACAGTCTTGCTTAACTTTAATGCAAGGTATCAGATTCTTATGGATAACCACACTGAAGGCATATATATAAATAGTTGTAATTAACTAGAAAGTTAATTAATTAAGGAATTACTATATACACATATTATTGCATAAACACAAAGTGTAATTTGCCTTGCAGACATAAAACAAATTATTCAGAATTATTATGCTTGAGTTTTGTTTTGGGTGTCATTAGGACATTTGGTAGCATTTTGATAAAAAGGAGAAGATATAAGATGATCTAATAGATCTAGTTTTCTTTCTTTGTTTTGCATTGCATTACAGTATAACAAAGCAGTAAATACATACTTTTATCATATAAATTGCAATCCTATGAACAATCAAGACCAAGGTCTCTCTCTCAGACTTATCTATGTATGTCACCTAGAATTTCCTGTGGAAAGGAGGGACGTAAATATAGAGAAAAATAAACAAATTTGGAAATAAATCTCATAGATCTCAGTGTGAAATAGATATGTTGTTGCTTTGTTGTTTTTCAGTCATTGTGAATGTACATTATTATGAGGTTTGGGAGATCTGCAAATAAAAATGCAGTTCTTTTTTTTTTTTCTCAGGTGTATGGACCTGAGATTCTCTTCTCTTTGCTCATCTGCATTTACAGACATTCTGAACTATATTGCTTAAAATTCTTGAGACTGGAAATGCAGTGAGTGGCATACCCATGTCAAAGATTCTGGGTGAACCTGGAACACTCAAGAGACAACATGGGGTATTTGCCTGGATGCACAATGTTATTTGATTGACATTTTGAGATAATCACCTGGGCAAATCCAGAGAATCCAAATCAGTCTGGGTTCTGACTCCATTTTCTCATGGTGGTGCCATGAAGCATAGGGTCCATCATTTTGATAATTTTATAGGTAATTCTCTAATATAGCTCATTTTGAGGGAAAGCCCTGTCAAAATCCATATACAGTATCCACAAGGGTTCATACCGCTTAGATCCATGATTTAGCTCTGATGTGATACAAATGTATGTGTGAATCATGAAGGTCATTGAAGATCGATGCTTCAGATACTTGTTTTTTGTTTATAGGTATGCCAAAATTCCCCTTCATGGATCACTGCCTTGTCGTGGCGAAGGGGCTTGTGTAACTCAGTGAAGCCATGAGCTATACCGTCCAGGGCCACCCAAGACGGACAGGTCATGACAGAGAGTTCTGACAAAATGTGGTCCACTGGAGAAGGAAATGGCAACCCACTCCAGTATCCTTGCCAAGAAAACCCCATGGACAATGTTAAAAGGCTAAAAGATATGACGCCGGAAGATGAGCCCCTCAGGTCGGAAGGTGTCCAATATGCTACTGGGGAAGAGCGGAGGGCAATTCCAAGTAGCTCCAGAAAGAGTGAAGCGGCTGGGCCAAAGCCGAAAGGACGTTCAGCTGTGGATGTATCTGGAAGCAAAAAGAAGTTCCGATGCTGTAAAGAACAATATTGTATAGGTACGTGGAATGTAAGATCCATGAACCAAGGCAAGCTGGATGTGGTCAAACATGAGATGACAAGATTGAACGTCGACATCTTGGGAATCAGTGAATTGAAATGGACGGGAATGGGTGAATTTAATTCAGGTGACCATTATATCTACTACTGTGGGCAAGAAACCCTTAGAAGACATGGAGTTGCACTCATAGTCAATAAGAGAGTGGGAAAGGCAGTAATGGGGTACAACCTCAAAAACAACAGAATGATCTCAGTGCGTATCCAACGAAAACCATTCAACATCACGGTAATCCAAGTCTATGCCCCAACCACTGATGCCGAAGAAGCTGAAGTTGACCGCTTCTATGAAGACCTACAACACCTTCTAGAACTAGCACCAAAAAAAGATGTCCTTTTCATCATAGGGGATTGGAATGCTAAAGTAGGAAGTCAAGGAGTAATCGGAATAACAGGCAAGTTTGGCCTTGGAGTACAAAATGAAGCAGGGCAAAGGCTAATAGAGTTCTGTCAAGAGAACAAGCTAGTCATAGCAAACACTCTTTTCCAACAACACAAGAGACAACTCTACACATGGACATCACCAGATGGTCAATACCGAAACCAGATCGATTTACATACTTTGCAGCCAAAGATGGAGAAGCTCTATACAGACGGCAAAAACAAGACCAGGAGCTGATTGTGGCTCAGATCATGAGCTTCTTACTGCAAAATTTAGGCTTAAATTGAAGAATGTAGGGAAAACCACTAGACCACTCAGGTATGATTTAGATCATATTCCATGTGAGTACACAGTGAAGGTGATGAATAGATTTAGAGGATTAGATTTGGTAGACAGAGTGCCTGAAGAACTATGGACGGAGGTCTGTAACATTGTACAAGAGGCAGCAACTAAAACCATCCCAAAGAAAAAGAAATGCAAGAAAGCAAAAATGGCTGTCTGATGAGGCTTTACAAATAGCTGTGGAAAGAAGGAATGCAAAAAGCAAGGGTGAAAGGGAAAGATATAAGCAACTGAATGCAGATTTCCAGAGAATAGCAAGGAGAGATAAGAAGGCCTTCTTAAATGAACAATGCAAAGAAATCAAGGAAAACAATAGAATGGGGAAGACTAGAGATCTCTTCAAGAAAATTGGAGATATCAAAGGAATGTTTAGTGCAAAGATGGGCATGATAAAGGACAAAAAAGGCAGCGACTTAACAGAAGTAGAAGAGATTAAGAAGAGGTGGCAAGAATACACAGAAGAACTATACAAGATCGATCTTAATGTCCCTGATGTCCATGCTGGTGTGGTCACTGACCCTGAGCCAGACATCCTAGAGAGTGAAGTCAAGTGGGCCTTAGGAAGCATTGCTAACAACAAAGCTAGTGGAGATGACAGTATTCCAGCTGAGTTATTTAAAATACTAAAAGACGATGCTGTTAAAGTGCTGCACTCAATATGCCAGCAAGTTTGGAAAACGCAACAGTGGCCACGGGATTGGAAAAGGTCAGTTTACGTTCCAATTCCAAAGAAGGGCAATGCCAAAGAATGCTCAAACTATCGCACAATTGCACTCATTTCACATGCTAGCAAGGTTATGCTCAAAATCCTACAAGCTAGGCTTCAGCAGTACGTGAACCGAGAACTACCAGATGTACAAGCTGGGTTTCGAAGAGGCAGAGGAACTAGAGATCAAATTGCCAACATTCGCTGGATCATGGAGAAAGCACGAGAGTTCCAGAAAAACATCTACTTCTGCTTCATTGACTATGCAAAAGCCTTTGATTGTGTGGATCACAACAAACTGTGGCAAATTCTTAAAGAGATGGGGATACCAGACCACCTTACCTGTCTCCTGAGAAATCTGTATGCGGGCCAAGAAGCAACAGTTAGAACCGGTCCTGGAACAACCGATTGGTTCAAAATAGGGAAAGGAGTACGACAAGGCTGTATACTGTCACCCTGCTTATTTAACCTATATGCAGAGTACATCATGAGAAATGCCAGGCTGGAAGAATCACAAGCCGGAATTAAGATTGCAGGGAGAAACATCAATAACCTCAGATATGCAGACGATACCACCCTAATGGCAGAAAGTGAAGAAGAACTAAAGAGCCTCTTGGTGAGGGTGAAAGAGGAGAGTGCGAAAGCTGGCTTGAACCTCAACATTAAAAAAACTAAGATCATGGCATCTGGACCCATCAATCCCTGGCAAATAGAAGGGGTAGAAATGGAAGCAGTAACAGACTTCATTTATTTGGGCTCCAAGATCACTGTAGACGGAGACTGCAGCCATGAAATTAAGAGATGCTTGCTCCTTGGGAGGAAAGCTATGGCAAACCTAGATAGCATATCAAAAAGCAGAGACGTCACCTTGCCAACAAAGATCCGCATAGTCAAAGCTATGGTTTTTCCAGTAGTAATGTATGGCTGTGAGAGCTGGACCATAAAGAAGGCTGAATGCCGAAGAATTGATGCCTTTGAACTGTGGTGCTGGAGAAGACTCTTAAGAGTCCCCTGGACTGCTAGGAGGTCAAACCAGTCAATCTTAAAGGAAATCAACTCTGATTGCTCATTGGAAGGATTGATAATGAAGCTCAAGCTCAGATACTTTGGTCACCTAATGCGAAGAGAGGACTCTTTGGAAAAGACCCTGATGCTGGGAAAGATGGAAGGCAAAAGGAGAAGAGGACGGCAGAGGATGAGATGGCTAGATAGCATCACTGAAGCAATGAGCATGAAATTGAGCAAACTCAGGGAGGCAGTGAAAGATAGGAAGGCCTGGCGCAATATGGTTCATGGGGTCACGAAGAGTCGGACACGACTTAACGACTGAACAACAACTGAACAATGCCAAAATTTCTCAGATGTATGACAGTTTTGTATGGATCCATGATGGTAAAAGTAATCTATGATATGATGGCCTAAAGGCTGACCCCCATGGAAAAAAAAGTGAAATCCATGCCTTTGATTTGACACTGCACAGGCTTTAACATTTTTCAGAACTGTGATGTTTCTTCCTCCATGGTTTGACAGTTTCAGATAGATTGCACAAAAAACTCAAGAACATCCATGTGGATCCAAAGTTTGTGTTTTGTGATAGTACCAAAAATCACCAGATCTTTGATTGTTACGGTTCATTCTTTGCAAATGGCTCTTTTGATAGCACTTTCATTTGGACCTCACATAAAACTGTGAGGAGCAATAGGGATCTGTATCTTGGCCCCATCTTTTCTGTCATTTTTGTGCCCAGACCACCCAAAACAAGACAAACTCTTTGGAGTATGTACTTCTCTCCCTGGAACAGGCTCTATTACCTGTTCCAGGCAGATCTCCATTCGAAAGATGGCTCGGATTTCCCACTTCCCAGCCAGCGAAACTGATCAAACCCAAGTGAAAGTATGCTGGGATAACTTACAATCCATAGGCTGAATTCACTGCTAGGCTGGTTATTTGTTGAGGAGGCTCACCATCTACCCACATCAATTGAATAACAAGATCTGCTTGATAACCAGGGGGCATTCTTACAGCATGAGTCTTCACACTAAGAAGAGAAGAAACAATTATAAAAATGATCTGATTACCCAATCGGAAATAATTTGCACTGATAAGAAAACTAACTGGGGAAAAATATAAAGTATTATTGTATAATTTCTAAGGAGAAGAGCTGGCAAGAAACAGTGAGTATGTATAAGTGTGTGTAAATGGGATTGATTAAAGATTTCCTCATCCCAACTGCATGCCTGATCCCAATTGTCTCCAACAGTATCTTCTGTGTAAAACAAATCAGTGTTATATCTTGATACTATGTCTCATTTTATACTGTACTTGAAGCAAGGATAACTAAAAATAGATGGTGCTTTTTCACCCAAAATAAGAATTCCATCTATGATAACTCCCTGTTAAACCTACATAAACCTAACTCACCATCCCATTGTGGAATAGAGCAAAATTAAAGTTCTTCAACCTCCCTATTTTTTATCATCACCTGACACACTTCATAGTCTTGAACTGAAGAGCACTAAGGACTTCCTTCACTTGCAGACCTAGAATAATCATTTAATGCTGCTCATGGTTGCTTAATTGTGTGGCACTAAATAGAGGTAAATTCAGTTCTTATATCTCTTACTATATCTATCTATCTATCTATCTATCTATCTATCTATCTATCTATCTATCTAATATCTGTACATTTATTTGCTTGCTTAACATTGTATGACGCCCCTATAGCTCCCATTTTATATAATCGGAATATTTTATAAGCATTCCCTTTGCCACCTAGTTCACGTTATTTATGCGGACATCAAAGGATATTTGGCCAACAATCAACCCCATGGTATCCAACAGAGCTACTGAAAACTACATAGCTTATATGCCAACTACAAATTAATCTCATAATCTTCTAGCCCATACCTAACTAATTTGCTAATCAGAATGTCATGGGTCCTATGATTCCAGAAAACATCAGTGATGAAATATAATGTGGGCTCCAGTCCAGAGTGACCTGTTATATATTCCTCCTTCAGAAACTGAGTCCAGAAGCTGGGCTTCATCAGAAGCATGAGAATCTAGCATAGCTGAGAAGCCATCAAAGTCTCCTTAGGAGGAAAAAGAAGGGCTGGTGGAGTAAAGCAATGAGACTGCTTGGGACAACATGGCTTGCCCTTCCTCTTTCCTCCCCAGACTCAACCATTCTCTTACATTTGGGCAGACATCTTGTACTCGGCTATTGAGTGTGAAGATAACATCAGGGCTCAGAGGAACATTTGATCCTGATGTGGCAGCAGCTGCCAACAACGGGCCTACAGACTTAGCCCAAACAGACATGGTGTGCTAGGCTAGACATGATAGGAACTTACTGCAATATCAGGTCATTGGTAGCTACTACATGAGCACTTCTTCCCATAAAAACAGCCTCAAATGAGAGGAATGGTTTCTACAGTCTTTCTTAATAAAGACCTGATACTGAGGGCAATCTTTACCATATTCCCATCTCCTAGATAAATCAAACAGAGGGAGTGCTCATGCTGGCACATCTGAACAGCTAACATACTCAAGGAATGGAGCTAAGAAAAGAAAACAGTGGCCTAGCAACTCAGTAGAACTATGAAATTCCCCCCAGCCTCTGATGATGGTAATCAAAAGACAGCAGAAGATAATGGGGACAGTACGTTCCACTTTTCAAGGCACGCCACTCACAACCAAACATTAGCAAATCCAGACTCCTATTTATGTATGTATGTGTGTGTGTGTGTATGTATGTACGTACTTATATCTCAAATTTGTCACTGCCCATCTCACTGCAGGGTGCCTCTATATACTTTTTCCATGGTGTTTTTCTGAACTGAAATGAGATTTTACCATTTCAGCTTTATAATCAGTTTGGTGCTTTGGAAAACAACATGTCTTTAAGCCTTTGCTTTGCTTTTTTGCCTAATCTGTACAGAATACTGTATATAGTATTCAGTGTATGGCACTGAATATACTGTAAGAAGGGGAAAAGTTACTCCTCCCAGGGAGATCAAAGGGTTGTCTGTCAACAACAGAAGGTTGTGGAGAACAAGTGGAACAAAAGGAGGACAAGCTGGCTAAATCAAGACTATCTGGAGACCCAGCACAAGACTCTGGAAACCACCACATTGGTGCAATCAGATAACAGGAATGAAACTCATGCACGCTAAATGAAACAGGGTGGATAGTGGGTTTTTCATGGAAAGAGGGATAAGAGATGGGGAAAGAGCACCTTCCCCCTAAAATTTCTACAAACATGGATATTGGTGAACTAGACCTGTACACTTAAATCAGCATCTTGCACTACAGCCCATCTCTTTGGCTCACCAAAGAGGCTGCAGCTGATTCAGGGTGTCTGCGGTAGGTGGGGGAGGGGTGGCTAAAGTATGAAAGAGGATGGCCACAGCATCTTGATTGAAGCCCCCCTCTTTTGTACATGTGCAATATTTTGCAGATTTTGACACATTGACCCCTACAGATGTCCTTAGCCTGACTAATGCTATTTTCTGTGCATTTATACACACAAATTTATCTTTGGCTTTTTTTTTTTTTTTGCTGCTTTGGATATCAAAACATTTCTCAATACTCTTTCTTCTAAAAGCCTTTCTGAGGTGCAATTCTAATGATGCAATTCTTAAATGGGTAGCAAATTCTTAGCCATTGTGTTGCATCAAATCTCAGTGCATCCTATGTATCTATTTTTAATATTATTATATTGGTATCCTACTCTTACATGGAGCTCCTAATAGATGTTTAAAATTAATTCCTGTTTAATAACAGCGATGTGAACAACTAGACTTATTTCAACATTATGTAACAATTTCTTAGCACAAATACAGAAAATAATTCATGAGATACTATTTATACAGAGCTATCAATATGCATAATGCTTCACAATCTTAGCAGAAAAGAAAAGATAGAAATGTTGAAGAAATTTTGTTATAAATGTTGAAAAAGAGGGGAGAACAAAAAACCATTTAAATCAGTCTACATTCTTTACCTGAGAAATGGACTACAGTCCATTGTTCGCTCAGATGAAGTATTGCTATTGCCTGAGAGGTCTTTTAAAGATGAAAAACGGGAAGAGGCATTGGCAAATGGAGTCATAATTTCTGCTTCAGGACTAATGGCATCTTCTATCTCACTCTGAAGTTGCACCTCTAAAGACTTAAAAAAATTAAAACTCGGATTAGTTTATAACATCAGTGTTTATTCTGAATAAAAGAAATACATTTCACAGAGTCCTTATTGTAGATTCAGAAATACAGTTAATAGATTCAGTACTGTGAAGCCAATCTGCTTTCACAGTATTCCAGAACGTCAGCTACATGCCAGGGAAACTGCAAACCTCCCAAACCAGGCTATACATTTGGAGGAGTCCATCAAAATTATAATGGCTGGCAACTGTAAGGCAGAATTGAAACACTGATCAGAGGAAGAAGATATCCTAGATGTGCCCTCCTACTGTACCATATGAGACTTGTGATCTAGATTCCTTGAAATAGAGATGGAGAATATATGGTTCTGTTCTCATCTGAACATGGAAGTGATTCCAGTTCCTTAGAGATTTGTATAAGTAATAGGAACCTAAACATTAAGGAAGAACAAATACTTTTTCCAAAATTTGTTTCCCAACCTATCTTATGATACCCAGAAAAGATGAGGATTGAAGGCCTGGAAGGTAGACTTGCAAATTTCCCCAGACAGAAGTAGGTCTCAGGGTGGGCTATGATATCCAAGGCATCACTTTCCCCTGGCAAGGGCCCTGGACTTTAAAATTATTTGGTTCCTTTAGACTTGTTGGGATCAAGGAGGAGGGCTAGGAAATGGGATGATTTAAAGAACTGCTGTGTCTCCCTATGGGCTGTCAAACCTTCAACTTTTTCTAGAGCTGTTTGTGAGGAACTGCTGAGAAGAACTTGAAAGAAAGCAAATTCATAAACACCAATCTCACCAGACTGCAAATTCTCTTGATTTAAAAGCTTATGAGGAGAAAGGAGGGTAGAAGTTCTTCTGAGAGAAAGATCCAGAAGAACAAAAGTTGACTGACAGAAATGGGAGCATTCAGTAAAATGTTTTAACAGATTAAAAGCTTGTAGGTTCGAAAGTGAGTATTATTTTGGAGCATCAAAATAACCTGCTGGCTCAAAAGAGTCTGTTTTGACATTCTTCCCATGCAAGAGCATATGCAAGTCACTTTTAAAATATGCTTATTATAGCTTCCTTCCTTTGGATGTTTAAAATATATAGGAAAGCCATAATAGTCAGCTGCATATCTCAGTTTGCTACTCTCAGCTGTAACCACTGCATGGTAAACATAGCCATGTTTATTGGTAACTATATTTGATTAAAAGAAACTTTTAATATATTAATGTAAGCAAATCAGTATATAAGCAACGTTCATACAAACTTACCGATATTTCAGTATTAACTTCATGTTTGCTGAATCTATAAACAATAACATATGCAGAGACACCTGCTATGCAAAATATTCTACTTTCAGGACACCAATACATTAGCTGGATAGCACAAGGATCCTCTTCTATCATATCTGCTGTTGGCTTGCCTTCCAACTTCCGTTTTTCAAATATCTTTGAGGTTTTTAACTTGTATAGCATTTGCAGTGTGACTAGAAAAGATTGAAATCATCCAGTAAATTTCTTTGGTATTAAAATGGAAAGTGGAAAGAAATTGTACTGTTACAATCTGGTATTTTCTATTACCTTCTCTATTTTGGGACCACTGATCGAAAGCATAGGCACAGTGTAAAAAGTCTAAAGCTCTGGTATTTAGTGCTTACTAAAAAGAAAAAGGTAAAAAAGGACAAACTTCCAGCACTAGGCATCCTGTACAGCCAAAATAATACTGAACCTACCCTTGCACTACTCAGTCATTAAATGGTAGCATAAAATCAGCACTCTGTTTCTGATGGGCAGCAGATGAATTGGGTAGCAGGAAAAGGGGAAGAGATTCCTTATGACACAAAGGGCTTCACTTTGTGCAGCAACCCTCCCCCCCCCCGCCTTTAAATGAGAAAAACAGCCTATTTTCTAGGTACTGTACTCCAGTCTTATTTCAATCATTTCAATTGCTCATTAATCATTTGAATATGCAATTAAACAGAAGTGGAAACCTCTTAATGATCAATTTCAGGATTGGAAAAAAGATCATATGAAGGCAAAGCCATAATAACTAGTGTTAGATTTCTAGTGTCTTTGCAGGCATACATCTTTAACTCTTATTCATTTCTACTTATTCACACTCTGCTATGACTTTTCCCTTTTAAATAATATTCTACAGCTTGTCAGGAATTCATTACACTGTGCCAGTTTCATGTAGTTTGAGTAAGAGATTCAATAACTGCAATTAATTCACTGCTCTTCAAATCTGTAACATGCATTTATTATGCAAAATAAGTTTAAAACTTACTGGCGGAAGCATCCCAAAATTTCACTGATCCATCTGCATGACTTAAAAGAATATAGTAAAGGTCAATTAAAAACATGATATAATAACATTATTATTATCATCATCATATATTTCTACCAAGACTGAACTTGGTCTCAGTTCCTGTGATGTAAGAGCACAGGTGGCAAACCTCAATAGCCATCTATAGTAACTGGGAACACTCGATCTTCTAAGCCAGTGACGGCGAACCTTTCGGGCTTGGCATGTCAAAAATCCAGAAAATGCCTAGCTTGATTCTGCTGGTGTGTCACCCCCCTCCCCCCCACAAACAAAAGAGAAACAATTCTTTACTTATTAATTTATTTTTTAAAAAATACAGACTTATATAACAGTATTATATAAAGAAATGTCAAATAATTACAAAAATGAAATACGAGTAAAACAAACTCAGTTTCTTTGGTAACTCAGACAGGGAGAATAGTTGTTGTTGGGTGTTGGTGAATGCTGGCATGTCACCTTTGACACGCATGTCATAGGTTCGTCAACACTGTTCTAAGCAGTGGTTTTCTTCTTCCCTTGCCTGTCAGAACCATGAAGGAAGCCCTAGTTTTGTTATGGAATGAAAGATACCAGGACTTTATTGATGTGGGTGCTGTTTATCTCTCTTCTCTGTATTTTCTCATAAGATGGATGATAGACACTAGAAGTGGTTGCATAATTCATCTGCAGTGTACTGTAGAAGAGAGATTTCTTACACTAACTGAAATTAAAGAGAAGTATGATAAAGAGCAGCTAGGTGGTGGGTGGATGAAGAAAGCTCCAGCTAGTTTAATGGATTCTGTTCTCAAGTGACTTTTTCAAGCATTGGTTGCATTTCTTTGCCCATTGATTTTTATTGTAATTGTAAAGGTATGTGGGAAAGACCTTGGGAGATGGGGCGAAGAGATGCTGCCTAGGGAACGGTCAAATAAGACACAGCATAGCCCGCAGCTGCATAGTGGGTGGAGCAAGAGGCTCAGAAGGGACCTTCCCTAAGTACTTGGGCTGTAAAGGTGAAGGCAGGATAATTGCACTTTTAGACTTGCAATATTCTGTTAATGTAGCTTTACAATAAGGTAGAATTAGCTGATCTGGTCGTGTTTCCTGTCTGGTCTACCTGATAAGGCTGACAGTAACCTACTGCTAGCCAGTAGAGATGACTGTATCCACGAGCGGATTTTTCCTCTCTATTAACCAAAGCACTCTTAACCACTGCAGAAAGAAGACTACATCAAGGAGTATTCCCAAGTTGCCCCCCTCTTCTTCAGACCTAAGACTTAATTTAAAATAGGTAAGTCTCCTGTTGTTGAATAGTCCACTACAAGCAACCTTACATTCTCTGGATTAAATTCCCATTCTTCCCATTCATTTAGCACACTGTCAGCCTATGATTCAAATAGCATCACTAAACCTGGTTCAGAGAAAAAGAACTGGAGCTAAATATCTTTAATATACTCTGTGTGCATGTACCTCCAAATTGATGGGATGTGGGCAACAGTATGTTGGTTTGTAAAGCAGTCTCCAGATTAGAGATCCTAGCTTGCATAGAATGAGAATACTTGGAATAAAACTGGGGTTGTAGGTGTGTATGGATGTAGAAATCCATAGGTTAGTGTTAGTTCCATGTTAGAGCTCCAGTGAATAGTGATAATAGGGTAAAACTGTACAAGATTGTGAATGAATACAACACAGGGGGAATAATTATTCTGTTAGCTATAATGAATCCATGGGTGGGAATGAGACAATAGTACAGTGCCTGAGTCATCTGGAGACCTAAGAATTAATTAGAACTGTGCTTGTTTAGTGAGTATCTGCTTAGAAAAGGAAAGAGGATGTGGAAGCTGCTTGGAACAAAGGTAAGAATTTTATTACAAAGTGCCACAGAAGTGTAAAAATGTTATATGGTAATGACAAGTATGAGAAAAGATATTTGATGGAATGACATAAAAGAAGTGGTGGATTAAAGAAAAATGCACATAAGAAATTGCTGCAAAAAATCAGGATGACAGAACAATATGGTATATCATGTAAGGAGAGAAAAAGATATTGCAAAGAATGTAGTTAAAGTAAGGAACGGTAAGACTAAAAGAGGAAGAGAAAATACAGAGTATTTTAATGGAAATAAAAAAGTTGTTTTAGAAAACTGGACGATAAAGTAAACAAGAACCTTACAGCAGAGTGAATGGAATTCAAAATAAAAGCGATGAAATAATTTGGGATTAGAGAGGGAATGCTGGAAAGAGTATTTTAGAGATCTGAATGGGAATGAAAGTGATAGGTTGAAGACTGGAATTAAAACAAGCACTGTAAATGTTAGCATCCAAAAATGATGAAAAGGAAGTCACAAATGCTGTGAGAATGTTGAAAAATGGTAAAGTATAGATGGTGTAACTGGAAACATGTTAAAACATGGATATGGTTTGCTTATGGAGTTCCTATGTGATTTGTTTAATGTGTGAGTGAAAATTGCATCTACTGTATGCTTGTTAATTGGAAGGTGCTGATATATTTCTCTATGCAAAATGAGAATTAATACAAAAATTTCAGTGGGATTAGTTTGTTAAGGAACTAATTTGTTTGTTAGGAAAATAGCAGAATTCTAGTTGAAAAGTTACAAGAGGTGACACTGAGCAAAATGTGGGAAGTGGAGTGTGGGTTTGTGTTTAGCAGGGGGCAAACAGATGAGATTAAAAAAAAAAATACTTTATTGGTGAAATATAACAACCCCAGACAGGGAGCCAAAACCATGAGTACTAATACTGTCTTTATTGTAAGGTTGCAGTAACAGAACCTTGTAAGTCTGAAAGCACTTCTCCCCTCCCTTGTCTTTACTTTCCAGAGAACTAGGGAGGGTCCCTTCTGAGAGGCTTGCTCCACTCCCATCCCTCCTTTGAACTCAGATTTCTCTTATCAGAACATTGTCTGGGTTGTGGCTCTTCCTCCTGTCTCCCAATGTTATTCTCACAGCCCATTACGTCTAGCTAGAAGCTAAATTGAAAAGAGTCTAGATAATCTATATCACAAAAAAATAGTGAAGATATTCATGTACAGCCTGTTTGATGTCCCCCCTCTCAGCTAAAACATGACATAGCATCAAAAATAACAGAAAGCTTCTTTAAAAATGGATTCAGTGTAATTTCTTTTAAACAAACCTAAACAATGCCCTCCTTTAGAATAAATAGGCCAAACATTTCTCTTAGCTCTCTGATACTAGCGATGATAGGATGGGTGAGAAAGAGCCATGGGTCCTGACAGTATTCTTGGATATCAGAAACTACAATTCATTCAATAACGTTTTTCTCAGATGAGGATATTGATACCTTCGAAACTCTTGTATGATGATGGAGACAACATCAGAGCAGATGTGTACAATTTACTGGGTGAAAATTCTGCAATATCGTCACAAAAAGCTATCCATGGTTCTAAACTTTCCATGGGAGGCTTTCTGTTGTAAAATTAATTTGATCCTAAGGAGAAATATAATATAAATGTTCCTAAATACTAGGAAATAATTTTTTCCCATCGCTATCACAGCTCTAGGTGTTTGAACAGTTCTGAGCTTATCTCAGTTGTTTTCTTGGATCTGATGTTTTCTTGGATCTACTTCTAGTTTCACCTTCAGCTTTTCATTACAGCAGACTAACTGGAACAACAGTCCTATTAATAGCTAAGTCACCCAATTCTCTTGGAATATCACTTATGTTTCAAAGGCAAACTGAAACAATCTGCTTATGAATTCGCAGAGCTGTCTAGCCCTGTTTTATTAACTTCCAGGACTAGACTTTTCAGCCAGACTTTTTGATTTGGAATAAAAATGCTATGAGTTATTTTTTACTTTTTTAACTTTATATTTTATATTTGGTTGTTATACACCTTAAGGGTCCTATGTGAAGAAAGTTGGAGTAAAATTTTAAGCAATCAATAAAAAGCCCACAACTATTGCAACAGCCAGTATCTTGCAATAATGCTTTCCTTACCCTGTAATAATAATTTCAGGATATGTTTGTGATCCTAGGTTCCATACTCCACCACTGATAGGCCACTCCTAAAAACAAACCCAAACTTTATTTTTATAATATTTTATTTTAAAAATATTGTATTAACATGTTTTTCCCACTCACTTCATTACAGATTCAATGACAATGTTGCATACACAAAACTATTGCCTTTTCTATTTCCATGCTGACACAGAAGCTTAAGAAAAACAACTTAATAGTGAATTGTTATGTTATGTTTTACCATGGTGGGTTTTCCCCCTTTTGGTCTATGAGCAAAATAAAATAAAATTTGCCTAAGAAAATCAACTGTATTTAAAACAAAAATAAATGTGTAGCCCTCACTATTATAGACTCTGCAAGCTCACAGAATCTGATCCAATATTAAGAATCCTGGAATTCCATCTTCTGTGATTGTATACGTTTTTCAGGTGGAATTCAGAACTCAGGCACCCTTATCTACCTTAAATGCAGAGACATATTCCAACCAAGAGATTCAGTTTGGACTCTGAATCGGTGATTTAGAAAATAGCCTGATTCATTTTTGTATGATTCATAACTGCTTGTCTCTCCATTTGATTTAAATTCAAGCCTTGAATTAGAAATCTTTGTGTCCTGTTCATGGTAGCTGAATATCAATGATCAGCTATAATTTGATCCTATTTAAAATATGACAAAGATAGGCAAATTTGGGGGTCTTGGGTACATTTGGCACTTTTTGTTTAAAGTGCTGTGGATTCAAAAATTAATTTGACTGATTACAACCTGGTTCTCTTGTAACAAGAGTAACAAGGAGTTAGAAGTGGCATCTCTACTCCCATCTCTATTTCTGTTCTTGTCTCCTAGAGAAAGAGCAAGGCTTCTCAGAGACAAGGGACGGGACAAAGTGAGAGGAAGAGAGGCAGGCAGGAACCTGCACATGAGGACAGGACAGGCCCAACATGGGAGAGGTAACAGAGGACTGGAGAAAGGAGCAGAGACAGATGGAGGGAGCAGACAGCCAGAGGAACAGGCACACAGAGGGGAACAAGAGAGAAACAGGCAGACCCACACATACAAAAGAAGAGACAGATAAAGGGGTGGGAAGGGGAGATAATATAGAGTTTTTCACCCTTCTTAGTCAAGTGATTGGAGGAAATTGCTCCATTCATTTGAATGGGAGCATGGGAGAGCCTTCTTCTGCCAAGAATCAGCTAGCAAGAGCGTAAAAGCCATTATTGCCAAGGACCCTTGTATTGAAATACATTCCTGCCAAGCGTCCTTGGGGAGAGGTGGGGTGGAGTTCCATCTCCTCAGGGACTTTTTGGCAGGACAAAGCTTGCATCCTAATGAAAGTCTAGAAGAAATTTGGAAGCACCTTGTCAGATCAGGCTGATGGTCCCTCCCTTGAATCTAACAGTGGGGTGTCATGCTGCAGCAGAACCATGGAGTCCAAGCACAAGCTTGAGAAGCTCACAGGTTGACTTTGGCTAGTCACTTTCTCTCAATCCAGCCTATCTCACAAGTTTTTTGTTGTGGAAAAAAAAATGGAGAAAGGAGTATAGGTAGTCTTCAGGTTATGATGGTAATTGGGATCAGAATTTTTGTCGCTAGGCAATGCAGTCATAAAAGTGATGTCACATGACTGCATTGCTTAGCGAAGGCAATCCTGGTACTACCCATTTCGTTGTTAAGCAAGGATTGCAGGTTGTTAAGCAAGGACCTTCTTGCAACTTCCTGCCAACTTCCAGCAAGGAAAGTCAACAGGGAAGCCAGCAGGAAGTCGCAAGTTCCAGGTGACTTGCAAGCAGGCTGGCAGGCAGGCAAGTGGCTGCTGCCAGGTGTGCAAGGGTGCGTGGGTGGCTGGCGTGGTGCAAGTGTGGCAGGGTCAGGGGTGGCTGCTGCTGGGTGCACAAGGGAGTGTGAGGGTGTGCAGATCGCTGGGGCAGCACAAGTGCAGTGGGGCCGGGGGTGGGTGCTGCCATGTGTGCAAGGGCGCACAAGGATGTACAGGTGGCTGGCGTGGTGGGGCTGGGGGATAGCTGCTGCCAGTTGGGGGAGCGTGTGCGAGTGGCTGTCAAGGCATGGTGCAAGCACAGCAGGGCCAGGGGTGGTTGTTGCCAGGTGGGAGAGGGTGCACAAGGGTGTGCAGGTGGCTGTCAAGGAGTGGTGCAAGCTTGGCTGGGCCAAGGTGGCTATTGCCAGGTGCACAAGGAGGCTGCTGTGGGTGGGTGGGATGCCGCCAGCATGCACGCTAAGGAGTAGAGATCCTTGGCATCATACTCTACAGCCAGGATCCTCAGGGGAAAAAGCTGTGGGAGTGCAAGCGATTTGTGACCTTCCCTGCAGGCGTCTCCATTGACTTTGCAGGGAAGGTCACAAATGGCGATCATGTGATGCAGGACAGTGGAACCATCATAAGTGTGAGCCAGTTGCCAAGTGCTTGGATTGCAATCAAATGACCGTGGGGATGCTGGGATGGCCGGAACTTTGAGGGCTAGTCATTAGTACCGCTTGTTCAGCGCATCGTAACTTTGAATGGTCAGTGAACAAGTGGTCACTAACTGAGGACTACCTGTATTATGTACATTGCCTTTTGCTCCTGAAAGGAAAAACTTACAAAGAATGGTTGGAGGTATTGGGTATTTTTATCCTGGAGAAGAGAAGACTACAGGAGACATGATAGCTCTTTTAGGTTATTCATAAGCATGGTGAACTAATAAGAAAAATTGAAGGCATACATACCTGCATGAAACTATTTCTAGAACCCATAGATCTGAGTCCATATTTGGCAAAAAAATTCCAGTACTGACTGAATTTCTTATATTCATTTTGGATTCAACTGGGAGCCAAGCTACACACCTAGCTTGGAGATTAGCTTCCTTTTAAAAATTAGTTCACTCCAATGTCCATACCTCAGGAAAGGAAACGGGGGAACATCCTTACAGGCTTAGGTTGCCCTGTAGAAACTGAGGCTGAGCCACCTCTCCTGACAATTGCAGAGCATGGTTAACTTGGCAATAAGCACTTGAAAGAACTCAGGGGAAAGTGTCTTCACTGATTGGTAGGATTTTCAGTCTCTCCCTCTGAGAACTTCCCTTCTTCTTTTTATCCTTAGGAAGTCCTCAGGGGAAGAATTTCCCTTTGTCTTTTTGGGGAGGATTTACAACTGTGTAATCTTTCTAAATGCCAAGTGCTGAGGCCCCACTTCTTTTATTTATTCTTGGCTTTGCCCACTGAAGCTGGAATCCAATTCTGCAAGGGTTGGAAAGTAGAAGAATCCTCTGAGGTATGGGAGCTATAAGATGGATAATTTATATTTATTTTTACAACTCTAGTGCCTTTGCTTGTGGTTTCCTTTGTTCCTTTTTCTCCTGGGGAGATCTCTCCCTCTGAAGTTGCTCACAAAGAACGTTAAACACTTACAGGAAATAACCAAAGAAGGTGGATCATATTGCTGCTGAAAATCTTTTCTTTCTGTTCATCCACAGAATGAAAATTTCACAGAGCAATAAGGTGAGGGAAGAGGGAATAGATGCCACAACAAGAGGATATAAGATTCTTCAAGCCCAGCAACTCTGAGTTGTTCTCTTAGGAGCAGCTGCTCAAAGCTTGACCCAGCACTCTTACAGAAGAGCTAGTGACTCTTCCTTCCGAAAAGCAATTGAGAGTTCGAGTGCTTCAGGGAAAGCATCCCCCAGAAAATGCCCTCAGCGAATCTCCAAGTCAGTTGAGAAACAGTACTCCTACCAAAATATCATAAATACCATAACAAAGAAAAACGAAACATTACCATGAACACTAGAACAAAGAGTAACCTGTTTTAATTAGTGCTGCTTCAATAATACTTTCCCCCTTTTATTCTTTACCTTATTGCTATATCCTTGTTTCTTACGTTTTGCACCTACAGAATATAGCACAGGAATCAAATCTGGAGGACAGTCAGCCAAGTATTCTGTGCAGGTAACAGGTGAATCATGAATATCCATGGGATAAGGATTTTCAAAAATGGGAAAACTAAGTGAGAAAAACATAGATTAGCTTACCCTTTTAGGAGAAAATTATTTATTATAATTAATACATTAATTATTTGAAAAAGGAGCATATTACCAAGTAAATAATTATACACACACACTTTTTTAACAATGCTTGAAACCAAATGAATATGATATCAAATGTAGGTAGTGAGATAAAAATTAAGACTATTTATATGCCAGCTAGATTAAGGATGAATACATACTAATAATTAAAATTTTCTTTATTGGGGCTTATATACCATTCCAATCCAGAGAGATTCTGAGCAGCTTACATTCCCTTCTAATACTAAGAAGATTAAAACAGTAACACAGTTTAACAAAAGAGCAAACCAACAATGGCCAAAAACAATAACCGAGAAAAATTACAAAGAAGAATACAGCCACCAAGCAACAATAAACATCCAAACACAGTCTAAGGTGAGGCTCCCAACCTCCACCAGATCTCCTCCCAGGTTTTTATAGCTCTCCTAACTCAGCAAGCTAAATGGGGCTGAAGTCCTTTGTCTCTTAGAGAATCATGGGTTTTATGAGTACTTGAGTTATTTGGTTGTCTCAGCTGTCTCACTATAAGGAAGTAAATATGGCATTTTAGATTGCAGGTGTGGGCTTCTATAGACTCATGGAGTTGTAAGATTAGAAATAAGACAGTTCATCTCTTACTACAGCATCACTCAATGAAAGATAACCGGCCTGCTTAAATGTTGCTGGAGATGGAATGTGAATTGATTCAAGGATTTCAGGTACCTGGAAGATGCAGATGTCAGGAAGAAGGGCTCTACTTGCTTTTCCAATAAGATATTTTATTAGCAAGCAAGATTCCACACAGAGTCTAAGGACTATAACCCAGACACACCTTTACCACTTTGGTAAGAATTAGGCACTTGGCTACGCTGTTTTATTAGTTTCAAGGGGATTCTAGCAACAGGACATTGTATTTAATCTTATCAATCACTGGAAGGATTTACTTCAGATCAAATGGGCAGGGTAAAAAAAAAGTATAAAATAAACAAACACTACTGTATAATTGTAATCCTAATGTTCACTTTGGGGGAGGGGGTGAAAATTAAACTGACTTACAAGTGGCAAATAGTGCAGACATGCCTTGCCCTAAAGTGTAGGGCTGTGCACACTTCAAAAAGTGACCTGGAAGGTGTGCTTTGAACCTTGCATGAGGGCACCTCCTTCTGCTATTAAGTCAAGCAGCCTGACTTGTTTCAGGCATTCAGGTGCAGCTGCTTTAGGAGTTGCTGCTTAAAACAGACATAATTTTTTTACAGCCTCACATGGAAGTCTGGAAAAAGATGGGCTGCTTTTAATGGATAGCATTTCTAAATATCCTCAGCCATAATGGAGTCTAATAAAAACACAGCTATGAGCTACTTCATGTATTGCAAAGGAACAATAAAAGATAAAATCAGTGAAGCAAAGAGAGGAAGAAGGCACCCCAGCTGGTTAACCATTTCTTTCCATGTTTGATTAGATCTTTGATTAGATGGACTAATCAAATGGTATTGTGCATTGATTCCATTTTCGTTCCTTTGCACTAAGAAAACCTGCATAAGCAGCAATAGAAAGATGTGGGAGGGCTACCAATAACCCTCCCTCCCATCACATTTATGAACAAGGCGTTGCTATAAAGGCTTTCTCTAGAATATTTATGCTTGCTTGGTGCACTTAACTGTCTCCCCTAAAAAAATTATGAAACTCTTAACCTTGTCACAAAGTCATCATAGAAGGTAAGGAAAAAAATAATTTGTCTTTGATTGGGTTTGGATACAGCACAATGTAGGTAATTTTCTTTTCTTGCCTCTCTGATCTTGTGTTAGTCTACAAGCACTAAGGGCATACACAAAATATGAAGGAGGGCATTGGTGATTGTTTTGCTTTGCAAACCACCTGCTTTAGGCAAATTGATCACTGATTCTGTTAGTGAATCTATGAAGCAGATGATTCTGAAATAGCTTTCTTAAAAATAAGGCATGGTGATTAAAATCAGTGAACACAGAAAAATGGGGGAAAGGAGAGGTGCACACAAGCTGCAAGCATTAACAGATGAATCACCGCATTCATTTTTTAAAGCTATAATCTTTATTAGATCATCTTTACTAGATTCCATAATTTTGGAAGGACATGTCAAACAAAAACAGACAGCTAAAGATATCTTAAATAGTAGCAGTGAATAGTGAAGTTGTTTGTTCTGAAGACATTTTGGCTTTGGTTTGGTCATATTATTTTATATTTCCAAACTCAACAAACAAATCTACCCTTATCTCCCAGGAATTAGTGTTAGCATCATATGGAATTATACTTACTGGCTTTGAGTCAGATCAACAACAATTAGATCTTTTTCCAGTAGTACAACAACAGCATAGGGCTCTTGAATTTCTACATCCAAATAAACATAAATATTAGCAAATTAGATTATTAAATAAGAACCATACAACTATTGTTCTGAACAATACAATTATTCAAAGATAATCCTGATTAAGAATTTTCCAAACCCAGAAGCTTCAGTTCTGATAATGATTATGTTATATTTACCTGGAACACTGACAGAGATATTCATGTTATTTTGATAGTAAGTTTAAGGTCTCCTCATGTTAGATTAAGCATAAATATTGTTCCAATAAACATGCAATACCTATGTGACATTAAATGGGATAATGCTTCTACATAAATATTTCCCATATAACCTAGCAAAACCTTATGGAAAGACTATTACAATGTTCCCTTAGTCACAATGAGTCCAACTGATACATTTTTATGACAAGCATGCTGCCGAGTGTGTGTGTGTGTATACACCTGTATATCAGTCCCAATAAACACATATATTGAGTAATGCTTAATTTTCAATATATTTA
The DNA here is from genome assembly GCA_030867105.1 of Liasis olivaceus. Taxonomy (NCBI): domain Eukaryota; kingdom Metazoa; phylum Chordata; class Lepidosauria; order Squamata; family Pythonidae; genus Liasis; species Liasis olivaceus. The sequence continues at coordinate 155,767,960 of CM061348.1, read as the reverse complement.
GATGTCTGCATATTCTTATGGAATAGTCATGATAATCCCTTTACACAGAATGGAGTCTGCAAAATGCTAAAAAGACTGCAAAAAGTTAAATGATAGATTTATCATACTGCTTAGGTTACTCTGTTCTACTGTGACCATAACTGCATACGCTGCTGTCAGATTAGTTCTTAAAATTGTAGTAAATCCACAGAGGCAATTCCTTAATTAGCTCAACTGAATTTGTACAACTATTGCCAGCTTTTCCACTTTTTAGAACCCTTAATCAGCCCTCCCTGCTCCATTGTTTTCTTTCCTCACTTTTAAACATCCCACCTCATGAAGGCTTTTAAAAAACTGGAAGCTTGAAACTGTTACAAACTTTCAGTTGGCCTAATAAAAGATGGATTATGGATTTTTTTTCATGGACAATGTCATGCAATGCAGTTATTATTCTTTATTACTTTATTGTTTAAACTTGTTACACATACTTACCATTTGGATATGGAGTTTCACAAAGTGTTAAAAAGTCAACCACGGGGTGATCCATTTCAAGCACTGTAATTGCTTTTCCATGCATGATTGTCAGACTTGGCCTTCGCCAAGGTTTATCATAAGAAAGTCCACCAGAAAAAATGATAAAAGGGTCACTGTATAAAAAAAATAAAATAATTATAGTTCACACTTTTTCATTGACTTTGAAATTGTTTTCTTCAATTTTTGCAAGCTGAGATGAAGAAACTGTATCCAAATTGTAATTAAAAAATAATAACCACAGTGATCTTTCTAAGGTTCATGAAAAATTTCTTTCTTATAACTGTGATGTTTAAAGTAGTCATTTGTGCAGTTAGACATATAGGCTTTGTGCTTATGTAAAAGACTAACCATTATATAGCTAAGATTTTGGGCAAGAAACCATATTGTTTATGACCTAATAGGTCTGGCCAGCATGTGCCTTTCACTATTTCCTTAGCTTTTGCCAACCAACACTGTAACTCAGTTGCTTGTCCAATCCAGGAGGGACGGTGAATGCTGAAGGAGGTGGGTTCTGGGATTGCACAGATGATCACTCAATGAACTCCTACAGGGAGTCTCTGCATCACAAAGGCATCGCTCGCTTGCTGGAAGCAAGAACATTCCTTTAGATAGTACATCTCTCTCTGTATGCATATGTGTATATATACAGTACTGTGCAAAGGTTTTAGGCAGGTGTGAAAAAATGCTGTAAAGTAAGAATGCTTTCAAAAATATATATGGTAATTGTTTATATTTAACAATTTACAAGATGCAAAGTGAGCAAACAGAAGAGAAATCCAAATCAAATCAATATTTGGTGTGATCACCCTTTGCCTTCAAACTAGCATCAATTCTTACACTTGCACACTTTGTACACTTGCACAAAGTCAGGGATCTTGTAGGATTAGAGTCAGGTGTATGATTAACCAATTATACCAAGCAGGTGCTAATGATCATCAATTTCATATGTAGGTTGGAACACAGTCATTAACTGAAACAGAAACAGCTGTGTAGGAGGTTTAAAACTGGGTGAGGAACAGCCAAACTCTGCTACTAAGGTGAGGTTGTGGAAGACAGTTTCATGTCACAGATCATATACCATGGCAAGACCAAGCACAGCAACAAGACACAAGGCATCAATTACTGCATCAGCAAGGCCTCTCCCAGGCAAAAATTTCAAAGCAGACTGGGGTTTCAAGATCTGCTGTTCAAGCTCTTTTGAAGAAGCACAAAGAAATGGGCAATGCTGAGGACCGTAGACGCAGTGGTTGGCCAAGGAAACTTAATGCAGCAGATGGAAGACACATCATGCTTACTTCCCTTCAACATTGGAAGATGTCCAGCAGTGCCATCAGCACAGAACTGGCGGAAGCCAGTGGGACCCAGGTACACCCATCTACTGTCTGGAGAAGTCTGGCCAGAAGTGGTCTTCATGGAAGAATTGAGGCCAAAAAGCCATATATCTGATGTGGAAACAAGGCTAAGCAACTCAACCATGCATGAAAACATAGGAACTGAGGTGCAGAAAAATGGCAGCAGGTGCTCTGGACTGATGAGTCCAAATTTGAAATACTTGGCTATAGCAAGCAGCAGTTTGTTCGCCAAAGGGCTGGAGAGCAGTACAAGAATGAGTGCCTGCAGGCAACAGTGAAGCATGGTGGAGGTTCCTTGCAGGTTTGGGGCTGCATTTCTGCAAATGGAGTTGGAAATTTGGTCAGGATCAATGGTGTCCTCAATGCTGAGAAATACAGGCAGATACTTATCCATCATGCCATACCATCAGGGAAGTGTGTGATTGGCCCCAAATTTATTCTGCAGCAGGACAACGACCCCAAATATACAGCCAATGTCATGAAGAACTGTCTTCAGCGTAAAGAAGAACAAGGAGTCCTGGAAGTGATGGTTTGGCCCCCACAGAGCCCTGATCTCAACATCATCGAGTCTGTCTGGGATTACATGAAGAGACAGAAGGATCTGAGGCAGCCTACATCCACAGGAGATCTCTGGTTAGTTCTCCAAGATGTTTGGAACAACCTACCTGCCGAGTTCCTTCAAAAACTGCGTGCAAGTGCACCTAGAAGAATTGATGCTGTTTTGAAGGCAAAGGGTGGTCACATCAAATATTGATTTGATTTGGATTTCTCTTCTGTTTGCTCACTTTGCATCTTGTAAATTGATAAACATAAACAATTACCATATATATTTTTGAAAGCATTCTTACTTTACAGCATTTTTTCACACCTGCCTAAAACTTTTGCACAGTACTGTATGTATACACACACAAATATATACACACATACTGACATCAATAAGTTATGGTTTATTCAATAAACAAAGGTTAAATAAATTATAGCTGACTGCAATGTGTGAAGTCAAGTCTCTGTATGCTTCTCTGAAACACTTAAAAGGAACTAAAAGCTTTTCTTGCCCTCACTTCAGCAGGAACAAGGCCCTGTCTCAAGTTTGTAGCTGCCTCCCTATATTATCAAGAAGAGGACCTACCTGTTTTTACAGGTCTTGTATTCTGCTTTCAGAATGGGCTTACAAGATTCAACTTTTTTCCCATCTCGCTGAATCTTTCCTGTAAAGGAATAGTTTAGAAAAGACCCATTTATTTTCCCATAATTCCAATAGACAGAGTTGCCATGGCTGCTCTGAGCAGTAACAAACAGTTATGGGAGAACAGCCATGCGTCTGGGGTTGGAAATGACCTCAGGGAATACAATGAAGAACAACATCCCGGTGCACTGCATGATCTCACCTGGGGCTATGGAGACAAAAAGAGATGAAACGCTGAGGTGATTCTGATGTGGCCTAATGGCTAATCAATAAAGTGTTGTTGTTGTTACTTAGGACTCATCTCACATTCGAACCCCCTGAAATGCCAAATCCCTGCTGAATAAGGTGGCCTTGGGCAGCTGGCAGAGAGGGCAAGATCACTGGGGAACGCTTTCTTTGGTGAACACTTTCAAATTCCCTAAAAGCACATCTCAGGCAGTAGTAAAAATTCATTTTTCTAGACAACCTCTCCTTCCTAGAGAATTCCTCCTCTTTAGCCTTTCTTAGCCCATGAATAATATTCATGGTATTTCATGCAGGGCTGGATCTAGAGCTGGAGAATTCTGGGAGTTGAAGTCCACCCATCTTAAAGTAGTCAAGGTTAAGAAACGCTGCTCTAGGCCTTTTGGCAAGGCATCTTCTGAGGCAAAGGCATCTTCTGCTGCCCCCTATTGTTTGGCTCATCTTCTGATTTGGTGAGGAATTTTAAAAAAGCAGTCTCTTGTTTCTTTTTTTCGTCGAGTTTTTGAGCTTTACCTTTAGGATTTCCAGCCCCAGACAATTTTTTCCCCCTTTTCTTGGACATTTTCACCCTACTTACACAGTAAGTAATTTTAATTACATCAGCACCCATTGTTGTCATATGGCAAAATTCAGTGAAATTATATTTAACCTTCAAGCAGGTGTGCTGGCTCATGGAGTGAGCCGTTACTGCTTTTCACTTTCTTATTATGTTTTTGGGAAGTCTTTTCAATTTTGGTGCCCCTGGGCTGGTATCTACTCAGCTTTAGCCTAGAGCTGACCCTGATTTCATGTTTGTGCCCCAAGGCTATTTTTCCTTCTGTTATTTCTCCTCAGTAAATTGTCCCGTTCCAGAATCAGAATATTTCATAACACTTCTCTTTTCTTTCTGGGTCATTTTTCTAGGGAAGCATTTTCTCACCATTTGGTTTTCTTTGCGAGCTTTTGCCTCATCATTTCTAGTATGCAAGCAGGTCAGATGCCCAGACAGAATTTTATTCCCCAACCAGCTTGCTTTCTAAAGCTTCTGCTTGCCTTTAGGTGGGAGCGCTGGAATACTTTTCTTATATGTTTAAAGATTGTATAGGCAGTAGTAAATAGGCAGTAGTAACACTATTGTATAAAAGCTGGCTTCTCCATTAGCAACAATAGAGACATCACGTAGCATCCCCATGTAAAGGAAGACATATATCTTATGCATAGAAAAATGTATCAGTTTTAGCTCTAGATAAAGAGACATTTGTTTAACTATAAATAAGGAGGCATCTACTCTATCTCTAAGATAAGGAAACCTTTGTAATAAGCTAACACATTCCATTCTATTGATAATAATTGGCTAAATTTCTAAACTTCAGAACCCTATAAAAAGGGAAACAAACAGAAGTGCTGTGAGGCCGCCCACCCAAAGCAACTTGATAACTTTGGGTGAATAAACATATTTTTGACTCTCCACTGGTCATCTGGTGTGCTTCATTTCCAGCTTGGAATGAACCAAGAGAAGGTGTTTTAATCCTTCTGACAAGGTAAAGGAAATATGGAGGCATTTTTCTCAACTGGCCAGACTAGACAACAGGTAAGACAATCCTTGCATTAAAAAATTGCCCTTTCCTGGTTTGCCCAGCCACCAAGCTGGTCTTTGGCTAATCTAGATAGAGACCTTCCAGAAGGGTTGTATTCAGAGTAGACAACATACAGTTGCAGAAGGGAGAGGAAACCGTTAGAAAATTATTTTCTTTTTGGTTTGGGGAGATGAGTTGAAGGGATTTCTGTTAGTTCAGGATTCACTTATATTCAGTGTTGTTGGGATTGTACAAGTGAAATTTTACACATGCATGCATTGTACATAATGTATTTAAAATGTATATAACATAGATAACTTGTATGGACATTGTTCAGATTGGTTTGCCAAACAACAGTAAAATTCAGTTCTGATTTTTTTTCATTAGATCAAAAGTTTGCTGAATTGAGATTTGTAAAATGAAGGATTTAGGGTAAAGTGAATGACTGAGCTGATCATGTACCAGGTCTACCAAAATAGATACACCTTATCTTGATAAATTTGTATGCCAGGCCTGCCCTGTATTTTTTTGGGGGAAAAAGGAGGTATGACTGAGTGGGGAAGCTCATGTGGCTATGAATGCCAAGAATGCTGTTTACTTGCTTGGACTGGTGGGCCAGCTGCAGCCCTGCATGCAGAGAATGGATTTTGTCACAGCTATTTCCTAGGGATAGCCAGTCTCTACATGGGTTCTCTCTCAAAACATCAGGGAATGGCAGAATGCAGTTACTGAAGCCTTTGTGGGTGGGAGGGCAATAATGGCAACAGACAGAAGCAGACAGTGAGCAATGGTTGGGAGGCAGCGTTCTTGAGGTAGGCAAGCCAGGTGGCTCCTCCAGAGTTTGATCCTGGAGCGAAGCCAGAGAGATGGAAGTAGAAAGCACAAGCTTTGCCCCTGTCTGAGTAAGAGACATGGGCCAAGAAATCTCTCTGCAGGAAGAACATGATCCATATAGTCCAAAGTTTTAAACTAATACTAAGATGCATTGCCCTTAGCTGGGACTTGTCCCTAGTGTAGATGGTATAGCTTGTCCTCTATTAAATTTTCACTTCTGGAGAGAAAGAGAGAGGAATAAGGCCCTCTGCTACATTATTCACAACAGCAGTCTAGATTATGGGAAGTAGCTCCAATTAAAAATCATAAAAACTGTGGTAACAAGAGCCCCAATTCAAATGCTACAATGAAATTACTCGTTTACAAGGTCCAGTGCTCAGTGAGGGCCTATTCTAGACAAGGTCACGGTGTGAGCTGCAACACAGATGAACAAGTGCATTGCTTGAAGTCAGAACTTTATATACTTTATTTGTTTCTTATGCATACCAGCAATAATGGATATATCTTACCATGCGGAATTATTATCTGGAAAGGCCGGCTGGGACTTTTTAGATTCCATAGAGTTAAACTGCCATCAGAATGACTGCACATAAATTGCTTCCCTTCATGATGCCATCCAATAGAATGAATAGCCTAAACAGAACAATAATCACAAAGAGAACCTTGGGCTCTAACAAATAAATAATGATAGCCTATTTTTTCTTATTGTTGGGGATACATATAATGGCCATGCATTCGCCAAATGTTTAACACCATTCACCAAAGTTTAATACCAGGAACATGAAAAACCATAAATGCTCAGGGTCTGAGCAATGTCCAGCTAACTTATGAAGCAGAGCTGTCTTGAAGAGCAAGAATACATGGTGAGATGGACAGGAAAAAACAAGAGAGGCCTCTTAGAGACTTTCTTAATTCTTTTGGATTTCTAAATAAATGTGAACACTTTACCATCCTTCTCCTCCTCATTTTCCTTTGGCTAATGTGATACCCACCCTGCTTCCAAGTGGGAAAACCAGGGAACAATGGCTTTAAGTAACAGGAAGTCACTAAATGTCAGGAAAAAAATTCTAACAGTAAGGCCAATTTGATAGGGGAACCAATTTCCCCTTCACTGCATGTGTTCAAGCAAAGACTAGATAGCTATCAGTGATGCCTTAAATTAGATTCTTGCACTCAGCAGAAGATCTACAGGCCCCTTCCATTTCTATTATTCAAATTAACAACTGAATTCTAACCTTTTCTCTTATAACTAGATCCTACTGAGCTCAACTGCACCGTTTAAATATATAAAGAGAAACCTTTTTAGAGTACAGTTAGGGTTAGGGTTCTTTGCATAATTGTTCAATAAAGATTTAGTTCTACTCTACCAAGTGCTGAGTGCAGGGTAGCAGATTTGGTTTTTAACTGTGATTAAGGTTAAAGCTTAAAAATCTTTAAATGCTTTGGTAAATGGCCACACAACAGCCAAATCATAGAATCCGAGAGTTGGAAGGGGCCTAAGAGGTCATCAAGTCCAACCCCCTGCATACTGCAGAATTCACTACATCATCCCTGCTGGATGACTATCTGGTCTCTGTTTGAAAACCTCCAGTGAAGAAACTGCTCCATACAGTGATCTGTTCCACTGATGGACAGCTCTTACTGTCAAGAAGTTCTCCCTAATATCTAATCTGTGTCTACATCCTTGAAGTTTCATCCCATTAGTTCTGGGCTTACTCTCTGGAGCAAGTGAGAATAAGTCTGAATCCTCTGCAGTGTGATGGCCCTTCAGCTATCATGACCCCTCTCAACCTTCTCTCCTAAAAGACTTAGTATAAATGGGCAAAGGCAGTAACAGCCCTTCCCTGCTCGGGTTGCATCTCATCTGTTCTCAAAGTGATATAACCTCTGAGCAGAAGATGCATTATTTATCCCTATCATTTCTAATCAGTGTCATACTTTTAAAAACTGTATAGCATATCTATTACCTTGAGCCATCATTCATCAGAGGCAGGGAACTGGAGTTACACTTTGCAGTTGCTTCTACACTTATGGTCACAGGGAAAACAGAAGTGATGTTGATGAAGTGGCTAGAGCCAAACAAATCTTTTTTTTAAGGGGTGATGGGCGTTTTGTTCCGGTTTGGTTTAATGCAAAAAAGCATGTTAAAAGCCTTAAGAGGCTTGATACAATTATTTTAGTTTATTCATTATAAAACAAAACTCACAGTGAAAATTCCCAGTTTATTATCAAATGTGGTCAGTGTAACCCTTGGTTTGGTAACCGTATGAATATTTTTTATTTCTGTAATGATTTCATACAATTTTGTTTTAGAAATCTGTAACTGGAGGCTCCAGGTCCAAAACGTGCTTTCTTTGATTATCATCTGTCTACAAGTTCCATACTGCAAGCTCAGAGATAAGCAATGTGCAGGAATGCAACTGGGAACACACCAACTTTCCCAGCAGAATAATAATAACAACAATAATTTATTAAACTCATATTCTTAACACATATATATCTGTCAAACAATTTTACTTAATGTATGGGTTTTTTACGCTACCTTCTCTAATGCTCATAACTTTCTATGCAATTATCTGTATAAATGAGTCACAAAATCTGGAGTAGAAAAATTGAATAATAATAGTAATAGTTCAGTTAGTACATTAATTCAGGAAATAAGAATTAGGATGCTTTGTCTTAAAAAGGAATGTTAATTTCTTATCCTCATGTTGCTGTATGTAACAAGAGGCCCAGGTTTGTCACATTAATGACATTAGCTCTGGAGTGTGCCTTCTACCTATTTAAAACATGAGATAACATTGAATAAATGTGTATTCAATATCTCATTCTTCCTCCAAAGAGCACAGAGCTTAGCACATGTGATTACTGTATCCAATTTTATTCTTGAGAAAGTAGCTATGACTAGGTTGGAAGACAATGTCTTGTTTACAGATACCAGCATGATTTAATCAAGGCTGTAGGAACTGGATCTCCTAAGAGTAGCATGGCAATGTGGCTTTAATAAATTGATTAGATGAATATAAGCAAGCATAACACAGTTATGGCTGATCTTGATTATCTCATATACATTTCAGCTTTGTGCTTTTATTCCTTTTTGCTGCCATCCACTCAGTATGCATCATGCCTGAGGCAAATGGAAGAAATTAATTAATCATTGTATACATTTTAGGAACCAGAAAACTGTATATACTTTATGCTTTTAAAAAAAAGCAGAGAAAGCTTACCTCACCATAATACGCCCTTAAATCTGCTCGTTTTGATCTCAAATCCCAGAATACTATGGTCCCATTTTCATAACCGATCAATAGCTGGGGGAGAGGGAGTGGGAAGAAAACATAATCAAAGTCACAAACTAACACTTGTTAAGAATATTTATTTTAAAGCTGGTGCAGCCAAATGTAACATATGTATAATGATATGGAATACAAACACAATCCACATTTTTAAAGAAAGGGACAAACCTGTGTCATTTTCTCTTATTTAGCATACAACTATTCTTGAGTACACTACAATGTGTGTTGAGATGAAATCCTCCATTGACAGTAATGGGGATTTCCTAACAATACAAACTTCAGAGGGTTTTCCTTAGGATCAAAGCAGGAGAAGAATGTTGTCCCTTGACATCTACTGGGAACCAATAATTATCATCCCCACCCAACTGCTGCTATTTGTACTTTTTAAAAAAATGTGGGTAAAATGTAGGAAAACATGCTCTATTTTCATACTTTTTTCTAGAATTTCAAAGACTTGTAAAACTACATTGACAAAATGACACAAGAAATTACTACATTCACCAAGGGTTGGGAAGTGCCCCCTCCAAAAGCAGATGCCATTGTTTGTTCTGTTAAATAGTTATACCTTTGTAATTCCTGTACTGAAATTTGAACCAATGGAAATAATAGTTCCACCAACTAGATAACCAACAAGAACCTGATATATCACCTGCAGGATAACCTCATAACTAAGGTCCTCCTGATGAATCAGTACCAGAGAAAGTGCCAAGCACTGGAGAGATCAAAGGGGTCACAAAACAACTAAAGCAATGCAAAGCAACAGGATGTGACAAGGTCAATGCAGAAGCCCTGAAGTCAGGGGACTGATTCTTTGCAATAACAGCTAACTCGCTAATTCATCAGATTGATAGGACATCAGATTGATTGGGACATCAGAGCAAGTGCCAAACACATGGAAACAAGCCATCATAGTCCCCATATTTTAAAAAGGAGAGAACCACAAGCACAAAAACTTACTGAGATCAATCTGCTTTCCATGGTTAGTAAAATATTCCTGTAGATAATCAAACTCAGAATAAAAAAACAGAGGGAACAAATAGCCAAGAACAGACTGGTTTCTATCCAAACAGGGGTGCTGTGATCAGATATTACACTACAAGTCATGGAAGAATGCATTCAATGCGGCAAACCACTCATCATAGTATTCACTGACTTTGCAATCACCTTTGACAGTGTGCATTGACCTACTCTTTGGAAAGCACTTACCACTGAGGGAATGCCAAATAAGTTGATACAGATTCTACATCAGACTTATGATAGCTCAATTATCAGGGTTCGCTTCCCAGCCATCAAGGTCTGCCAAGAATGCATCCTCCATTGCTATTCAATACTGCAATAGATGCCACCATTAGAAAAGTTTTCACAAATAGGTAGGGAATTGAATTTGGCCAGGATCAGTTCATCACCAATCTCATGTATGAGGATAACATTGCAATTTTTGCTGATTATGAAATGGAAGCCATCAGTATCCTCTGTAATATTGGGGATGCAGTGCAGCCATTTGGAGTAGCCATCAGTGTGGAAAGCACTGACCACTGATGGCTTACCAGTAGTCATACAGTTAAATGGAGTACAGTTAGAACAAGAATTCAAATACCTTGGCTCCGTAGTACAGGAAAAGGTGGTTGCCTCAACAGCTGAAGCGAAAACCAAATTGGGGCCGCTACCACAGCTTTTAGTTCATTCAACTGGGGTTTACCGAGGACGGCTAACATTACCAGAACCACCAAACTGCAAATGTTTCACTCACTGAAAGTATCTGTGCCTCTGCATGAGGCTGAACCATGGACACTTCTATAACCAGAGATTAGGAAACTGGAAATCTTCCAAATGTGGGTCTCCATTGGATTCTGAGCACCAAACTGATGAATCACATAAGAAATGAAGCCATTCATCAGCAGTGCTGCAACCAGACAATAATAGCTAATGAAATCCAAAAATGGCAACTGAAATGGTTTGGGCATATATGCAGAAGGGATTCAGTTCATTACCCAAACAAGCTACTCTAGAGACCACCACCCCATGGATGGAAATTTCAATGCGGTTGAAAGTCTTGAATCAAGATATGGCAAACTGAAGACTGGATTTGAATTAATGGACAAACACTTTGCAAGCCACTGTATCAAATACCCATGGTCCTGATGCACCCATAGCAGTGCAGTGGTTGCAAGACTGTATTCAGCTAATCATGTGTTAGGGAGATCGATCTCAAGTTCCAAAGTTCAACCATTGGCTACATTGTCTGGAGAAAATAGGAATCACTGTAGTGTTCATTCAACATCTGGATGGCCAGATTCCCCACTCTGATATACATAGTTGGAAAACAATGCTTCAACTTCCCAAATATATATAAATATTAGGACCGTGCAACATTTTGAATTCAAAGAGAGCAGGATGTCTGAAGTACATGGGACTGCAAATGTGGCCCCTGCAGCCATGCTTTTTCCCAGGGTTGTGCACAGCTGCTGTATGATCCTGGGTAAAATGACAGGTTTAAGGAATTGCAGACAGAAACTACATTCATGACACCATACACTCCAAAACAACTACTTTCGTCAATTCTGAAGCACTGCACAGCATCAATCCATCCATCCATCCTTCCGTACATATGTACACATACATATATATCCACTCTCGTCTAATACAAAGCCAAGCATACAAAATTAACCGTTACTTATAACACCTGCTTCCTGCACTGAACGACAGCTGCTTCCCATGGTACTGCTGCAAGACCCATGTTACCCTCCCCAAGTTATCGCTGGTAGAAATGTGTGGGTTACGTCTTTGGCTTTAGGACAGGTTTTGCCCTCAGAACAACAGTGGCACTGAAGAGCAATGCTTGGCTTTAAGGTGTACTGTACAAGGGTCTGCCAAGAGATTACCAATACATTGATAAGAGTAACACTATTAGCAATACACAGAGAGAGAGAGAGAGATGCATACTTGTATCTCTTTGTGGGGAGGGGGAGAGTTGGCTGTTGTCACTGTTGACAATCCTTAGTGTTCCATATGCTGAAAAACATATGATTTAGCTGGTTTTAAGGCATAATGATCATAAGTCACAGAATGTACCAGCTAAACTGAACATTTTATGTAGGCTTTATAAGCTTCTCTGATGACTCCTGTCTTTCATAGGACAAGTTGGTGATGACGAAAATGAAAGGATGATGAAAATGAAAGGAGTGACCTTGAAAATCTGAATGTAGTTATCTATGGGAAAAATTGGTAGTCCACCTGAATGTATATCTTTTGCTCCTGACAGCCACCACTTAGGTAACTATAGTCATCCACCAGCCCTGTCCTGGGGGGGTTGTGGCTGGTGTCATACTCGGAACCCAGGTGGGGACATTTCTGAAAGGGTCTCTCCCTCCATACCCAACCAGGTCTCAGTTACATACCCCAGGTTGCCCCTCACATTCTTAACCTTTTCCCTACCCTGTACCTACCTACCACTCCATTTCCCACCAGCTTTATTTCCTGTCTGTTCTCCACATTTCCTTCTATTCTTCAACCTATTTCTCCTCTTCCACTTGCCACCCCAAATGTTCTCTCCCTGTCTAGTTCTTCTTTCACTTCTGCTTTCCATTTCCTCTTTCTGTGTTCCCAAATGCTCCACCGCCTCTCCTTCACTGTGCATCTCTGCATTTCTGCTTGGCCGTTCTGTTTTTGCATCCCCCCAGTATGTTCTGTGTTTCCCCCTCCTCCATGTGATTCTTTCCAGCACATTCTGTCTTTCCAGTCTCTTGCAACTCCCACCCAAGCTTTCCCAGACTGCTCACCCACTATTCTCCAGCTTCCCTGTGCTGAATTCCCTCTCCCTCTTCTGCTGAAATGCTGCAACTTCTCCAGCGAGGAAGGGGAGGGGGAGGGGGAGGAGGAGAAGGAGAAGGAGAAGAAAAAAAGAAAAAGAAAAAGAAGAATTAGCCTCCTCTGTTAATTAAAACAAACTCTGCATTTCCCCCACTTCTGGAACAGATGGAAAAAGCAACATTTCTTATTGGTAGAGAAGACTATGAAACAGTCTCAGTGGTGTGCTAATGAGCAAAAAACCCAATGCTTTTTATAATAGTGTTATAACTCCTAAAAATAATATAACAAAAACGTATTAAAAATGAGTAAAAACACACACACATTAAAGTAATTAACAGGATAAAAGTGGTCCCATCCTTTTGGACTGTGGCTCTTCCCATGCCCCAGGAAGCCTAGAGCAGCCTTGGAAGCAGCAGAAGTTGGGCGCCCACCCAGACCCCATGGCAAAAACAGGATTCCTGTAGCAAGCAACTGCAGGGGCTCCAGCGGCTGAAGCATTGCCTGTGGACCAACTCCTACCCCTGCCAGAGAAACAAGGGCGGCAGCAGCTGTGAGATGGGACTAGATATGTTCCTACAGCTTTCAGCAGAGCATTCCTAAGCATAACACAACACCGTCAGATTACTCTTAAGACTATTCTAAGTATAAAGCCAAATTTAAAAAGAAGCCAGTGAACAGTCTTTCCTCCCCTAACTAGCTTTGCAAAGCACAGAGTTCTATGCCAAGTTCTCTTAGTCCAGCTGAAGGAGTCACTGAACAGTGAAACGTTCAAAGGGGCCTCTTAATTACAAGATGTTCAGCTCTGGATTTCTTAGAGAATTCTCTATAAGTGCAAGCAATTTGTCTCCCTTATTAGCACAGTATAGGTTTTAACATGAGTTGATACCCATATTCAGTCAGGTTCACTTCTGGTCTTTCTCTACTGGTGTTCCAGGCATCATTTCCTGCTTTCCAGGTCCTCAGATTGATGAATAGCAAGAGGCATCTTGGGAGAAATTGTGTCAAGAGCCCAGAATGCCTTCTGATGCCAGAGACTGAAGATGCAACTATGAGAACTGCTGGCCAGATCTTTAGGAAACTCCCCATGTACCCTCCCAAACATCTCGGGAACCATCAGACATTTGAAGCAGATCATCATAATAGATTCCACAGTTTTGGGTGGTGATCAATCTTAAATGGATAAGGAAGTGATCTGGATGAATTTCTTGTCTGTCAATGGAGCCAATTCAAGAATGTCTCCTGAGATGAAACTCAGAGTAGCCAGGAACAACTTGCTTCTAATTCATGAAATTGCAGCTTTTCTCTGAAAAGGATTCTTCAAACTGATGCATGATAGCTGGTAATGGAGTATTGGAGTATGGGATGAGGAATATGTATTTAGTGTCAGCAAGTGTTCATACTTAAAAAATTCAGTATTGGGGATATTAATGGAAACCATCAAGAAACACCTCTTAGTCCTCAAGGCTGATCTCCAAATATTACTTTGTCTCGTTATCAAAGCCCAACTTTATAATCTGCCTGCAAATAATCTCTTATATGATGTAATTTTAAAGTTAATAATTTGAACGACAAAAGACTATAGAAATAAAAATCATGAGACCCACAGATTTATTTTTACAAACAATATTTCAGTCATATAAGATATGACACTCCATATTCATAAACACTATAGCTTTCAGTCTGTCTGAAACAAAGTTTGCTAGACCTTTTCTCCTTCTTTGAAGTCTTAAATCTTTTAAAAAGTCCACCAAAATCAGACATGGGTCCACAATTAAAGGAACCTTTCTCATAACATATTATATTTTCAATCAAACTGGTCATCTGGTAAATACAATTTGATGACTGAAGATCTCTAGGAATTATCTATGCAGCAGTCTTTGTCCACTGACCTGTGTTTGAAGAATATCATAAAAGAGGTCTGACTAATGTTTATTTAGGAACTATTTTTCTCAGGAATCAATTTAACTAGTCACCCACATGAGGAGTGTAAAAGTCAACCTATCTAGGAGAAGGAATTTCAAAATTAATCTTAGAAGGCAATGGCAAAGCTTCCCATAATCTGTGATAGGGATGGCATATAAATCCCATAATAGCACATCACTTTTTAGGGGTATGCAGTATTCAGATCTAAAGTGGGCAAGGATGCTTCAGAACTTGCACGGCTTCCCATTCCTTCAGACTGGCATCCATCATGAAGATGACATACTCTGGTTCTTGGTTTAGCAAGCCTTCAGCAGGGAGTATTCTGCTCTACCCTTTCAGCAAATGCTTTAGAAAGGATTGTGAATACAGGATTTTGATTAGTCAAAACTTCCATTTGGAAATCCAGGAGATACCAATTTTTTCTCAAGAGTAGGAACTGGAATAGTAATCCAAATAAGAAGAGATGCTTAATGACTGCTAAAGTTTTAAAGTGCTTTTATAGGTGCTTTGCATGGGGAATTCAAAGTATCTTTCATGATTCAATGGAATTTCTAAGCATGACTTAGATTAATTGATGGCATCTTTTTTTGGTAGGGGGTAATGGAGCGGCCTCTGGTGTGGCCTTGGACTCCTGGTGCCATTCTGGCTTGTTGAGTTTGGGCATCCAGTTGGTGGAAGACAGGCAAAAAAGAAGCCTGTTTTGTTTGAAAGATCACTTAGTTGATTTTTTTTAATGATATTCTTCTCCTCAGCTTCTACTGGCACAGAATTCATTCAGGGATTCACCAAACATCCATCTATTTAAAAAAGGAGTTTCCTGCCAGATTTGCCTTTGTTTTTCACTAGTTATGGAGCTGAAAGAAGTTATTTTTAGTAGTTATGGAGCTGAAGATTTATCTACCAAGGAAGACAGAGATGCAGAGTCCTGCTTTTTCTTTTTTAATAGGACTGGCATTCTTGGACTCTCTATCTCCAGGGCAGCCTAGAGGCCAGTTTACTTGCGCTTCCTCCTCTGGAAGACCATTGGAGACTGTCTTTCTGCCCTTGGAAGGGTGGCACCTCTGGTCTGATTGGGATTGTGCTCTTAAGGGGAGGGTGAATAAAGAATTTAAATCAATATCTATATTGCAACATATTATAATATTTTTATTGATAAATTAAACAGCATTGCATTAAGCAAAAGAAAATAAACTGATTGAAAATACGTATTTTTCAATGTATACTGAATCAACGGCCTACTTAAAAAGCATTAATATATACACTGTACAGTTCAGAAGTATTTATGGTGTTTGTATGTTTCAGTTCAGTAAAAACTTCTGTTTACTGAAATCTTGCTTAACCTTACCCAAGACGATTATACTTTTTTTTTTTGCAAAATATTCTACTGCTCGTGGCACATCATAATTTCTATATGTTTTTGTGCATGTTTAAATTGCCCAATTAGTTGTAGCAGAAGGGCAAAACTGTTAAAAGAAAAATACTGAGAAATACTTGAGTTCCTCTTACTCACTTTCCCTTCATCTCTTGGGCTATCGCTTAGATGCACAACGGGCCCAGGGTGAGTCTTTGTTGACCTGCAAATCAAAATTGAAACTATAAAAACCAAATACAATTTATTTCTATTTTGGAAGCCAAGTAGATATTTTAGAGGAAGTCAACTAAGAAGCCATGGTGACTATTACATAATGAAACTGAATATGATCCTTCTTTCAGTGAGAAGGTAGGAAATAGGCTCATTAAAATTATCAGATAGTAGGAAGAGAGTCAAGGTAACACAGCTATAAAAATGGGATTCAGGAGGAGAGTAGTCATCCTGGAGTACTTATTTCAGTCTGGTTGATGAGGAACTACTGACGAACACTCCTCTAACATTACTTTTAGTGAGTTCTGTACCCATTTAATTTTCATATTTAATTAGCTTGCTAAATAGAATAATGTGTAGTACTTTGTTAAATAGTTTCCTAAAGACAAGATCTACAGAATTCCATAATCTATTAAGGAAGCTATCCAACAAAAAATGGAGAGTTACCATATTTTTGCTCACAGATCCGTATTTTCATAATCTCCTCTGGAATTGTCCTAGGTACTGATATTAAAGAAAGTGATCTTTAGTTTGCTGAATCTTCCTTTCCCCCTTTTTGAAGATAAGTACCACATTTGCTCTCTTCCAGTCATCTATCCAGGATTTCTTGGAATTTCAGTCAGACCATCAGCATTGCATCCTTTAGTACTTTAGAATGCAATTAATCTGGCCCAGATTAAATTTATCCCCCAAAATATAAGTATTATCCAATTACATTTCTATCAATCTTAAGCTTCAGTCTTGTTCCTTAATTCCGTTCTTCCCAACTGCCTGATGGAGAAGACTGAACCAAAATAGGAATTAAATGGAACTAATTTCTCATGTGTACATTGGGGTTTGCATAGGATTGTGCTGATGAAACAGCCATGCAGTTATACTTATGAGTATTTCAATTGCATAAATGCTTTAAACAAAATTATCTGGCACTCAAAAGACTTCTGTGACTACAATAAAGGTTTATAAAACTAATGAAAGTTTTTTTTTTTGTTTAAGTTAGGAGAAAAGATTTCTTTAACAAGGTAGGAATAGGGCTGATTGAGATGAATGCACAATATATTCCTAAGCAACCCATTATTCTTAACCAGTTAGGCCAAAGGTGATTGTGGCTGTGGATTAAGTGAGCTAGAGTCCAAAACAGCTAAGGATGCCAAATTGCAGAAGGCTGCTGTAAGCAAAAATAAACCTAGAAAGAGAGGGAGTCCAATAAAGTGGTTATCCAGTAGTGAGCAACCAACATCTTTCAAGCCTGACTGCTGCTCGCGCTCCTAAACTGACATATGCTCTAAGTATCTGCCACAGCTCCTGGCTAGCTGGACAGCTTCTGCTTGGTGGATTTGGTGCAAGGGCAGCGGGCTGCAGTTCTCTCTGCTATTTCTTTCTGTTTAACTTCATCACTTTTTTTCCTATTTCAAATCATGCCTTTTCCATCAGAACCACCTCATGGCACTTGCATGGAGCCCAAAAGGGTTGTGCTCTAAGCATCATTACCACAAGGGTGGGCAACCCAATGCCGAAAGCATGTGTGACTTCAGGTCTTTTTCTGTGACCTCTAGAAAATGGGTTGTATTGTACCCATATATAACATAATGTGTTGTATTACATTAAGTCATATATAATATATGTGAACTGCAATCTAAATTATACAGAATTATAATGTGTACTTCATTTAACATTGGGATACTGTTCTTTTTTATCCCACCTTTTTAATATATAATTCAAGGCAACAAACGTAGCTAATACTCCTGCCTGTCTATTTTCCCCACAACAACCACCTTGTAAGGTGGGTTGGGCTGAGAGAGAATGATTGGCCCAAAGTCACCCAGCAGCTTTCATGCCTACTGGAGGCCTTGACCTCAGAGTCTCCTGGTTTCTAGGCCAGCACCTTAACCTCTACACCGAACTGGCTCTCAAACCAAACTTGATTTTCAAACCAAATCAAACCAGATTTATTGCTCTCACTAACCAATATCAAAATAATAAAATAAAATACCTCAGTTACAAATACACAAAGTTATTTGTGGAGATAGCTAACTGTAAGACATCAATGTGGGAACTGGACCATGCAACACACTGAGATGTCTACTGTGCACCAAGCACACTAGCATGGGCCCCAACAATTTCACACACAAAGCTCGAGAAGCCTTCACACGTTCTTCCTCTTCACATGTGGGCTTTGGCTTAACATGAATGTATGCTAAATTTTAACCAGCTATCACAAACCAGACTGAACCAGCTAGATAACCCTTCTGTATGAGGGTAAGGGGGCAACAATCCACTGAACAGACCTTAAGCTTGGCCCAAAGAATTCCCCTAGATATTGAGCTGAAAGCCTGCTCAAAGTATACAAAAGGCAGCACATAAACCTGCTTTAGAGGACAGTGTCTATTTTTTTATCTAATGGTGAAGCATTAAGGCCCAATCCAGAGTGGATCTGTCTGTCCTAAAGCCTGCCTGCTCAGCTGCCAAGATATTCTCTCCCTCCAACTTGGCCAGCAGCTTCCACTACAGATCTCTGGTGTGGAGCGTATTAATAATAGGCTGACAGGGCAGCAACTAACTGGCCTCTCTTGAAAACAGGATAATTAGGGCCAGGCACCTCTCTTTAGGCATACAAGCTACTCTATCAATGTAAGTAAAGAGTGAATCCAAGGATGTTGCTCAGAATCAATTCAGGAGGGATTAAATCTCTCCTGGGGACTTTTGAAGTTTCAGTTGCCTAATTAGTTTTGTATTTTTCTGAAACTGTGACTGGTGGCTAATGAGATATCTGGGGTAATGCAAAGTTTTTCCACAGACAGCTCTGAGAAATGGTCCTCCCAGATACTGGTCAGGCTACAGCAGCCTACAGGAAGATGCTGCAAATCTCCAACAATATGGCTGGCTCTTTTGCTCTTGCTGTTACAATTAAGCATTTCCAAGCAGCGTGTGCGCCATCCCTTTCTTTGACTGCTTGTAAGGACAATAATGCCTCCTCTGGACGATTACCTTTAAATAAGGGGGTTCAAGGAATCCTTCCAGTGGGCCCTATAAATGACACTATGCTTTCCCCCCCCTTTTTTTCCTGCACACAAGTTCAGACTAATGCTTTAAACTATGCTGGTTATCATGTTGCTGCTTAATGCAAAAAAAAAAAAAAAGTTGCCATCTCCTGGTTGAGCTGAATCTGGTTCTCATATTGCCTTTTTTTCTTGCCGTGGGTGGTTTGTAATTATTCAGGGGCAGGCTTTATTTATTTGTACAATTTAGAGGCCGCCCAATTCCAGACGACTTTGGGCAGCTTGCAGCAAATGGATAGAATTCAACAGCTCAGCCCAGGATGTTGCTCAGATGTGTTGACCGTCTTATACAAGATGGCCTGGTTTCTACATCCAGAATATCCCTGCCTACTGAGTAAAGGTTCAGGTTTTACTGGAAGCTGATCACAATCTCAACAACAAGCAACTGTAAAATTTATCAGCTGGTTTAAAAGTCCCCAAGAGAAGGTTATGTAATTCATAGTGCTCATTTTGGACCCAGACCAAAAAGTAATTTCCTTGGACTATCCCCACTAACAGCTCCATTTTAAGATAGAGAGATTTACTTTGCAGGCCAGGTCCTGCAAAATTGCATTAGGGCTAGGAGAACTAAATGTATGACTCTAGGGAATAAATTTGAAGCTCACGCCTATAAGTGCACTTGTTGAGCTATATCCCTTATATATTAAATTTAAATTTAAGAGCGGGAAATGAATGACAACTGGGGAGTGGGCTGAACCTTTGAAGGATATGTGTGGGCTGCTTTATGTCACGCTGTTTTTTCTCTGAGGCAAATACATGCAAGCCTGTACAGATGCTACTGTAGAAAGAACTGTGTGGGGTAATTGCCTGAGTTCTCTCCAGCAGTCGCCTTCAGATAATCTGGCCCTGAAATAATTGAATAATTAACACTAACTACTTTTAGAAAACCCACACATCTGATCCCATACTCATGTGCAGGAAGATCCTACAATTATATTGTGTGCCTAATAGAAGGATGAAGTTGAAAAGCATAAAATAATTTTCCACTTGGTTGTCTCATTAAAGGTACTGATCCTGATAAGAGAAATAATGCTGTTTGTGCTCTTGGAAGTCATGACAAGACTTCAGGTGTAATACAAACAGTGGTCTTCTTTTGAGTACAGCACCCTTCCGACTTTTCTTTATGAGCTGGAGAGGTGAAGAGAATTCTCATCAAATCTGGAGGAGATAGGAAATTGGATAGGGGAGCTAATAGTGTAAAATATCCCTCCCAATATCCATCAGCTTAAAAGTCACACTAGGCCTTGCATTGTGTGCCAGGGGCTGCACTCTCAAAGTGGGCAGAGCCAGGAGCCAAAGGGTTTTCAGGAACATTATGGGATGAAACTGGAGTCTTAAGCATCTGAAGGATTTAAGGACCTCTTTGGGCTTCTTAAAAAACCCCTCCCCAAGTGCAAAAAAGGGCTTTTGGCCCAACACACTCTGGGGGATTTGGGAACAACAAAAGGGAAGGTGGCAGATCACATGCAGCCCCCAAGCGGCACTTTTGTGCCCCTGTTCTAGGAGACTGGAATAATTCAGAATAATCTTGATAGGTTAGAGAAGTGGACTGAAAATAGTAAAATGAAATTTAACAGAGACAAATGTAAAGTTCTTCATGTAAGAAAAAGAAATCAATAAAACAAGTGGAAATTTTTCTGGCCTTGTAATAAACCACAAGATGAATATGAGTCAGCAGCGTAATGTGTTTACTAAATAGGCAAATGCAATTTTAGGCTAATTCAATAGAAGTAAACTTTCTAAATCACAGGAAGTAATAATTCCATTATATTCTGCATTGATCAGATCCCACCTCAAGTATTGTGTCTAGTTCTGGGCACCACATTTCAAGAAAGATTCAGATGGACTAAATGGGAAAAAAGCAACAAGAGTGGTCAAGGGGTTGTAAATTAAGTCCTATAAATTGAGAGAACTGGATTTATGTAGTAGCCTTGAGAACTGTTCTTAAGAAAACAATATGAAAATACTCTTTCAATACCTGAAGGGCTACTGTACTGCAAAGAAGATGGAGAGCTGTTTTATAGGAAGGACTGGTTAGAGATCAGGGATTAGGATGCAAAAAACTCTCCAGAAAAATCAAGAAAAATAGAGAGAGGGAGAGAGATGTAGGGATGCAGAGGAGGTGGAGCAGCTGGGGACACAAATGGAGAAACTGGATAGTAGGTAAAGAAACAGAGCCAGACAGGGAGAAAAAGCTAACATTTGGGGGCATAGCAGCGGAAAAGCAAAGAGAGGGAGCGATAAGCAACAGAAAGAAATGTAGTGGAGAGCAGGCAGGAGATGCAGTGGTGGAATGGTCACTAAGGAATCCTCGGGGGTGGGGAGGACAAGGGAGCACTGTGGACTGCACCTGACCATCTACTGGGTCATATTCAATTTGGAAGCCAAACTTTTTATATCACAGGTAAACAGTATTTTCAACCTGAAAGCCAGATCTTGTGCCAGACAGCTGCCATTCCCAGCACCTTCTCCACAGCTTAATGGACTGGAGATAGCAGAGTTCCATGCTTGGCACTGTCAGTGATCTTGTGATTCATCACAAAAAATTATCTCACTACTGGCTTATCACATCTGGTATTTAATCTCGCTCTCTGAAGCAACAGTGAATGATATGGGCCCATCTCTCACATATCAAATTTCTAGACATTTTTAAGATCTCCTAAAATCTGTTTCCTAAATGTGTTCTGCAAACTAAGATAGGCATCCTTATGCAGCTCGAGGGGTCCACATGCATAAATAGTCTTTTGTGATACCAGGAACCAGGGTGTAACTTGCAAAGCCTTAAGGGAAGAAAGATAGTGGGACTAAAAGCATTTGGTAGACAACTGCTGTCTCCTCATTTTACAGCAGCAGCTCTGCAGATTAGGGTTGCACTGGAGTACTTTGTTTTCAGTGGGATACATGCAATACAATGCAAAAAGTCAAATACTGTAATAAAAATACTTTTCATAATACAACTAGAGATGGATCAGGATGAGAATCATTGAAAATAATCCAAAGCAGTTTATGGTGTAGACTAGAGCATCTGGTTTTCATTTTAAAGAATAGTAACAATGTAAAAAAAGTGGTGAACAATTCAAAACTCACAGTTCTATTGCCTTGTTCCACATGATAACATATCCAGAAAGTATGAAGGATTCAATATTTACAATGTATGTATTTCCCCTCTCTGTTCCAACATAGAGCCATTTGCTTTGGAAAGGTAAATGACAGAAGGTAATCCTGTATCAGGGAAAAAGACAATCACATTATGTAAATGTAGTAAAAACAACATATCACATTGCTCATGCACAGATCATATGAAATAGTAGTTGTTAAACTATTAGTTAGTATGGGAAAAACAGATCATAATTTTGAATTAAAGTCTGCCCCTAAGAAGTGAACAAGTATCACCCTAAATTATTAGTGAAGGTTCTGCATCTTGATTTGTCAGCAAACTATCCATGCATCAACTTTCTCTTCATCACTGCTTTTTTCCCTAAAAGATCCCAGTACAGAATACTATTATTTAAAAAATATATCACTACTCTTCAAGTTGTTGTACACCAATGTAACTCCACTATCATCCCCAGCCACAAAATGGGCATAACAACTGTGCTGACTTGTAGCTGAGCTAATTTAATTGCTCAATCACTGGTCTGATTTGTGCCACATCTGCATACATAATCCACACATATTGGCAAGAGCTCAAAATAGCCTTCTCTGAACAGCACATATATCAGTTGTTGCTATTTGTTCATTGGTAAAATTGAACAAAAAGGTGGGAAAGCCTCTCTTTCAGGATAAATACGTGCAGCAGTGACAACACATTTTACCTCACATCTAGAAAAGTGTGTGTGTGTGTGTGTGTGTGTAATAAATGAAATCTAAGATTCTTAGGATTCTTCAACATCAACAGGCACCCAGGCCTTTTTTGTTTTTATTTTTTTCCCTTTTTGAGAAAATTTGGCATTCAGACAGTGACTTTTCACCCACAGCTACATTTTTTCTTTAGTTCCCTTCCTCTTGCAATGTTTTGGCCCATGGGTGTGATTAATATGGAGGAGGTGAGAGTATTTGACCAGTCCTTTCCTAGACTTCGCAAGACATGAAAGACCAGAGCTGGACTAAGATTAGTCCAGTTAGTTAGCTGACGAGAGTACCCAGTCTAGATAGATTTGCACCTGGCAGAAAATGTCACAGTGTCTCTTCCTCTCAGTTCACCTGTTGCCTTTGAATGAAATACAATATCTATTGTTCAATGGCAGCGATCCAATTTCTGGTACAGCAGGGATCCTCTTACCACAATACAAGAGAGAACATTGATTTGAGGGAGTTCATAGCACCTTGCTTCTCTGCCAAGACACATTCCCAAAGAAGGAGGGAGCCTCACCCAGTGTCCAGGGGAAAAAATAAATTTGCTGGCTCTCTTAACACCATATGCACATCTGCATATGGCTCCTGATCAATCATTGTAATCAGTTGCTCTTCACAACCCCTTCCTACAATCTACAGCTGCTCTCCTGGATTTCCAAAAGAAGATGCAACATTTCAGAAAACTGGAAGGTACCATTTGATCCTGCTGAGGGGTTGTCATGCATTAATTTAATTCCCTCATCCCATTAGCCATCAGCACTGGCTCTTTGTAGGGTTGGCACAATCCAGGTTTGCATTCTTGAAGGGCATATCCACACTCCTCTCCTGTGCTGATGCCAGCTTCACTCTAACGCGATGCAAGAAAAACCTGTCCAGCCCAACACAATGCTGACAAGGGATTTAGCCCAAACTACAGGCTACTCCAGTTCTCCATTAGACAATCCCCCTGTGCCCTCCCAACTTTCTGTTCCAAGAAAGCCATGGCTAATGGCTTTCTTTTCTGGATGTAAATGTGTACAAAGTTAGATTAAATTTATATATGCAAAGTAGAAGTGTCAAAATGCACAATAACCAACTTTAAGATGAAATTTCATTTCTTGCTTTTTCTCAAGAATGTCTGCTGCAGCTTCTGTCAAAATCTTTTGTAGTGGTTATAATGCTTGCTTGACATGCAGCATGCCTCTAGCTTGAAATCCAGAAAAAAATGTGTTTTTAACTGCTATTTTCCTTTCTTTCCTTGAGTTACCTATCTTTTACAGGACATTTCTTTCTTTTTTATATGTCCACTGATGCACTATTTAATCATTTCCCCAGTCATTTAAAGTAGAATGCCCATCTTAATTCTAACCTTAACATTCTAGAATATGGATATAATTTGCAGGGATTTTCCCCCCAAACTCAGATTGTTTTAAAGATATAGAATTATGATGGTATTAATTTTTGGGTGCTAAGTTTAAAATATTATTGCCCAGTCATAGATAAGTTAAACCAAAAAAAAAAAAATGGTTTTTAGAATTATTTTTAAAGTGGCCATAATAGGAAATGGCCACTGGAGAAGCCTGAGAGAATATTAAAGTCTTTGGCTGGCAATGAAGGACAATAAATGAAACATCCAGTGAGGCCTGATCAGCCACTCTCCACACCTCAGCATGGAAGGGAATCTGGAGCAGGCTCACAGGGATGATCTCACGATCTAAATAAGAACATACACAAGAGCTGTTTTTTCTGACACATGATCCCAAATGTAGAAGAACTTTACAGGTTAATTCAGCACTTTGCATTGGGCCAAAACATTAACTGGGAACCAGAGGATGACCTAATATGTCAAGTGGTCACATCCATCTCAGGTAAAATATCTTGCAGTAATCAAAACAAAATGTTACCAGCACACGGGTGACTGAAAGGATGCTCCTTTTCCAGGCAGTGTAGTTGGTGATGCACAGCTTAGTCAATAAAGGGTGCTTTATCCTATAGAGGATGCTTGTCATTTTAATGAAAATAATTAATCTAAAAGCATTATATGAATCTGACTGTTAATCCAGAAGAGGCTGAACATCACTCATCTAGATAAATAGGCCATTGACTAATAGAATCTTTGTTTCATCTAGACTGAACTTCAGTTTATTGCCTCTCATCCACTCCATCACTGTAGCCAGGAACTGTGAGTAAGCACTTTCAGTGGCTTCATCTAAATTAGACGAAAAAGAGAGGCAGAGTCTTTTGCGAATTAATGACATTGCAATCTATATCCCCAACTGACCTCACCTGGCAACTTATAAATATTATGATATACATGGGAGAAGGAAGGGATAAGTTAGTATTCTATAAGACCATGAGACTGAATAGAAATTCCCAGCACTACCTCTTGTAGATGGTCATTCAAGAATGATCCAAATCACAGCAAAGCTCTTCTGCCCAGAGACAATCTTTCCAGAAGAATACCATGGTAGATGGTATCAAGGCTGGGACTGCTCACTCTCATTAGAAAAAAATTATAACTTTCCAGATCCAGAAAAGAGTTAAAAAAATAGATGCTTGGCTAAGCTTCATCAAGAACCTTTTGTGGACTCATCCAGCTTAGATTCTGCAAATCACTCTACATGAATCTAACCTTGAAAACACCTAGAAACTGCAGTTATCCTGGAATGCAGATGCCTGCCTGAAGACAGATGTTCACCAGTTTAGGAAAATAACCTGTTTGGGGGGAGCAGCATTGGTTGCTGGTATGCTTCTGGGTCCAATTCAA
Source organism: Liasis olivaceus (assembly GCA_030867105.1). NCBI lineage: Eukaryota > Metazoa > Chordata > Lepidosauria > Squamata > Pythonidae > Liasis > Liasis olivaceus. The sequence continues at coordinate 155,742,008 of CM061348.1, read as the reverse complement.
GGTGCTGATGGTTACCTATAAAATTCTATATGGCTTGGGATCTTGTTAGCTTTGGGATGATTTGCTCTAGATGGAATCTGCCATCTACAGTAGAGACCATATAGATCACTGTTTGTCAACCTTGGAAACTTCCAAGTATGTGGTCTTCAACTCCCAGAATTCTCATCAATGACCATGCAGACAGTGGAATTCTGGGATCCAAGGTCTCCACACCTAGAAATTGCCAAGTTTGGGAAATACAGATCTATGTAGATTGAAACTAGGTGGGAGTGGTGATATGGGTAAGCACAACTGACGGATTAGGGAAACTGGGGCCCAGAGTGACAGGGTGGTGGAAATGCCAATCAAAGCATAGAAATATAGGGCATGTCTTCCTAGTTTATATTCTGGAGGGTGGCCAGGATCAAGGAGAGAGGGATTTGGGTGGTATGGGTGGAAGGAGAGGTTTGAGGGACATTTAGGGTCCTAGCCTAGACCTCCATCTGTCGGACAATGTTATGAATTACTGCCAGGGCAAGCAAGTATCAACAGATTATGGATACATTGCAATGTTAAGTGAAGCTGTTTATGACCCATTTTGAGATATTTAATAAAAACTAATCCGTTTCTTTCTCTAAATGTTAACAAGGTGACTGTGCCATCTATCTTCTCCATATTCTACTTGGCCACATTACCTCAGAGACACCTACAGTTCTTCAGCAACCTCAGAGGCGACTCAAGCATATCTACTTGCTAGTCCAGTTGTCTGGCACAGCTACAACTTTGCATTTGCTTTGTGTGTACTCCATAAAGTTTTCAGGGAGGATAACAAATATTCCACAATTATTGTCAGAGTCTGCACACTCATTCCCAAAGTTCAGTAAATCTGCTGGAGACCAAACAGTTCCCTCAAAGATTTCTTTATTAGGAGAAGTGCACAGCAGCTTAGATTGCTGAGTCTAATTCTACAAGCAAAACTATTCCCTTTTTAAGCCCAAACTCCCCGCTTTGAAGGTTTTTTTTCCCACTTGGCATTCTTCGCGCCTGGCTCCAGTTCTCACACCTCTTGGCCTTGGTGATGCCTGCCTAGAGATAAAGATAACACCTCCTGCCCTTGTCTCCCCCTTCTTTATGGCAGGTCAAGCAAGTGGCCTGCAACTTACATTCTTTCAATTAACCCATTACTAGATATATGCAACTACTTTAACACACTCAACTGAAATAATCTCTTGTGAGCAAGTTGTATCTATGTCTACATTAATAGCTTGCGTAGATCCTGACAATTATTGCAGGTCACAGCTGCAAAGTCACATCTACTGATTTCTTCTTCTAGTTCTTAAATAATTACCAGTAGAAGAAAGACTCTTATTTCCGTTTGCACTCTTTTCACATTCATAGAATAATTAAGGATGCAGTGTCCCTTTCAAAGGGGATTTTATAAAACATCACTGCAAAACGTCTGCTATTTTACCCTATTTGTTCACTCAGAAAGCTCACTCTCTGGTCATTAACTGACAAAAGATACTATGAAGCAGGAGCAATCTAATTTCTCCACAAAATGAGTGGGCAGAAAAATGGCTGCACATTTTGTCCTAGGTTTCAGATTCTACAGGGGCTGCTTGCCATATCTTCTAAGCCTTCAGGTTATTCTCTGTCACCAAATTATTTTTTTTCTGGGAAAGCAGGTACATTTCCTAACATAAGCCATTATTTTAATTGTGTAAGAATTTTACGGGGCCCATGTGAGGCTCTCTGTTATTTCCAGAATGAAATATAAGACTGACTGGTGCCAACCTCCCATGTATTGCTTTTTATCACTAACATTAAAATTAAATTAAAATCCACACGATGGTTTACAGTTCCATGTGATCATTAAAGAAAATATATAGCAATATTAAATGTATCTATTCAGAAGCAAATACCATTGAGTTTGCTAGTGGGCTTCCTCTCAAGTAAGGATGCTTGAGATTACAACCTTAAAGCCACATCATAGAAATCTATACTTTTTAAAAAGTCCAGTATGCTCCCTAAAATTGTGTTTCAAGTCAATGTGAATACTATTGTGAAGGCTCCTTTCTCCCACCAATTCTTCCTCCGTACTCTTTATTTCACACTAACAGCATTCAAGAAGTTTGGAGCTTGAAAGATTCTGAGCTCAACATGGCCAGTTTGAGTGTTCTTGGCTCAGAAGAGAATACCCCACATTCCAAAGCTTGGTCCCAGGTTTGTGATAAAAGGAGCATTTATTCCATTTTGTTTAAATCAGTGTTTCTCAACCTCAGCAATTTTAAGCATGCTGGGGAATTCTGGGAGTTGAAGTCCACACATCTTGAAGTTGCAGAGGTTGAGAAACACTGGTTTAAATGATCCTGATGTCCCGTAATCAGCAGCTTATTTTCTTTTAAATTCCTTCAAGCCAGGAAGACATGGAAACTCAGGCCAGTGCCAAGAGCCAGCAAGCACAGATTTCCAGCTCTGTCCCCTTCAGCTGGAGCTATTTGAGGAGGGGAAAGGAGGAGGTTGAAGAAGAGCCAGATAGGCATGTTTTCAGAGATTTAGAATCATCCTCAGCATAAGAAAAATGCTATTGCATGACAGTAGATAAATGTTTGCTAAGGGAAGAATAGAGTTCCTGGGTTGTAATGTAATATTGTTTTATGTATTTTGTGTCGTTTTTTTTTTTCCAGGCAGGTTGTTAAATTAAAAAAGGGTGTGTTGTGCACTACATGCTTTGTTCAGTTTTGTGGGCCAATTGCAAGATGGAAAAGTGCATCTAACACAGTACGTGCAAATCCCATATCCCACTATGCTGTGGAGCTTTCAGATTCTGTAGCAGTTTGTGCAGGTTGGTGAGGGTGCAAATTACATGCTTAACTGTTGCTCCCATTTTTTGCTAGGCTAACTTTAAAAATGCTTTTTCTAAAATAATTAAATAAAAACAATCCCCTTATCCAATTTCTGCCCAGTAGTACTTAACATATGGACCATAAAGAAGGCTGAGCACCGAAGAATTGATGCCTTTGAACTGTGGTGCTGCAGAAGACTCTTAAGAGTCCCCTGGACTGCTAGGAGGTCAAACCAGTCAATCTTAAAGGAAATCAACCCTGGCTGCTCATTGGAAGGATTGATAATGAAGCTCAAGCTCAGATACTTTGGTCACCTGATGTGAAGAGAAGACTCTTTGGAAAAGACCCTGATGCTGAGAAAGATTGAAGGCAAAAGGAGAAGGGGACAGCAGAGAATGAGATGGTTGGATAGCATCACTGCAGCAATGAGCATGAAACTGAGGAAACTCAGGGAGGCAGTGAAGGACAGGAAGGCCTGGTGCGATATGGTTCATGGGGGTCACAAAGAGTCAGACACAACTTAACGACTGAACAACAACATAGATTATGACTTAACCTACTTTTGCCAACTTTAGATGAAAAATAAAGACAAAGTAGTTATGTCCCTATGGCCATACCTTAACACCTGAAATATTTCAAGTTTTTGTTCTGTCAAAACATGGATTATTTGAGCCACTTCTAATTTTGCTCATCAGAACATGGGACACTCAAAATGTTCTAAGATGGGCTGTTTTGTTCTCAGATCACAATTAATTTTTTTGCCATTTCATGCATACCCCTACTTCACTGCCAAGTAAACCCCTGAAGTCTTCTAAAAAAGCAAAACAAAACATACCCAATCCATCAGCAGATTGATAACAAGGTGAGATAATACACTGCAAACACTACAGTATGGGCCCAACACCAGCGGGTACTTTGCCATATTAATGTAACCCTTTGTGCCCACAGTGCCAGATCTCTTCATCCCTTAACATAGGGTAGGTGATCCACCGACTACCTTTGGCCTCCAGCACCCCAAGATTGCACCTTTGAAATTTGGAAGTAAAAAATTGAAATGTTGTCCTTTTTCATTCAAATCAGAATGGAAGAAGAATACCTTGGGCAGCCTTCTGCTTCCATTTCTACTCTTAATTCCAATATGTAATAAAGGTTAGAAGATTGATTTGGGCCTGTGTGCCTGTTTGCACATGTGATTTTTTTAGGGATAGGAATGGAAGCAGGAAACGACTGGGATTCAGACCATTGCCATACCAATCCTTAAAGCTCTATCTCTGAAAAACACCCCCAATCTGGCCTGAAAAATGGCTATCTGAGGACATTTTGAGAGGGAATTAAGGATGGAATAGGAACAGTTATCTGTCAGAGGTCTTGTGCTCCCATTCCCACCCTGTTAAAAAAAGGGGGGGTGAAAAATGTGGCTTCACCTCTTCTGGTGTCTGTGTGTGTGTGTGTGTGTGTGTGTGTGTGCTATTTATTTATTTTGTGTTTTGTTCAATTTATATGGCTGCCCATCTCACATATGTGATTCTGGGTACCTCACAACAATTAAAAACAACATCAAGAATTATAAACAAATGCAACTAAAGACAACAAACATATAAAACCATACTAAAGCCATTACTAAAAACCATATTAAAACACAAAAACACAGTCACCAGATATTCTCCTGAGTTCATGTAAAAAGTCTGAAGGCAGAGTTACAGTCCCCACTCCTGCAGACATTACCCAAGTGCCTTATCATACAATCAGTATACAGAAGTATGAAAAAGAAAGTACAGCCTCTTTGAGTTCTATGGTTTTACGTATCAGGACATAATAAAAATCATCTGGTCCTTAGCAGTTCTCAAAAGTAGGTAAACACAATCTCAGATGAACAACAACACATGACATATTATGCCATATCATCATTTATTTTACAAAAAGAAAGACAAAATGGAGAAGCCATGTGTGAAAAACTAAGTACACCTTATGATTCAATAGCTTGTAGAACCACCTTTAGCAGCAATAACTTGAAGTAATCGTTTTCTGTATGACTTATCAGCCTCTCACATCGTTGTGGAGGAATTTTGGCCCACTCTTCTTTACAACATTGCTTCAGTTCATTGAGGGTTGCAGGCATTTGCTTATGCACAGCTCTCTTGAGGTCCCACCACAGCATTTCAATGGGGTTGAGGTCTGGACTTTGACTGGACCACTGCAAAACCTTGATTTTTTTCTTTTTCAGCCATTCTGTTGTAGATCTGCTGGTGTGCTTGGGATCATTGTTCTGTTGCATGACCCAATGTCGGCCAAGCTTTAGCTGTTGGACAGATGGCCTCACATTTGACTCTAGAATACTTTGGTATACAGAGGAGTTCATGGTCGACTCCATGACTGCAAGGTGCCCAGGTCCTGTGGCTGCAAAACAAGCCCAAATCATCACCTCTCCACCACTGTGGTTGATGGTTGGTATGAGATGTTTGTGCTGATATGCTGTGTTTGGTTTTCGCCAAACGTAGCACTGTGCACTATGGCCAAACATCTCCACTTTGGTCTTGTCTGTCCAAAGGACAGTGTTCCAGAAGTCTTGTGATTTGTTCAGATGCAACTTTGCAAACCTAAGCTGTGTTGCCATGTTCTTTTTAGAGAGAAGAGGGTTTCTCCTGGCAACCGTTCCAAACAAACCATACTTTGTCAGTCTTTTTCTAATTGTACTGTCATGAACTTTAACATTGAACATGCTAACTAAGGCCTGTGGAATCTGAGATGTAACGCTTGGATTTTTTGCAATTTCTCTGAGCATTGCATGGTCTGACCTTGGGGTGAATTTACTGGGACGTCCACTCCTGGGAAGATTGGCAACTGTCTTGAATGCTTTCCACTTGTGAATAATCTTCCTCACTGTAGAATGATGGACTTTCAATTGTTTGGAAATGGCCTTATAACCCTTCCCAGATTGATGGGCAGCAACAATTGCTTTTCTAAGATCATTGCTGATGTCTTTATTCTTTGGCATTGTGTTAACACACACCTCAATTCTCGAGACCAGCAAACTCCTAAAACTTCGGCTGTGATAGAGGTAGTCACACTTGCTGATGATCAATTGATCAAGGGCATTTGATTAGCAGTACCTAGTTGCTACTTAGCCTCTTCATACCTATGGAAGCAGTAAGGGTGTACTTAGTTTTTCACACATGGCTTCTCCATTTTGGCTTTCTTTTTGTAAAATAAAAATGATGACATGGTGTAATATGTCATGTGTTGTTCATCTGAGGCTGTATTTACCTACTTTTGAAAACTGCTAAGGACCAGATGATTTTTATTACGACCTGGTATGTAACACCATAGAACTCAAAGAGGGTGTACTTTCTTTTTCACATGACTGTAGGCAGGCTTGCATCACGGAAATTAAATTATTAAATAAATAATCAAATAATCAGATAAATGTTTATGAACCAAGTTTAAAAAATGTTGCTTTATATGACACTGACCTTGAGCTGGGATGAAAACTGTTACTCTCGTGGGATGCATCTTGTATTGCCAAATCACAATTACACTAACGTTCAAAGCTGTACTAACCTTTCAGCTACATTAAAATTACTAACTCAGCAGTATAGAGCAAAAATTGCATTCGGAATGAATCAAGATTTTCTTCTGCAGACTATACTTCCCTATGTTTTTTCTATAATGCTATTAATTCTGTTTAAAAACTGTCAAGGACAGATTCCAGAGTCTGAAAAGTGGAAACTGACTCATTCCACACAAAATGCTTGGGCAGAGTAATGCCTACACGGTTGAAAGACTCGTTAAATAAAAAGTTGTGAATCAGGGCAGAGGTGAGGGGTCCCTGGACACATGGGCCAGGGGTACCCCCTTCATCCCCTGGTTAATCTGGAACTGCTCCAGGAGCTGCTGAAGCTGGTTTGCATAAAATCATGAATAAGGTTTCAGTATCCCATCAAAAACACAAGAGTCAAATCAGATAAGTAAGATACGAAAACTTCTGAAGCCTTACCGTTCTCGGTTAAATTTCAGAGAATGAAGAATTGCTGGTCGTTTCTGTCTTAGATTCCACAAATGGAGCATGTCATCTGAACTTGCACTAACCAAAGCACCCTAACAAGAAAGGAGTATACTATGTCTTATTACAATCATATAGACTTTCCTGGGAAAGTGGCCATTTTAGAAAGGTAGTTTGAACCATACGTTGCTATTCCACATCTGCTTCTTGCCGAGCAAGCTGACCTGATTCAGGAGAATGTGACTCCTAGTTCTTTTCACCTACCCCTGCAGCAGCATTCCTTTCAGTTTCCTCATTACCCTTATTCTCAGGGCTACTGGTAGGCCAGCAGAGAATAAAATAAATCTGCCCAACTTCTTAAAAGAAAGAACAAAGGAATGCTTTTGGCTCATCATCATTCAGTTCTGTGTACTCTTCCTCCCTCTGATCCTGCTTGCAGGGCTGATCTGATGAAAGGCAGCTGCTTGGGGGCCTGGCTTCCAAATCTTAACTGAGCAAGCCCCCCAGACTGGGCAGGAGCACAGCTACTCAGCCGGTTCCTGGTGGCTGTTGCTCTGAGATAGAAACGGGAAGCAAAATAAGCAAGGTAGGTACTGGCTGTAATATTGTGAACCTGTAAATTTTGAAAAACGTACATGTATTGTAGACTGTGCAGAAGGAATATTTACCCAGCATATACATAGTTACAAAGCTATTCATGACTACATATTCTCATGCCAGTCAAGCCATTAATCAATGTCTTAATTTGCCTCCCAATTTACCCAATGTTGCTGTTATTCAATTTGCAAGGGCAAAATCAAGAAAATTATATTTGGAACACAGAGAAAGTAACACATCCTTTTGCTGTACTAGTCCTTAGGACTCACGTCTTTCTCAAAATGGTTGCTCATGCAGATCCCTGAGTAACTGATTAAAAAAATCTCATTAACAGTTTGACCTTGTGGAGGCTGTTAATCTTTGAAACCTACTCCCCCTGGCCTAGAAACTGTGCTCAGTGCCTTCCATTCTGCTATTACATTATTGCACCTGTATAATTGCAGAGTTTCCTTACAAATTACTGGTACATTCCTTTGAGCTTGGTGCTCTCTACACAGCTGAGAGTCTTTTCCCTCTGCTCTAGGTGAGGATTGCATTGATGGAAATTTCGCCACCTTGATCTTCTGAAACCCTTGCCTGAATGTTGGCTTTTCTCTTTGTAGAGCAGAACATTCATTCCTTTTCACATCTGTATGCTTGAACAGACTTATGCTTAAACAGCCGATTTGAAACCAAGAGACCAACCTTTTTTTAAAGCAAATGCTTATCAAAGAATCACTATATTCATTCATTTTGGGGTCTCCAAATGGCCCACTTTATCTATATCTTATTTAGTTTTCACCATCCATTCACCTAACAAGACTATTTCTCTGGAGTCTATCGACAGAACAGCCTTGTGGCCTCTGATGACAAACAAATTTATCATGGAACAATAACATTCTTTGTATTTCCATTTTAATTATCATAATTCCCTGGAGTATAGCATGTTAACTATCAACAGCCTGTTAATTCCTTCTTTCATACACAATCAGAATAATCTAGAGGATACTGATTCATACTTTCTAGGTTTTAGCTCCTTAATTCATAATTATATCTATCCTCCACTTCTTGCATATTCAGTTCTACTTAACTCTACTCAACATCAGACCACCTTCAATAAACCCTTCCTCTTTCACAGGCAGACAATATATTTATTTCCCCTATTTTCTTTTAATTGATTCATGCTCTTTACAATTTTCTTCTCTTACATTCCAAGTTGCATCTTCTGTAAGCCATGATGGTCACAGATGGGCTCGTATATACTGATCTCTGCTGCCCACCACAACTTTGGTCAATCAAGGCTTTACATAGTGATTTTAGTAAGACAGAGAGGGAACAGACTAATATATGAGCCCTCATGATACTCATCTACATGCAGCATTCTCTGCTAAAAATCAAGGATAATACTGGTCAGTTTTAGTACATTTTAAGCAGGATGCCATGAGCTCATCCAAAGCCCAGTATTACTCCAAGCATACTCCCACTATTCTAATACATTTCTACCATTTCTAATGTAGACACTACATTGCAAGCCAACATACTATTATCTGTATCCCACCAACTAGGAGGCACATGTGGTGTACTGACACACATTTAAGAGATATGTATTGTGCATTTATTTTGAATTTAAGTATTTATCATATTTATAATTAAGCTACAGAATTGTAGAATTTAAATGGAAATAAAAGATTTATAGTATACTTGACCATTATGAGCTATTCAAAGTTATATTCTGAATTTTGATGGCTTCACTAATTACTTACAAAACAGTAAAAATCTAAAGTAACAGAAGTGTATGAGTGACAATCTAGACCAAGATTTCATGTTTGTTAATATTTCTCTTCTAAAACTTATTTTCTGAGACAGTGACCAAAACAGTCCAGTGTGGCTATAGCATAATTCTTATTAATGAAGCCTTACCTCATTAATTAAAAATTGAAGCTGAAGAACAGCAGCACCACTTTCATGCTGACAATAACAATCAACACCTGGCCTGCCCAATCTGTTAAGCATCACAGTCAAGGATCAGTTTGCTTAGGTTTATTGCTGAAATAAGAGCAATACAAAATCAAAGCAGAATTAACCTTTGTTTTTACTAATCAGGGAAGATAATTAAAAGCAGCCTGTGTAAAGGGTTAGAGACTTCACAAATCTATCTTCATCCCAGATCACAAGTCATAAGGGATTCAAGCACGGCAATTTATTCATCCTACCCCAATATGAGTAATAGTATTCCAATGGTCAAGCAGTATCCTATAGTTCTTGGAGCCACTGAGCAACCTTGGTTCTGGTTGGGCTGACTTTTGTGGGATACATTGTGTTGGTATTTTTAAGTGTTTTGTACATCTCAGATGTTGATAACTAATTCAGTAGTTAGCCAAAAGGACCGGAACCCAGAGTGAGGCCCAATTTCAGTTGATTTTTATTATGTCCTGATACGTAAAACCATAGAACTCAAAGAGGGTGTACTTTCTTTTTCACACAACTGTAGAACTAGAACAAAATTTTGGATTATGCTGCCACAAAGAAAAATAGCAAAGCATAGTTGAGAAATTAATCTGTATTTTATCTGGATGAAGATGAAACAAAACAAACTGATAAAACTGTAAAATGTAGTTGAAGCTATCATAATGTACAATAGCAAAGGATACATGCGTATTGCACCCGTTCTTGTTCCAATAGCCAGAATCTTTTGAACTGGGTCAAAAGCTAAGACAGTGGGCAGATACGGAAATCCATGACGAACTGTCTGAAATAGAAAATATAAATTTGAGTGAGGAAGAACATGTAGTTGTAATTGACAGATACGTTTTCTATGCTTCCTTAATTTTTATTTTCTAAAGCAAATAAACTGGATAATCAAAATAATTAAGTGGCTGCTCGGTGATAAAAAAATAAATTAACTAATTGTAAGTCTAACTTCTATTGCATTGACCAGTTAAATTATATGCATTTTAAATTTACAGATTATCCTGAAGTATGGAAAATTTTCACACAAAATATTGGGTAGCAGCAGGCAGTCTAACACAGCCTATTGACTGCAGAAATCCACTCAAATCAGTGGGGGAAGGGGGTAAAGTATACATTATAAGAGAATTTTTTTTAAAACTTTCCAGCTTTGAACAGACATTCATTGTGGAAGGAGATGGAAGGAGATAATTACAGAGCTTCTGAGGTTCACTGTATTACACTTGCTTACAAATTAGTTAAGAAAATAATCCAAAAGGAAAGCAAAAGAAAAGGCTCTGCTCAGTCACTCATGCCCTGGTCACCTCCCGAGTGGACTACTGTAATGCATTCTACATGGGGCTGCCCTTGAAGAGTATCCGGAAGCTTCAGCTGGTGCAAAATGCAGCGGCGCAGGCAGTTATGTCTGCTCCTAGGATGGCACATGTTACACTTCTGCTCCGCGAGCTGCATTGGTTGCCGGTTTGCTTCCAGGTCCAATTCAAAGTGCTAGTTTTGACCTTTAAAGCCCTTCATGGAATGGGGCCGAGCTATCTGAGGGACCGCATCCACCCGATTACATCTACCCATCCTATCAGGTTCGACAGGAGAGGTATGCTGCAGGTCCAATCTGTATTTTCACCTGGTGGGACACAGGAGATGGGCCTTTTCTGCCGTGGTACCCACCCTGTGGAACATCTCCCCCACCCCCAGGTGAGAATGGCCCCATCCCTGACATCCTTTCGGAAGTCCCTTAAAAGGTGACTGTGTCAGCAGGCCTGGGGATCTCAAAGAAATGGTGATTTGATGAGATGGCTGCATTGTTTTTAACCCCAATTTTCTCCACTGTCTTGTTATTAATAGTGTTGTTGATATCTTTTAATTATAGTTGTTTTAACATTTTGATTTTACAATTATTTTTATTGTAAGCCACCTAGAGTCACTTTACTGTGATATGGGCGGCTATATAAATGTGATAGAGAAATAAATAAATGAATCCAATATTCCAGACAGAGTACAAGATCTGCTTCAAATGTCCAAATATCTCTGCAGAGATTGGAGAGAGTTCAAAATATTACAGGTACCCAGGAGATTCTAACAAAATTATTACTTAGGAATAGAGACAGATACGTGAATGGAGGCTGAAATTAAATACTCAATGCCATAACTTGAACAGAGATATAAAGAAAATCAGATATAGCACATACAGAATCAGAATCCTAGTGCAAATTCCTGGCTACATGAGTTTACTATTTCTACAGAAAGAAAAGTCTTCCTGATGCAAATGTAATTTCTTGGGCTTCTCTAACTTCTTAGAACAGCATTTCTCAATCTTGGGAACTTTAAGATGTGTGGACTTCAACTCTTCCATGCTGGCTGGGGAATTCTGGGAGCTGAAGTCTACACATCTTAAAGTTCACAAGGTTGAGAAATACTGTCTTAGAGATTCTCAACATTAATCAGAGGCTACTGTGGATGTGGATGATAGACACACCCTTCCTTCCCCAGCCATTCTCCACATACTTCTGTCTCTGTCCCTGTCTTTCTCTTGTAACAGAGAAACCATCAGGGGGTAATTTGACTCTGAGAGCATGTACATGGCAAAGAGCCTTCTCCCATTTACGGAGATGTGGATTGTGAGTCAACAGGGATCATGGCTGGGCCACACAACCTTTCCTCCAACATATTTTTAAACCTTGCATGTGCAAACCTGAGGCCCTGCAGCCACCCAGACTTCTGGAGTCTATCGACAGAACAGACTTATGGCCTCTGATGAGAAACAAATTTATCATGGAACAATAAGATTCTTTGTGGTATTTGCTGCAAAAGACTAACAAATCAATCCTTCTTGAAACTGTTTTCTTTAAACCTCTTTCTTTCCCTCCTCTTGACTCAATTGCCATATTCTGTAAGCTCACATTTTTTAGATTTTCAAAATAATTTTTATGTATAAACATTTGCTTTTCCTGTAGACACTTCATAGTGAAGCATGAAATTATAATATGATGTTTTCCATAGCATCTTCCTGTATCAGAAAATGTAAAATTAGTTTGCAATAAGTAAAGGGCACCTCAATATATTTTGTTTTTTTAAAAAACACATTCTTTATTAATAGGCACAAGGAAAAACAACCATTTCTGATATAAGAGGCAATAGAAATGGAATAAGATATTTTAAAGCATCAGTGTCAGGAAATCAATTCTACAGGTAGACTAAAACTACTTTTATTGAGGTTGGCTATAATATCAGAATCTTACAAGTCTGATCATGCTATACCTCCTCCTCCTCCTTACAATTCAGTGAATTAGGGAGGCATTTGTCTGAGCCACTTCCAAATGCTATCTCATTGTGGACTTAAATAATGTTTTAGCCTCTTTTGACTAGGTAATGGTTCCTACATATCTCTGTCAAGGTCATCTTCCTCAAGCTTTATAACTAGATATAAATTCTATCTTCAGCTCAGATGTTAGAGGGAAAGGATGGAGTGCTTTCTGGAAAAGATTCCTTGTGGTTTTCCCCCCTAAGATTCTCAGGACAGTGAATAAAGGAAATATGTTGCCTTTTTTCTTCCATCCTCTATCTAGAACTCAAAGGCTGACAGCCACCAGACAAGGGCATTTGATATTTTAATTGATTGATGGCAGGCTGTGTGCAGTGTCCTTGGAGATCCCTCAGATCAAACTGGATTTCATTTTTTTTAAGGTTATGGAATTTGGGGGATTTTTAGCCTTTTACCCAAAGCATGTCCTTTAAAAACCTCAACTCTCCATAAAGAATTACAGTGATTTCACACACACACCCCACCATTCTTGAAGGAGATTTAAAGGAACAAAATGGCAGCTGTAAGTTTGCCCTTTAACGCTCCAAAAGGGGAAAAAGTAGCCAATCTACTGTAGCAAGAAGAGGAAGTATTGTTTTCAACTAATATATAAAATATTTCATTTATCTTCTGTTCTCAGTTACAACTGTTTATTTATAGATTCTCACAAGCTCTATTCGGTGTTGCTAAACTGGACATTGGAAGCTGCTAATTCTGCTTCCAACATCTTGCATAAGACTGTGCTTCCTATCAAGGAGTTTCTGCATTCAGCATGAAGCTCTGAAGGGAGGAAGGCTTTGCAGAGGATTGTATATGTGGACATTCCCACATAATTCATGATCCTGTGGATGTTAAATTGTACAGCCTTCACTTGTTCATCCCAAGGTGAGAATGCCTTTTCCCTTCTGGTTCTCATACAACTCTCTAGCTGCTCTAGACTCTTATCTGCTCCCGCAATTACAGCTGTGCAGAATTGACAGGTACTCTTTCCTTCCAAGACCAGTTCTAAAGAACCCTACACTGGATCCCTCGGAGACCTGCAATGATAGACTGGTCTCTAACCTTCCATAGTTAAAGGGACCGAGGGCGTGGCAGTTTCTCAACAATGGGAAGCAGCCAAGAAACTCATGGCCTGTGAGGATTCTGTATGAGTCAGCTTTCTCACAATCCAAAACAATGCAACAGGCCATGAGTTTGTGGATCCCACTTAGACAACAAAAACCCTTCCAATGCCTCCTGAAATCCAATTGGATCCAATATCCTTTTGGGGTCCATTCTAAAGGATCCATTTCCCTAGATATGGAATGTAGCCAGAAATCCAGCTAACCACGTAAAGGCCCATCCAGGACAACTGAGGGATTGGCGGCATCCCCACCTGTAGAACACCTCCCTCATCAAATAACAAATTGGGCATATTTCATGTATCATGTGTCAGGCCTGCTACCAACTAGAATAAACTGATAATTGCTCCTGACTGCTTAGTTAAACTCCTCAGCCATTCCAGACACACAAGTATCAAACTGAAGAGGGAAGTGATCCAGGACTGGGAGCCTGGGGGATTCCAACACCAGCTTTGCCTAGAGATTCTGCTAGGCAGTGGTATAGGTGTTACCCTAAGAGAATCCTCAATCTATTCCAGCTCCCGAGACTAAGATACCACACACCCAGTCTCTCACAAAAATATGGGTAAAGGAAATAATCGTATTCTATCAAAACAGATATTTTTCCAGATTCGATTATAAAACATTTTAAAATTAAGTATCTAAAATTCCATCTAAAATCAGAAGCTTAAAATCAATGCCTTCAAAATAGACTGAATTATAATTAAACCAGCAATTAATGGAAATTTTAAAAAACTGAAATAAACCTAATGAAGCTGTTCATTATGAACTGCAGCATAAAAGATTTTATATTAAAAGGAGTGCCTTTGCTTGGTGATAAAAAGGGGGGTTCTGGCAGAGGACACCTCCATATGGGGCTGACCCAGCTCAACTGAATGTGTACTGTACAGGAGAAAGACACAAAGAGAAAGAATCTGTGAGTATAAATGGTAAGTGTTTGTGTGGGTGTATGTATTCTAGCCTGCCCACCAGCCTTTTGACCCCACTGAAGCATTTAAGGCAGATGAACGCAGCTCCCTGGTCTATCAAGATTGCCTACTCCTTAGCCAAAGGGGCTAACTTTTATCATAGTACAATTAAAAATAAACCGATGGAATTTGCAACACATAAGAGAAGAATGCTGATTTACCCAAAAGGATCAAACTTTTATTAATAATCATTTAAATAAGGCTTAATGCAAAGGTTTCCAAAAAGAACGAAGCAAAATAATAATAATAATAATAATAATAATAATAATAATAATAATAGTAATAGTAATAATAATAATAATAATACTTTTTTTCTTTCCATGATGATGTGAGTTCTGGATATTAAGTATTATCTTTTTATAACCTAGGTTATAATTTTATTATAATATATTCAAAGGTAGCTATGAAACAAAAAGTAGTGAAACCTTGATAAGCAAAACCAAAAAAGACAGAACGTTGTCTTTTCCTGTACTTAAAATTTCTGGATGTTTAACATAAGAAAAATTAGATTTGCTTTTCATTTTCAAGTAAAATCCCCACAAAATGTAGGTTGCATATGATCAACTCAGACATGGGTCCCAAATATTTTTTTTAAACATTACTGATGCTTATTGCAGGTGCTGAGTTTTTGTTCTGACTTCATTATACAAAACATAAAGCAGTTATTGGGGGGGGGGGGAGTGGGAAAAATAAAATGCAGCCAATATTTAAGAGAATTAAAATTGGCCTATTAAAACTGACCGATAGCTTTCCACCTTTTTGAGGGTTGATGTTTACAGAAAGCATTCAGCTCTTACCTTGCATATATGAAAGTGGTCTGCAGTCAGTGTCTCCTGAATTTCATCCCTGGGTGTCCCTGCAGCCTCTCCGGAGTTCCCAGAGTTCTTTCCAGGCCCACTGCCACCACTACTACTACTGCAGTTTCCACTAGGGGATGAAGTTAAACCATCCAAAACTTTGTGAAAACTAAATTTCTTCATTTTGAAGAAAAAGTCTCAAGATTAATTTCACTTAGGAGAACTCCTTGGGTTTGATAGTTTCACATTTAGCAAAGAACACTACCTCCCACAAAGAATCTCTCAAATTTTCCAGCAGTACAGCAGTATGGTATTTTCTATTAACATGAGTGAAATATATAAAGACTCCATTTTAATTTAAAAAAAAAAAAGGCAAGGGATACTGTAAAATGACATTAGGGAAGAACAATCTGAAGGCTAGGAATTCAAAAGTGATAATTATGGCTCCTTAATTAATATTTATAAAATTAGTAATCCAAATTTAAGTCAGATCATGCCTTCCTGTTGGAAAAAATATTTTTATATTTAAGTAATTGAAATTGTAGTCCTGCAAGCCACCTTCTATAATAATTTTATCACAATCTTAGATATGATTCTTTTGAGGAAGAATTGTTTCCTACTGTCGGCTTGCTTTTTAAAATCTCCACTTCTACACTAGATTGTCCATGTTTTGCAACATTTGTAGATCCTCTTTGATCTTTCTTGACAACTTTTATATTTAGTCTTTAGAGTGAGTAATCAACTATTCTTCAGTATCCAACTAACCTCCACCTTTGTGAATAAATGACATTATTTTGCAATCTGAAGTATTTTCCTCTGCTTCACAATTACACTGTTCCCCCACAGTGCTAGCCTCCCACTCTGATTGCAATGTCGCTATACTATCCAGCTCCAGAAGAAAACCACAGTTTATTAATTGTGATGTATCCACTCATATTCTAATTAAATAAATATCAAATCAGTGTCTTTTGGAAAGATCTCCGTAGGTCTCTGAGCAAGAGACTAAAGGATCCTTTTGTTACCAAGTAATTTGTGGATACAAGGCTGATTGCCTTCACTGGAAAGGGGCACGAAAAAAGTAGGGTTCCCTACTAGACCTTGATGAAATCAGCTATGAGGCTGACCCACAACATCCAAACCAATGAAAAGTGCAGGAACACGAATTGCGCCTGGAAATAAATTGCGTCCCAACAGGCTGGTCCCAGCTGGCAGACACGAAAGAGGGTGTCCGATCACAGCTTCACGAATTGCGGGCAAGCGTCTAGATCTCCCGCAAATTGAGGGAGGACTGCGCAATCCTCCGGTCGCGCAGCCGTTAGCGGTGCCGCAGTTCCCCGACCGAGTCGTCCAGCAGCTCTCCAAGGTCCTGAAACCACAAGCGACGGCGGCAGCAACAGCGGCTCCTCCAGGCTCACCCGTCTCGCGCGCCAAAACTAGAAAGAATGGTTTTGCTGAGGAAAGGGATGGTGGACGACGAAAAGCTCACTCACGGGCAATCAGCATGCAATCTTAAGACGGAGCGGAGTTGGAAGAAAGCAGGACGAAGCAAAAGATTAGAGGAAAGGAAGAACGTCCCAACTAGGAAGATACTGCGATAGACCGAAGGAGGTCAGATTAGAGGAATGCTAAAACATAACTCAGAGCATCCGGATTTGACTCCGCTTAAACAGAAGTCTCCGCTCGGCCAATAGGGAACGGCAACAGGAGCAAAATGCTGCTGCAACGCGGGTCCGGAACCTTCTTGCCGCTTCCTCCTTCACAGCGCTGGAAAAAATGGCTGAAAGAGGAAACGCCGGCGATTATCGGAGAGAGGGGAGTGAATGGGAGCAGGCAGAGCGCTTGCGCGCGCAACCGTATAGCCTCGTCGGGTGGTACCTGCTGCCGTGTCATCGTCCTCTCTGACTGACCCGAGGGGAGCCGGAGGGGGCGCTGCTGTCTTCCACCCGGCTGGCTTCACTGCTTCCACTCTAAAGGCAGCGCTGAGAGAAAAACATTGGACAAGATCCGACGCCCTAACACTCAGACTGCAGTCCGGAGTCGTAAACATACTTCGGAGACTGTAATGTTAATCGAACTCTGAAATTTATCCTGAGCATCAGTTGGTAAGTTCCCTGGGGATTGGGACCAGAACGGGACCCCGGTGAAGTTTGCTTCTGAAACCCCGGAGTTGCGGGGAAAAAGCCAGCAGGAACAGCTCAGCCGCGGGGAGACTTTGCCTTTTAAAATAGCACTTATTTATATATATTGTTAAACGTAGCACTATCAAGAGATTATAGCAAAACTAAAATTTAGTCTGTAACATTAATACTAATTATCTCTAGCAACTAAAAATATAGCAAGTAGCAGCGTCCACAGCGAACTAACAGCACACAGTGACATTATGCAAGTGCCATTCTTAAATGCTTGCCTTCTGTCTGAAGCAAGTAAGTCATGGTATTTGCATGACATAACATGTTGCCTCCCTTCCACAAATACTCATGATAGCAAGACTTAAAAATGTTATCCCCAGTTCAGGAAAGATCCTGCATTATGTTTCAGTTATTTTGGCAATGGTTGTATAATTGTTTTTATTCTATTTTGTCGCTGCCCCCCCCCCCCCGTTATTTTGCAAAGGTACTGTATTTATTAAATAGGTATATTGAATTAATTTTTCTCAGTAAACCTTACAGCTATAAAATCACCATAATCACAAATACAGGATGGAAACTTAACCTGAGAGAAATGTGGTTTGGGTAAAATTTCAAGGGAGCTGACACAGTATCTGCAGATTTTTTTTGTATTCACGGGTAGTTTTCATTTTTGGTGTTTGTTTCTTTATCTACACTTAAATAATGTACATTTGAAGTAGTTCTCTGTAAAGAAATTAACTTGGTTCCTGCTGAAATAAATTTTGAATTCCATGTACCTAAACATCTGTTGAATAAAGCCTATATGCATACTTACTGAATTTTTTAAGGCAGACTGGGGCAAGATATGATATGGTTATTATTCTACAACAGTGGCTGTTCTTCTGTATTTTTGATATGTTTAATATTTCTTATTAATATAATAATGCTAAAATTCTAAACATCTCTAGAAATAGAAAAAAATATTTATTATTTCTAATTATCTAAAGGAAGACATATCCGAGGAGATGAGAAATAAATGGAAGAGCTGCACTTTGTTTTTATTTATAATCACAATTTATAATCACACTATACTCTCCATTATTTGGGGTCATTTTCTTTATGCAAAATATTTCTTATGGTAAGAAGAAACACGCATTCAGCTCTGTTACAGACTATGAGAACTTGTTAAATGTATTGAAGACTTAGTTTACTTCTTCTGTGGTTAAGAACCATAAATACTTTTCCTGAAATATTATTATTCTTGATCATTATTATTGTGCGGAGCCACTAGAGCTTGTCAGTCGTCCCGCACCCCCCCTCCATCCAATACCCCCACTCATGTACTCAAAAGCTAGAAGTCCCTGATGCTGCATGTCTGCTAGTCTGGCTAATCAAGAGAAGATATAGGTCAGCAAATAGGTTGGTGTGCAGTATACTCAAACAAGAAGTCTTTTACAGAGATTATGGACAGAAAACCAGGAAGAAAAAAAGGGGAAATGGGGCAGACATTTGGAGAATAGGAGCCAGTGAGGAAGAGAGCTGCAGGGGGGTGGTGAAAGCAATAGATAGAAATAAATAAGTTGAGAGGAAAACTATGGCTGATTCTATTGGCCTCATCAGGCATCACCCTAGCAAGCGAAGGCTTGCATAATACCCACAGGCAGGGAACACATATTGCATTATGTGATACACCATGATTTACAAGCCATAATAACTAGGCTCACACACTGCATTGCCAATATGCAGTTTCTTTGGCTTGGGCTTTGGTTATACATTGTGTAATTAACTTGAATGATTTTGTATTTAACTCGAATTTTGCTACAGTAGGCTCCATTCTTAACTATGGGTCATCTGTAACCTGGGCGTTCTCAACCCAGGGACTACCTGTACATGAGATGTAAATTCAGGTACAAAGTCCAATGTTATCCAACCCTGAATGGAAAAAAAAATGACAAATCATGGAGGAAAACAAACTATTATGGGATCAGTAGCTTCAGGTAAGAAATGCTCCATAGATCTATAACTGGGGAGAGCACATCACTTAACCTTCACTTTACTTGATTCACTGCAGACAGTCAGAAAGATGCTCTTTAAGCTTAACCAAATGAGGCTACGTATATATTGCAAATGAATGTGGCTCCTTGAAGAGAGTATGTTCCTAGATACCTGGAAAAGAAATCCCCAGACTTTCCTTTAGGACCCTTTGGGTAGCTGAAAAAACAATCCCCTTCTATGAATAAGTCAGACTATAAAGAGAGCTTGTCCTGGGTTGAAAGATCAGAACTTAAGTTACTGTACTTTAATATTGTCCTATAACGATTTCTTTAATACGTAAACACATTGTCACCCAGGAAACTTATGAGGAAAGATTATTACTGAGACAGAAGCATTCTGCATACACTAACTTTGAAGATGTTAATATAGTATTAGCATTTTTCCATGCTGTTTTTGCATTTTCACTGTCAGTTATCTCGAGAATGAGTATAATTTTAAAAAATCAGGTGTATTTAGTTACAAATAATTAAGATAGTGAAAAATGTCATACTGAAAACAGTCATAATAGCAATTTGATCACAAATGTTTGCTCTTTTTTCTTCATCGCTACCATATTTCTCTCAATGACAGATGTTTTTGTGTGAGGATGTATTTAGTAGGAAGTGATAAAAATTGTTTCTGAGAGCCATAATAGAGCTTGAGTATAAATATGTAAAAAAATATATGTCTTAATGTAGTACTACAACAATTTTTTGGCCTGGGCTCTCAAGTCCTCCTCCTCCACCCCCAAAATCAATAGGGGTGTAAATTTGTGCTGTTCTAACTACCTATGGATAACTTAGTACTGTAGTATATACAAGCAGGGGTTCTGGAACAAAATGTCCATAGATAGGAGGATTTTTACTGGGAATCTTAGCTAGCCTCAAACTTATCTATGACTTACAAGACTAACCGCCAACATTGCAAGCTACTGTAAACTTTCATTTTTTTTCCTTGCAGCCTTCAAACATACAATAGATGTTAATTTACATTCAGAGGTAATGGCTGAGTTCACTGTACAAATTCATAATGTCACTTCTTTGGTTTTGGCTTAGCAGAATGTATAAACTTCGCTCTTAAGAGTTTATAAATTATGTTTTGTGGCTTAACATTATGTCTGAACCTGCCCAGTATGGCTCTCCCTCTTTGTCCATGTCTGTATTTCATCCTTTTACAGAATTCTCTGGGTTCTTTCCCTCTCTAATATTCCATGGCCACTGAACAACAGTAATCTTCATTGGACTAGTTGACTTCCAGGCTCTTCTGGATGTCTTTTTTTTCCTTTTTTTTTTTACTTATGCAAACTCTGATGCTTTGCCATGACTCCCAATACAACCTCTTTTTATGTTTATAATACCATTTCAGCTGCAAAAAGGCTGAGTTTACACCTTGATTGTACTACATATTTGTGGTTTAGCCACTAATATGTAAACCTAATCAGTCATGGCATAATAAACTAATAATGTTCTGTGTAGCATTGAGTGCTATTAATATATATAGTAATAATCAAACACATACAGAGGAAAGTACCTCTCCAAAGTAAACTTAGCAGTCATTAGGTAAAAAGTCTCTACTAGAGTGATAAATTAAAGAATGACAGAAAGGATAGGTTAACTTAGGAGTTGTGTTAATAAGGGATGATGTTAATAACTGAGGTTGCATTTCTGAATGTATTCATATACTGTTTTTGTTAAAAAATTTAGCATGGTGCCACCTATCACCAACTTACACTGTGTATAGCAGAACAAATCAAGACTCTATTCTCTAGCCAGGCAAGCCACTAGCTCTGTTGGATGCACATACAAGGGACTGTAACCTAATCTCTTCCCCCCCCCCCCCACCATGGACACCCAGGAGGGACATTTGGCTAAATTCCTGAGCAAACACACTTTTACCCTTCACACACACGCGCACACACCACCTTTGAGGTTAAATAGCTAGGGAGGAATTTGCTGATGTTTATTCTTTGAATCTTCCCCAGAGAAGAATTCTTTTAGAAACTGAGTCCTCAAGCATCAGAGAAATTCATCCATGTATTCTGGAGGTGCAGAGAGGAAGTTCCTATGCTTTGGTCTTTGTTTAAGGCAGCCTTTCCCAACATGGAACCCACCCTAGAATGATATAAGGGAACTTGGTGAACAGCACTAAATACACATCTGGATATAAGGAAAGAAAGAGGAGAGGATGAGCAGATTTAGCCAGTTTGATGTCTGGATTCAAAGGGGAAAAATATGGAAAACATCTCAACTGTCCCTTAAAATTATTTTCCTTGCATCAGCTCAGTACAAACATCTCCGTAAACAGCAACTGTTTATCTAGCATGGCCAGGAATTACAGGAATTAAATGCTAAAGAATGATGTAACTCAGAGGAAAAGGAAGGTTAGCATTGCCTCCAGGTTGGGGGATGGGAATCCTCCAGGATTTTAAAGGAAATCCAATGCATCTTGTCTTCTAGAATGTATTGGGGAAGGGGGTTGGATGAACTCAAGAGTCTGATTCTTTTTACTACTATTTTTCTCTGAAGCTGAATTTTCATTTTCAGTAGCTTACCTTTATTTACATTTACTCTTTGAATCTAATCCTTCTCTAAGCCCAACACTCATCCATGTTTTTCTTTACTGTTAAATATTTTCTAATAAAGTAATTATTATTTTAAACAATTTTGACGCCTGTTAGGTAACATGCCTCAGATGGCATCAGCTTCTGCACACTGATTGAATGTTGCTAGACTTGTAGCCTTTGTGATTGTTTCCCCCCCCCCCTTTTGTTAGAAGAAAGGGGAAGACACTTTCCCTTTTTTAGTCTTGTTCCTATGATTGGGGAAGAGGAAGAAAAAAAGATGGCAACACATACTAGTGAAAGCAACTACTGGGGCATCATCTTGGGCTTGGGCAAGACTCAGTGGCCCCTTCTATGAGTCTATTAATAATATTCAACTTTTTACTACTAAATGGATAGAGTCATTTTTGTTTTCTAAAAGGCAGGCAGTAGCACCTTTGAAAACTAGAAACAGAGTCTTATATGAAATAAATGTAATGTTATTAAATAGGGCCCAAGACATGGCAGAGAAAAGATACAAAGTAATGTGAGAAAAGTCTCAGCCCTCAGCATATACTATAGTCATGCTCTCACGATAGTTAGCAGTTGTTGCAATATTCCATTTTTCTGTAATATAAGGATTTTCTAATATTCCAAAAAGATATTAGGCCCACGCTATCCTTCAAATTCAAAGCCCAAAAGGTAGTTCAGGCCATGTGGGATGCACATGAAGTATCCTAAAACAAAATGCATCTTCTCCTGAGATCATGCTGTGATAGCAAGCCACACAATCCTGGAAAAAGACACTACGTGAGCATCCCTGTATGCTCCAATGTGCCTTTTTGCAATTGAATCTGAAATGCTGCACAGCCCTAACATTTATGTCTATGGATAGTTCTCATCTACAACATGTTCACTGTTAAAACTACTTTACCATTAAAAGAATTACACTTCAGGTTGTTCCTATCTGTATTGAGTGATTTAATTCTGATGCACTGCTGTTTGGCGATGAGAAACCTTCCCCTTGAGCTTCTGTATTTCTTCCTACCATTTGAAAGAAGAAGAGGGATCATACAATTTGGAGGGCTGCTTTTAACTGCCAATACGTACTACTATCTTGGTCAAGTTCTCCAGAACATCTGCATCCACAATGGCACTTGAATGCAAGTAGAAATATTTTTGGTCCATTCATTCACATGGCCTTGCCATGTCATACAAATACACAGTAGGACAAGGACATTGTGCTGGACACAGGCAAGCATTTTTGTGTGAACAGCTGTATATATTTCAGTAATTCTTCAACTAATATTATCCATTGCTAAAATAAAATAAAACCAGCTGTTTAGAATGCTTATTTGTAAGTTAAAAAACAATGGTCCTTAATGAAGGCATCAAATTATTCTTTTTTTTTTAATTTTAAAGTAGAAGAAACAAAATTTGACTCTATCAAACTCTCTGAACGTCATAAAAGAAACCTCATAGGCAACACACATGGTCACTATATAGTAGCTTTTCAATTTACAAGCCTGTTAACTTGTACCATTCTGGTATACTAAAATGGAATATGCAATAAATGCTAGAGCTTTGAAATACACACTTCTTTTACCAATAGCCCACTGCTGTTCCAAAGAAATGCACAATGATTTTTTTAAAAGTTGTAGGTGTTTTAGAAAGGTAAAATATTACAAAATTGAATTTGTGCATATAGGTACCATTGAACTATTAAAATAAACTACGTCATGCTCTACAGTGACTTCTAACAAACGTCTGCATAATTTTTTAAAAATACTAAAACTGTTTAGATTTCTATTAAAATAACATATTGCTGTCCCCACAATTTACTTGGGTGGTAGTTCCTAGTCATGACAAATATATTTTACTGGAGAGTACAGATTTCAAGAAAGGCAACATCCTGCTTTCCTCATCATTGGCTGTTATGAGGCAACTTTTTAATTTTTGCCTTTTCCTCACGGATTACATAACGTAAAGAACACGTTTTTGCTCTAGTCTTTCTGCAAACCAAGTGAGGCTTTATTCAAATAGGCTAACCATCCACCAATGGGATGTATAAGACCACTTTTGGAAAAGGTGGGAAAATTAGATCCAAGTTATATTTTAATGAAAAGTCACCTCATTGGAAATTATAGCATGGCAGATGAAATTATTAAATGAAAATTTTAAAAATCTGCTAAATTAGCAGAGAAGAGTCACTCACTGATATGCATTTTTTTAAAGGCAGACACATTTGGTAAGATTGTGTTATCTGGATGCTGGGTTTTTCTTCTCCTTCTTTAACAATAACTCAAATGGCTCCCTATCCTCAGAATGTCTTCCTCTCCAGAAAAAATGTACACTGTAGTCACCAAATACTCACTGATTAACATGATTGTATTTATGCTCTCTGTGGTCACAGGTTCTCTGTTTCCCCGCCCTCCCCAAAGATATACGGCAGACAAACATTTATCTTGTCAGCTTGTCAGCCTGCTGGAAATAAGGACCTGGTATATTCACCATGCTTGCAAGGCAGTAAGTAAGTATGTGGTGCAAGCAGTTATTTTCAGAATCCAGTAAACTGAAAGTAATGCCTTCTACAATCCTTTTTTGAAGAAAGAAAAACAAGCCATCAAAAGAGCATTCAGATTTTCCAGCCAAAAAACAAAAAATTAAGTATAATGCAATGGAAAACTTGTAGACTAAACACAGGGGCATGTGCACATGTGCAAATATGAGGGAGAGCACATCTGGATTGCCTATAGGTTTCTCACATCTTCCTGCATTTCTGGCTGCTCCTTCTGATCTTTGGTCCTTCTGTTTGGTTCTAATTCAATCTTTTGCTGTTTCAGAATTTCCAGTTGAAGATTATCTATCACTGCTATTCAGGCAGGAAGAAGTTAATCAAACATATCCTCAAACATGCGCTGGCCCATAGCTATATATTGCTCTTTCTCCTCCAGAGTCATCTGTGTCACGAGCTCTGGCCGCTGGTTTACTTGACTGTAAGAAAATGGATGTCCCGCCACCATAACAATAGGGTCTTCAGTCACTACCTCAAACTCATCCTCATCATTGTCGTCTGCCAGCCCATAGAGCGTTGTTGCAGCAGTGGCCGCACAGGGAAGGGAGTCCTCGTCTGATTCACTGGTCTCACTCTCAGAATCACTGGCATTTGCACCAGGCAAAGGAGCGATCCCTCCCATAGCAGCCATAGAGACAGAGGAGGTTTTCTTTTCATGGATGAGCAGAGCACGCATGACCTCTTCATTATTATCTAGCGCCGCCTGTCCCTCTTCATCTTCCTGTAACATGTTTATGTCTTGGCCACCTGCAAGAAAGTATTCAAAAATTATATTTGTTTTGGACGTGAAAGTATTCAGATACTTACCCCACTGCAACAGACAACGTTGCCAGGTACTGGGCAGCCCGGTTAGCTGAATGATGATGTATGGCTTGTGCCTGGGGCTCAGCATTATAAAGTAGATTTAGCGTGCACCTAATTAGTCATATTAAGGTGCTTTATAACTTAACAAAGTCCACAAACTAACTTTTCATGCTCCCCTACACCACCTACCATTTAGATTCTCACTTTCTATATATACGTTCAGGTTTTAATTTATCTATCTTTTATATCTTCTACCTTTTTATAATTCTTCTTAGATTTTCACTTTTTAGATCCTTTATGCTTTTTTTTAGTGATGGTATCCCACCCTCTTATGCTGGACTATGACCTTAATAAAGATTGAATTTGATTGGATTTGAAAAAAGCCTAACATCTAAAACATCAATAAGAGTGTGTATAACGATTTACTACAATGCACTGAGTACAGATAACAAGATAATAAAAACAGAAGTAGAGTAATAGAAAAAATGATTAATTATACAAAACTTTAAATTTAAGTTCTACCTATTAAATATTGAGCCATTGAATGAATGTATGGAAACATGAGTTTGTGTAAATATACATGTATATAAGCAAAATCATATATTGGTTAGCGACAAACAGAATGCAATAGGAATCAGAAAATTAATGCTTTTGTTGCAACTTTTTTTCTGGAATCATTATTCCAAAGTTGCTTTAAAAAGGTAAAAACATTAAATCCTAAAAACCAACTTGTAATCAGTTGTAAAAATTCAAGCAAAAGAGTTTCAGCTACACAAACAGCAAAAAACACTACAAAGGTTAAAAAGGTGGCATTATAAGAGAGAAAACAGAAGCTGGAAATCATAATAGGCGCATACACCACATCACTTACAAGAGTTTACACTGCACCAAATTAAAAATAAAAATAGTGAGTTCAGGTCTTGGCCCCTGGCTTTAGAGGAAACTTAATACTCTGAAGTATTAAAATATTATATACTCAGAATACTCAGTATTGAAGTATTAAAATATTCTGAAACATGAAAAGGGAAACTGTTATACTAGGATGTGTAGGAATGTGGCTGCATTCATACATATGAAGGGATATACAGGTAGTCCTCGACCTATGGCAATTTGTTCAGCAACCATTTGAAGTTATGACAGCACTCAACAAATGGTGGTTACGACTGGTCCTCAGAGTTCTGGCTGTCCCAGCACCCCTGCCAGATCGCGATCTGGGTGCTTGGCAACCCATTCACTCTTACAATCAGTTGCCAAGTGCCCCATGATCACATGATTGCAATTTGTAATCTTCCCTGCTGGCTTCCCCAGAATGTCAATGGGGAAGTCAGCAGGGAGGGTCACAAGTTGCTGGGGTAAGTCTCCCCCACACTTGCACCCTCTCCCAGCCTCTTTGTGCTCACACACCGGCCACCCACACAGCCCCTTGCACCTGCCCCGCCCCACCCCACCGCACCCTCTCCCCAACCCACACTGCACTCCTGCACACCCTCCCCGACCAGCACTTCTAGCACATCCCCTCGTACTCTCCCCAACCCACACAACCTCTCATGAACCCCCTCACATCCTCCCTGACCCACACAGTGCCTCTCACCCCCTCGCACACTTTCCCCAACCCATCGGCACCTCTCACGCACCCCTATGCACCCTCCCTGACCCACACGGCACCTCTTACACACCCTCACACCCCTTCTCCAACCCTCCCCCACCCAGTAGCAGCCACTTACCTGCCTATGGGCCTAGGACTTGCAACTTCCTGCCAGCTTCCCCACTGACTTTGGTTGTGGGAAACTGGCAGGAAATTACCTTGCCTAACGACCATGGGATTCAGTTAATGATGGCAACTGGGACTGCAGGGATTGCTGTTGCTAAGCGATGCGGTCACGCTTTACAACGCATTACTTAGTGATGGAAATTCTGGTCCCAGTTGCCATTGTAAGTCAAGGACTAGCTATAATGTACATGCTTCCCTATTTACAACCTTTTGGATTATATAACACATTTTCCCCATTACACCTTTCTTACCTTCTGTGACCTCATTAGGATCATAAGCACCTTGCACTGTGCTTTCCCGCAGCCAGACTGGCCTCTCTCTGGGTGGCTTCCCTTCATTTGCTGGCTGATGTGTATCTTCTTGATCCTCCATGCTAATAATTACATTCTGAGTGTACATGTCCCCATAAGAAGGACCCTTTGTTGTCCAGGCTTCTCTGTGCTGCCCACTTGGTAAACTACTATTTCCTAATGCAGCAACAGCTCGTTCTTTGCTGCAGACAATCATAAAACACACATTCGGTTAAGAGAAATATTATATATTACTTAAATAAAATTCTTATAACAGTACAATTTAAAGACTAATACACCTTACCCAATATTGTATAGGGTCATTAAGACTTCTCACACAGAAAATCTCCACCAATGATACTGATCTTTAAAGGCACTATATGCTTATTACAACTGGATTACAAAAACATCCTTAGCTCTAGAGGAATTTAGAAGCAATAGCAAGACACTCCACTGTCAAACTGCTCTTACAATTATATATTAACATTAATATGTAACATTGATCATATATATAAATACACAGGCACACGCACTTCTAAACGAAAGGGAAGGGCTGGGCTGCTGTGTTAATACTTAATATTGCTTATTAACTAAACCTATGTATTCAGAAGCAAGCACTGCTGTAATTAGTGGAACTTACTCCCAGGTAAATGTGCATAGGATTTCAGATATGTAATAAAAATGTTTTGGTCTAAGATACTACAGAACTCTAAAAAAAACCAAACAAACAAACCCGATCACTCTTAATCTCTCAGGATCTTATTAACTTTTTTTCTATATGTTAAGATCCGTATTAGAGAACAATCTCGGTGTATTTTAATACTGTGTTAACTTATATAAAAACATATTTTGGGGAACAAAAGCATAGTCCTTCAATTCTAAAAAGGAAAAAAAAAGTGTGAAGGCCTAAGTCACAGAGTAAAAAACCATATGAAACGTTTTTATATAAATGTATATAAAGTCTAAAGATATGATTCCATGCATCAGTTAGAAGCAAGTCCAGCTCAGTTAAATCTGACTTTTTTCTATGTGAGTGCATAAGATTACAGCCTGATTTATCAAAATTTATCAGATATTTATGCTAATAAATGCATTTAGTATTATAGTGAGATTGTACAGCCATCATCTGTAACCTGGATAAATCATAAAAGCCCATCTTTAACATATCCCATGCCATATCTTTTTAGAAACCAAATTTGAGAAAACTGTCAACAGTTGATTACCAAGTTCAGACAAATTAATACTCTGGCCCACCTCTGCTTCAGTGCAAGAATCTCCATAGGCTCAGGCTCTAGTAGTTCATAAGCTAAATTAACATCCTCAGTCTCACGAAGCAATGCATAAATAGGTTCTATCTGTTCATTAAATCGGGCCACAAGAGTCCTTGCATCCTTTTTAGGCATTGCAGATTCATCTTCTTCCACTTCAGTCTCACAAAATGTGCAGCGAAAAATTCCTATACAGAAAATAAACCACTAAAAATTAGGAAATATAAAGTGCTAATTAATTATTAAATTATTTGATGGGTTGTGCAGAGCAAGATTTTCATGGGAAGGATGCTTTTTATTCAGGGAGAAGGCAAAACATGGAGAAGACCAAAGTATCTATCAACAGCATTTACCTAACTTAAATAGTAGTTAATTTACCTAAACTGATGGCTCCACCAGTTTAAGGTTTTAAAGAGGACTGGACAAATGCAAGGAGGATCAGGCGGTCAGTGGCTAAGTCTTGAAAGCTGATCTATCTCCTGTATCACAAGCAACCTTCCTTTATTAGCAGCTGCCACTGCTCTTCTAGCTAGACTTGTGTTTCCTAGTCAGTAGTTTGTTGGCCAGTACATGTCACAAAATGCTGGACTAAACAGGTTGTTAATCTGATTCAGCAGGGCTCTTGTTTTCTCCCCTATACCAGGCCTCCACATGCATGAATATGTACATACACACGAGAGCAAAAAATGTATAAAAGTGTGATGTGAACATGAGAGAGAGAATGGAGGTCAGAAGGCTATGGTGCAGGAGAGGATACCAGCTCTGGTTATGGTGTTAGTCCAGTTCTCATCCACTGTCAGGCAGTTCTCAACACATTGTGACATATGGCCTTAGTGGCAATAAAGGTAACT
The DNA here is from genome assembly GCA_030867105.1 of Liasis olivaceus. Taxonomy (NCBI): domain Eukaryota; kingdom Metazoa; phylum Chordata; class Lepidosauria; order Squamata; family Pythonidae; genus Liasis; species Liasis olivaceus. The sequence continues at coordinate 155,712,215 of CM061348.1, read as the reverse complement.
TTTTACAATCAAACAATGCAATTTTGCATGATCCCAGAGACATGCTATTTCTGCCCTCTGGTATACCATTCCTTACAGAGGTCCATTTGGCCTCATCTCTACTTTGCTTTAAAAAGGTAGTGAAAACTGGCTTTACAAACAGGCCCGGGCTAAGGTCTTTTGTGATCTTGCCAAGCAACCTCATGAGGGAGAACTGAAATTATTTTTTCTGTAATTCCCCATTGCATCATTTAGTTTCTATACCTTTTGCCTTCTGATTGCTTGTTTTCATGAGTTTTTAATATAAGCTGACTTGAGTCTTTCCAATCTTGCAGCTAAATAAGTCTGATAAATAAATTACTCCTGTCTTCTATGATACATTCACAATACTACATGTTCGGGGAGGATTGCAACTAGACTATCCTAATGAAGTAGTCTCCCAGATCCATTTTCTTTGGTGTAGCTCTCAAAGTTTACTATGTCTATGATGAAATAATGGGAAAAATATTAAAAGAGAAATATTACAGAAGCATGTGTGACCATGTCTTGGTTACACATCCTTCTGTAATATTTCTCTTTTAATATTTTTCCCATTATTTAAATTAGAATACACTTCTCTTCATTTTCATTCCTAGAAAGTCTTAATGTCTAGCCTATACATAACTAGATTGCCATAAAAAGTGTCGACCTCTGCAACCCATTTAAACAAATCTAATGGAACAACCAAGTTATATTAGCTTTTTTCTACCCCCAATCAACCCTCCCAGATAAGATGGCAAATGATTATTTCAGCACGTTGGGGGATTCTTGTATCTTACCTGTATTAGGTTCAAACAGCTGATTTGCCTCTAAATCTGTGAAGGTACTGGAACAAATAGGACACCTGAAGGAGGCTCGGTTGGTGGAGTCTCTTTCATCTGTCTCAATTCTCCTTCTCATGTGATCCAACTTATACTTCACCACATTGACCAGTAGGCGGTAATTAATAAAGTAGAAATTGTGCCTGGTGGTCTTCCCATCTGGAGCTGTCTCCACTCTCATTCTGCATTTGATAAATTTGTCACCTTTAAGAGTGTTGAGAATTGCTCGCAGCTGCTTCCGATCAAACTTCAGAAGCTCCAACATGTCTTCCTCCTTTACACATGGATTCCGAATTAGAATGTCCAGGGCCAAAGCATGTTCAGTACCATAAAAACCACGTACTACATACTTAGCAAGGCGTTTCAGAGAAGCTGGGACCTCAGTGAGAATGTCTGGATCCGTCATAGCAGTTATCCTGCAAAACAAATATTATATTCAAATTCTTGTTTTATTCCACGTAGTGTCAAATAGTGTCCACTATAATTAACTATCATCATAATAAATAAAAGAAAATTAGAAAACTGCATATATAACACTACTTCTAGCCTTCAAGCCTTCATCGCTGTTCTTACACATGCAGAAACAAAGAAAAATCTATTATTGTACCCCTATCTTCCAGTCAGTCAAGGCTGCATCAATTAATATAGTATCTAATGCACTTAATTTAAGAGGGCCAGCAAGTGAAATTCATGACTTTACATGTGAACTATTGCTCTGTTTACCTGAAGTGGGCTGCAAAATTCCAGACGGCCACTAGACTGCTTTTTGCAGCCCACATCCGGTAGCCTGAGCCACTGTACCAAGTGTCTTTCTTCAAACCAAATTCACTGTTGCTTTTGGGCCCCAACTGGGAGAAAAAAAAAGATGTTGAAAGATTGCAAGAATGAAAAGTGTGGGAGAATTTTGCTTCACCCACTTAGATGCCTCTTTCCGAAGGAAAGGTCAGACCTTTTCCTTTGTGTGGATGAATGACCAACCAGTAAGTTTATTCCATGACCAGTAAAATGAAATATCCCCGTGTTTGTGCTATACCTCTAGCTATTGCAGACTCGCGTGACTCCTGAGTCCTTAAAAATGCTGCCAACAGAAAAGACCTGCAGCTTGGAAACCTTCTCCCTGACATACTACATTTCAGTCTGCAGGAAACGGGCTGTTACCACTGCGTTACACGGAGGAGGATTCAGTCCGAAGCCGACCACCTCAGTGGAAACCAGCCAGGAGAGACGACGGCTCCCTTTTACTCACAATCGCCTTCGAGACCAGGAACAAGAAAGTCAAGACTGCCTCACCCAACGAGTCTGACTGATCTGCGAAGCCTTCAGACAAATTTCTCCGCTGCTACTAAGCCCACAAGTTGGCGTCACGGTGGCTGCGAAGGAAAGTCTGGCCGTCGCGAAACGTCACTGCTGTGCGACACACTATGTTCTACTTCCTACCTCATTAAGGTTGGCCTCGCCCCCGCAGCTCTAGAGACCAATAGGAAAGAAATGAATGTATGATCAGCCAATAGAAGATAGGCTTATACGAATCGATCTGTGATTGGCCTATTTTAGGAAGTATGACAGTAGTGGAGTAGCTCACGTCGGCAGCTGCTTTGGGTAGTTGCCCCTGAAGAAAAAATGGCTGCCTTAGAAAGGGTGAAAGTGCTTGTGCTGGGTGATTCAGGTGAGTGGGTGAGGGCACGAGGAGCGACTGCAGCCGTCTTCCACGAAGCAGAACCGAGGTCTGCCCCTCTGGTGGAAAGGGGCAGAAATAATGTAGTGGGACTCCAAACTGGCTGTTATTTGGGAATTCCTTTCCTGCTTAAAAACGTGGCTTCCAGAATACAAAACAAAAACAAGCAGTGTAATAGAGAATACAGCTAGGATTTTTCTGATTTTTAAAAAGTGTTTGTGGGTATTTAACGCATCGCTATTTTACTTCCAGTCTCAGCCGGTTTAGTCCAATGAGGAGTTTAGATCTGTGTTCTGCTATGCATGTAAATGAGGCCATAGCGCTCGATGGTATAAGCGTTTCAAAAATCTTTTTATGAATGCACTTACTTAACTCGTTTTTTTCTGGAATTAACATGCTACAAAGGTGCAGTTGTAGAAACATTAGCCCTTCATACAAACATATATTTGTGTGCCGTGTGTTTGCAATAACTAATGGTACTTTTGCTACCATATGTGCCTGCCACCGCATTTTTGGGGAGGGGGGTATTATGTCAAAATGTATCTATAACTACTGGGTCAGATAGAACCCCGGAATTGGAGGGAGCCATTAAGACCACTGGGTCCAACCTCCTGCTCAGTACAAAAATCCAGATTAGAGCATTCTCAACGAATGGCTATTTAGCCTTCACTTGAACTCATTCAGCAAACTGAAATTTATGATCTCCTATTGTAATTAGTTCCATCTGTTAGGAAGTTTTCCTAACATTCACTCAGAATTAATCTTCCTGTAATTTAAGACTGTTATTCTGTGTCTGTTGATGTAGACTACAATTGCTTTTAGCAGGCATATCAGTACTGCTGTCTCATACTCAGTCTGACATCAGTTGCAATTCCAAACCCATTTCTCACTTAGTATATTAAGTCATTTTACACCTGTGGATTTGATACTTAGGTGCAGTAAAGAACTTTGCATCTGTCTCTACTAAATTTCATTTAGTCTTTTTCATCCCTGTTAAAGCTATCAAGAACATAGAATCCCAGAATTGGGAGGGATTTCAGAAGTCATCAGTCCAACCCCTTACTCATTGCAGGAACCGCTAAAGCACAATGATGATGATAATAAGTAATATATTAAATTTATATGCCGTCCTCCTCCCAGCAGCTCTCAACGGTTTTGGATATCAGGTCAAATCAATCTTTCTTATAGTCATAGAACAACATATGGGGATAGGGTACAATCACAGACTGATCTTTCTTTCTTTCTTTCTCTCTCTCTCTCTCTCTCTCTCTCTCTCTCTTTCTTTCTTTCTTTCTTTCTTTCTTCTTACAAGTCTAATTCATGGATCTTGGATTTTTGTAATCCTTGGATCCAACTTTACTTAGCTTTATTCAGGATAAGCCAAGTCAGCTAGGGGCTGCCATCAGTTGTGTCATACTCCTCTAATGCTATTAATAAATATGTCAAACATGGAAGATCGGATTCCAATCATTTGAGGATATAAGAAAAACAATCCAGCCTATAATTTTCTGGAAAATCTAACTTGGATCTAATTTTTACACTTGTTTCTATCATTCACAGTTGTTCTTAAGAGCTGTCTTTATTTCTATTTAATTTCAGTTATATAATAAAACTAAAATGATAGAAGAAATCTTTGTTTACTTTTGAAGGTTTATTTTATGATTTTGTTACAGGTGTGGGGAAATCATCACTTGTTCACCTATTATGTCACAATCAGATGTTGGGAAATCCATCTTGGACTGTGGGCTGCTCTGTTGATGTCCGTGTATGTGGAAGTAAAAACACCTGATGCTTTGTGATATTGTGTTTGAAATATTATGATATTTTAGGTACAGAAAAATATGAAATTTAACTGCAGAGATAAAGCATAATTGGAATGTAAGGGTGTCTCTTAGTCAATGAGCACTACCCATTATTGATAACTCTAACATTAGCCAGAGGTGGGGGTGAGAAAGCTGTGTTGTGAGCTAGGGGAGGTATTTAAATATTCGTAGACTTAAGTGTTTTTTATAACTAATATTCTGGTTTTCTTCTGCTGCTTTGCAAAAATATGCAATAAAAATCAGTTAAAAAAGGTGTATATGTATATAAAATGAGTAGGATAGGAATTAAATGAAAGTAGAAAAAATATGGGCCAAAGGGTAAGGAAAATTATAATTCCAGAATTTAGCAAATATATTCTGATTCTGTGATCCTTGATATAGTTATGGAGAATACTGTGTTCAAGTGATTTTTTGAAAGGTGAAGTTTTATATAGAATACTGATTGGCTGTTAACTTCCAATCAAGACATATATAACCATCTTTATTTCAAAGAATGTTTCTGAACCCCAGAATCATTCTTATGGGGAAAATAATAAGTAGCTACTATCCAGACTTCATTTTGAAACATTCCCTTAACAGAAGACAAAATTGTAAGCTGAATTGTTGAGTAGAATTCTGGGGGCAGAAGGAGTGGGAAGGAATGAACAGGGAATTGTCCCTGTGGTGCAAGTTTTGTTGTAGTGTATTCTTTGTCTGCTTATTATATTTTGACAAATTATATATTTGGGTAGCGTTTGACCAAAGCAATCCAGTGAGCAAACTGTGGCTCTTGTGAGTGTCATAGTAGTTGCATTCTCCTGAAGATTTAGTGCAGCTGCTTTGAAGGCTCTCCCAGATCATCTGCACATGTATATTCATGCAATTAAATATTTTCACCAAAATTGGTAGCGAAGGGGCTATCACAGTTGAATGACTCCTCCAAATGATTTGTGCAGCCTATATGTGTATGTGTATGTTTTGTGTGTGCATATATCTCACACTCATACATTGATAGATATGCCAGATATTTTGCATACGTTCTCTCTCCCCATAAAAGCTAAATGCAGATATTGATTTTCCATAAAAATCATGTTTGGATTTTTTCACCAGGACAAGTAAATATAAAACAGCAAGTATCTTCAGGAAAGTACTTATTTCCTAATTTTCCTAACAAGGAATATTTCACCTTGCTATCTTCATTACCATTTGAAAAAAAAATATTGACAGTAACTATAGCATGCATGTGCCGGGGAAGCTGCATTCTTAGAAACTCATTGCTGAATCCAACTAGCTCTCTCCGTAGCCCACTTTTATTATGTTCTACAGAGGTACTGCACTATGCAGGGAATGTTACGTACCTGGAATGCAGGTTTTAATTTATTGTTATTTTAATTTTAGTTATGCTATTTGGTTTCTCATTGCCAGATTCATGACTACAAAGAAGGAACTCCAGAGGAGAAGATTTATTTCATCGAATTATGGGATATTGGTGGCTCCGTAGGCAGTGCTAGTAGTGTGAAAAGCACACGTCTTATGTTCTACAATTCAGTTAATGGTAATAGATGTACTTTTAAGATCTGTTACATTCTACAGAACATGATTTGATTTATGCAGACTGTGTTCCCTAAATATTGCAAACAAGAATTCGACATTAAAGAACAGTTATTGGCTGAATTTAGATATTCAAACACTTTCCTAGATATCATATATATTTGCAAGTGCTGACAAATTTGTTTAACTTTTTTCCTGAACTATTTTCTGGGTATATTTATTATTCATAATATTTATTTGAAATTCATTAAATTCTAGTTTGCAATGGATTAAATTAATGGATTTATTTCTATTCCGTATCTGTATGGATGCCACATATATAAGGATGCAAGAGTCTGAAAAGTGCTCCATAGCATAAATCCCGTAAAGGTTTCTGGGCCATTCTTTATTTATATTCATGAGATTATTAAAGAACTAAATACCCAGTATCAAAGAAGAACACCAGCTGTTCCTATCAGATGTCTGTTTAATCTTTGGCTACATATAACTGGAGCTAATGGCATTCCGTTCTAAATTTGTATTAGGACTAGCATGTGAATTGTTACCAAACATTGGTGATCATCCAGGGGTTTTGTGCAATTCCATGTATAGATCTGACAGTATTCACATTTCAGGTGCAATCCAGTTATCAGTATGATAATTTTTTTTTGTTTTGTTTGCTTTTTTTTACAAGTGATGCATAATGTATACCAATAGTGGGTTGATTTTTGCCTCAATGTCCTTCCTTTCTTTCTGCCAGAACTTTGAGCTACATTGGCCAGCATGCCTTACAGAACAGTACATTGTGCGATAGGACAGCTCCAGTTACTTCTTGTATCTCATCATGCAACTTGCATTGGGACTTTGCTTGAATTGATGCACAATTTACATTTACATTTCAATGCCTATAGTTCAGAAACTGGGCTGGGACAAGTCAGAAATTAAATAAGGTTTAATTTAATTTCAGTTTCAGTTGTATGTAGTTGATTTGTTTATTCCCCATGAATTTAGTAATGTCCCATTTTTATCACATTAAATTATAACTTGGTAAAAACGTTTTAAGGGCTCCATAAGCTACTTTCAAAGCTTTCAGGGATTGTAGATGGTACATTTCTGCTTCAGTATCCAGATCATCTAGTAAAATACTGTTAAAAATATAAAATAGCTTTAAATAATATTGACATAAGAAAAAACGGAGGTAGTCCTCACCGACTGCTCATTCAGTGACTGTTCAAAGTTACAACAGTGCTGAAAAAGGAGATTTACAATTAGTCCTCAAACTTGTGGCTGTCACAGCATCCCCATGCTCATGATTCAGGTGCTTGGTAACTGGCATACATTTACAACAGTTGCAGCATCCCATGATCATGTGATCATTTGCAGCTTTCACAGCCAGCTTCTGACAAGCAAAGTCTGGGGATGCTGGCAGGAAGTCACAAGTCACAGTCATGTGACATAGCACTTAACCACGGTGATTCAGTTAATGACTGCAGCCGAAACTGACGTAAGTTGGATGCAGTCATGTAATGTTTCACTTTACAGCCATGTCGCTTAGCAACAGAGTTGCCATTCCCAATTGTGGTCAGTAAGTGAGGACTGCCTGTACCTTATTATTGCTCGGGGATTTCACTGTTTCTGATATTTCCTCTAACTTGGTAAGGATGTTAATTTACTATTAACTTCTTTTGACCTAAAGGTGTTAGAGACTCCCCTTGTTCATTCCCATGGTAACATCCTTGATTTAATTTGGGCTAAGGATTTGCAGTCTGCATTTTGTGATTTATTCAATGGAACCTAATCTAACCACTTTATTGTAAATATTTCTCTTCAAGGCATGCTTCCAGATTTATTGTTAGACTGATCCATTCTGTCTTTGCATTGCATTGGTTCTTTATTTTCAGTTGATTTCATCTAAAACTGAATCACCTAAGACAGTGACAATGGCCATTAGTTTTTCCACTGAGCCATATTTGATTTGTTTAGTGCCAGCCTTTGAAAAGTTTTTCTTGAAGAGGAGCTTTTATCTATGGCTCCCTCTGGATTTACAGAAAGTTCAAACTTACATACATAAACTCAAACAGAAATATAGAAAGGAGACATCTGCTGGGGGCTCCCTTCATCAGCTTTTACTGATTCTTTGTATTGCTGGAACAAGCCAAGCAAAATTACCAGAATCTAATTTCAGCTCAAGTCCAGTCCCCATGACACCTTTTTGCTATGCTCAGGTCTCTTTTATTGTCATCACTGCCAGTGGACTGCTGTTTACATTTGAGAACTTTTTTGTCTAAAATCAAGATGCTCCAGTTACCCATCTCTGTGCAGGGCTTATGCACTCTGTCTGGTGCTCCAAAGTGTTCTTCCTCTAGATTTTTATTTTCTCTAGTTACTGAAGCAATGGTAGCTAAAATAGTTTCAGAAGCTCCCTGTATTATAAGTCCTTTTCCTTCTTTTCTTCACACATCTTTTCTGTCATTTTTAACTACACAGATCAACTGTTTTCTTATGGCAGCATTTTTCCAGACTGCCAGAAATATACCTATCATTACTCTCTCTTTTTTTAAAAGGTTTGTTGAATGGTTCAGTTTGTTCTAGTTTTCATCCATTCTTTTTTGTCTAAGATTATTGAATTAGTTTTTCTCTTTCAGCTTCTTCATTGTTTGTCAGTTAAATAACCTCACTGACCCATTTCAGTCTGGGTTTCATATGGGCTATTCTACCAAGTCAGCACTGGCGTGGGCCTTTAGTGATGTGTTAGTGACTAGGGCAAATCAGTATTGGTTCTGGTAGACTTGTCCATGGCATTTGACCCCCTCAGTCAAGAAATTCTATCTCCTTTGAGCTCCTTTGGTGTCAGTGATACGTATGTTTTTTGTTGGATTCAGTTCTGTATTTCCTATTGCATGTTGGGGGAGGGGGGTTGTGAAACTTTGCTTTCAGCTTTTTCCATTATCTGTGGGTGTCCCTTAGATTTCAGTTTTGAGGACACTTTTGTTTACTTTGTTGACGTTGCCTCTGGGTCCTCTTATTTCTTCTTTTCAGATGAAGTACATCCAGATGTATTTGTCTGGTCCTGTCTTCAGTGATGCAGTATGGTCTTCTCTTTCCAACTATTTTACTGGAATTTCCAGCTAGATGTATTCCTGCCACCTTAAATTAAATTTGGAAAAGATTTACATTGCTCTTAAAGTTTTTCCTCTTCTTTGTCTTTCTTCATTCCTCTTATTTTCCTTTTATTCTTTTGAAAATAAGTTGCTCACAGCTATTGTAAATTAGATCCCATGGTTAGTAATATTCCAGCAGTGGTGGAATTCCCTGTTCCAGCCATGTTGTTGTAGATTTTTACTTTATTTTTAATTGTGACATGCTGAGTAAATTGTGCAGTTTTCTGTGTAAGTTTTTATATTGATTTATATAGCTTAATTTTTGTATGTTTTAACTGTAATGCATCATTTTGAGAACTTCTGCTATTGGGAATTATAAAAGTAGAATAAAAAAAGACCTTTCCTCATACTTAAACTAAAAAACAAAACAAACAAGAGATGGGAAAGGAAAAGTAATTGTTGCTATTATTTCTTTGATCAGTTTTAAAAAGGTTTTTTTACTGTTTTTTTTACTTTCTAGTATTCCAGAACAAATCAGTTTTAACATAATTTTTATTGCTGAAATAGTTGTATCCTCATCTGAAAAAGGACTGAATCCATACACACCAGCTAGTGATTCTATAGCCAATAGGGTTTGATTTGAAGTAGCTGAGAATTAGAAGCTGGAATTGTTCCAGGATGTTAGACCTAAGAACATATATTTTTGTGTGGGAACTTAAGACCAAAATATAAACCAGAACCAAAGAATAACTGGGAAACAGGACCAAAACTCAATACAGTGCAAGAATAACTTGTTTGGGGCAGGGAACGCTCTTATAGTCCTTCTGGTTCAAGAAGGGAAGAGCAGTCAAGGAACTGAAGAGTATTTAACTGCCTACACAAACGTTGCAACACTCAGTTCTGTGGTTCACTACATAGTGCTATCATATCCAGACCAAAACCCTTCCAGTTCAAGCCTTAATAGTTCCTGTTTCTTTGCATGGATTTTTTTGTCATGCAGCTAATCCATCATCTTCCCTTATCCTATCTGATTGCTTCATAATGCCACATAATTTATTTTATAACCTTGTTTGTTAGGCAGAACTGGTTTTTCTAACTGTCTTCTTCTTTACTTCTAAAATCAACCTTGGCTTGCTTTCACTCTGATTCTGTCCTGAATGAGAGACTGAATAAATACTCTCACTTTTGTGCTCTTTTGGGACCTGGCTTCTTTTTTATAATAGCTATGTCTTTCCTTCTGCTTTTGATGATTTTAGGAAAAAAAACCATTCTTTATGTATGACCTTTTTCTCACCTAGGCATAATTTTAGTGCATGATTTAACCAACAAAAAGTCTTCCCAAAACTTGTATCGATGGTCTTTGGAAGCTCTCAACAGAGATGTAACTCCATCTAGCGTCCTGGTGACAAATGGGTAAGTAGGCAGAATATACAGCCACCACTATCATTGCTATAACTATGTTAATTAGATGGAGGGATGACATGTCGTAAGATTTTAAAAATGTGAAAAATGTGTATTACTTCTGAACAGTAAGCTATTTTTTGTCTCTGCACCAGTAAAAAGAAAATGCTCCACCTCCTCTAGATTAGTAATCAATTAGCAAAATTTTGTTTAGAAATCTGCCCTTAAAGAGTATATGAAAGTCATAGCATATGTTTCATGCATGAAGAGTAGGAGTGATCCACAGTTTTAATAGCAAAACTACATCTAAATATATTCAACTTTACAAAGTAAAAGGGGAAAAACACATACATTTTGGCTAATGTTCATGGCTAGTCAGAATTTATCTCCTAAACAAACTCAACACCTAATTCATTAAAAAATGATTCATAGCTTTGCATTGAATACATTTTAATTGTGAAAAGTATATAATTAAAAAATAACAGGAACAGGCTCTTTCCCCCAGATTTTCGGGAATTCAGAGATAGGAGAAAGTGCTAAAGTTCTAGAGCACTTACCAGAATGAAAAAAAGGTAGCCCATTTATCCCACTGTCAGATTATAGAACGTTGAAGACTAGAGATGAAATCAACTTGACCTATTTTAATCTTTTAAGCAGAAGTGAAATGCTAGGGCAAATGGTTGCTTTTTTCTGGGTGTTTGGGTAGTTTGCAGACATTGTACTAAATTGAATTCTACTAGCTTAAATTTCAAACTTACAGCATAGAGATAATCAGACCCATGCCTTTGCAGTGGAAGAGTTAATATATGTATAGCTTTCTAGAACTCATCTTGATGTAAAGGAACATAGAACTAGCCTTAGGGAAGATATGAGAGAGTGGTTAAGAGGAGAAGGAAGGAGCAATCCATTAAAAAGAGACTTGATCAAGAGATTACACAATCCAGAGATAGGAGGCAGGAGAAAGAAATTCAAAATAACCACATCTTGATTTTGTTCAGTGTAAGATGGGACTAAGAGAAACTTGGACAGGCTTTCAAAATTCTGTTACTATATACTGCCCCAATAAAGTATCATTTTTGGAATCCTTGCAGTGTCTGTTTCTTGATCTAGCCTACCTTGAAGGGCTGACACTTGATTTTCATAAGCATACCTTGTACATTTATATTATATCTACTTTCCACTTGCCATATCCTTCCTTGATTTTGTTGTTGTTATGTTGTGATGTAAGGGCTCTTAAGCAGGCATAAGTTTAATAAATAATTAAATGATAGGTTGACATTCCTACCAGGTAAGAAGTTCCCTTATTCCTTCCATAAAATATCTTCTGTGCTAATTTGAAGGGTGCTGCTGCTGCTATTTTTGTCACCTTCCTCAGTGATACTTTCTACTTTTCATGCTTCATCACCATCCTGAAATTAAATGCAGGCATGACTTGGGCTCAGGAATTGGGGTGAAGCATCTTAAAGATGGGGTTGCATTCCCTGAGAAAGAGCAGATTTTCAGATGACAGCTGTGGCAAGGAGTGTATTTGGGCAACTGCAGCTAGTGTGCCACCTGCAACCCTTCATGCGCTGCTTTATTGACCTACATATCTTCATTTTCCTTCACAGAGACTATGATCGGGAACAGTTTGCTGATAACCAGATTCCACTGCTTGTCATAGGAACAAAATTAGACCAAATCCCAGAGACAAAACGCAATGAGGTCTTGAGCAGAACTGCTTTTCTGGTTGAGGATTTCAGTGCAGAAGAAATCAATCTGGTTTGTGTTATCCTTTATTTTGTCAGCTTGGATTAATGTTATTGTTGGCCATGAGCCTATTTCAAGGAATAGTCATTTCCTTGAAATAAATCCTCCTCATTTTCTATTATGCTGGAGAGTACCCTTAAGTTGTTTTTTTCCCTTGCTCCAACAGACAGGACCAAAGAGTGTAATTATGGAGCACCTAACACCACAGAGCAACTTTCCAGCCAGTGCTTTGATCCTTCCCAATTTTATAAAGAGATGCGGTAGTAGGGGACAAGTTATATCTATTTATCCAGTACTAATCCCTCTCATCATAGACACTTGGTGCTTCACAGTTTCCTGTGGCTATGCCATAGAATTTCAAGACATATACATTTATATTTTCCCCCAAGTTGCAACAGAAAAGCATTTCCAGATTTAGATCAATCATCTGCTAAAAATCAAGGCCATAAAACCAGTTCCACCAGCAGAATAGTTCTCAGAGTGCTGCAACAATTTTCTTTGTGAAGCCTAAAAGCAGTGGGGATTTGAGAGTCATTCTGACTCTCAAACAAGATCAGTCTGGCTCAAAAGATATAAGAGCTAAGATTATAGAATCACAGGGTTGGAAGGGACCTTGGAGGTCTTCTAGTCCAACCCCCTGCCCAAGGCAGGAGTCCTCATACCATCTCGGACAAATGGTTGTCCAATCTTTTCTTGAAAACCTCCAGTGATGGAACACCCACAACTCCGGGAGGCAAGCTGTTCCACTGCTTAATAGTTCTCATTGTCAGGAAATTCCTCCTTATTCCCAGGTTGGATCTTCCTCTGACAAGCTTCCACCCATTGCTTCTTGTTCTACCCTCAGGTGCTATGGAGAATAAACCCTTCAAATATTGGAAGACTGCTATCATGTCTCCCCTCAGTCTTCTCTTCGTTAAGCTAAACATACCTAGTTCCTTTAGCCATTCTTCATAGGATTTAGCCTCCAGACCCTTATAATCTTTGTTGCTGGTCTCTGCACTCTTTCTAGGGCCTCAGCATCTTTTTTGTATTGTGGTGACCAGAACTGGAAGCAGTATTCCAAATCTAGCCTCACCAGTGCAGTGTAGAGCAGTACTATCACTTCCCTTGATCTTGATACTGTTGATGCAGCCCAGGACTGTGTTGGCTTTTTTGGCAGCTGCAGCACACTGCTGACTCATACTTGAGCAGTGGTCCACCAGGACACCTAGATCCTTCTCATGGGCACTACTGTTGAGCCAGGTGCTGCCTGACATGTACCTGTGCATCTGGTTTTTCCAGCCTAAGTGCAGGACCTGACTTTAGTATCACATGCCAATCAACCCTGACCCGCCTCCAGTGTCCCAAGACATTATGCACGGATTCAGTTCATGCTCCACCTCAAATTATTTATTTATTTATTCAATTTATATAGCCACCCATCTCCCTTTTGCATGACTCTAGACAGCTTACAATAAAACTAGTAAAACAAAAAACACAAAATACACAATATAAAAACAAATAAAAATAGAAACACATAGCAGCCGGGCATAATGTAACCTATCATCCATACAGCCAGGAGACAGGCTCTAATCCATGCCCAGGACTCCAGGCTCAGGCACAAAACCAAGTTTTCCAGGCCTTACAAAAGGCCAACAGGGACAGGCCTAATTTAATCTTGGGGAATGATGTTCCATTTAGCCACAGTAAGCACTCTTTCTCTTACATAAAGATATGAAAGTGGGGCATCATGATAAAATTAAGCTTGCACCTGAAATAGTCTTTCAGATAATAGATGTCCCAGACACTAGACAGTAAGAATTCATCTGGGAGGTGTCAGCACTCATCCTAAACACCACCAATGTAAGCTTTCTTGGTGTGTGATTGCCTGGGCTAGATGTTTCAGGGTCCCTGGACAACAATGGACTACAAACACAGTATAAATGGTTCTGGTGGTTAACAGTGATCGGAATAGCTCTTCCTGAACTCAGACATCTCATATGTACTACCATGTTTCTCCTTAACAGAGCACAATACATCTCAAGCACATTTGTCATGACAAAGCAGAATTAAGCCCCAATCCTTCATGAGGAAGACCTCAAGAATGCTGGAATGGCCAGAGTCTCAGCTCCTGTATCTTTCTCCAGAACAAATCCAGAGCTCTAAATCTTACACTATGAATGAATGAATGAATTCTTCATCCATAGGTTTTTCACAAGATCCCCACAAGGTTTGAGATCCCATTAGTAGGCTTACTTGTATTTCCAGCTAACCATAAACTGAGCCCATTTGTTTTCCAGTTCCCTCCAGAGGGAGCCATAACCTCAGATATCTTGAACAGGCCCAAGGATCTCCTCTGCATCTTTCCACCATTTCCTCTCTGAATGTGTATACTATGCAAGACAACATGGAGAGGATGAAAGTACCTAACAACTGCCCAGAAGTCCTTCATAACCCTGAAGTAGTACATCACCATGGTCTCTGCCCTACAGACTGATTCCCTTTAGTCAGGAAACCCAGTTTTTCCCAAGATGTTTATAGCTGCATGCCAGGAGGTTGAAAAATCCAAGCCTTGTAAACCCTAGGCTATAACACAGCTTCCACTGAATGACCTTCATCAAGGCCATCTTTAGTTTTGTACAGAATGTCATTCTGTATGAGATTGGTGTGCTCTAACCACACTGGAGTTCCAGGAGAAAGGAGATCCAAGTATAACAATCTCAGTCACTCAGATTCCTTTATCCAAGCAATTGTCAACCAGGACCTGTGCTTCAACACATTGAAATCTCAGGTCTCACTGTCAGCACCTGTCCTTTTTATTGCCATGCTTTAAGATACGTCGTTTTATTGTTGTTGGTTTTGTTTTAATTGAAGGTTGCTATTTGTTTAGTATACCATTCTCAGCTTCTTTGGGAGAAGGAAGGCATAAAAATAAAATCAATATTAACTAAAATTGATATTAATGCGCTCATTGCAGGTGTGTTTATAGGTCTAGATATTAATTTTTGCCATGGAAATTTAAGCTTACATTTATTCTTACATTTTGTATGTTTTGCTCAGGGATTCCCAACCTTGGTTATTATATATTGTTGAAATAGCAAGCTAATAGCATCAGAGTACTCAAAGTTGGGAACTATATATATAAGGGAGATGGGAACAATTTCATGGGCTTTTTAAAAATTGCTAACGGAATGCCATAGAGGAATTCCAGTACTTACCATTTAGTTATCTGGATTCCTATTAGCAACCAACCTCTCCCCACTCCCTCAGAAAGATACTTGTTATCAGTGATAACAAGAAGGATAATACCACAGATTTCAATTTTAACAGTTGCATATGAAGGCCTTATGCTTAACTCTTTTATGTCCATGTTTGTACAGTAACAGCTATTTAACAGTTGTACATTAACCATAGATAACATGTGCAAAAAGTTAACTTTTTGATTTATATTATTCCTTTCATTCAGGAACGTAAGGTGCCATATATAGCTCTCCCTCCTCCTAGTTTGCTCTACAATGACAACACTCTCTCTGTGTTGTCTCAGAGAGAATAACTGGGGCTGGCCCAAGGCACCCAGTGAGCTTCCAGGGCTGAGGGAGGATTAGAACCTGGGTTTTACCATTCCTAGTCCAACACCTTCACCACTATAACACACTGGCCGTCTGGATGAAGAGCGATCATCGATAGCATGTGCCTAAATAAGTGTGTCACATACATGGTGGTATATAGATGCACTTGCGCCGTCTTTGATAAGTAATTCTGGGGTGGAGGGTTCAGGTTTTCTGTCTCCTGGGGCAACAGGTTTATTGATTGCTACTGACAAAATCAGGTATCCGTACAGCAGGAATGGGAGCAAGGTTGCAATATGGTAGATGCATTAAGCTGCTGAAAGGAAGAACACTGATTATTTCTGTTGAGACAAAGACTGTTACCCTTGGGTTTGAAAGTAAAATTTTGCTTCACCTTGTATTTGGTGGAATGAATGTGCAAATGAAGACGCTACATGTAAAAAAAGAATTAAAGAAGGAATATTATATTTAAGTTATGAAGAGCTGCTAGTTGAGAATGAAAGAGAAAACAGGATTGAAGTTTTAGGAAAGTCAGTATTCTCTAGTTAATTTAAATCAGCAGCTAGACAAACATAGTTTCATTTCTTAAAAAATATCCAGAGATTCAGATATTCAGGAACTAATGACAGTTGTTTGATGTTCTCTTTAATTATCTGAAAGCAATAGGTAGATCATGTTCTATTTGAGTAGTTAAAAAAAAGGGGGTATTCTGAAAGTGTTCCCTGTCCCAAAAGAAGTTTTATAGCGTTCTCTCTGGCTTGTAGGAAAAATTATCGATCCTTGCCTTTCCTGGTGATTACTCATATTGGAAACAGTCTTTTGTGAGAAATGCCTGACATGCAGGCATTGCAACAGTAACTTGGTTTGAACACATGCTTGTATTTCACACTTCAAAACTCCTCTGTGCTTTTTAGGGACTGTCTATCAATGAGTCCCCGGAGAAAATTAAATTTTTGGTCTTTCAGGATTGTACAAGTCCTCGTTACTTGGCTGCAGGTTCCTCCAATGCTGTCAAGCTCAGCAGATTCTTTGATAAGGTAAGCCTTTTAATTACCTTATTCTTCTCAAGTGACAGAACGTGGAATGAAAGACTTCTGAAACCTGATCTAAATTATACAGTTCTTATTGCATAAGCTTAGGCTACACAGACTTCTCAGAGTGCAAAGCTAGGTTTGAGCAGCCTCTTGAGGAAGTACAAGAAATTGTAGGGGTCTGGCGCAATTCCCCCAATTTTGTGCTCTACCTGAATTTGCCTGTCCGTAGCATTGAGTTCTCTGCTTTACTGTCTCAACCCAGATTCTTTGAACTGCACTCAGAGAAGTTATATCTTCCTGTGAACTTCTTTCTTTTACACTTCATCAACATCAGGGCCTTAGAATTATATCAAGAACATAACTCAGATTAGGGTTGTTAGGTTTATTTTAGTGCCAAAAGAAACATCAAGATCACTCAGATTTTGTGAAAGCAAAACTAGCCTCCATTTAGGAAGCTTTTAAAGATGAACCATCTATTAATAAGATCAGCCATTATCAGGGTTGTTTTCTGCTATCTGTAGCCTATATTTTCATGCTTCCGTCAGTCAGTTGACCTGATAGTTCCCATGGTTTCACTATCACAGATGGCATTTTCAGTGCAGAATATCTTACTTTGACTGCTTAAATCTATGCAAAAGTTCTGGTATCATTGATTGTTTTTCTAAGATGCCAAGGAAGTACGTGCACATTTAGGCATCAGCAGAACAGCGGTGCCTCCCCAGCATACAGATCACACCAACGACCCTCAGATTTAACAGGGAGAGGAGTTTTCTTCATCCCCTTTTGTTCAGTATTTTTTCTTGAACATGGAGATTAAAATTGTACAGTCTTGTCATAGGTTCTCTTTAGGGATAGCAACAAACTAGACAGACCCTTTTGGCTCTTACTGGATAAAGAGTGCTTTATTACCAAAATAGATACAAAATAAATTAGATGTTTACATGAACAAGAATGTAATTTGTATTCGTTACACTTTTAAACCTTATCCCTTTATAATTCTAGGAGTTGGTTCTTCTCTATCCTATCATACTTTAATTTCTCCATGCCGTGAGCCCGACAGTTTGTCAGATCAGGCCCTTCAGCCCCTGACTCAGGGGAGTCAGAGCAAACTATAACACCGTCTCTCTCGCACATGCACACACGCATATACCTGTTCCTCTCCTCCTGTCTGATTTCAGTGAGGGCTCTGTCAGTACTCTCTTTGCTCTGAACACCTCCACTGCATCCACTCCCTCTTGAAGATTTACGTGTTTTGCTATATCTTGTTGTCTTGTTTCTTTTCATTTCACCAGGACTGTTGCCAAAATCTGTTACAATCAAACCCAGTGCACTCTCATGATTCTTTGGTGGTGCATGGAGTTCTGGTCTCCTGAACTGCTCCTGAGAGCCAACAGTATTTGGGTCATCTCCCCCTTCACAACTATCTCTTGTCACAAGATCATAGCCAGATCTTCCATCCAGATCTATGGATATGTGCCTGACAGCCTGGAATCCTACCTTATGCCACCTGCTGTACAATAAGTTCTTCAATAAGCCTTCTGTTCAATAAGCCTTCTGTTCTCCATTCGTTTAATGCTGAGCGGGCTTCCTTTCAAATGTTTCTTTCAGCTTTCTGTGAAAAGCCATCCAATTCAGATGGGTTTATTGTGGCCTTTTTTACTATTCATATTAATAATTCAGTATCAGTCAGTGTTTCTTCTCATCCTTTGGTTTTAAATTTTTTGTTAAATTTAAGTAACATGTATCCCCATTTCTGAGACGGGCTTCTTCTCAGAGCACTTCAATGGTTCTTTCTTAGTTGAGTTCTAAAGTACTTAAACCCATTATTCTTAATGTTTGCTTCCGTTGAAAGAATTTTTCTTTTGCCAGTTACTTCTGTGCATCATACTAGTGAACTTTGTGTCCTTCTTATTGATCCATCTTATCTCATCTGGCAGAGAGACACCAGATGTCTCTTTTCTGCCAAAGATAATAACTGCTTTCCATCTGGCTCAGGTTCTGCCAACCTTTTTTTCCTAAGTCATCAGTTGGCATGCAATGGGTTTCTATATATCCCCACATTCTGCACTGAATATGCTTCACCATTTCAGAAAGGCTTTTTAGCTCTTGTAATGGCCCCAAGGCCTGTGGGTTTCCAGTCATCTTTCATGCTAGGTGACCAATACCGTTACCTTGGTCTACCAGCTGATGCACCTGCACTTAAAAGGTTACTCTGCTAGGGCAGCTTCAGCATCTACTGCTTTTGCCAAAGGGTGCTCTTACAAGATATCTGTCAGGTTGCTGTGTGGCCCTGTCAGTTTACATTCATCCAGAAGTATTGCTTGGATATCTATGCCTGTCAGCCCTCCTAGGTAGACCAAACTTGGAAAACAAAGACATGCAAGCTAATACTATTTTTATAATAAGGTTATAGTAATCTTGCAAGTCTGAATGTGCTTCCCCCCTGCCTTCCCTTTTTCTTCATGAGAACTAGGGAAGGTCATGTCTGAGACACTTTCTCAAATTACATTTCTGCCCCAGACTCAGATTTCTTTTACCTAACCGTTGTCTTGGTTGCAGCTCTTCCACCTCTTCCTCAAGGTTATTCCTTCTGCCCTTTACAATGCCTGAATAGATGCATCTTTTGGCATTGCCACATGGCCCAGTGAACACCTCCATATGGTAATCTTGTTATTCACCTATATATGTGATGCACAGAAACCACATCTGTGGTCTCTTATTGTAATTGTGGTTCCTTGACTGATACTCTCAGCATTCACCCATATTTTTTATTTTAAATTTTTTATCCTGCCTTTCTTATTTTTTTATAAATAACTCAAGGCAGCAAACATACCTAGTACTCCTTCCCCCTCCTATTTTCCCCACAACAACAACCCTGTGAGGTGAGTTGGGCTGAGAGAGAGTGACTGGCCCAAAGTCACCCAGCTGGTTTTCGTGCCTAAGGCAGGACTAGAACTCACAGTCTCCTGGTTTGTAGCCTGGAGCCTTCACCACTAGACCAAACTTCCTCATGGTCCTCACTATGAAGGTTGGTTTATTCATTATGAGATGCTGTGTCAGCATTAGAACTGAGATACTTAGTCGTACTTGTATTTTGGCATGGAGGTAACAGTTCTGTAATCCTACACTTTGGCTTATTGCTACAATCCAAGCTGCAGTATAATTTGAATTTCATTGTACAGAATCACCCATGTTGGTTATTGGCATGATATAGAGGCATGCTTACAGAAAACACTAAGACTTGAGAAAAGGCTTAGAAAATAAATGTTCCCAAAATTATGAACTAAGTTAAGATGAGAACTGACCCTTGTTTAACTATGATAGGGTCTTTTTTGGGAAATAGTACAGATTGCAGACAAGAAGTGAAGTTTGGTCCCCCTTTGTTGTAGGGAGGATTTATTATATAAAAATAATGATTTCTTTTAAACAAAACTGGGAATATCTCTCTCTAGATCTATTTCTAAATGTTATTTATTGTGCATTTTATTGTATGGGTTCCCTGTGGATTTATCCATACAAGTTTGTTTCTAAATCTTATTTACTATGTCTCTTATTCCATGGGTTTCTTACTTTGCCTGTAATTGTAGTTTCCATGAGTTTTTATAAACAACTCTTTCTCCTCTCCCCATTTTTCTTTTCTGGCAGGCTTGAATCATCCATGTCTGTCTTAATTATCAGGGCTTAGCTGCTCTCCCCATTGTGGAGTGCAGAGAAACTGAGGTCATTTTCTCCTCAGCCCTAGTTCTGCAACCCTTCAGCACCAAGGTTTGGCTGCTTTGATTGCTGGATGGGACACAGGCTAAGCTGCTGTTGGGATCTCGGTGTCTCCCTATTCCTGGCTGGGAAAGATAGAAGTTTGTACTGTATCAGTGCTGGCTGGCTGGCTGCAGGCTGCTTGACTCTGGTTCTGTTTCCAGCTGCTTGCACTTCTGAATCACCTACTACTTCCCCTGTGCCCCCAGTTGCCTGCCATTTCCACAGATTCACCAAGGGAGCATTGTTCTTCTCTCCAGCCTGCACACAAATGCAAGCTCCCTTGCTCACACACACACATATAGCTTAGAAACCCAGTTCTTAGGAAGCTCTCCTGCACGACACAGTATTGTGTATCGATCACATTTACTAGATTTCCTTTTTATTGCGTTTCAGGTTATAGAGAAGAGATACTACATAAGAGATGGTAATCAGGTATATGTTCTTTTTCCTTTTTATTTTATAAACCACATGACTTGAACTTATATTTAAGATCTTTTAAATACAAGCTCCTTTGTATAGTGCAATAGAATATAATTTCATTGGATTAGCTAAGGAGGGCCTGTACTTTCCCTGTGGAGGTCTCTGTGGCAATGAGTGTGCTTTGCCAGGCATCAGATGCATTGAATCCTTGCATTTGTAACTTCAAAATTCAATTATTGCAATTCACTGTATGTGGATCTACCCTTAAAGATGATTAAGAAACTGCAGTTAGTGCAAAGGTCTAGGCTACTTGCAATTAACTGAGAATAGGAAAGGTGATCAATAAATGGATGGATATAAGGACCTGTGGAAAATCACAACACAGAACAAACACAGCAGGTACATTAGGGCTACTCCGGGTCTATTGCTCACACAACAGAATCCCTGATCCAACAGGAGAGGATGATGCTGAAAAATCCCAGGGTAGTTGTTGTGGATTGCTTCATCATTCATACCAAGACCAAGATGGATGGATTAGTTTAGGTCTTCATAGCAGCCATGGGATTGTCTCATATGCCCATCCGTAGAACAAGGCATAGCGTAGATTGGGTCTTTGCCCCAAGGGATGGGATTAGTCTGGGTATATGTAACGTTATAGTAATTGCATTGTCATGGCCAGACCATTTCTGGGTAAAATCCAAAATCAGGAGGAGCCTGATGGCACCTTTTCCAACTAACACATTTTATTAAAAGGCTCACATTTTAGTGAGCTGCAGCTCACTTCATCAGATGCACAGAGTGGCTAGAGTGATGGAGGATTTAAATTACTGTGAGGTGGGAGAGGGAAAGGAGAGAAAGACAGATTGGCTGTGCAGGTTATGTTTGAAACAGATTATCAGTACCAACTGAATAGTTTTCTGAATAAGGTGATTGATATTTCATTAGCTGGAGCTGGCGTTCTTGTCAAGTACATAGTCTCACTGTAGAATGATGAGATACAATGGACCACTGATTGCTTCTGGTCTCTGCAATGCAATGAGGCATAAGCATCATGATTTTCTAGAAGCAGGTAAATAGATTGGAAAATGGCTTGAGTGCTGGCAATCTAGGACTAAATATGTGCCTGCCCAACTATCTTTTGGGACAAGGCAATTTAGACAATGTCATGATCCAGCTGTAGATATTTGAAGACACCAAATCTTGTTCTTGGGTTCCTGAAAGTAGGTTTCATGGTGGTTGCTTTGAGCTTCTGACTAGGACAAGGTATTACTATCTAAGGTAGCTGTAGCCTATGCCTATTTCTGAACATGGAATGTTTTATCTCAGTAAAAGCTGCTTTGGTAACTTCAAGTTAGATTACTTTGATGCAAACTGTGTATTTGGTAGTGATCTAGAAGGTTCTCACAGATCAGACCTGTGCTAAAACATTTGCACTGGCTGGCTGCCGGGGTGCTGCCGAGGCAGTCTTGAAAAACCTAGGACTAGATCACCCTGAAAGAAAATCTTCAGATTTCAAGCATCTGTGATCTTGGGTGGAGGTAACATTTTCCATGCTGCAATTGATGGATTGCTGCTTGGTGGCCACATAGAGAAGGGCCTTCTCTATGTTGGCTCCTATGTGCTCCAGCAGTCACAGGTTGTAAGTATATTTTATATACTTCTTTTCCCAACAACTAACTCTCCTAATATCTGTTTTTTGACTGGTTTTCTTTCATTTTGTAATACTGTTCTATGCAAACATATGTCCGGAAGTACTGCAGGAGGATCTTGAAGCAGTAGATACTTTATAGCTTTAAAGAGTAGGTTATTGCTCTGTTCAATAATTTGTAAAGGCCTAATTTTTGTAAGTTATACAACATTTTGATAACAATTATTGTGAATTCTAATATAAACATTTTTATCTATCGACAGATTCCAAGTTTCTCAGAAAAAAAGAGAATGGGAAGTGGCTTTGTAAAGAGTTTTCACTACGACTAAACCTTTGCTGTGCCATCTATAGAGTGTGGAAAAATGAAATGAATTGCCTTGCTTTGAATGCAGCATTCTGGTGCTAAGCAAAATCAGATTCTCTCCCAAGTACATGGACAATACAAATACTTGTGAAAATGGACAGAACGGTGTCTTCCCAGATGTCTTTAGAAAGGAGCTGCAATTCACGATGCCAGGAATATACTTGAGTACTGAGTATCAAGCTTTGTTGTAGAGTATGCTATCTCATAAAACATTTTTGTTCAATATTATTTATTTGCTCTTAACAAAATGACAGTGATGAGTGGGAGGGTAGGAAAGAGATTCTACAGGAGTTATACTGTCAGCATTCCTGTTTATTCCAGCAGATGCTGTGTCAGTGATAGCAATCAGTGCTAAGGGACCTCTGACTGAAAAATATCTATGAATAATAATGAATGGCTCAAAGATGAAGGAATAGTATTGACAAAACAAGCTTGTGAATAAATCGTACTGTTCAGAACTTTAAAAAAACCCATGTATGTCTATTTAATAGCATATTCTATTTCTCATACAGTTTTCTATGGGCCATCAATTATGTAGTCAAAATGTACCAAGAGAATTTGGGGAAGAAGGAAAACAAAACAGCTCAGCCATCCTCATCTTCATAATGTGATTATTCCTTTGGGCTTCTGCTCAGGGTATTATCACAAGTGCTGACATCTATTATGGCTGTATAATGCTTCACATTCAATTCCCAAATTGTGCTTTGGAGTAGGGGAGTGCAGCATCTTTTCCCTGGGTCACATGGCAGGTGCTAAGGAATAGACGCAATTGCACCCAGCTCCTGTGGGCAAGCTCTGATAGAACCTGAAGTGCTGCACACCCCTAAAATATACACAAACTTCCATACTCTTCCTATCTGGATGGCAACATTTGATTGTGCTAAAATGCAGAGGATACTACCAAATAGGAACACAAAATGTTTGTGGCCACTAATGACTATTATATGCAAGCACACTGACACAGAATAAAGATTTTTTAAAAAGATTGTCCAATTTTCCCACTGATGTGGTGGTCTGAAGATGAGTAGCAGTGATATCTTTCATGTTATTGGCAGCAGTAACATGGCAGACCACAGCTGGGGTGGATAGCTGAAACAGATGTTGGGTTAAATGACAGATGTCACCATCATTTTAATTTCTCCAGAAAGTCTCTTAAGATGGATGCTAGCCCTTTGTGAAATACCCATTTTGTGGAAATTAAGGTAATAGTAGCTGAAACCAACTTGTCCATTACTTCTAATTAGAGCATTGAGTTATTAATAAAAAGAGAAAATATATATATATATTTTAAATGAGGCTAATATTAGCCACGATTGTTCTTTAACATTTGTTCTGATCTGCCAGTCAGTTTTTTTCTGCCTCTGCTGAAGTTGTGGACAATCATTTCAGGAACTCTTGCCTTACTCTGCCTCCCTGATTTCAGCCTCTCTAGCAGGCCTTTTACAAATAAAGATTTTAATGTCTTTCCAGTTCCCCTCTCCCCCCCATAACTGCATTTTAATGCCTAGACAAATGTGCGTAACATGAAGGAAGAACATGGAAGGAGTTATGAAAGTTTATTTCATTTTCCTGTGGAGTGGGAATGAGTGGCAGTAAGCATCTGCAGCGCTCAGACATTTTTTGCTCCTTATTCTTGGTGGTAGTTTTGAAGGATTAGGAGTAGAAATGCTGTTTTTCTCTCATGTCAGTGTTCCATGCTAACATTCTCTGAAGTTAGATGACAAAAATGAGCCAGCTTTTTCCTCCCCCTTTTTTCCTGGTTGTTGATTTGCAAAGATCCCTCCATTGGCTCCAGAAGAGAAGCCTGTTTCTCATTAAACCCAGGCTCAACTGAGTAAATAGTTTGAAATCTCTCTTGGACTTTCTCACTTGCAGAATAGATTGGTTGCTGCTAACTTTCTTAACTTTCTTCAGTTGCTGCTAAAAGAAAACCATTTTGGAAACCATTTTGGCAATTTATTTGACCAAACAAACTTAGTTTTTGCAATGGCCTCAGGAAAAACAAGAAAGATGGAAGAAATAAGAGAGCTGAAGGTAAGTTAGCCTTCGCACTGAAAATCTGCATCCTGTTGCTTTGACTAAAAGATTTCAGAATTTCCTAATTCCCATTCAGGAACATACTTCTAAATACAGTAGAGTTCTAGAATACTTTCATCCTTTCTGGGATGAACTGGGAAATCATATTTTTATCTGGAACCCTTGCTGCAGATGCAAATGCCTTCTGTGAGCAGGCAGAAAGCACCAGATGTTTGCTTGAGCTTTGATTCCTGATGCCCATGGGGTCATTAGCTTGGAGTGAGGAGATTTTGCACTGTTCACTTAAAACCCTATGTTTTAAGTGACTAAAACTTCAGTCATTCTTTGTAATTCCTTTTCAAATTCAGATTGTGGTGGGTCTAATTGGCGTAAACTTAGATTTTTAACATGTTTAAACTAGATCTGAATCTAGTAAATTTGGGGAAACAAGAATTACAGTACCCTTCCATTTTTAAAGGGGCCATTTTAAAATAATATGGAATGTGTTAGACACATGAGAAAAATATTTAAGAAGTATTACTCAGTGTCATACTTTTATGAGCTTCTTAACATTTAGAAGTAATCCAAAACAGCTTAGAATAATAATTTCCAAATGAATCAAACCAATCCATTTCATCAGGAGGATCTGATGCAATAAAACACAGAATTTGAATAAGAACCTCATCCCATTATCTGTTACAGCTATCTATCAGAAAACTTTGGAATGCTAACTTTCATCAGTTACAAAAAAATAGAATTAATTGGTTCACTAAGACATAAAATATATTCTGACCATTCCAGACAAAATCCATGTTTTAGAAAATTGTAGAAATGTTATTTCTCAACCAGCCTGTCAAGCAAACCAAATGTATTAATTGCACATAATTTTGTCAGTGCAGCTGGGGGAGTTGATACTTTTCCTGCTACTGGCTTTTTCATTATTTCTGGAAGAGAGTTCTAGAACTGGTGATCCATCAGTCTAACCATGCTTAACCCATCTGACACTTCACTTGAAAAATCCTCACTTGAAGCCCCTCTCTGAAGCCTCTCCTTTTCTTTCTACCATTTTAATTGGTAAGAACTACAGTTAACACCTATTAAATGTTATTTCTTTCATTTTTCACTATTTCTGTGGAATTAATTATAATTTTAGTGCTATAGAAGCACTAAACATGCCCGTGGTCTTCCATTGATGTTCATGAATCAAGACATTGTAGGCCTTTACTCAATGCCTTCTCATAATCTTGGATATCTAATTTATGTATTGGAAGAACTTTTTTTTAATAAGTAATCATTATTGGGTTATTGGTACAGAACATATCAAATCCTTTAATACTATTAAGGGCTGCTGGCCATATCTAGATATCAAATGGTATTTTAATTGAGGGCATTGCCAGTCGATACATTTTTGGCAGCTTTCTATATTATGAAAATGATCAACTAATGCTATTAATTGATCCAAGGTATGCATTTCGCTTTCCACCCAGGTTCTCCAATGAAAGGGTTGCCTTACTGTTTTCAAGGTTCAATTTCCCATAATGTTCATTTGCAATAAACATAATGATCAAAGTGGAGCTAGCTAATGTGCTATTGCATGCTATACCTCTTTTGTAGGTAATATTAGGAGGGGAAAATCCATTCTAGACAAATTAATTGATCATATTCCAACTTATTAAAGCTCAAAAATGCAATCCCAAAATGTGGGAATGATAGGTATTATGATAAAAGCTTAAATCTTAAAAATTAAAACCTCAACAGACAATTGAAACATTCTGATTGAAAAACAAGGGGAGAATTTCCCCCAAAAAACTTCAAAATAGTGCATTAAGTTCCCAAAATACATTTCAGGACTATAGTATGCTATACTATATTTACACTATACCAAAGTATAAATTATGGCAAAATATTCATTTTTTAAAGTACTGATTTTGCTCTAAATATGGTACTCAGCTTAAGTGAGGTCTATCTATCCAAATCTGTTACTAATTTCCAGGAGCAGTTTGTTTAAATTTGAATCTGTAACTTAGATATCTTACATACAGCAAACAACCTCATTTAACAGACTTCAGTGTAGCAGACTTCAGATTAAATAGACAGGGATATACTGCGCTGGGACTCTGGCAGTAGTAACAGCAGTGTTGGTGGAGAGGGAGGGAAGACTGGGAGGATCAGTAAGGGGTAGACAGGCCAAAAGAATATTCATCTAAATCCACAGTCATGTTTTTATTCATTTCTTTAAGATAAGACATTATGTTTTCAGGTTTTCGGTCAGTGGATGAAGGAGTAGATGGCACTGCCAACACTGCTGTGCCACAAGTTGGAAGCTTCTTCTCAGTTTTAAATTTTCCTCTTCAAAGTATCTAGGTAGCCTGTAAGTTACTTCCCAATTAACCTGAAGGTTAGCCAACCCTCCATCAGTTCTAATGAAGAGGCTATGCAACTCTATATTAAATAAGGCAGAAGACAACAGGAATGAAGAAGCTAAACACACATACCTCTTGACTACAATTATTCCATTATTAGCTTCTAGTATGGCTACACTTCTCTCTCATATGGCATTGAAAGTTTTGTAGAAATAGGATTCTTTCTTAAGATATAGGCAACAACCTATACCTCTTTTAACTCTAGAGGTAGTTCAATGATAGAAAAGCAGAGTCAGATTTACTAAACCATGAATATAATGTATGTGATTAAATTCCAGCATGGAGACCAACTCCAGATGTCCACTTGTCCTACAAACCATGTGACATCAGGGTAGGGCTTAAGAGAATGAGATTCCTCCATTAAATCCCACACCCAGTAAGAGGATAAGGGAAATAGTTACTTTCCATGTCCTCCAGCACAGATGAAATGACTCTGCAAGAGGAGTTCAGAAATTCAGCTATACTCCAATTTGTAACCAAAGTTGACATGACCACCTAATGATAAGCCTGAAAGGGCAAACATTAAAATTTCAACAAGGTAGGAAATATTTCTTTGTATGAAGTATCCTTTTGTTTTGCAGTACATGTCAGGATTTGGTAATGAATTCAGCTCTGAAGATCCACGCTGCCCTGGAGCCTTACCAGAAGGACAGGTATTTAAAATACTGGGTGTGATGGAAGACATGAGTGAGGAGGTCCAAGGTCATAGGGAGTTGGAGAGGAATCTCAAGCATCTCCTCAGCCCGCAGCCTGAGCGTGTGAAAACTAAGAGGATGGGACTGGCCACCACCTTAAAGAATTCAGAGTGTTTAGTTGCTGTCGTTGGGGGTTAGAGTTAGTCTGGCAAGATTCTGTCTAGTAGGTGTAAGCTAATAAAGTAACTGAACTGTTCCTGAATTGTCCCGCTGAGTTTCTTGGGCTGAACCTGACACTGGGAAGTGGATTTGACCCAAAGATCAGAGAGTTGTTCAGCCTAGCCTAGCAAGCTGCATGATGTCAGAAGGCAAGGTTTAAGAGATGTCACTCTGTGACAAAAAAACACACATAGGGGGATAAGCAAACAAAAGGGGGGGGACCCCCAAGTGCCAACATAAGTGGGAGAATGTATCTGTCTCCTTGACAATGGATTTTGTCTGAAACATTGAGTCAATAAAAAAATGGGGTTGCCGCCTTTGTTTCCAGCAAAGTAATTCTATAAGAGATACCTGGAACTGAGAATGGCAAAGAGATTTCTCCTTGTCTGTCATAGGGATGGAAAACGTCTGCTTTACCAGGGAGCTCATCAAACCTAGACAGCCTCAAACAAGGCTACCTCCCTTGTTTGAGAAGGTGAGACTTTGGCCCACTTCTTTCTGCCTGAAGAAGATAGGAGAGGTTTCTGTGATTTTGCCCAGCAGGGGAAACTCCCTCAAACTACAACCTCTTGAGGTCATCTGCCTCCTCCTTGGGAGAACTGAACTCAGTCCTTAGTACAGATTCAAATCTCTCCCTTCTTCCTGTAAAACAGAAACTGTTGAGGAGGCTACCCTTTTCATGAGTATAACACATAGTTAGTTTCTGCAAGTCATTTTTCATCTCTTAAGTACAAAGATATTTATTACTCTCCGAAAGCATAGTTGTCTAATAGCTATCTTAACTTATCTTTATGTTATTTAGAAGCAAAGTAAAATTGGATTATGCTCAACTAGAGCCAGATTGGCTCATTGTCCTTGTTTGTAAAGCTCAGGACAGAAACTGTATTTTTCCAGTTGTGTCCTTGAATAGGTACACAGGACCTGGATGTTCCAGAGTATCCTATAGAAGGAGATGCAAAGTGTTCTCAAGGAGTCTGTCGAAATATAAGGTCATCACGGTCAGCTGAATCCAAGAGGATTATCATTCTTTTATGTAATCTGCATAATAAAGAGAAAACTCCATTGTAATTCATTATTTCTATTCATTTAGAATAATCCTCAGGTCTGCCCATATGGTCTGTATGCTGAACAGCTCTCAGGGTCAGCATTCACCTGTTCACGATCTTCCAATAGGAGAAGGTATGTGTGAATTTAGAAGAAATAGTTTCATTATATTGGCCTCGGAATCCACTATATTCTTTAAAAGAGAAAGGCGCAAGGCCTCTGTATAGCTATATTAGTGGTAGCTTAGCCATCAGAACAAAATGTTGAACCATTAAGGTACTGGACTAGGAACAGGGAGACCCAGGTTCTGGTTTTATGTTAGGCATGGAAGCTAATGGGGTGACCTTGGGCCAGTCACTCCCTCTCGTGCCAAATCAACATCAGCCTCTACAACAAGCTGGATGAAAAACAAAACCCCTTGTCACAGTACCTTTAGATAGCTGGATTTAGAATCTATTTTGTCCTTTTATATTCACCCAGGAAATTCTGATTCTCCAAGATGGGTGTCTGATAGTGGTCTTTAATCACCTACGTAGACATGAGACAGATTATTTATTACAATTAATAAATTATGGTGCATTACTCAAAACAAAATCACAGGATCCCAAACATTTCAAATTTGAAATATTTTGAGCTCAAAACACTCCATTTTAAGTTTGAAATAAATTGTTCCAACTTTTCTGTAACGGATGTTTTATTTTGAACTGGCAGTGGAGGTGTTTCAAGCTCAGAAGATTTCCAGAATGGCAAAATGGAGCACTTGACTCTCAAAACGTTTCAAATTTAAATTGTTTTTTGACTATCCCTAGTAAATAAGCCTTTTGGAACAATATTGCAATATATCCTTCTTCTGGTAGGGAGTAGCATCAAGTGTGTATATGATAATATGCACCATATGGGTGGCCAGCTTATGGCCCAGAACCCCCTTTTTGGACCCTCCAATGTTTTTATGATTCTAAGAATTTTTTCTCACTATTTTAACACAAGGAAACTAGAAAAGCTCCAGCTTGATCTAAAATAGGCTTAACACAGTTCAAAAAACTGTCTTCCAAACAAACAAATGAAGTCTTGACCAAGGTAAATACAGTATGCAGCTTCACCTACTTTGCAATATCACTCCATCAGCCACTCTGGCCACTGAATTGTTGCCACCCTCTTCACTATAGATTCTAATCAGCAAGGGGCAGTGGAAAGGCTTCTAAAAAAATTGCAAGTTCAAAACTGTCTTAGTATCACTTTCTGGCAAAATTGCAAAGCTGTCTTTCTGTAGAAAGAATGAATGTGCTCCAGTACATCGATTTCCTCCCTACATACAAATGTTCAATTAACAGGAGATGCGTGCAGTCCAGTACTGGAGAGGGAGACCGAACAACTGTGAAAGAACTGATTACATCAATGTTAACAGTATTCGTGATTTAGGAGTGTTACAGAGAAAGTAATAAAAGACTTGAACATCTGGTTTAGATTACTCCAATTTGCATCACGTGAGGCAGCCTTTCAAAACCACCCAGAAAGTTCAGCTGGTCCAAAATGCAGCAGCCCACATGCTTATTGTCAGTCTCAATATTACCATATTGCACCACTGTTGCTGAGCTTCATTGGTTACCAGTGTATTTCTGAGTGTCATTCAAGGTGCTGGTTGCTATCTCTAGACAGCAGAATGAATATTAAATGTACATGGATTATATTCATGCATTAGATCCTTCAGGCATAAACCTGAAGAGACAGGAAAGAGTTCTTTTGATTTCATTTCCATTAAATTTCCAAGTAAGATTTGGATTGATGGCATAGAGCTTAAACCAGAGAGTTACATAATCTTTAGAAACCAGAAGTGTCTGTAACTCTCAACTGCTCACAGTCTGAGTATTTGCACCAATACAGAACAATTCCTACCAAGAAGCAGGCATGTGATGGTGGGGAAAAATAGGAGAAGGAAGTGCTATGTAAACAACCTTGAGCTCCTGAACAAAAGGGAAACTCTCTTTCCTTAAGTCCAAATTTCTAGGACTTTCCATATACCCTTCACATCAGGACCATAAAGAACTGCTCATTTGGCCATCATTATGCATTAACTGCTCCCCCCCCCCACTGCCTCTGGATATTGGTACCCTTGGGGGTACCATGCTAGTGCTGCTGAGTTCCCAGAGTTCATTGTAAAGCACAGGAGACAATATGGAGCTAAGGGGACTAAGGGTGATTCCAGTGGAAGGTATATTTATATGCTTAAGGGGTTTTTCCTTCCACTGTTGCTCTAATGGGAGACCAATAATTACCTGGTAGTGCATTTTCTAGATTTTATGGAGAAAGTTGTAGCTGATTTCAAAGATCAACAAAGCACTGAATGTTACCAGTATTTGGATAGTCACATTTTCCTCTTTTCTCTGCATTTGTTTTCTCCCTAGCTGGCTGTATAGAATTCTGCCTTCTGTTTGCCATAAGCCCTTTCAGCCTATTGATCAGGGTCATCTGACACATAACTGGAATGAAACTGAACCTGAACCCAATCAGGTAATCATGTTTAATGCAAGGACCCAAGCAAAGAATGTTACTGTTGAAATAAAAACCTTTGGCTCTTTTCATAGCAAAGAAATTTCCTGTTTCTGTAGAATGGCTCTAGAGTACTACTGTTGCCATTCACTTTTATAGCTTCCCAACAGGCTTAGCCAGAGCCAGCTTGGCTGCTGTTCTCATACTTCTTGGTGCTTTTCCACTTGAGTGCCATTTTCCTCATCTAGTTCAGTTTGGAATCCCCTCTGGTGTGGAATGCCACCTCTGGTTTAGTTTTTTTAGAACTCTTCGTTCAGGTGCTACATAAGCTAAAATCTCCCAGAACAAACCCTTTCACCTCTGTGACCTACTTTGAATGGATCTCATCAAACGTTATCCCTATATTCAAAAGGTGGAGAATAAATGGACTGAGGAATTACTTACCAAACTGTTGGACATAGATATCTGGGAAGTTCTTGAGAAGATAACAGAAATCAATCAGTAAACAGCTTGCAAATAAATCAGCATGGAATTGGTTAGACCAAGTCCTGAGAGTTTAAATTTATCTCATGGTTTGATCTGATAGCTTTCTTAGCAGATGCATTTTATTTTGATTTCAAGAAAGTGTTTGTTAAGATACCCTCATTACATTTGTCACCCAGAGTCCATTGGAGGTGGGTGGCCAATAAATTTATTTTATGATGATGATGATGGTTGTTCACACAGCCAGGTGTTTAGACTGGAATTGGGATTTTTATCCACTTATCGAGTCCTTCCCAAGAACCTGGGATAGGCAGATGTTGTCTGATGGTGTTAAAGGTATTGTCGCAGGATATAAGCTGTTCCAAGTAAAGCTGCCTTTTGCAATTGACTGGTGGTGATTTTGTCAATGCCGATGGTGTTCAAGTGGTGCTCCAGATGTTTTGGGATTGCACCTAAGGTGCCTATAACTATTGGTACTTCTTATCATCTTCTTCTTCTTCATCATCATCAAATTAAAGTGGTGGCTGATTGGTATGAAAATTAAGTCTGCTGGCTCAAATACTTAACACAGCTGTTTCAAAACTCATACTCAGACTGCTCATTAGTGGTTCCTCAAACTGGAACTGAGGTATTAAGTGGAGCAATATAGAATGATAGGGTTGGAAGGGACCTTCAGATCTAACTCCCTGCCCAGGACAGGAATCTTCAGACCATCCCAGACAAATGACCATCCAACTTTTTTTTTGAAAACCTCCAGTGATGGAGCACCCACAACTCCAGGAGGCAGCTGTACCACTGCTTAATCACTTTCACAATCAGAAAATCCCTGTATTTTGAGTTTGGATCTCTCACTACAAAGCATCCACCTGTTGATTCTTGCCTTACCCTCAGACTCTATGGAGAATAAATCCACGCCCTCTTCCCTGTAATAGCAATTATCGGAAAACTGCTATCATGTCTCCCCTTAGTCTTCTCTATGCTAAACACAATGTTCTTTATAGGATTTAGCCTCCAAACCCCTCACCATCTTTGTTGCTCTTCTTTGCACTCTTTCCAGTTTCTCAGCATCTTTTTTGTACTGTGATGACCAAACTTGCATAGTGTGCTTCAATCACCTCCCTTGATCTCAACCATATATGGCTGTTGATGCAGCCCAAGATTGCATTCATTCTAGAAGGTTGAATATTGGATCTTGTACTCTTCAACATTCTTATTAATGATTTGGACAAAGAGGTGGAGGGAATGCTAATCTGATTTACAAATGATACGGAATTGGGTGAAATAGCTAATACCCCAGAAGACAAATACATTTCAAATCAATCTTGATAGGTTAGAGAAATGGGCTAAAAATAACAGAATGGAATTTGTTGACTGTACAAGCCAGCAGTGTAATATTGGGATGGATGGATGGATGGATGGATGGATGGAAGGAAGGAAGGAAGGAAGGAAGGAAGGAAGGAAGGAAGGAAGGAAGGAAGGAAGGAAATGCAATTTAGGTTGCATCAACAGAAGTATATTAATTAAGGTATAAATTCCTGAGATGGCATCAGTTATTTTAGAAATGATATTTGTCTCTTTCTTTTAGTTGAGATGGAAGCCATTTGAGATCCCTACAATCTCTCAAAGAAAGCTGGACTTTGTAACTGTAAGTAACCACACAGAAGCATTAAAGGCATTTTTCACTTAATCTTCTGATATGAGAAAGAATTGTGTTTTCAACTGGAAGGGAATGTCATGGTGGACTTACCTCCAATCTTAATTCTTGTATGCATACACATTAACCTACAGGTAGTCCTCATTTAGCAACTGCTTTGTTTAGTGACCATTCACAGTTATGACAGTGATGAAAAAGTAACTTTATGACCAATCCTTGCATTTACGATCTTTGCAGGTCTGTAAAGCAAAGGAAAGCTAAAGTAAGATCATAAGCACAGTTGCAGTTTCACTTAGTGACTGCTTCACTTAATGACTGAGTTGTGGGTCCCAATTGTGGTCGCTTAAACAAGGACTACCTGTATACAACTGATATATCAATATTCTCTTTGAAAGAACTGGAGAAGCAGTGATAAAATGGTGGGGGTGCACGGAGAGATTCAATAATTCAAGTTTTTTCTAAGGAAAAGGTACCAGATGGCTGAATCAATTCTATACAATGGAAGTCCACACACATATAACCAACTGGAAAAATTATTATTTGAAACACCAGGCTTTTGTGAAGAAATGTTAATTTATCATTCCCCCTATTTTATTTCACTCCCTGCTTCCCTTGTTTTTTGCTTCTGGAAATTTTGCAACAGACTTGTGTTTTTGTTTCTCAGGGGAAAAAACTCTACCTTCCTAGTGTTCCACCACTTCTGATAATATGTAGTTTTATTTTTTAATTATGTAGACTTTTAGATTCACTCTACATGTTGACATTGCCTCTGTGTTCAAACATAATCAGTTATTGTTTATCAGTAATTACCATGATTACTTATGAACAAATATATTGTGTTAAAGAAATCCAGACTAAATCTTGTAGAGGAACATAAATTCCTGTCAACTGATAGACTTAAATAAAATTAGGCTCCAAATTTCTTAAAGTTGCAATAATGTGAAATCATTTTGGGCCTTTTGCCATAGTCCAATAAACTTCTGCCATAGTCCAATAACCATGGGACAAACATCCTAGTAGCCTCTTTTTTCTACCATGCCCACATAACATTGCCATCTTCTAATCTCTATCCCATCAGTGAGAAACTTTAGTTGTCCTTAGCTATTCCAGTTTTAAAGTTGTATTCTTCCCTTTAAGGCAGTAGCACTCTTGATAGTTTCAAAGTGTATAAAATATGAAGTGCTTTGCTCACTATTTGATGGCAGTGCAGTCAGATGACCTGTGGGGGTTTGAAACAACCCAGCCCTTATTGGTCAGACTGGCACAAGTATGCCCCCTCCTTTTAAGTCCAGGGCACTATCATTTGCTGAGTGTTTTTTTAGCCCTACTTGATGGTAAGAGGTGGATAGAGCAGCTGATGTCACTGTACAGTACTGGTAATTCCCAGCAGCCCCCCACACAGATGAACAGGAGCAGAGTGGGTTGGACCTGAGCTTGATTTTCACAGAGCCAGATCTCTTGCTTTCAGATGCAAATCTTCTAGCCATCAGTCAGTGGTGGCTGGTTAAAGGCACACTAACAAGTGCAAAATAAGCTGGGGGCTTTTGGAAATGTGTGTCTTAAAAAGTGCATTTTTAAAATTGCACTCCTCTGTGACTCTTCTATTTCTCCTTAGCTGAGTAACCAAGATTTAATTCATCTTGGGCAGCTAGGACTACCAGATATGGGCTGCAATAATGCAGGCAAAAGGCAGAAAAGAGATTTTAGAGGGAATTGGGAATGGCCTTGAAGGAGAAGAAGAAGAGTCACTACTAAGGGATCAGTGAGACAAGTGCAGCTCAAGTCCATTCTAAGAAATTAATTTGAGAACACATCTCAGACAGGCCCCTCCCTAATTCACACGAAGATAAAGTGAGGGAGGAGGGAAGCACATTCAGACTTGCAAGATTCTGTTGCTATAGCTGTTCTAATAAAAGTAGTTTTAGACCTATATGGCATTCATTTCTTAGTCTGGTCTACTCTATAGGGCTGTTCGACATACAGAAAACTGTTCCTCTTTGTTGCTATTTTGATTTCTGCAGCCCAGATTGGGTCTCCCAAGGTGGGATGGGGTGGTTGCATCTCTGAAAGCAAGCATTTTGCCTCAACTGGGATACAGATGATTTTGTACTACTGTAAAATGACAACTTTTACAGACTTCCAATGTTTTCCCTTACCATAATAGCAGGGAATTCCTATGAATATACCTCCATTGAAAGTAATAAATAAACTGTTATTTTAATATTTAAAGCTCTCCTTGATCATTAACTTTGTTAATATCCCTCACATCAATTTCAACCTTTGTCTTTTCAATAATATGAATGTTTTGCTGACTCACTTCTGCTGTTTTTTCCAAGGTCAGGTCACAGTCTTTCAATAGATGTCTATGTAAACTAGAACTCAGGATGGCAATTGGACTTTGTGTTAAAGAATTTCTCAATCCTCTGAAACAGCAAGCTAAAACCTTGGCCCTTAAATCCATGGGAAACATTCCAGAAGTGTCCATATCCTGTAGTTTTAGGAAGGCAGTACCAGTGCCCCATAATTAAACCTCTCCTTAGCAGACAATTCATTAAACAAACAGAACTTAATACAAAGTTCTGAATTTCTGTTTCTGCCATGTATGATGATGGTAACCAAAGGAAATCAAAGGGATTCTAATTATTATGCCTGCATTTTCTTATAACTAATTTCATTCATAGGGACTATACACTTTGTGTGGTGCTGGTGAGCCAAAGTCACGGAATGGGCTTGCAATCCACATCTTCATCTGTAATACCTCCATGATTAATAGGTATGTGACTTGTGTATGCAGTCAAGGTATCTCATGGGTTCTACCTAAACTTCTAATTCCAGAAGTGTGGATATATGGAGATGGGACAGATGCTTTGACTATTCATTGAGTTTTGACTGCTGTCAGGGAACTTTTCCTTCCTTTCCTTCTTCTTCATCCCCTCATCTATATATTATGCATAATTAAAAGATTTATGTCACAAGATGGGGCAGGTGAGTCCTAGCTTAATTCTTTATCAAATGTTGCAAATTTCATTAAAACTTTGGTGAACCTTGATTCAGGCCTTCTTATCTGATTAGAAGAGGGCCCTGAATTTAAGTTGACCCCATCTCCCAAAAGAAAAGGTTAAACAGATCTCAGATCTGAGCTGGTTAAATTATTTGGGGAAATCAACTACTCTTCCTTTCAAATAAATATAGTAAGTTATCTTAGAAAAGTATAGTGCCAATGGGCAGAGGAAAAATGTACAGAAGTATTATTCTCTCAGTGGGTTAGACACAAGACATAGCAACCCATTTGGCAAGAGAATTTTTAGAAATGTATGCATCACTAGAACAGATAATTGACCTTGGCTATTGGAGTTCCACTTTTTAACAATAAAGCATATTCTCTAGCAATAAGAACCAGGAAATTGATGACTGGTCCACTGAGGAGGATCAATATTTTACCTGGGATGGGGGATTCTCAATCTACCAAACCTCTTTACAAGGCCTGCTTGTTGACTGATTGATGGATACAGTTCTTCCTTTTAACCTTTTCTGGTGGGAAGTAATTGATATGCTGTAAGAACTAATTCAGAAACCCAGTGTTGGCAGTTATATGTGAACTCCCAAACAACATGTAGCAGAAAAGCGAAAGGCTATTTTCAATAAAACCATAAATGGACAAGTAATTTGGCACACAGCTCCCCAGGTGGTAGCAAAATACTCTTCCATTGATTTTTCTGACACCCAGCTGACTTGGAAGGAAAACAAGTCTTGTCAAAGGCTGAAATATATGTTTAACAATTTAAAAAATGGTGACTCTCAAGGGTCTTGCTTGATTCTTGCTAGCTTGACTCATCAGAACTCACTCAGAAAGGTAACCATATTTCTCCACTTTAATTAAATTAAGCCAAACATTCTAGTCTCCCACAGGGGTTTTCTTCCCAAGACCATGTGGCAGGAAAGACTGGGATGGGGGAGACAATTTCCTCCTCCAGGTGAAATCTGCACACATACACACCCTCCCAGGTGTGGCTTCACCCAGTGCAGTTCCTGGTCAAGAAGGAAGCTCAGATTTTAGTCTGACTTGTTCCATGGTAGATGAACAAGACTCTTAATAATAGAAACCTCTGAAAATAATAGATTTAAGTTCTAGCACCATAATATACTATGATTGTAATGTCTAGCAGTTCACCACAAAGTTCTTATGAGGTGGTTAGAGGAATAGGTAATGGGAGAGGGAATTCAATATTTTTACTGCCTACCTGATTTACACAGCAGAGTTTCAGATCTAGCATAACAGGGGAAGGAGTAAAAGCACCTCTACTTCCATAGCAAAATACATGGTAAAGGTGAAAAAATCAGTCACTGGGAGGTATTTAGAATAAAATAGGGCACAGCCAAGCTTGTTGATTCTCATGTTTCTATCCAAACATAAAGCAAACCCCTGCTGATTTTATAACAGTACTAGTAGCACCTGAGCATTAGATATACTAAACAATTTAAATAACTGTTAACCATCCTGAATGCCCTATGGGCAGAACAGTGGAATATAAATCATAAACATAACTAAAAGAAAATAAAGCTGTATTGGGTTGCTTGAATGTTCCTCACACAAATAATAATCTCTGTACACAAAACTAGCATGGACATTATTAACCTGAGCTCCATAATATGCTCCTTTTCTATAAATGTAGTCTTTTTTGCCTGGGGGATCATTATTACTTGGTGAAATTGTACAAGAATGATGAAGGACATGATATACAGCTGTCAGAAACACTACAACCTGGCAACTGTTGAAATTTAAATTTAAATAAAATAATTCATGGAAAATGCATAGCATAGCAATAGTACTGTGCATGCTTTGAGAATGATCTGAAAGAGGTGCTTTGGAAAGGACTTATTTAAAGCAGCCTTCTCTCTTAATTATGCTGACTATATGGAACTGGAACTTCACATGCTTTTTTGCAGGTATGCATAGTTTGCCCTTCTTACTCTAAGTGCAAGAAACTGACTTCCACATTTAATATTGTGGAATTTTTGTGACATATTTACTTGAAATTTAAGTTTCATTGAAATCAGTTGGAACTTCCTTCAAATTACGAATTTAGAACCCAGAGTTCATGATATATTCCCCAAAATTGTGTGAGCTCAGCAATCACTTGTTCTTTTTTCAAAATAGATGTTTTTGCAATTCTGATGGAGACTTTCTGATTGGTAAGTTGCCAACTATTATACTGATAGTTTGTAAACTGTTATTTCTTTTACAATCTGGAATGTTAATTGGGCTAATGAAAGAATGTGAAGAATGCTTATTACAAAATCAGATTACATACTAATCCTTCCAATATCTCTGCCTTATTATAATTCATGAGAGGGCACAATCCATGACATCCAGATTGGCAAGAAAATAAGAGGAATTAGAAAACTGTCCTATTCCACAGCAATGTTTGAAAAAGTTTATTAGCAGCTATGCAACCAGAGACGACAAAAGGGAAAAGTCAATCTGACTCGAAGAAAAAAAATCCAAATATCAAATAGTATTTTAAATAGTAGGGTTACGGGACAAAAAAACAAAATTTATGAGGCATCAGAAAATAGTTGCTTGATACTCCAAGTCCAGCTTCTCTCCCATCATATTGCCACTTACCATAGTGACTTTTTTGTCTCTCCAAGTCAGTATTGACTCCTGACAACTGCCTGGAGAGGTCTCTGCAGTTTTCTTCGCAAGATTTCAGAAGTGGTTTGCCCTTGCCTGCTTCCTAGGGCTGAAAGAGACTGACTGGCCCAAGGCACCCAGATGGCTTTGTGCCTGAGGTGGGACTGGAACTCATGGTCTCCCAGTTTCTAGCCTGGGGTCTTAACCGCCACTCCAAACTGTCTCTCACCATAATAATTAATGCCTCCCAAATTATTTCTGACTCTAATTAGATCTTGGTTCATCTGAACCTGTGAAAACGTTAATCCATTTTGCATCTCAGCATGTTTACTTTTACAAAAGATTTTAATTCACTGAGCTAATCCAAAATATTTCAACTGGTTCATTTTAAACAAAATCCAAAATCCATAATCAGGTTGCATCCTAGTTGTGAATGCCCACATTTTATTTTGAATGTGTTTATAATATCCATTGTCCTGGAAGTTTATCCCATGCTTCTAAACAATCGTAATTCCTGGTCATTCTGCTTCCAAGTCTTTAATGCCACAGCCTTTGCCTTCCATATGATCTGAACCTGTTGGTTGCTTAACAGAAGCAACACTCAGGCATAGCTAAAGGAGTTTGGGATGAAACACAGTATCAGTGGGAATATTAAAACATAGGAGCTTGTAGATTTCTCCTAAATTTGTTTTTTAAATTTAACAAGATTAATTTAAAAAGCAAGATACTTTTTTTTTTTTAAGTATCACAACATTATCTGGGGTAAACAACATATATAAATCTGCGCTTGCATTTTCTTTGTCCAGTACCACAGCAAGGCAAACTGCTCATCGCTACAGAGTTTGGCAAGCTGCTGGTGGAGCCCAGTGAGATCTGTGTCATTCAGGTAGGCACTGGAGCAATGTGCCTGTTTTCCACTCTTTACCGCATTTGACTCCTGAGTGAAATGGGCAGATGAACATGCTTGAATTAATTCCATGGCTACTTTAAAAAAAAAAATGCCTACTTTTCATGCTTTCTTTAAAAAGATGTGATTGTGTACCCATGGGTAACTTTTCAACATTTTCAATAATGTGAATAGATCTCCTTCAGATTGTTTATGTGTGAGATTAATACTGCATCACTTTAGAAAAATATTCCATGTATCAGTCAAGACTTTGTTTCTTTTATCGCCACTCCAACTAAGCATAACATAGACTCAAATACTTCCTTGCTTGCTCCTAATGCTTATATCTCTACAGCTGAATCTAAGTCTATGTTTGGGCAATATGCCTGCCTGGTTCTAGGAGAACCTCTTTCTACTGCAGTCTTCGCATTGTTCCTACTTCAGGCTGCTTACAGTTATATACAGTTGGCTCACAAACTAGCACATTTCTCAAATTAAGATGAATAATTTGTGTATATACAATAGAACTACAATATTTTCAGGGGGGCACTGAGGTAAGTCTTCAGAAATTATCATCTCAAAGGGATTTTATTAGGAGAAAAATAAATGTGAATAATGAAATTGGAAGGCTTCTGAAAAGGAAAGTACATTTTCAGTAGCTACCATCAGATTTTGGAACTCCCTCCTGGCAGAGCTGGTGCCTTCATTCCTCTGGGGTTTTAAGAAAATGGGGAAGATTTGCCTGTTCCAACTTGCCCTCGAGGACAATATAAGTGATGTTTTTATTCTTTTTTTATTTTTTCATTGTTATATGTTCTTGGGGTTTGGGAGTTATTATTTTATGTTGACATTGTTAGCCTCCAGGAATGGATAGCATAGAAGCAAAATAAATAAATAGCTACATTTTTTGTAATATCAACAGAAATTCAGATGCTAATTTGTAAGATACCTCCATCACTTTACTTTACTAATAAAGATACCTCTATCACTTGATACAGTAATTCAACTTTAGATAGAGATAGCTTTATCTCAAGGCTACCTTTAATAAAACCTTTCTGCTACTTTAAGAAAGAAAACCATAATGCGATTGCTCAACATGATTTAGCTACTCAGTCGTGATTAGGCAAACTGCATTATTTTCAGGAAGACCTTAATGGAGATAAGTGGGAATTTGGTACATTCTCTGACAGTGTACTCTTGTTTGATACAATAGTAATCCGTTCTAATGTTTACATTTGTACGTTGTCTCTTCCTTAGAAAGGGATGCGTTTTAGTGTGGAAGTATTTGGAGAAACTCGAGGCTATATCCTGGAAATATATGGTGTACATTTTGAATTGCCTGACCTAGGACCTATTGGTAAATATACTTAATACTATTTCTGCTTCCAAAAATAATTATATAACTTTTCTTATTAGGGCTGTCTAATAATATACATTTGTTTAACACTCCTGGCATGCATTTATGTTTTTCTGTATGAGATACATGGAAATGGGTGACAAACGATTCATGACAGCAAAAAAAAAAAAAAAGTGTAATGTTCTATCCCAAGGTATGGAGGGTATTAAACCTAATACAAACAAATGGATGAGCTTCTCTGTCCTTTATATTGCTAATAAGCCAGTGAGAAGTCATCCACTAGTCATGACAATAGCTGTAATACCTTGAATGCTTGCTGGGAATTCCGGGAGTAGCCATTTAAATAGCCTTTGAAGTTGGGGAAGACAGCTATAAATGATCATATCATGCACTGAATCAGAACATGCACTTTTGCAGTTCTTTCAGCTTCTCCTGAGTGTGCCAACATTGCTGCAGTTTCAGAATTTATTTTCCAGTTTCTTCCAGCTGAGTTCTCTTGACTGCAACCAACCAAACCCTCCCTCAATATTATTTTTCCACATCTCTGAAGAGAGAGGGAGATAAAAGGTTGAAACAATCAATCTTTACTATGATCATATGACCAGAAGTCAATTACTGTAGTTAAGAGATACAGGTAGTCCTCATAGCAACCGCTCATTCAGTGACCGTTTGAAGTTACAATGGCAGTGAACAAGGAGACTTATGGCTGATCCTCAAAGTGCAGCTGTCGCAGTGTCCCATGGTCACGTGATCACCATTTGCAACCTTCACTGCTGGCTTCCGACAAGCAAAGTCAATGGGGAAGCGGGCAGGAAGTCACAAGTTGAGGTCTCGTGAAATCATGCTTAATGTCCATGCATGATTCACTTAACAATCACAACTAGAACTGCCGGAACTGCTGTCATAAATCAGCACAGTCAGAGATTTTTTGCTTTACGACTGCGTTGCTTAGCGATGGAGTTCTCAGTCCCAATTATGTTTGTTAATTGATGACTATTTGTACTTCTCTTCCATACATACATACATACACATATATATCTCTTTAAGTATAAAAAGGTGAAATTATAAATATATTTTAAAAATTTATACAATTCTTCAGTCAGA
The DNA here is from genome assembly GCA_030867105.1 of Liasis olivaceus. Classification (NCBI taxonomy): domain Eukaryota; kingdom Metazoa; phylum Chordata; class Lepidosauria; order Squamata; family Pythonidae; genus Liasis; species Liasis olivaceus. The sequence goes on along the minus strand of CM061348.1, from coordinate 155,669,405 downwards.
AGGAAAGATGGATAATGGAAGCATAAAACTGACCAACTGGAGAGGATCTATCTGGATCCCAGTCAGATAAAAGAAACAGGAAATAGAAGTTAGGTTCTCTACAAGGGAACTTCTTCAGGATATGATAGATGAAGTCATCCAGGATCCCATGTAGAGTGAGCAAAAAAGGAGCATATGGCTCAGTTATTGGCGCAGGAGACATATCTTTGGTGTGTGTCTGTGGGGGGGTATTTTTGATTAAAAAATGGCAGAAGGTAATGCTTCCCACTTGGCCAAAGTAAACACCAACAAACGTTCAGAACTGTGATGAAGAGAAGCTGGCATATATACTTTTGGAAAAATCCCATGAGTTGTGAGACTGGAAATTAGACTTAATTTGAAGATCAGCGTTCCAGCTGCTGCTTAAGGACACTTATGACATTTTCAAAGCTTAGTGGGCAAAGGGTCTCCAAAGAGATCTTAGGAAATGGAGCTTGCCAACAGCATTTTTTCTTTTTTTGCCAGTTTGAGTTAAAGTGGTCTCTGAGAACCAATAGGGCCAAACTCACTAGGAAGAAAATTAACTTTAGCCAGAGGTTAAAGAGAGCTCTAGCATGGAGACCAAGCCTGTCTATAAACATAAAGCAGCATTCTTAATACATCTTGGAACTGCAATAACTGTACAGTAATAAAACTTGGGACTGAACAACTTTGAGGATGTCAAGCTTTGTAAACTACAGTCTTCTTGGGCACCATAGAGAAGCTGAAAAATGAGCTTGACTACAAAGACCTTGCAAACTGTGGGGATAAAGAGTGCTCCCTTCAAGTGGCAGAACCTCAGGATAACTGAAGAGCTACACTAAACACACTAGCCACAAAGGTGTTCTCTCTAGGACAGTGAGGTGTGGAACAGCACTCCAAGGTATTTATAAGTGTGAACCTGCTTGATAGAAATCCCATTAATTTCCCTATTATGAGGTTTATGGTAGTTTCGTGGAAATACTAAAACTTGAGTTTTCTAGTGGTTTGTTGTAGGTTTTCTTCTGGGCAAAAAGAATCCAATGCTCTCAGTGCCCTTCTCATTCCCACCTGAGAGACAGACATGATTACATCATTGTCTGCATATAAAATTGCTGGAACCATTTGATCATTAATACGGGGGGTGATGAGTGGAAACCAAAAGAACCTGGATTGCTGAATTAATATACAAATTAAAAACTGGGAAGCTAAAACACATCCCTGCCCTACCCCTCTCTGAATAGTAACTCTCAAAGAGGTATTGGAGTAGAAAAATTGAAAGCAAAAAGGCAACATTTTGTTTATTGAGTATCCCCTTCGTTTCCCCCACAGCCTCTCCCTTGGGAATGAAATCAAAGGCTTGAGAGACAGAAAGACAGGAAATACCAGCTTACTTTGAATGAATTTAAGCCTCTATGACCAGATGAATTGCATTCTAGAGAACTAATGAACTAGTTAATGGGCTGGCTGAACCCTTAACATATTATCCTAGACAAATCCTAGAGAACTAGTGAAATGCCAAGTGACTAGAGGAGAGAAAATGTCCCTATCTTCAAAAGTAGAGAAGCAAGAACTAGCAGACCACTCAGTCTGGCATCAATACCTAGGAAGATTAGGTATTAGATTAGATTTGTAGGGACACTGAAAACAATACAGCCTGGGTCTGTCAAGAACAAATTTTGCTGGATTTATCTTATGTTATCTCCTGATTGGCTAATATCCTTGGTAGATTGTGGGAACACTGTAGACATAGTATATCTTTACTTTAGCAAAGAGCTGATAAAAAAACCCAGCACATGGTGGTTAGCAAGTTACTTAGGTGTGAGCTGGATGTCATGACAATTAAGTGGATAAATAGTTGGCTTGACACCATATTCAAGATGGCTTCTCAGTAGTTCCTCATCAAATTGGAGTAATTGAATGGGGTGTCACAAAGATGAATCCTGAGTCCATTATTTTAGTATTTTCATTAATTACTTCACTAAAGTAGTAAAGGGAATGCATATCAAATTTGAAAATGACAAAAATGGATTGTATAGCTAATATCTTTGAAAACAGGAATAAATTTCCTAACAACCTTCATAAAGGTTGGGCTGAGAATAACAGAATGAAATGTGTTGATTGCATAGTGAATATGAGTCAATGTGATATAGCTGCAAAAAATATAAATGCAATTTTAGGCTGTATCAACAGAAGTGTAATTTCCAATTCACGGGAGATGATATTTCCAGTTTATTCTGCACTGGTCAGACCCCATTTTGAGTACTCTGTCCAGTTCTAGCATGTTTTAACAAGAATTCAAGAAATTAGGACAATTCAGATAAGGGCAAAAGGGATGATCAGGGATTGTGGAAGGAGCTGGGTATGTTCAGCCTTCAAAAAAATAACTGTGTGTTGATATGATAGTCCTCTTGAAATATGTGAAAACATGTCTTATAGAAGGGTGTTATGCAGAAAAAAAAACTTGTTTTCTCTTGTTCCAGAGTGGAAGGCATGGAATAATGCATTTAACTTAGATAAAGTCAGATTCTGATTCTGTGTTAAAAAGTATACAGCACTTCTTTTTCATACTCTGGATTACTGCAGTGCACTGTATGTAGACCTTTGAAAATGGTCTGGAAACTTCAGTTAGTTCAAAACAGAGCAGCTAGGCTGCTCATTGGGATTGGCTAATTTGAATGTACTATGCCAGTTTTTCACCATCTATGCTGGCTGCTGTTCTACTGCTATCTATCCAATTGATTTGGATCAATTCAAAATGCTGGTTTTGACCTTTAAAGCCCTACATGGCTTAGAATCAGGGTAGCTGAAGGAGTGCCTTTTCCTGTGAGCCCTTACCTAGACCTTAAGATCGTCTAATGAAGCTCTCTAACAAGGGAAGAGCTTTTTCTGCAGGGGCACCCTATTTATGGAATGCCCTCTCCTGGGAGGCTTAATTGGTCCCCACACTAAAATCATTTCAGCACCAGGTGAAAATCTGTTTTCCCAGGCTTTTTAACTGGCCATTAAGTGTATTCTAATTCATATTGTTTTAGACTTTGAATGACCACCTTGCAGCTGACTAGTGTATATGATTTTTTAATTTTGTATTTTATTGTTTATGCTTTTATTCAAGTTGTATTTTTTTAGTGTGCTTTATGGTAAACTGCCCAGGAAGCTTTGGCTATTGGACAGTTTGAAAAATTAAATAAATACAAATGTGAAGCTGTCAATGATTAGACTAATCTCAAATTTCAAATATACAATTGGTTACAAAGCCTTTATGTCTTTTTTAGGAGCCAATGGCTTAGCTAATCCACGAGACTTCCTTGTGCCAGTTGCCTGGTATGAAGATGGCCAAATAGCTGAGGGTTACACAGTGATCAGCAAATACCAAGGGAAACTCTTTGAGGCAAAACAGGTTGGAAGTTAAAATTTAGAAAATTAAGAATTGCATTAAAAATTAGCTTTGAAGGGTTGTGATATTAACCTAGTCCACAACTAGGCTTTTCTTCTTTTAAAACAAGTGAATGTACATTCAAAGCATTTTTCACTGTTTCCTATTCAACTTTCTTGTATCAAAAATATTATAAAACGAGGATGCGTGCATGCTGCATGGAAATATAGAAAATGCTTGATGTACCTATATATCATATAAGAAATAGAGGACAAACATGATAGTTGATAGTTGGGTGGCATACAATTTAATAAATTATATTACAATTATTAAAATTAATGTCTTTAAAGATCAGAAAATACAAATGGAACTAAATGGTAATCCTGCATCTCCTAACAAGGCAGGTACTGGTCGATCTGTCTTATCATGCAAGAGCTTTCCACGTACTGCTTAAGATCCTATCTATGATTATTTAGGCAGAAGTTGTGGAAGCATGGGAGTCAGTGCAATAAGTTCCTGGTTTTCCCGTTTGCTTCTGCTGGTCAGTTACCAATGGATGAGGAGAACAATTGGCAAACAATACTTTTAAGGAAAATAGAACTGTTCCACTCCCAAGGTGACAGTTTCTCTGCTATCCTGGAAAAAGAGATGTGGGGAAAATACGGTGTTGCTGCTGTATTTCATTATCGTTATATTGTAATAGTAATTTACATTATTCATTTATGCTTTATCTATGTTGTTAGCTGTTGGGCTCCCTTAAGGAAATGCAGAATTTTTTTAAAAAGGTGGTTTTTGATATCAGATACTTTCCACATCTTAAGATAGCTGTATTGTTTAATCTTACAGAACTGCTCTCCCTTCAATGTTGTTGCTTGGCATGGGAATTACACACCATACAAGTACAATCTCAGCAATTTCATGGTCATAAATTCTGTGGCTTTTGATCATGCGGTAAGTTTTTGTTAGGTCTCAACTCTGAGTATTTGGTTAGTTCTTTTGAATTAAATAAAACAGACTCTAGACTTTGAGAAGCCTCAAAGAAATTACAAGCTTCTGTGTTGTAGTTTACACTGAAATTAAAGAGATTTACAGTTATGACTCTGAAATTGCCTTAAAATAGTTGATTTTTCAGATTAGCACTGCTCTGTTTTAATAATTGTCAATCTCCCACCCACCCACCTTTTTTTTTTAGGATCCTTCCATCTTTACTGTCTTAACTGCCAAATCAACACGGCCTGGAGTGGCAGTTGCTGATTTTGTTATATTTCCACCCCGCTGGGCAGTGGCCACCAACACTTTCCGCCCACCTTATTATCACAGTACGTGTGTCATTTTTGCTGTGTGATTTCACAGATTTGCAAGAATAGAAGACACATTTAACAGAATTTTGTCACCAGGCCAAATGTCTGACAGCCCCTTGAAAAGGGCTGCAAATTAAGTGGATGAGAAGTATCTCCTGCAATTCTTGGAAATCTATACTAAAGAGAATGGACAGAAGGAATAGTCTGTTTATCTATTTTGAAAAACAACACTGAATGGGACTTTGGACAGTTCTGATTCTGTATCACTAAATGCTAAATATCAAATTTGTACAGTAGTTTAGACGTTTCAAACTCATTCCAGTCGTGGGATACTGCAATTTAACTGATCAAATCTCAATAAATTTAAATCAAGCTGATCATTACTTTTTTAAAAAATTCCACAGGGAACTGTATGAGTGAATTTATGGGCTTGATCAAAGGGACTTATGAGGCAAAGGAACTAGGATTTCTACCAGGAGGAGCCACTCTGCACAGCATGATGATACCCCATGGACCAGATGCTGAATGTTTTGAGAAGGCCAGCACAAGCAAGCAGCAGCCTGAGAGAATTGCAGAGGGAACTATGGTAAGTGTTTGGAAATCTAAGAATTTTCACATTAATGTGGAAGCTGGCTACATTGGAAGTGACAGCCTTTCCTTTTCTCAGAAAAGGGTTTTTAAAACAAAAGCTATAATCGTGTGACTAACTGGAATAGTAAGATGGGGTGGGTGGGAATATAGATAGTGGCAGTGTATATATAACCCTGAAGAGAAGAACTGTGTGAATGGAGACACAGCTAGTAATGCCTCTCCACTGCTACTGAGTTCAAGCACAAGGAGATTTGCCTATACTCCTCATTTTGTGGTTAGTAGAGGGTAATCCTTCCCTGTAATTTCCTTATTTTTTTTAAAATCATGCTGAGTTGAGGAGACCAAAGGTTTGCTGTCTTTCAAAAGACCCTAAATATATAATTGTAAATAGGGTTTTAATTGTTGATTTTAGTATTTCTGGCTTTAAATCTGATTTTATGTAAACCACTGCTTTTACTGTAAAACACTAAGACACCCTAGTAATCGACTTTATTTAAGAAAATATTTTCCAGTACAATTTCAAGCTTTGCTACAAAACTACAAGTCTTTGTAATTCTCATATGAATGCTTATTGTCCACTAAGCTCATGGAATAGTCTGTTTCACTGTGCAATAACATTTCCTGCTAAACTCGTTTTAGTTAGATTTGTTCATAAACTAAATATTTGGCAATTCAGTTCAATAATTCCTAGTTTTTCTAATGTTTTATTTCATATTAGGATCCAAGCTCTCTGCAAAATTACATAAAATATAACAAGCCAAATGAGAAGATAAAATGAACACCAACATATGACAAAAGCAAAACAGCAGTAACATTGCTCAAATCAGTTAAAACAGTGTACGAGTAATAGTCAAAGCAGTATTTTTGTTGATTTCATACAAACCAGATACTGATCTATTTACTCTTGCAATATGTCTTATGTGTTTTTCCAATAGGCCTTCATGTTTGAATCTTCCTTTAGCTTGGCTGTGACCAAATGGGGGCTGAATACCAGCTTAGATAAGAATTACTACAAGTGTTGGGAAGCCCTGAAGATTAATTTTAATGCCAAACATAAATGAAGATGCCAGAAGTATCCACACCCAGGTTCTTCTTTCCCAAGTAGTTCAAGAAAATTATGGGAACAATATCTTAGTCCACTTCATACGAGCATCTGAAAAGATGAATGTCTAGCAACTGAAAAAAATTAAAGCTAATGTGAACTGTTCATATAAAACAGTTATGAAACTGGGAATATTGATTGATTAATTGATTATTAAACTTGTATGCCGCCCATCTCCCCCAACGGGTGACTCTGGGCGGCTCACAATAACAAATATTGTTAAAAAAATTTAACAATATAGATTCACATAGTTGAAGAAGTTCTTTTATGAGGTGACTTCTCAAATACAGAATATGTCACTGAGCTCAAGAATGGGAAATTGCCATTTAGGCAGGGTTGCATAATCTCTGTGGGTTTGAGGGAAATTTATATATATCTTCAGTTTAATTTTCTACAATATATAGCAGACATTTCTTCTGCCTATCTCCTTTGCAAAAAAAAAAAAAATCAGGAAAATAGCTATAATTTACGTTTCTTCAGTAAAGAATGCCATAATGCTCAAGGTTGATTCTCAGGGCTACTAATTCACTTTGTTTGTAGGAAGAAGCAAACAGTATAGGAAGGAAGGATAGAGGGGGAGTAAAAAAGAGAAACAGCATCTTTTTGGTTCTTCTTGGAACACAAGCAACAGCAATGGAAATTTGAGAAAAGGGTGCTATGACCCAAAGTTTGGTCTAGTGATTAAGGCATCAGACTAGAAACCGGAGACTATGAGTTCTAGTCTTACCTTAGGCATCAAAGCTGGCTGGGTGACTTTGGGCCAGTCACTCTCTCTCAGCCCAACTCACCTCACAGGGTTGTTGTTGTGAGGAAAATAGGAGGAAGAAATATTAGGTATGTTCGCCACCTTGAGTTCTTTATAGAAATAATAAAGGCGCGATTAAATATCTAAAAAAAGTTGCAGGAAAGATGGATTGGAAAGGATCAGGCAAGAAAAAGGGAGAAAGGCAGAGTCTGAAAGGCAGACACAGACATGGCAGAGAAAAATGCAGTGGAGGAATGTTGCTGGAGAGACATGAGTAACATATGATGCAGCCAATCTAACCTGGAACTCTATATTAATTCAAGGTCAGGATATGTTCCCTAGGTTTCTATTAAGCTTGAGCTGGAATCCTGCTTTTCACAATTATCTGGTGGAACACATAACCTCTTGTTAGAAAGACCAAGGCAAAATAGGCATTGAATAGCTCTTCTTTATTACCCAAAATTATTTTATAATTTGTTTACTGGAATGCCATTTTTCTATTTTATTTTTATTTTAAACATATCTGAAGGAGCTTTTTTTGTTGTCCTTAGCATCCTTTGCTAATCTTCAACTGATTCTGACTGTTAGCTTTCCTGACAGCATCTACAAATCTAGGCCACCTTTATGTACTCTTAATTATTTGCTCCTTTTTGTACCCCCTATACATGTCTTTTTTATTCTTTCCAGACCACTAGAATTTGGGGAAAATATTAGGTAGAGGGGATTACAACTTTCCCTGTCAACAAGATAACTCCAAAAGAGAATAGGATCAAGTGTAGGGTGGAGGATGGGAGGAGAAGTAGGTAAAGATCAAGTTTGAAAATGGGCTCGATCAAGACGAGGACTGCAGAGAAAAACATTCCCAAAAATGTTTCCACAGTGCATTCCAGCACTGGGCAGTTAACTAGAACTGATGCTATGAGAAGCAACTTCGAGGTTGGGCAGGAACATCATCTGAGCTGATGGAGACCCAAATGGGTGGAGTGGAGATCATTAAAATGTGCTCCAAGGGTGAATAATGAAGTGTTACCCAGAATGCGAGAATGAGGTGATCTCTCTACTTCTATAAGGGATTGCAAGTGCAGCTCAAGTAGTTGAGGGGTTGCCTTTCTGATTGCCAATAGAGAAGAGCTAAGTAAACTAGAATAGTTTGTTGTTTAGAGAATAGCAAGAGTAAGTTGAAAGTTGATATGTTTGTTCACACATTGCTAAGCCCTCAGAAGTATTTCCACATGATGGCTTATCCTTTTGGGGGTATATGAATCCAGAATACAGGGAAATAGATGGAAACAAAACAAAACAAAATAGAAATTGTGTCATTTCATGTTTTTAAAAAAGATTGTATATACACAGACCAAACTGTCTTAACTAGTAGCATGCTTGTTATACATATTATATATAACCCTCGTCAGAGTTCTTTAAAACAAATGCATTAATGAGTTGGAAGTAGATGCCACATTCATATCTCCGTGGACTTCAAAGCACCTTTATGCCTCTGAATCTGAAGCACTGCACAACTGCATTATTTTTATTCAAAATATTCAACACAGTGCAGTATTTATGAGAATTCCTTCACATTATCTGAATCAAGTTAGAGAAAGTTCAGAATAAGTTAAAAAAGAAACAGCTCTATCAGATAGAAATGTAAAGTTACAGTAACAATGGAAAAATAATGTTTTTTCCTTTGTTACTATGAAGAATAATATACAGGTGAAACTCGAAAAATTAGAATATCGTGCAAATGTTCACTTATGTCAGTATGGCAACTCAAAAGGTGAAACCAATATATGAGATAGACGCATTACATGCAAAGCGAGATATGTCAAGCCTTACTTTGGTATAATTGTGATGATTATGGCGTACAGCTTATGAAAACCCCAAATTCACTATCTCAGAAAATTAGAATAGTGTGAAAAGGTTCAATATTCTAGGCTCAAAGTGTCCCACTCTAATCAGCTAATGAATCCAGAACACCTGCAAAGGGTTCCTGAGCCTTTCAATGGTCTCTCAGGCTGGTTCAGTAGGAATCACAAGCATGGGAAAGACTGCTGACCTGATAGTTGTGCAGAAAACCATCACCGACACCCTCCATAAGGAGGGAAAGCCCCAAAAGGTAATTGCAAAAGAAGTTGGATATTCCCAAAGTGCTGTATCAAAGCACATCAATAGAAGGTTATGTGGAAGGGAAAAGTGTGGTAGAAAAAGGTGCACAAGCAGCAGGGATGACCGCAGCCTGGAGAGGATTGTCAGGAAAAGGCCATTCAAAAGTGTTGGGGACTTTCACAAGGAGTGGACTGAGGCTGGAGTTAGTGCATCAAGAGCCACCACACACAGATGGATCCTGGACATGGGCTTCAAATGTCGTATTCCTCTTGTCAAGCCGCTCCTGAACAACAAACGTCAGAAGCATCTTACCTGGGCTACAGAAAAAAAGAACTGGTCTGTTGCCCAGTGGTCCAAAGTCCTCTTTTCTGATGAGAGCAACTTTTGCATCTCATTTGGGAACCAAGGACCCAGAGTCTGGAGGAAGAATGGAGAGGCACACAATGCACGATGCTTGAAGTCCAGTGTGAAGTTTCCACAGTCTGTGTCGATTTGGGGAGCCATGTCATCTGCTGGTGTTGGTCCACTGTGCTTCATTAAGTCCAGGGTCAACGCAGCCGCCTACCAGGAGATTTTGGAGCACTTCATGCTTCCTTCCGCAGACCAGCTTTATGGGGACGCTGACTTCATTTTCCAGCAGGACCTGGCACCTGCCCACACTGCCAAAAGTACCAAAACCTGGTTCAATGACCATGGGATTACTGTGCTTGATTGGCCAGCAAACTCGCCTGACCTGAACCCCATAGAGAATCTATGGGGCATTGCCAAGAGAAAGATGAGGGACATGAGACCGAACAATGCAGTGGAGCTGAAGGCCGCTATTGAAGCATCCTGGTCTTCCATAACATCTCAGCAGTGCCATAGGCTGATAGCATCCATGCCACGCCGCATTGCGGCAGTCATTGCTGCAAAAGGGGCCCAAACCAAGTACTGAGTACATATGCATGCTTATACTTTGCAGAGGTCCGATATTGTTCTATTTCCAATCCTTGTGTTATTGATGTCATGTAACATTCTAATTTTCTGAGATTGTGAATTTGGGGTTTTCATAAGCTGTATGCCATAATCATCACAATTATACCAAAGTAAGGCTTGACATATCTCGCTTTGCATGTAATGCGTCTATCTCATATATTGGTTTCACCTTTTGAGTTGCCATACTGACATAAATGAACATTTGCACGATATTCTAATTTTTCGAGTTTCACCTGTAGGTAGGAACTTTTGTGAGAAAGAAATTTCTTTATCAAATGCTTGAAACAAACCAATAAATTATTCTGGGAACAGTTCAGGATGAAAATACCCACATCTTATTGAAATAAGAGATGAGAAGACATTATGCTCAGAATGTTTAAATAGTTAAAATTAATTTTCTACAAATTATTCATATGGATATGGAAGATCAATCACATGATGGCTGAATTTAAATGGCATAATTACAGGCCATTATCGGAACTGGGGAGGGGAGATAGTTTGCCTTTTCTTTAAAAAATTAAAAATTGTTAGCCATTAATCCAAACAGGATTTATTATAAAGTAATACTCTTGACATGAAAATAAACCATAATTTAATTAATAAGGTTTATTTTGAAAGTAGACTTACAGAGAGATAATAAAGTCTTTTCAGCAAGATTGTCACACATAGTTGTCAAAGACTTAATAGGAGGTACGGAATGTTTCCTCATATCTGCCTTCATTTTTGAGCTTTTCTTTATAACCCTGCGTAGAAACAGGAAAAAAAAAACTCCCAAGGATTAAAGAAATTTTGAAACAGAAACACTCTTCCAAAAACTGAGCAAACTAAGACTGCAATCTGTACTTGGGAGAAAATCCAACTAATAGAGTTAATTTCTGAGTAAACGCTTTATTTTATTCATTTTATACCACTATTCTGTTTAATGTTACAAGGCAGCTAAACATGTGCAGGAATAAACTAAATGCAGATACTTTAAGCTATGATGATTTTTGACATTTTTCTTAGTTTTTAATATTTACTTTTACATTGTCCAACTGCCTGCAGAATAAATAAGCATGATGACAAATAATATCTTTAAAAATCTGATATAAAATTTTTGATATAAAATGTAAGATTTGATAAAAATCTGATATGAGTAAATAAAACTAGCAAACATTGGATATCATGTCACTGGTCAAGGCTAGGAGTACTGAACACTTGATTCTCAGAACTGAATTGAAATAGAATTGAACTCTATTTTAACTCACTCAGAAATTCATTTTATCAATAAGGTTTTACTTAAACAAATTAAATCAACATGCTATATAGTGTATTGCTGCTTCTGTGTTATTTAATTAGCCCTGATTTAATAGTAACACTGACAACTTCCACCAGAAAATAAATGAATCAAAAATCTAGAAAATTGTAAATTTAAGAACTAAAGAAATAAAAATAGCTGCCAATTGTTAAAAGTCCAAACAGGCATAAAAATAGTTAACAGCAATATTTACACTATATTCTATGACATTTGGTTTTTACAGGAGAAATAACAAAGGATCTTTCATTGCTTGGTTGCCTACAACTGAAAACACAAGCTTTCAGGTCTCTGGGTTTCACAACACATGCCTAATGACTTTTTCATTTAAATTTTGTCAGATTTATGTCGAAATCAATAGAAAAATATTGGTCTTTTCCATGTTTAGCTCAGTGTAAGGTGAATTAGGATTTTATGAATCAGTGGTAGTGCTGACCCAGGACCTTTCTCAAACACAGCAAGTTCCAATGTCAGTGAAGAGTTTCTTTAATTCTAAATTCAGAAATGAACTGTACCAATTATCAGAGGCACCTGGATTTCAAAATGCCTCCACAGTTCAGCCCAATGAGATAAGCATCCTCCCATACAGATATTTCCAAGCACAGGAATTTCATAGAAGGGTAGCTATTTGTCTGTCTCTTGGAAGAAAGATAATAACAAATGTCACAGTAAAACAGATAAACTGCATATGCTTCACGTTATTCCCTAGGCTTTAGGGACACTTGAAGCATTTACCGTACAGGCAGGAAGCCACTTCTACCTGCAAAACCAACTACAGTAGATACACTCATAGAAAGTAAGCTTTAAACTTACCCTACTGGTCGTCAAGACATACCACCAGAAAACAAAGGGTCCTGCTCCCCAGAGGAGACTCAGTAGGGAACTTTTAGGGGTAAAGCGGAAACTAGGATAGACATTGTGCCTCCTGGCATAATCCCAACGAATTACAGCAGGGTCTTCCTAAATCAAAGAGAATGAAGAATCGGCCACTTAGGTAATGCAAGAAAGCAACTATGGGAACAAGCAAGCAAACAGAACTCACCTCAACGCTTTCGCTCATTTCGTGGCTTTTTCTGCACCACGTACTACATGCAAAGGCTCAAAACGGGGCTCTCCTCGACCTCCGGATGGAGTTGGTTGCGAGGCTGAGGGCTGTCACCGCGCTCCCTCCAGCAGAGTGCAACAAGCTCCTCATGGGGGGGGAGCGGGGGTTCGAAGCAGGCCTCACGCGGCTCTTCTTCGGAGGGCGAAGACTCGGCCCCGTCAGCCTCCGCCTGGCCTGACCGACTGTCCGGCAAGCGGAATGAACGCCCCCGCTTCTGGAGAAAGCCGCGGCCCGCTCCCCCGCCCGGCCCCGGCCCCGGCCCCGGCCCCGGCCCCGACTCACGATGAGCTCCGTCCGTCGAGGGTCATTAAGCCGCAGCATGTACTCGCGCTTGATGCGGGCGCGGAGGGCGAGCCGCTCGGCTTCCGCGCGGCGTTTCTCGAGGCTCCAGCGGTATTCATTGGGGTCCAGCTGGGGCGGCAACCTCGCCAGAGTCGCCGGGCGATATTGGGACGCGGAGCGGGAGACAGAGGACACGACCATGGCCGAGGGCAAAACACAGGCTCAGCCTGCCCATCCACGCATGCGCACCCACGGCGCCTTGCGTCCGCCTGCGCCACAGAGGCAAGAAACGTCAGAGAGATACGTGCCCGTTCAGAGAAACGACTATGAAACCTCGAATCCCGCTATACCTACAGTAATAACCGCGAGAGAGGAGCGTTTCTCAGACTGGCAATTTTAACATGTGTGGAGTTCAGCTCCAAGAATGCTGGCTGGGGAATTCTGGGAGTTGAAGTCCACACATCTTAAAACTGTCAAGGTTGACCAAGCACTGCATTAGAGACTTCTGAGAACCTTATTTCAGATCTATAACCTTTCATTTCAGTAAAAAAGCCAAGCAAGAACAAGACATGCTATCAAGAGTGCTGTCTTCCTGGCCAGTTGCTGCAAAGTCTCTTGTCATATAGGACTAGAAGGTTCCAAATTCCAGGGAACTACATGTGGTTATTCATTCTAAATATTCAGGGCAAGAGGAGGCAGATAGTTCGAGGCCGTACAGATATCATAGATGCTGTGTGTGTGTGTGTGTGTGTGTGTGTAGATGTCATAGATGCTTAAGTAATCCAGGCATTGAGTTTGGAATTGCAGTAGCAGGTCAGAAGGGAGGAGGCAAAATGAGTAGTGATGGGGCAGGCTAGAGTCAAAAGGCCTGGGTATTTGAAGCAATGTTAGGATTCTTGGATGGAGCAACAAGATGGGTGTCAAACATTGTTTCCACAACCCAACAGGCAAGTCACTGTAATCTTATACACCAGGTTGGCAGATAATGATGCTAGTGCTCATTATTTCCAAGGAACCTGGCTTTGCAATCTCGCGTTCCACCAATGCTCTCTGTTGCTGTGCCATCACATGGTGGTGTTGCTCTTCCACTGTGGCCAATATCATGGCCAACAGAACTTTCTCAGATTTCATAGTGATGAGAGAAATGGGGCTTATTCAAGCCCCACACCAGGATCAAGTCTCTGGGGTATTCTGTGGCCTCTGCTTCCGACTTCTTGACCATCACCTCTTCCTCCACTTTGGACACAAGGCAGCCAGTTTCTAAAAAGAATGAGAAGGGGTGAACTGACAGGAGTTCAGCAAAGGAGATCACGGCAGACGTCTCCAACAATTTTTTCCTGTAAGCGTAAAATATATCATCTGTTAACACGGGAAGCTTGAAAAAAAGAATAAAAGAAAATAAAAACCTTCTTTTATGCAGCAGAAGAATTGTCATTCTGCAAAGGATATGGGCATTAGAAAAAAAGACAGGCAGTTAAGTTCACAACTACAGGAGAGTGAATGAACAAGAGCAAACTAATAGGAGAATTTTGCAAGACAGCTGGTGAGACAGGAGGGCTGGAGGGAGGAGAAGGCATCCAAATTGGAGAAGCATGTGGCAATAAACAGTGGATGAATTAGGAGAAAGTTCATAGTATCAGAACTGACCAATTTGAGGCTCTGGACATGGAAAGCAATTGCCAATCAAGATAATTCTATTATCCCACATTCTCCAAAACAATGGAAAAAACTTCCAACTACACAAGGACCAACAAAACCAAAGCTCTCCATTAAGCAGGAGAAAAAGAGGGTAATGGGAAACCCACTATTGTGAGTGACAGAACCAGAGAAACTGGTGGTGGAAATACTACCACAACCCATTGATTTGACTAACTGCTACCCATGCCAGTTTATTCACATAAACATATCCACATATCATACTGGAATTTTTTGTGATTCTTTGTTTTCAGGATTAGCTGTTTCAGGAAGTCCCCACCACCTTAGGGTCCTTTTCCCATTAACTTCTCCTGCCATGGAATCCTAGTTATCATTGTTCTAAACTGATTTCTTAAGGTCTAAGAAATTATTAGAAGGCGTCTGGTTGCACCTTTGAATAAAATTTGTTAGTCAAAAAAGGTGCTTCCAGACTCTTTCTGAGTTTTTCCCCATAGACTAACATAGCTCTCCTCATTTTTTGCATAAGGATTCTACCACTTCCATTTTGTTTATTGAACTTCTCTCAGATTAGGATCATGTTGATGATAACAAATCCTCTTGTGCCTTCCTACACTCTCTAAAGATGAAAGACATGTCAGGAAATTAATGGCAGAATTTATTTCCCAACAAATGTTGGGGTAATTAAAGTTTCCCATTACTAGTACTTCATGTCTCTTTGAAAAATCTGCAATTTGATACCTTCTTACTTGGGTGGTCAGTAGAAAACAGAGTGGAGCTGCTTTTTTCTAGGGATGCACAAATCTTACAATTCTGGGGCAGAATGCTCTGGGAAAAGAAAGTTGTTTTTCTTCCAGATTACACCAATTACACTGATTTCAACATTCTGGATTGATCTGATTTTCCAAAACTAAATTGGGGCTGGACCATCCCCCAAATGCCACAAAACTCATCCTGCTGTGGAACATTTATTTATGGAATACTACTGGGCCACCCCTAGTATGGCTAGATGAGTGTGGACAAAAAGTTCAGTGTTCCTGAGAATATACTATCCCCCAAATATAAGCTTTGCACAAAAGTATTTTATTGGATTTTTTTCACATATTTTAGCCCATATGCTCTTGACATCCCTGCACAGTTCTTTTCTTGTGGATTTGGGGGATATCTTTTAACATACAATGCATTTTTTTCTCCCTTTCTATTGCTTCTGTTCCTTTTGAACAAGTTGTTTCCTGTTCCTAGGTTTCAGTCAGAGGTCACCCCATCAGGTTTCCATTTCACCTAATAAATCGGATCTGACTTCTGGTAGTAACAGCTCAACTCATCATGCTTATTTCCCATACTCTGAATATTAGTATATAGACTAACAGTGCACACAAAATGGTTTCAAACCTGGAGCAAACAAACTAGTTCTGCATAACTAGTTCAGGTCAGCTATGGTTCAGGAGAACCAAAACTCAGAATGCTTCGTCTGTTCTGAATTTCAGACAAAACAAAATGTAGACAGGGCAAGGAGGGGTCATCCCCTCCTCACCTCAGCAATTCCTGGCTTAGCAGCTCCCTGCCTGCCCTTCAGTCTTCCTAGTATCTTCACTTCCCTAAGCCATTATCTCCCTGCATAGCATATTCCACTACTCTGTTTGGCCCTGATCTTCCCAGTCCTTTTTCTCTCTTCCTCTCCTCAGCTGCTGCCACTGCTGATGTCCCAGTATGTCATCTCCTACCTTCCTGTCCACTTGCTCCCAATGTTCCCAGCATCCTCCCCCTCCCTTGCCTCCACTCATTTACAGTCCCCATTGATGTCCTTGGTCTTTTTGTCACCCATCCCTCCAAACCACCTATGCCTAGATCAGCCATGCATTGATTCATGTTGAATACATCATTTCTTACAGTCAGCCTTTGGGACTGTCCATGCTAATTACCCACAGCTTTGTTTTCAGTGGCTCTTGAAAGCTCTGTGCCTTTTAATAGGGATAGCCATAGATAACAGATAAATTCTTGCCTGTTGTTCACTCTCCCTCTCCCTTCCCCCTGCCCTGTTTTGCCTGCTTTTTATCTCATTTTATCAGTTAACTGTTTTGATGTTTGCTGATGTTTAATAAGTAAGCATCAAGCTATATTTTTGCTTGTTAATCTGATGTTGTGTGTGTTTGCTCTGAATTAGATATAGGGATTGACTGGGAGTGTGCTGGATTCAAGCTAAATTGGAAATCACCCATACTAATTTTTCAGCAATCAATGCTAAGAACCAAACAGCCGCATTTTGTTCTGGGTACACACCAAAACATCTGAAATGTCTATTTTACAGTATTTGGGCACAGACCAGCAGAAACCACCTCTTCTATGCATAAAATTGTTTATGCATGGAACATTTTGTACATCACTAATACAGAGAGTGAAGACCATGAGCAGTCATGAATAGCCACAGTTCTTCCTAATATTTCACTGAATGCTTAGGTGCACCTTGCTTATTCCTGCAGTGTACACATCCTTATCTTCTTCTTACCATTGTGTTTCTGTCTCCAAACCCACATTTCAGTTTAAAGCCTTCCTGATCAAGTTCAATATACTTTGGCTAGACACATTTTTCATAGTTCCATCTTGTGTTAGCAATCCATTATCTAGGCAACACTGATCATGGTCCCAGAAACTAAATCCCGCTTAAAAACATCATTTCCATAGCTAATCATGTGCCTGTAATGCTCTTCTTTTTCTTTTCCATGGTTCTGAAAACTAAATGAGAACGCTATCAGAACTCACATTTCTATTCTTCCTGGTAGGGAGTAATCAGCTACTACAACTCTCCTCTTAGAGGTATCTGCATTTATGGCCAATTAAAAAATCTGGAAAAGGAATATCTTAGTGTGCTTTTCGCAATGTGGAAGACTTTTTCTATAGTATGGGATGCTACTGAAGCATTTATGAGAGCTTTGTTTATCCCTCTGGCGTCAGGTGGAAAGCAAGCCATGAAGAAACAGAAGGACTCAATGCTGAATGATCTGAAATAGAGTATAAACTCAATCCAGTTTCGGATTTAGAACAAAAGATAAAAGCAAACTACTTTTATGGAATCAACTAAATTTACTGGAAGTAAATGAAACCTACAGGAGGTTGAATTTTACCAAGCAAAAATACTTTGAAAAAGGCCACAAGTCAGACAAATTGCTGGCTTATCAATTTCATAAGGAGCTGGATAAAAGTATACTTACTTCTATTTGGGATGAAAGAGATTTTCTACAATTAGAGGTGATGCAGCTATTTGTCAATTACTCCAAATTATATGGTAAACAGGAATCTGATCTTAAAAAGATTGAAGAATATCCGAAAGAAGTATTACTCAGAAAATATACAGATCAACAAGAAGTTCTTAATCAACCCATAACAGAAGATAAAACTAAAGAGGCAGCTATAACTGAACTGAACCTGAATTGAACCTGATAACTCCAGGTCCTAATGGTATTTATGCAGCATGCTATAAATACTTCCAAGAAATTCTGGTCAAGCCTTGACTCAAGATGGGATGGGATTCAGGAATGTGAAGAACTTTCCTGTCATGGAAAGAAGGCTTTATTTCTTTAATTTATAGAGAAGAAAAAGACCTACAGTATTTCCTTAGTGAATATAGATTATAAACTTTTCACAGCAATTCTTGCTAAGAGAATAAATGGTTTTCTGACTGAAGTGAGACATCCAATCAGACTAGAGTTGTCCCAAAGAAGTATATATCAGACACATTTTGAATGTTATTCACAAGTTAAATTTAAAAAATTAAATAGTGGCTATGATTTTTCTTGATGCAGAAAAGGCCTTTGACAATTTGGAATGGTATTTCATGCTTTTAGTTTTGAAAAAGATGGGTTCTGAGTTAAATTTTCTTACATGGATAGAGTAAATACAAAGAACAAATAAACCAAAGTAATAGTAAATGGTTCTTCATCACAACAGTGTACTATACTGAAGGGGACAAGACAAAGTAATCTCCTTTCTCCTTTTCATTTTAGTGGCATTAGAATAATTGGGAATCAAAACACATGAAAAAAAATCCTAGGAATTAAACTTAACAAGGCAAGAACATAACTCAAAATTATTTGCAGACAATATTATACTCACAATTACTCAATTATTTGCAGGTGAATTCCTTTCTACCATTAGATCATAGAATAATAGGGCTGGAAGGGATCTATGAGGTCTTCTAGTTCAACCCCCTGCCCAGTGCAGGAATCCTCTATTCTGGACAAATGGTTGTCTACTGTTTTCTTGAAAACCTTCAGTGATGGGGCACCCACAGCTGTTCCATTGCTTACTAGCTCTCTCAGTCAGGAAATTCCTCCTTGGTTCAAGTTGGGATCTCTCACTGTAAAACTTCCACTCATTGGTTCTTGGGTGGTTCTTACTCAGTTTTAATTTATCTTTGTTACTGATTATAGTAGACACCAACAGCAAAGAGTAATCTCATTTGAAAGGGTAGAGTTCTGAGATAATCTCTTGAGAGGAATTATTTTTAGTGAATTCCCACCACCCCCAGGCCAGCCCTGCCAACATATATAATACAGGCATACCTTGGAGATATTGCAGGTTCAGTTCCAGACCACTGCAATAAAGTAACACAATTTTTTTTGGTTTCCCAATGCATATAAAAGTTATGTTTACACTATACTGTAGTCTATTAAGTGTGCAATAGCATTATGTCTAAAAAAACAATATACATACTTTAATTAAAAATACTTTATTGCTAAAAAATGCTAATCTGTTGGAAAAATGGAGTCAGTAGGCTTGCTCAACGCTGGGTTGCCACAAACCTTCAATTTGTAAAAATTTCAATAACTGCAAAATACAATAAAGCGAAGTGTAATAATACAAGGTATGCCTGTATTATTCTACCAATTTTAAGGCCCTCAACCTCCCTAAAAGTATCAAGTATAGTCTTCACCATCAAATGGTTCTCCACCTCTGATTTCTAGTTTTCCATTTTATAAAATAAAAACAATTGGGCCATAGAATCTGGTGGCAGCAAAGGAACTAATGAACATTGGTACAAGGATGGGGACCCAAGTTCTAAAACAATAAAGCAATTAGTCTGGAAGCATGAAAACAGTGCAGTAATTAGTGGAAGTCAGCATGAATTTATCAAGTTTTCTCTAATTTCCTTCCTTCCTTCCTTCCTTCCTTCCTTCCTTCCTTCCTTCCTTCCTTCCTTCCTTCCTATAACTTCTTTAGTAGATTGTGGGAGTGCTACAGATATAGTATATCTTGACTTCAGCAAATCTTTTGGTAAAGCACTACATGATGTTCTGATTGGCAAGCTACTTAAGTTCACTCTGGATGGATGATAATGAGGTGGGCAGGTAGCAAGACTGAAAACTGAGAATGCATATCCATAGTTGTCATCAAATTGAAGTGAGATATCAAGAAAGGTTCTGGTACTCATCAACTTTTTTATTAATGTCTTGAAGAAAGGAAAGTGAAAGAAATCTCAGATTTGCAGATGATACAAAATGGGGTGTGATAGCTAATATTCTATCTAATGATCATGATAATAGACTTTTTAATTTGAATTTCTACACTGAGAAAAACTCAGTTTCGAAATGGTTCTTTGCAGCTCTGTGCTTTTACTGTTTTCATTAATATTTGCCAAGATTCCAGTTTAATTTGTAACAAAAACTATTAAATAATAAAAAACTATTAAATAAAAAAAATAATAAAAAAATTCTTGGATTTCTAACTGCATAATTATTATATATGGTATTTGGAGAAGATCTATAACATATAGAGATGTATCTGCATAATTTCACCAGGAGCATCTCTATGAAGTGTTTGGAGAAGCTGCTCCTGTTGATGTTAACCTAGACGTATTCCTCCCAAACCCACTGTTGACCTGAAAGACTAAGTCCAAACAAGACCCTGACTTGAAAAGCCAGCATAATATTGAACAAGGTTTTTACAGCTTTGGTGCAAAGTATAAGATGCATTTTGCAATTTACTTGCTTTTCAAAGCACTAATGCAAATTATAAGCAGAGTACATTCTATCTCAAACTGAATATTAATTACAATAGTAAGGCATTTTAACCTGAGCTAATAAGACAAGCTTAGGAGGAGACTTGAAGGAGCGGTCAAGAATTAATGACATAATTGGCTCAAATCAGAATATGAAATTAACAGTACTAACCATCCCCTAGTGAAAAAGATTTACAAAAAAGGGAGTGAGTTGCATTATAATAAGATGATATCATAGTCTTAGTTCCTAGGAGAATTACTTCTCCACCCTTCTCTAACCAGGGAACTAGCTGCTCATTTCATGGGGTTTGGAAATGAACCATTCAAATATGGTAATAAAACAACCAACAACATTGTTTTTCAGCATTTCTGTTCCCTTCTTAGCCATGACTACTTGTGTCAGCTATTCAATAAATCTGTACTAAAGACAGATAGTGTATTTTCAAACATGGAATTCTGTTGTAAACATATTTATTTTTCTTTATTTTCTTAGCAGTTTTGAAGGCACCCTTTTTCCAAATATATTTATCATCACTCCCTGTTTATCACCTTAAAATTGTGAAGTCTTTCAGCTAGGATTGATAATGCATATAATTAAGAAGTCAGATAATGTTCTGTGGGTCCACATTTTTATTTAGTGACTGCAGTATACTGTCCTCATATATCACAACTCCCAATGGTTTACAAATAAGAAAATATCAAAGCTGCCAGCAATACCCCATCTCCCAGATCCAGGAAATACTCCTCCTCTTCAGCTACATGAAGAAGCCATGAGGGCAAGTATATAATCTGCAGGTGGCAAAGGACATCTTAGAGAGCACCCTATTCACTTCCTTGAAGGCAACAGATCAAAAAGAATCCCAGATAACTGGCAAGAAATTGCCATATGGAGTCAAGACTTAAGCAAATCTGAGTCACCTTACTTGCAAAATGTTGTCCTAACTAGTCAGAGGGGCCAGGGAGAAGCTCTTGCAGCTGGGTCCCACCCTGAGTAAAGCCACTGGATGATAGCCCGCCAATGCAGTAAGAGAGAAGTAAGAACGCCTCACCTTTCTTATCACCATGGAGTAGGCCCAAATTATTGGCACTTACCCATGCTCAGTCAGCTCCACTCTTTGTCCTCCACCTATACTCTAGGTGTGGCTTTTGCTGCCTCATCTCCCAAAAGACCTTTGAAAATCAAGGGGCCATCTGGAATCAGCCAACACTGAGAGAGGCACTTAGGAGTTATTTAGGGCTCCTAAATAATGGTCCTCAAGAGCAGCCCCATCTAGAGCACATTGCAGTAATCCAAATGAGAGATGACTAAGGTGTGAGTGGCAGTGAACAAGACCTTCTGGTGCAGGAAAGGGTACAATTGGTGCACATGGCAAACCTGTGCAAAGGCCTCTCTAGTAATGGCTGCCACCTGCTTTTCCTCCTTGTATGTCAAATAAAGCAGTGATAACAATATGCTCCATTCCAAATCACATGACAACTGCTCTGAAGTAAAACTGAGGTCTAATACATGGCCACCTATATGTGCCAGGTCCAAGATTACCAGGACAAGCCCATGGTTGCCATGGAAGCCATGAACTCCTGGGCAATACCAGCCCCAGCCTCCACAATACGGAGGTTGAAGTCCCCCAATACCAACTGGCAGGCAACCAGGTCCAGGAACCAGGGAAAGATCCAGATGGGGAGCACGGTGACTGGTACACCAAGAAGACCCCTAGCTTGTCCCTATGGCACAACCTAACACAAAGATAGTCACATCTGGGCACTTCGAAAACAGTGAGAGTAATGGTATGTAAAACTGCTCTCAGATAAGCTATCACAGTGGATCAACACCACCCCATATCCTTGGCCCTGGGATCAAGGCTCATGCAAATTTCTGAAAAGGTGGAATCTATGTCCTGGTTCAGTTAGGTTTTGGTAATACATGCCAAGATAACCTTGTGAAATGCAAGCTAGGTAGGCGCTCCCATCACCTTAGGGGGCAAGGTGCTCCATAACATAGGACTGATATCTTAATGGTGTGGTTCCAGGCCCCCACCCCTTAACTTCACATGGTGCAGGGACTCAGCAGCCCCTCTTGGGAAGCACGCATAGGATTGGATCACTCTGGTCAGGAAAGATGATCCTGCTAGTATACAGGGACTAAGCCACGTAGGGCTTCAAAGATTAAAGCGAGCCCTTTCAATTCATCTCAGAAGTCTATTGGTAATCAATGCAACCTCCTATCAGCAGTTGGACAACTGCATTTTGGACTAGCTGTAGCTTCTGAGTTACTCTCAAGGGGAGCCCGACATCAAGCATGTTGCAGTAGTTCTAGCTGGGAGATGATGTCTTTATTGTAAGGGCTTCCCAATCCCAAAATGTCTCTAACTGGTGCAACAACTGAAGCTGGGCAAAGGACTTCTTGATCATGGCCTCCACCTGCTATTCAAGCAATAGTCATAATTTTGTGAGGATCCCCAAGTTGGGAACCTGCTTTTTCTGACATCCTTGTCTACAGCCAAGACAGAATTGGGACTGAACCAGATGAATCACATGCAAACAATAACTCCATCTGCAGGGTTTTAATCTGATTTTGTTTTCATCTATTTAGACTCTTACAGCCTCCGAACATTGGGTCAGGACCTCTACAGCATCCTAGCCCAGGCCAGGATTTTAAGCATAAAGATACATTTGTTTAAGATCAGGAATAGAAAAATACAGGATTTCATTGAATTAAGAGCTCCAGTTATAGATGGAAACCCTGTTATTTCTTCAACAGATTTTGCAAAACAAATGGTCATTAGTATTACAGTAGCTTGATTCCAAATGGTTCTATAATTCCATTATAAAATGTCTGGATTTCATCATTTAAGAACATTAACATTTGAAGAATGGTGAATAGCAAAGGAATCCTATCCTGTTATATAAAATCATATAAAACTCTTATATTAAGAATGACAGATTCCCTTGAATGCCTTCAAAACATGGGAGATTGGAATTTGAACTTAACCAATCTTTCCACCTGTACCTTTTTCTGCAGGCCATCAGAAATTGACCATGGTGATAATCCATAAGCAGTAAGTGAAAAGTGAAAAGAAACAATATTATGAACAGATATTGTAGCCTTAAAGTCTTAACATCAATATCTTACATGAGAACAGTCTTCATGCTCAGTTAAGAATCTCCATGCACAGAATTTTTATCCTAAGGCCATAGTTCAGGAAATGAAGGCAGGCTAAAAGTTCTCCCTTATCAGTTTTGGTTTAGAAGATTGAAGAAATAGGAAAAAAAAAATAATTAAAGCATCTTGTAATACCTTAAAAAGTGAACCTAAAGCAAGAGAATTGTGAGAGTTCTGTACACAAGCAAAAAAGTTACAAGCTAACTTCATCGTGTTCCAGTGTGGCCATTCTTGTCCCAAAGAGGTTATTACTGCTTTTCAGTGCGGACATTTGAATTATTGTCCAGTATTGTACCTGGCATTCTATTCTTTACTGGCAGGAAGAAGATTACGGCAGTTACAGACCGACTGAATGAACGAACGAATGAACGAACGAATAAATACATTATTCTGAGCTTTACTGGAAGCTCATAGTAGCTCTCGATTTAAATGGAACCAGTTTCTTTTACTGCGGCTCACGAAGGCGCTTTTCCTCCGGCTGGCGCATCGGTCTCCACGGCCCGCTTGGCCTCGCTGGGGGAGCCGCGCGTCCCGCCAACTTCACAGACGACCCTCCTCCGCCCTGTCGATCTGTGATGCATGGTGGGCGGGCTAGAGGGAAGGAAGGAAGGCAAGCCAAAAAGCTGCCGGAGCGACTGGGTGGAGCTGCTGGCCGCGCTTCCATCCCGAGGACCCGCGACCCTCAGATTCCTTGCCCAGACGAAGACGGAGACCAAGACGAACGCAAGGTCCTCGCGAGTCCCGCAGGCGGAGCCAGCAAGATGGTGAGGGGGCTCGGCCGACGAGGGGATGGGGCCTGGCTCTGAGGCTCGGGGACTAACAGGATTCCTCTAAGCTCTCCTCTCTTTCTCGCTTGCAGCTGTGGAACCACCTCTCCATCTTCGTCGTTGTGACCGGGATCGCCTTGGGGCTCCGGACTTCGGTAGGAGATGCATCCTCGCTCGGCGTTTATTGGCGCACTCCCGTTTGGGGAAAGATGCCTCCCAGGATCCGGCATAAGGACTGGGATGGGAAGAAAGGAGGGAGGCTCCGGGGCGAATTCCAGAGCACGGCCTCCTTCAGGCCAGGGCCTCCGCTCATGCCAGCTCTGTGAGGCAGTGGAGTCTGCCTGCCTTCATCCGAGAAGACAAAAGGTTCTTCTTGAAAAATAGAGGTTCTGGACCTATGAGGGAGAAATAGCTAGTTTTGCCATTTCCGTGGAGCAAAAAGTTTTGCTTTGTTGTAAGGGAATATATATTGTTCCTGGTGCGGGCTTTGAGAAAGAGAGAGAGAGAAGAAAGTTTGTTTTCCTGTGAGAAGCACCCATTTCACACAAAGACAAGGTGGGTCTCAGGCATCTCTGAGTTCTTGACTGCCTGAAAGAGTGCTATAGTGCCAAAGGCAGTACTTTGAGCCCATATTTCTGTGCCTACAATAGCAGAGTTGGAAATGGAGGAAAAGACAAGGATGCACAATCTTAAAGCCCCAGAACAAAATCTGGGCTCTAGGGCCCTTCTAGAATATACCACCAAATATGACGTTTAACATGACAGAAGGGGGGAAATAATTGTATGGGGAACAGCATGTAATTAATTATATTTAAATATAAATTGAATCACTTTTTTTCCTGTACATACCTACTTTTTGGAGTGTGGCCCTGTCCATGCTCCTAAATGTCCATGCTTCCCAACCTACTCCCCACCTAAATTTTATACCTCACTGTAAGATCATGAATGTAGAGCAAAGTAATGGTGGAAAAGCCATATAGCAACTCACAAAGGCATTATTATGATCTGTCATTGGTGTATCAAACTATGTACAAAAATGTTTTTGTTTTAATTGGAGCAATGCACTAAAGCATCTTTCAAAAGGGCTGCAGGGGCAGAGATTAAAGAAAGTGAAAATAAAACAGGTTTGATGGACTTAAAAGGGGAGAGCATTAAGAATGGGCAACAGATACAGCACCATCATATACATGGCATTTTAAAAGCTCACAAAGTTGATTTAGGGGATTCATTCAGTCCAGATCAAATTCCCCAATAATACCAACCTTCTGTGAATTCTGTGACTGATACCTGAGTACTGCACTGGTAGATCTCTCTTTCTCTCTCCAAATGTATGTGTATACATACCTAGAATTAATTAGAATTAAATAATGGCCTGCACATATAGTATTTCTCCTCTTTTATATGCTTGCTGAACAACTCTGTAGAGGATCTGCTAAAAATTGCACTAAAATTCAGCGAAGCCTGTTTCTGACTCAATATTTTCAAAAGAAAAGAAGTGGCTGTTGAACTCTTATTAAGTATTGTGCATGCTAATTTAAATCAATGTGCAATTATTGGATATTGGCCATCTGTATCAATATATCCAGGTGGCCCATAACTAAATTTTAATCAACCATGTGAGTCCTGATTAAATCAGAAGAATCAGTTTAGTATAATTTATTCTGATCCCCCCCCCCCCCCGGGCTGTCTGTTAAGATGAAGGTATAGACTTGTCTACATGTTGAAGAGATGCAAAGAAGCCCTCTGGGAGGAGAACAACAACCAGCTGGCCCTGGATAAACAGCATGAAAGAACATTTGTTACTCTGTGTGTGCCTGGCAAATGATTCATCCTTGTCTGGAAGCAAAACTGATTATCTTAGGTTTGCATGAAGGAATTCCTTATTATGTTTAAGAAGTCAGATAGATAGATTGGAGTGACTGAAATAAAGTCTGGAAGGCCTCCTGAAGATGCAAAAACCTATTTGCTTTTGTAACCTATCAAGCTATATTTCTGCTCCACTTTTTGGTTGTATGCATATTAATACATTACTCTTGGAGGCAGGGATGAGAAATGAAGGAATGGTGCTTGAATTCCCAGAATTAAAACTTCCCTAAAAGTGAGGTCATTGACTAAGTACTTATTAATTGCCATAGAAAAATGTGAAAATGTTTTAAAAAAATAAAATCAAGCTGCTTCAAGCAAAAGGACAAAATGTCCATTATGAAAATCTCTGGTGAGTTCCATCCTGCCCTTTTCTTTACACACTTTTTCCTCTCTTTTATATTAACTGCAGATGGTAAATTCCATTATGGGATACTATATTTGACTGTGATCAAAATTACATCTATCAGGGATATTTCTCTATTTCCAGATTTTCTGAGCAATTCTTTCTCAGAGTGATCACTGTGAGTATGGTAGTCTTATAGATGGCCTGTGTTATACTGGTGTAAGCAGTTTTATCCCACTCTGAGATCTGCTTTGGGAGTTCACCTTAAAATCAAACTTTAAGGATTTCTCAAAGTAATGCATTGAAAAGTACAGCATTCTAAACTAGTGCAGCTTTCTGAATTTCTAACATTTTATTCTATTTTATTTTATTTTATTTTTGTGCTTATGTGCTAGATTTATATCCTGCCTTGCCTCCATGAGCTCCAGACTGCTTAGCTGGGGATCTCTCTTTTTTTTCATCCCCACAATAGAAACCATGTGAGATAGGTGATGGTCAGAGGGAGTGACTAGCTTGAAGTGATCTAGTGAGTTCCCATAGCTGAGGGTGATTGGATTTGAATCCAGACCTCCCCAATCCTAAACTGACCCCCTAATCATGGCATCTAATTGGCTGTTATTCTGATGCCTCATTTTGAAGATTTCTCAAAGCAGGCAATATGGATGCTTTGGCACCACAGTGAGAAGGAGCAAAAGAGCAGTGATGGAGACAGGCCAGAGTGCAGTTTGTGATATATGTTTAGAAGGTGGTAAAAGTAGAGAGCTGAGTGACATCAGCAGCATCACTTCATCTAGCCAGTGGATATATTTGGAATTTTGAAAATAAGTTGTAGACACCTGTGCACAATGGGTGGGTGGGGGTGGGGGGCTGTCCATTAATAAAATGGCTGCCACAGAGGAACGGTCACAAAAGATCAATTTCCCATAAGGCATTCTGATTAGAATGCCCCTAGCAGCCCCCCAGCCTTCCAGAATGGTCTCTAACACCCTTTGCTTACCTTTGCCTTTTTTTTTTCTTTTTTGGTGGGCAGTTTGCTTTCACCAACTACCAGTTTTCTTTTCGAAAATTGTTTATGGGGCCTGTAAAAGGTCCAGAAACATTCTTTGAAATGCATATGATATTGTTAGCTAGTGCTTTATATGGCAGAAACACAACTTTCTGGTGTTAGGTCACATTTATGCCAATAGACCCCTGGTTAGAGAGACCAGCCTCATGCAGTGATTTCAAGCCAACAATCTTAGCAAAAAGTGTAATCTGGCAAACCTTCCTGGCAAGAAAATTCCAAATCTTATGTCCTTATAAATGAAAAAGTCCTCTCACCTTTGGGTTCCAGACCACTCAATTTCTAAAGGCATGGCAGCCCAAAGAATAACTTTTGAGGAAGTTCACAATAGGTGGAAGGAACTGGTACTCAAGGAAATCTATGCCTCCTTGTTGGCGTTAGATATAAGTGGCAGAACATTATCCTGCAATCCTGGCTTGCATATAATGGCATCAGCATGCTTGGGGTAAGACTGGGTTTTGGTTGCATTTGTGGCATGCTGGAAAAAATGTGCACAAACTGGCCAATACTGGGTCCTTGCCATTAGCAGGGAAGGCTCCATGTGGCCTGGGGACAACTAAGGTGGAACATGGAGTATACTCTTTATTGTACTAAAAGTATTATGTAAAAGCTTTGGTTAGCCAAAGCCATAGTGGGTTGTGGAGGACAATCTGTATTTCTTAGGCTTATCTACTGACAACCATGACAGTCATGATTTTATTGTAGCTTATTTTGTTGTAAGCTGGAATGGTTCCATGGTATACAAATTGAATAAATAATAATAATTATAATAATATGTAAGATTGTGACTTGAAATGTAAAAGGAATATGCAGTAAAGGGCATAATTAATCAGTGACATGAAAATAAGAAAAATAGTATGTTATGTGTTTGTAAAACTAAAAGGAAGCAGAAGTGTGTAACAGAACTGAATGAAGTACTGAACTGAATAAAACTGAATAGAATTGAATGAATGATCTTATGGAACTGATAAATACATGGGTGGAAACGAAGTGGTAGATTTATTATGGATGATAGGGCTAAAATGTGTGTCGGAAAATATGACTTGGTGTCATCTAGATTGTTTTGGGTGTGTATGAAAGAAGGAATTATAGCTTGGTAATAGTTGCATATTATGATCTAATGAATGGTGATAATCAAGAAAAACCTGATTATGAGGATGAGGGAAAATAATGTATAATGAGAAAAATATAGATGTAAAGAAAATAGTCAAAGAGAGAAAGAAAATACCAGAAGGAATATTTTAGATTTGTATGGGAATGATAGTATATTGAAGAGTAGAGTTGAAATTGTGTGTGCCTGTGTGTATGTGTGTGTACTATAAATGCTAGTGTCTGTAATGGGCAATAGGAATATCCTTGAGGAATAGGAGGAAGAGCTGCAACCAAGACA
The DNA here is from genome assembly GCA_030867105.1 of Liasis olivaceus. Lineage (NCBI taxonomy): Eukaryota > Metazoa > Chordata > Lepidosauria > Squamata > Pythonidae > Liasis > Liasis olivaceus. Next base: position 155,640,297 of record CM061348.1, on the reverse strand, counting down.
GCAGTCAGACAAAAGAAATTTGAGTCCTTGGCAGAAATGTAACTTCAGATCCTCCCTAGTTCTCTTGAAGATAAAGTGAGGGAGGGGAGAGGCACACTTAAACTTGCAAGTTTTTATTATTGTAATCTTATAATAAAAGTAGTATTAGCATTCATAACTTTGGTTTCCTAGTCTGGTCTACCTTGAAGGGCTGACAGTGTCCAAGAAAAAAATAGATGACAAAAACCCAGGAATGTTGAAAAATAGAAAGGTGGAGAGTGTTGATATTAAAAATATGGATGTGATGTGCTTATGGAACAGCTTTGTGATGTGCTTGACATGTGTGTAAAAATTCCACCTGTGCCCGAGGATTGGAAAAATGATGCTATTGTTCCCATAGCCCAAAGGAGAAATAACAAGACTGAATGCAAATACTACAGGAGATGTATTTGTTAGGCATGCCTGGGGAGATATTTGGCAACATTCTCACTGAAACATAAAGGGAAAACACTGGGCAAAATCTGGGAAGCATAAATAATGTGCATTGTAGCTTTATGCTGGGCCAGGGTGTGCAGACCAGATTTTTGCTCTTCAGAAGGTCATTGAGAAATTTATGAACATGAAAAAGAAAGGTTATTGTGCGTTTGCTGATTTACAGTAAATAAGTCCAAGGAATCAGGTGGGATATATGTTTTGTAAGACAAATAAATAAAAATGTAGTAAATAGTTTTGAATTACAGAACGTTTTGCACAAACATGGTTGCTGAATGTGGTAAGAGTGTTACATGATGCAAATAAAGGAAGCATGAGAATACATTGAATGCATAGTGAATGGTCCAGCAGTGAGCAGGGAATAAGACAGGAATGTGTGATGTTCCATTGTGTTTAATGTATTTATGGATTATGTATAAGGAATGCTTATAGTGTTGAGGATGTGAACATGTATGAACTTTTGTATGTAGACAGTGCTGTTTTGTTAGCTGAGAACCCAAATGAAGATAGATCATATAATACAACACAGTATGGATCTGAAAATCAAAAGCCAAGATAGCTATCTCAGACAGGAAGAATACAGTGAACAATTGCAAACAGTAAAAAACTAGAGCAAGTACCTCGGTTGAATGTTTACTAAAAACGGGAAAATGGATGGAGAAATGTTAAGAACTGGTTGAGAAGAAGCAGGATCGGATGGAGTTAGTGAGATCCTTAAAAGAGATGATGAGAAAGAATAAAAGGCAGTGTATAAATAGTTTGATGGATGTGATGAAAACAAGAATGGTTTGCAAGGATAAAAAGATATGAAGAGATATAGTTATTGATAATTTGTATAAACTAGATTTAGTAGATTCTCTTTTCATTTCTTTTATCTCTTGACTTTAATTATTACTAATTTTCTATGCTTTGCATAATGTTGCTTACCTTGAAAGGAAATAGTGTAATTGGTAAGTATGTATGTCAGTATGTACATATGTGTATCAATCAGTATTTTTGAACCATTGTGGTTTTAAAACTTTTGTGATGTATTTTATAAGAAGGGTGTAACTTAATTTAGGACTTAATTTAGCTGGAAATTATGGAATATATATTCCAGCCTATTTGGAAGGCATGAGAGTAGAAAAAAAGGTTTAGCTGCTGACATTAACAAGACGAACAAGCAGATACATATGGGTTGTGTGCACCAAACCAGAGCTTCATCATAGTCAGCCAGTATGGATGCAGATGTGGTCTGATCTTGGCTTGGTATACTGAGGATATAATGGGAAATTATTTTACATTGTTTGATACAGTAAATTGCAACAATAGCAATTCTTGGACAGTCTGATAATGCTATTGTCTGCATGATTCATTTATTATACACGCACACATACATATATGGTCTCATTTGCTGGACAATTATTATCTACCCTAACAGGTCATATCAATGAGGAAGAGATAAAATATTTGCTGATAGAATAAAAATTAGAAAGCCATGTGGTGTAGGAAAAAATAGAGGAAGTGATTTTAGTTTTTCAAGGGCCATAATAGAATTATGAACTGGCTATGATGGCCTTGCTCCCTTGCCCTCCCAAGGCACCTCAGGCTTAGGGGAGGCCCTGATTAGCAGGACAGTGGTATGTTCTGCAAGGCCTAGCTCTGATAGGAAGTACCGGGAAGGGGTACCACCACCTGGAATTTTAGCACTTTGGCAGTACAATTCATTTCCTGGGGTCTATTAGCCTCTTTCCAAACAAAAGCAATCTACTTTCACTCAGCTCCTATGCCATCAACACTGTGCAGCCATCACTGTGGTCTATGTCGGCAAAGTAAAACAGCAAAAAATATACTCTGTTTTACAGTAAAGTTTTTTTTTAATTTAATACATTTATTGACACTTTTCTATCAATTTATAAAAAGACTTCAGTGTTGCAGTTGTTGGACTAACAAGCCCTTGTGACTGTATGAGCTTTGGAACCCTGACTTAGATGAAACTCAGATCATGTTGTAGGTCAC